>OZ014430.1:3996192-4596192 GCA_963966015.1 Aphidecta obliterata | reverse complement strand
AAATGTAGCTTGAATATACCATTCTCCATTAATATAAAAATTTCGTCACGATCGAATTTGTAGTTTTGAAATTATCAAGAAAACTAAATTTCAAACGACCATATTTACGGAACCCCTAGTATTATTTTGCTCATAGATGATCGTGACCGCGACATTCGAGATCCACACCTATCCTGAAAATTTCAAGTCCCTAGGCGATTCTGTTCAAAAGTTACAATTTCCTATGGTTTCTATGGTTCTGGTCATTTGAGTGCAAAATCTCAATGATTTTGAAATAAAAAAAAAAACATAGCTCGCGAATGTTAATACTATTCTTCACCATATAAAATTCAATTTGTCTTATTTTCCTTTCCTCAGAATCATTGAACAGTTTACATATATTTCCGAATACAAATACGAAATAAGAAGAATGGAGATTAAATATTAACGGTTCAATATACTTAGGAGAATTAACTTAATCTATGGGATTTTTATGAGTTGACTCCAAATAATCATCATTAGTAAATTTCCTACAATAAATGTGTAATTCACCTCTGAAATAATAACCAAGTTCCGGCGAAAATTCATCAAAGATTTCAATCATATACTTTTCAGAACATCATCTGACACGTGTTGTTGTGCATTCTGATCTGTAAATTAGGGGAATTTTCGGAAATTATCAAGTGTAAAGAACGGAACAATAAACTACTGGAAATTTTAAATTTCGATTGGTACTTATATAAAGAAGGAAGGGAATGCCTGTCATCCGTACAGTGAAATTCAGTGCAGAATGAATAGTCTCCAATTGGTTCTCCCAGTCGTTTTGCTGGCTGCTTTGATCAGTTGTGACCAAACATCTACATTCGAGCATGATCATCCCCAGGGAAGTATAAATCGTGTCGTGAGGCACTCTGACTACAAAGTAGAAAATCACCCTGCAGTCCAAGAGGGTACAATGGAAAGTATACCATTGGAAGGACCAATGTTTATACGGAGATTGAAAGGACAAGAAGAGGATGATTCATTGAATGTGAGTTGAATTCATTGTTGAATTATAAATTGAGGATATTTCACAGGGCGAACCTTAGGCTCGTACGAATTTTTTGACAGTAGATTCCTATGACACATTAAATAAAAAACTTCTTATATTTCTTTCGTCAGAATTCAGCTTCGGTGAAAAAAATAGCGGAGGAATTTCCCCTTTTTGAGCTCTCGTACTACTTACACGAGGGCTATATCATGTCGTCGAGATGTCTGTATTTTTCGAATTTTGAGCCGAAAACGGTCTCAATCGACTATGTTCAACTCACTGATGACGAATCCGTCGGAAAATCCGAGTCTGCCCGTCCAGCCGTCCGTCCATGTGTCCGTAAGCACGATAACTCTCGAGCGGAACAACCTAGAGAATTGAAATTCTCAGTGTGGGTTCAGTTTCCAAATGCAGCGGTTAAGTTCGTTAATGATTTGATAATAATTGATAATTTTGTTCTACTGATGACTTTGAAACTACAGATTCGATCGAGATGAAATTTTGCACTCAAATGACCAGAACCATAGAAACCATAGGAAATTGTAACTGTTGAACGGAAACGCCTAGGGACTTGAAATTTTCAGGATAGGTGTGAATCTCGAATGTCGTGATGACGTTCATCTATGAGCAAAATTATACTAGGGGTTCCGTAAATATGGTCGTTTGAATTTAGCTTTCTTGATCATTTCAAAACTAGAGATTCGATCGTGACGAAATTTCGTATATTAATGGAGAATGATATATTCAAGCTACATTCCTCCAGATCGCATGACCAGAACCATAGAAACCATAGAAAATCATAACTTTCGAACGGAAAGGCCTAGGGACTTGAAATTTTCAGGATAGGTTTGGATCTGAAATGTCGCGTTCACGTTTTTCAATGAGCATAATTTTAATAGGGGTTCCGTGAAAACGCTCGTTTGAAATTTAGTTTTCTCGATAATTTCGAAACTACGGATTCGATCGATACATTATTTTGTATTTTGATGGAGAATGATATATTCAAGCTACATTTTGTGCAGATCGCATGACCAGGACCATAGAAACCATGGAAAATTATTACTTTCGAAGGGAAAGGCCTAGGGACTTGAAATTTTCAGGATAGGTTTGGATCGCGAATGTCGCGGTCACGTTCATCAATGAGCAAAATCAGACTAGGGGTTCCGTAAATATGACCGTTCAAAATATTTTTCGAAACTACTAATTGTATTGGAATGAAATTTTGCGCATAGCTGAAGAATAATGTCAAACTACGTGCGAAATTCTGTCCAGATCGCACTCCCAAGACCATTGATACCGTAGAGCAGGCATGGGCAACCTACGGCCAGCGAATGAATTTTTGCACACATGACGCACCCTAAAATTTGCTCTATAAAGATACTACAACAAATAATATTCGTATAGCAACATCAGTCCCACCTAATATTGATGGTCTTCTAAAAGAAACGCAACTCCAGTTGTCTCATTAGTTAAAAACTAGGGTATGAGTAACAGAGTTTTTTTTGTTGTTGAATTATATTAGTTTAAGATTTTTTTTTCATTTCTCCTATTGTAAGGAACTTTAGGTTTATTTCATTTTTGTTGAATACATTTCATTAGTGCTAGAAATTTTTTTTTCGGCCCTCAGCAAAAAAAGGTTGCCCATGCCTGCCGTAGAGAATTCTAGTGAATTATCGAAAAAAAATTGGAAGTCTGGAGTTTCGCCTTAGTTTGAGAATTTTTTGACAGCTGTCAAAAAATTTTTCAATTTGTTTCTGAAACTGGAAAATGCGAATCTACCTACAAGGTGGATGAACAAGGGCTCGAAAGCTCCTGACTTCACGGCAGTGCTTTTCGTAATTTTTTTATTTTATATCCAAAAACGTTATCTGAAATGAATGAAATTGTTCACTTTATTACTGTTCCATATCTTCAAATCAACCTGTGTCTGGCTTCGCCAAACTATATTTTCAGGGAAACTCTAAAACAATCAGATATCACGAATTATTTATTGATTAATATTTTTATTATGATTACGTATTATTTAACCGCAACTGAGAGTACCTACTTAATCAGTATCGTTTCCGTGTCGATTGACCCTTTTCTTCCAGCGTCGTTCCTGGTATAAACCGGCAGTCCCGGCTAACCCTCTGCTGGGGGGTGCGCAAAATATATCCTTGACTCAATTTAGGTACTTAAGTCTGCTACAATATCTTTCCTCAGTAGTGGCTTAGGAAAATTGAAAATTTTGTTCGCTTCGATACAAAGTATCATCTAACGCAGTTAATAGCATTGACCAATAAAAAATTACGAAAAGCACTGCCGTGAAGTCAGGAGCTTTTGAGCGCTCGTTCATCCACCTTGTAGGTAGATTCACATTCTTCTGTTTTAGAAAACAATTGGATAGATTTTGACAGCTCTCAAAGAAAATTTCAAACAAAGGCAAAAATCAAGACTTTACGTCAGTGTTTTACGTGACCAGTTTTTTTTCGATAATTCGCTAGAATTTTCTACGGTATTTATGGTCTTGGTAATGCGATCTGGACAAAATTCTCCACGTAGTTTGAATACATTATTCTTCATCTATGTGCGGAATTTCATTCCAATCCAATAAGTTGTTTCGAAATTATCAGGAAAAAAATTGTTTGAACGGCTATATTTATGGAACCCCTTGTCTGATTTTGCTCATTGATGAACGTGACCGCGAAATTCGCGATCCGAACCTATCCTGAAAATTCCGGACGGACAGACTCGAATTTTTCGACGGATTCGTCATCAGTGAGTCGAACATAGTCGTTTGAGACCATTTTCGGCTCAAAATTCGAAAAATACGGACATCGTGACGAAATGATACAGCCCTCGTGTAAGTAGTACGAGCTCTCAAAAATGAAACCATTGAAAAATCTTAAAATTAGAACTTGATATTGTTCGTGAGTACAGTTTATCGAATATTTAAAATATAAATAGTCGAAATTTTATGTAAAAGTAGTAAAACAGTTTTAATGTTTTTAAATTTCGAAAGATCGAATACAACTTGAATTGTTTATTTCCACTCGCAAGTCACTAGCCCGCAGAACCAATACCCTACCGCTCTTTTCACGATAGGTACTTAGCCGGAAATCGTACTTCCCTGCCACTCCTCGTCGTTGTTGTCGGGGTTGAAGCTAAATGATCAATAAATGTTCCATCTGAGTTGTTGCTCGTTGCTGGAATATCGCCTTCATAATGTAGGCTGGTTTGAGTGGATCTATGGATATATTGACGTGCTTTCCATTCAAACTTAATGTGAAGTACTTTTCAAATCGTTGAAGTACCTTGAATGGACCTTCATATGGAGGCTCCAAGGATTTCTTCACTCTAATAACTCTATCTGATCTCAAAAAGATGTGAGAACATGTACCTAATTCTTTATGAACATATATAGATCTGGAAATGTTTTCTCTTGCGATTGTAGGTTTCAGCTGTGCTATATTACATATTATGTTCTTGTAATTCTGCTGCGAAATTTATCCGTATTTATTTTTATTTCTGGTGGGTTGAAAAATTATCCAGGGAGACGTATTGTTCTTCCGCACACCATTTCTGCTATTGAATGATGGGTATCTTCTTTCATCGCTGTTCTCAGTCCCAACAAAACAGTAGGTAGAGATTCGGTCCAACTTGGGTTTTTATGTGCCCTGATTGCTGCTTTTAGTTTCCTGTGTAATCTTTCGATTTTACCATTTTATTGAGGATGGTAAGATGTTGTATGTTCGAAAGAGGTTCCACATAGTGCTGCTACATTTTTGGGAAGTTTGTTTTCAAATTGTCTGCCTTGACCGATGACAATTGTAGCTAGTCTCAAATCTGGCGATCCAATTTTCATAAAATAATTTCGAGACCGTATCTGCATTCATATTGCACCTTGGTATAACTTTTATCTATCCAGTAAATCCGTCGATACATGTTGAGCAATGGATTTTGTCTCGGGAAGGAGGTAACGGTCCAATAATGTCTAAGTGTACAACATTGAATCTATCGTCAGCTCTTTCAAAATCGCCTAGCTTTGACTTCGTATGTCTCGTGAGTTTATTTCGTTGGCAATCGATACAAGCTTGTGCCCATATTCGAATATCCCTTTTCATTATTATTATAATTCTTCAACGAATGATTTTTGACGAGATTTGTTTGATACTGCTTTTGATAGCAGGTTGTACAAAATTGTGGAAACGTTTTAATATGTCAAATCTGTTTTTGGAGTATAAAGTCGTATATTTTGAGTAGATATATCGCACCAAATGTGTGTCCCAGAATTCATTTGGCATTTTTTGAACTGAAGTTACGGATTCAAATGTAATTCTTCTAGTTCTTCTTCACATCATTTTGTTGCAATTTTTCAAGTTCTGAATACTCAATGACTTTTGATTTCGTCAGTTCTTGACAAAGCATAAGCAATGATATCATTTGTTCCTTTTACGTGCTTGATATCTGTTGAAAATTGTGAAATATATTGAAACTGACGCAATTGACGAGGTGAACTCTCTCATTTTCAAGCACTCGTTCTACTCACATGAGGGCCATATCATTTCGTCACGATGTCTGTATTTTTAGAATTTTGAGCCGACAATGGTGTAAATAGACATAGTTCGACTCACTGATGGTGATTCCATCGAAAAATTCGAGTCTGTCGCTGCGGCCGGCCGGCCTTAAGCACGATAACTTTCGAAAATAATGACCTAGAACCTAGAGACTTGAAATTTTCAGTGTGGGTTCAGTTCCCGAATGCACAGTTGAGTTCGTTAATGGGCAAGGTTCGACCAGGAGTTCCGTAAATATGGCCGTTCGAAATTTTGTTCTCCTGGTTACTTCGAAACTACTGATTCGATCGAGAAGAAATTTTGCACCTAGACGTTCAAGCTACATTTTTTCCAGATTGCATGACCAAAACCATAGAAAACATAGAAAATTATTACTTTCGAACGGCAAGGACTTGAAATTTTCAGGATAGGTGTGGATCACGAATGTCACAGTCACGTTTATCAATGAGCCAAATGTTCACTAGAGGTTCCGTAAATATGGCCGTTCAAAATATTTCTTTCTCGATTTTTTCGAAACTACTGATTGGATTGGAATGAAATCTTGCACATGGATGAAGAATAATGTATTCAAACTGACGATGTCAGTATTTTTAGAATTTCGAGCCGAAAATGGTCTCAATCGACAAGGTTCGACTCACTGATGACGAATCCGTCGAAAAATTCAAAATAACTCTTGAACGAACGACCTAGAAACTTGAAACTTTCAAAGTAGGTTAATTCAAACCTCGAATGCGGCGGTTGAGTTCGCTATTGGGCGGAATTCGTCCCTGGGTTCCGTAAATATGGCCGTTCGAAATTTTGTTTTCGTGAATATTTCGAAACTACTGATTCGATCCAAATGAAATTTCGCACTCAGATGGAGAATGCCGTGTTCAAGCTTCAAGCGGAATTTTATCCAGATCGCTTGTTCAGAACCATAGAAACCATAAAAAATTATAACTTTCGAAAGGAAAGACTTAGAGACTTGAAATGTTCACGGTTGGTTTGGATCTCAAATGTCGAGGTTACGTTTATCAATGAGCAAAATTAGGTTCCGTAAATATGGTCGTTTGAAATTTAGTTTCCTCGTCAATTTCAAAACCCCGTATTCGATCGTGACGAAATTTTGTATACCAATGAAGATCCATATCGCATGAACAGAACCATAGAAAATTATATCTTTCGAACGGCAAGGCCTAGGGACTTGAAATTTTCCGGATAGGTGTGGATCTTGAATGTCGCGGTCGCGTTCATCGATGAGCAGAATTAGACTAGGGGGTCCGTAAATATGGTCGTTTGAAATTCAGTTTTCCTGATAGTTTCAAAACTACGGATTCGATCATGACGATATTTTGTATGTTAATGGAGGAGGATACATTTTTTTTCGAATAATTTCGAAACTAGTGATTGGATTGGAATGGAGAATAATGTATTCAAACTACGTGCGAAATTTTGTCCAGACCGCATTAGCAAGACCATAGATACCTTAGAGAATTAAAGCGAATTATCAAAAAAAATTGGTCTCCTGAAGCACCGACGTGAGTTTCGACTAAGTTTGAAAATTTTTTTGAAAGCTGTCAAAATTTTTTAAAATTTGTCTCTAAAACTGTAAAATGCGAATCTACCTAAAAGGTGGATGGACGAGCGCTCAAAAGCTCCTGACTTCATGGCAGTGCTTTTTATAATTTTTATTTCCGTTATTTACTAGCTCCATCAATTGGGTTTAGTGAGTTTACGGAACTTTTTGTCCACATCTATTTCCAGGAATTTCATGAGCTTGCTCATGATATTGTTGGTGAAAGTATCTAGGTCCTCAGTGGTTTCGGGTCCTTTTAGAGCGCTCGTACTACTTACACGAGGGCTATATCATTTCGTCACGATGTCTGTATTTTTCGAATTTTGAGCCGAAAATGGTCTCAATCGACCATGTTCGACTCAGTGATGACGAATCCGTCAAAAAATTCGAGTCTGTCCGTCCGTCCAGCCGGCCGTAAGCACGATAACTCTCGAACAGATCAACCTAGAGACTTGAAATTTTCAGTGTAGGTTCAGATCCCAAATGCCTCGGTCAAGTTCGGTAATGGGCAGAATTCCACCAGGGGTTCCGTAAATATGGCCGTTCAAAATTTTGTTCTCCTGATTACTTCGAAACTACAGATTCGATCGAGATGAAACTTTGCACTCAAATGGAGAATGAGGTGTTTAAGCTACATGTGAAATTTTGTCCAGATCGCATGACCAGAACCATAGAAACCATAGAAAATTGTAACTTTTGAAATTTTCAGGATAGGTGTGGATCTGGAATGTCGTGATTACGTTAATCTATGAGCAAAATTATACAAGGTGTTCCGTAAATATGGTAGTTTGGAATTTAGTTTTCTTGATAATTTCAAAACTACAGATTCGATCGTGACGAAATTTTGTATACTTATGGAGAATGATATATTCAAGCTACATTTCTCCAGATCACATGACTCGAACCATAGAAAATCATAACTTTCGAACGGAAAGGCCTAGGGACTTGAAATTTTCAGGATAGGTGTGGATCTCGATTGTCGTAATCAGTTTCATCTATGAGCAAAATTATACTAGGGGTTCCGTAAATACGGTCGTTTGAAATTTTGGTTTCTCGATAATTTCGAAACTACGGATTCGATCGAGATGAAATTTTGTATTTTAATCGAGAATGATATATTAAAACAATATTTTGTCCAGATCTCATGACCAGAACCATAGAAACCATAGAAAATTGTAACTTTCGAACGGAAAGGCCTAGGAACTTGAAATTCTCAGGGTGGGTTTGGATCTCGAATATCGCGGTCATGTTCATCAATGAGCAAAATTAGACTAGGGGTTCAGTAAATATGGCCGTTCAAAATATTTTTTTGCTGATAGTTCCGAGAATACTGACAGGATTGGGATGAAATTCCGCACCTTGCTGAGTAATAATGTATTCAAACTACGTGCAAAATTTTGTCCAGATCGCACCACCAAGACCATAGATACCGTAGAAAATTCTAGCGAATTATCGAAAAAAAATTGATCAGCTGAAGCACTGACATGAATTCTGGAGTTTCGCCCAAGTTTCAGAATTTTTTTGACAGCTGTCGAAAATTCCTTCAATTGATTTCTGAAACTGGAAAATGCGAATCTACCTACAAGGTGCATGTACGAGCGCTCAAAAGCTCCTGCCTTCACGGCAGTGCTTTTCTAAATTTTTTGTTTGTCCCTTCTTTACTCTTTTGGTCCCTCTTCTTGGATTTCCTATTCTTTGGGGCTTCTTTCTTCTGCTCTTGTTTGGTCGCCGTCTTCTTTTTGGTCACCAGTTTGCACTCGCTACATCCTTTGAAGCTCGCTGGGTGACCTGCTTTTCCGCAGAGCTCACAGGTAGCATTTCGCTCATCGTTTTCTCTGGTTAGTGTACAATCTTTACTATTATGCGCTCCAGAGCATTCAACACACCTACATGGGAATGTGCATTTACTTTGCGCATGTCCGTAACGTTGACATCTATGACAATGGCCAGGTCCAATGCTCTTATTCTTCGGCTTCACTACACATTTTATACCGTAAATCTGTTTCACTTGAAAAAGGTTCATATTTTGGGTTTTCACCAAAAATAAGGGCATCGCTCGTTTTGTTTTTTTTGGCTGTCATCCTTATGACATCCGCGTCAATAATGCCTAGCTCAGCTAGGTCTTCGGTAATGATGGTAATATCTGCGTCTAGTGTAGATATCGTACCACAGCCAAGAGTCCTTTTTCGTTCTCTCTTTGGAGAGTGCAATATTCATTTCCCCTCGATTCGAGGAATTTTGTCATCTTCCCATGGTCGTCGGATTGAGGTACAACACGAATGCCGTTCCTTACTGTGGTCGCTCTCTGGTATTTTATGCCTTTCGCGTGCAACTCTCTCTCGAGATTTGAGTCCAGTCGGCAGTGCCTTTTAAGGTCACTGGTGTGACCATTTTCTTTCTTCGGGTGCAGAAGAAGCTTCTACTGGGCGTTTAATTTTTTGAAACGCTGCAGTATATGACATTTCCCCAACTGGCTCTCCTGCAGCTATAATATCCCTTCTGGGATGTCCTTTGGGGCCCTCTTTTGGAGGTGCGGGGGCTGACACACTATCTTCTGTCTTAGAAGAGAAGGCATTTTCCCTTCTTTTAGCGCGTTTCCGTAGCTCCGAAGGCTGGGACATTCCCTCTTCCAAGGATTTCACCTCATCGGATAAAGTTTCAACGCTCTCCGTCGAAACTTACATCTGACTCATGAGACTATTGATATAGTCCTTCTGTTCTTTTATGATCCGATCTTTTTCGGATTCATCATCAACTTCTTCTACTTCAATATCCCTTATCGGAGATTTCTTCATCCGACAAATTGTCTGCGTCGGATTCTCTGTCCTCATTTGCATAGTCGTAATCCGACATTTTGTCAAAAAGGCTCAATAAACAACACTTTCACTTGTCACTAAATTCACTTTTGTCTCCTCAATGTGAAATAATCCGTGGAACCGAAAAAATTATCCCTGTTTTTGCAGGTTTCCATTTAAACTGCAAAGCTACGTTGAGTCGCGCTTTCGTCAAGATAGCCGCCTTAATTTTAAATGAGTGTCATGTAGTGTTTTTACAAGCAAGAGAAACAAATTATTCAATTTGAATTTAAAAATGCAGATAAATTACTGAAGCAGTTGTAGACTAGAGATATGGGTGTTATATTTGATGATAAGTGTTCATACAGGGTGTCCGGGAAAATGTGGGAAATCTCTCGAATTCAGATAAAACATAAAAGAATAAGATGGAATGATGGAAACTTGTCATCTTATTTTTCTATGTTTTATCTGAATCCGAGAAATCCAACATTTTCCCGGACACCCTGTATACAATATTATGCATGATTTATCCTCAGTATCAAATGTGTATGGCTTTATGATTCGTAGTGGCAAATGCTTTTCAAATTTCAACACATTTCTAGCATTTTTTAATCCAGTCATCAGGAGTAAGCTTTATCAGACACTCATTTATTAGTGTCATGATTATCGCCGAGCGGCAGTTCAGCGGAGGTTCTAGAAATTCTTGGTTTGGGAGAAAGATGCTGAATATCCCCGGTTGAGTATGTTGAAAATATTGCTTATCTTTGTCCCACGATTGGGAAGAACTCATCTCAGCTAGCCCTTGCGGATGAATTTAATGTGTAGAACATATAAATTGATTGCTGATAGGTGTGATGTAAGCGTTGACTCCATGTTGAGATCATTAGACGTATCTTGGTTTATTGGATCAATAAATTTTTTTAGTGATTTCATGTATAATATTTTAACTGAGATTTATTTTTTACATGTATTTTTCCCTCATCGTTGACTTTTTGTTGATTTTTAATTTTTTTTGTATGCTCTCGTGGTGCTTGCTCATTTAAACTAGGCAACCAACTTTGTTACTTTATGTTTCCTGGTAATTGGGTTTCAACCTGTTGGAAATGAAAGCTAACTGTTATAACCTGTCATAATTAGTTATATTTTTCAGGAGACGAATGATGGCATCGGCAAGATAAACCGGTTCAAAAGATCTTATAAGTCGTTCAAGAAAGGAGGAGGAGGAGGAGGAGGTGTTGCCAAAGGGTAAGCCTTGTCTTGAGAACTTACCTTTGATGCTATTATAATTTTCAGTATTCTACCAGACAGAAATGCTCAGCCTTCATTCAGAATAATGGCACATTCTCCCATATTGTGTAAACATTCATTATGAGCAATGAAGAAGTTTATCTGTTCCACTAATCCATTTATATACAGAAATATAACTTGGCCACAAAGCAGTTTATTGCGCTTGATATGTTTAATGTTGATGTTTAATGTTTATATCCCGATCCCGACTCTACTAAGTCTCTGTGAGACCCCTGATAAGCTCAGAGCTTGTGCGAGTTAGAAGACCCGGTTGTGTTCAGTGTAGCCTTTGTTACTTTTTCCTTACGCTACCTGAGGCACAGCATTGTTGTCTCCCCAACCGTGAATGGTGGAACCGTACTACAGGTCAGAAAATTTCTTTCCCGGCCGGAGGATTCGAACCCGGGATCTTTCAAAGTTCACGGGCCAAACGCGCTAGCCACTACACTTTGCTCCCGAATATACAAAACAAAACTTCAAACGGCGCAACGTTATTGAAATATTCCATTTTTTGTTTCTGATAAGGAAAGGAATAGCTGTCAAAAAGGAGAAGTAGTAGTAATTACATAGTAAATTGGATTAATTGTAGTGTAAAAAAAATAGTTTTCGTAATTTCATTGAAAAAACCTAGTTCCTCAATTTTTTCGAGTTAAGATCAACTATTAATCAACTCTCACCATTTTACGATTTTTCCATAAAAATTAGTGACGGCAAAAATTACCTACATTTGCAATTAAAGAACTCTATAATGCTTAGGGTATTTCTGATATATTTCAAATACTTAATTATGAATGTTTTCTTCTCAGATGAGAACTTGATGCAATAGATTGATCTTTCCTAGTGTGAGCCTCATGCGGAAATTGAAATAAATAATACTGGTTAGTTCAATTATAGAGACGAGAATATAGTTGAGAATCAAAAAGATAAGATCACCCTTTCTCCCGGTTCGAATGAATTGATAGCATATAGTATATTCGGAACCAACGTAAGAAATTACCTCTTTCCAATTATCGAAATATAGTGTCTCTTTTCCTCCAAATGGAATATGTAATTGTTTTTCCAAATGTTTTGAAATCAGGTGATCCAGCTTTAGATTAGACTTATATTTACGATCTTAAGAGCACGTTCAGATGACAAGCATCGCGCGTTTCGAAAAAGCGCGTTTACAACTACAAACATTTTATTCAGACCATACACAAGCAAACGCGCGTTTTAAGAAAGCGCGCGTTGAACGCTGCGATAGAGATCGTCTGTTCTCTGGGCACGCGTCAACGCGCATTTCTGGTGCGCATCAAATGACTTGATGGACATTCTGAAGTAGTTGAAAAATTTGGGCCCGAATTGCCTTAATTCAGGATACAAAATTATGTACTGGCTTTCAGTCAGCCTGTGTGACAAAATTGGGTGGACCAAATATCTCCGTCTTCTGTCGCGTCGTTTCTGACGTCGGTATAAAATTACCGTTAAAACTGTCTCTACGTCCATCTTCGACAAATGTTAGAACTCTACTGAACCTTGTAGCGGAAATGCGCGTTCAACGACTGCCAAGCGTGTGTCATGTGAACACTTTACAAAAATTTAGCGCGCGTTGAGCGCTTCTCAACTGAACCTACTCTTACAATTGAGTGATCAATGCAACATTTGCCTAGTTACGGTTGTCGTGCAAAATTGATTTTAATTTTGACGGACATGAAGTATAATAATTGTTCATAGTAACTAATTCATCGATACATAGCAATTCTTTTCCGGAACGGAAATGTAATTCATCGTTGACATAGCAACCCATTTCCATACGGCGAAGGAAGAGTAGAACTTTTCGATGATCCTGTCAGTCGAAATATGTCGTTGTTTCTGTACGTTTGAAAAAACATTTTTTTTCTGATTTTCTGATACTTATTTTTCCAATGTACTCTTTTTGATATCTCTCCGCTTTCCAGAGGTGGTGGCTGCAAAAAAGGAAGAAAATGAACGACATCTGCATGATAATCATGGACTCGAAAACCTGATATCCTGGTGATTTTGGAATAAAATTTGCATACCGAACTGTATTCTCTTAAAGTTATAATTAATAAAAATTTTATGCAATTTATTTGATTTTCTTGCTTCGATTGCAATCCTATTAACCACGAAACTTTCCTTTTACTCCAGGTTTCCGCCAAATAAATGGAAAATATAAACCACTTAATGTCATTTTTGAGCGCTCGTACTACTTACACGAGGGCTATATCATTTCGTCACGATGTCTGTATTTTTCGAATTTTGAGCCGAAAATGGTCTCAAACGACTATGTTCGACTTACTGATGACGAATCCGTCGAAAAATTCGAGTCTGTCCGTCCGTCCGTCCGTCCGGCCAGCCGGCCAGCCGGCCGGCCGGCCGTATACACGATAACTCTAGAACGGAATGTCCTAGAAACTTGAAATTTTCAGGGTAGGTTCGAATCTCGAATGCCGCGGTTAAGTTCGTTATTGGGCAAAATTCGCCGAGGGGTTCCGTGAATATGGCCGCTCGAAATTTTGTTTTCCTGATTACTTTGAAACTACAGATTCGATCGAGATCAAATTCTGCACTCTAATGGAAAATGAGGTGTTCAAGCTACATGCAGAATTTTCTCCAGCTCGCATCACCAGAACCATAGAAACCATAGAAAATTGTAAATTTTGAACGGAAACCCCTAGGGACTCGAAATTTTCAGGATAGGTGTGGATCTCGATTGTCATGATCACTTTCATCTATGAGCAAAATTATACTAGGGGTTCCGTAAATATGGTCGTTTGAAATTTAGTTTTCTTAATAAATTCCAAACTACAGATTCGATCGTGACAAAATTCTGTATACTAATGGAGAATGATATATTCAAGCTACATTTCTCTAGACCGCATGACCAGAACCATAGAAACCATAGAAAATTATAACTTCCGAAGGGAAAGGCCTAGAAACTTGAAATTTTCAGGGTGGGTTTGGATCGCGAATTTCACGGTCACGTTCATCAATGAGCAAACCTGGCCTGGGGGTTCCGTAAATATGGCCGTTCAAAATATTCTTTTCCTGCTAATTTCGAAACTAAAGATTTGATTGAAATGAAATTATGCACCTAGCTGAGGAATAATTTATTCAAACTACGTGCGAAATTTTGTCCAGATCGCATCACCAAGACCATAGATACCGTAGAAAATTTTAGGGAATTATCGAAAAAAATAATTGGTCACCTAAAGTACTGCCTTGAAGTCTGGATTATCGCCTTAGTTTGAAAAATTTGTTCGACAGCTGTCATAAATTTCCTCAATTGGTTTTCAAAACTGAAAAATGCGAATCTACCTACAAGGTGCATGTACGAGCGCTCAAAAGCTCCTGCCTTCACGGCAGTGCTTTTCGTAATTTTTGATAATAGGTTTTCGACAATATTTTCGTTACTTATTATATTATTACTAGCAGACCACGCCCTGCTGTGGCTAAAGTATACGTTGAATTAAATTGTAGTGAAATATTCAATAAAGTGGAATTATTAGTATTATTAAACCTAACCTACTCTTAACTTAAGCCTAACCTTACCCTGTCCTATCCCTTTTTTTTTGGGTTGTGAAAAGTAATCTGTTGTCAGATTCAACCACGGCCCGTGTCGTGGGATATGTCGGTTTGGCTTGATGTTGTTGCCGGCTGACTAAAAAAAACACAACTTGGGGAAATGCGAGGACCACCGGAAAAGACATCCCGGTCCGTACTTCGATGATACCCGATGAATACCGGTCCTGTCTCTTTTCTCCTAATTTCTCCTGTCACAAAGCCGTAAACGCCTTCCAGTATCCTTTATGCTGTATCATTTTCTCTATTATACAGAGTCTTTCATTGGGAAACGGAAATACTTAAATGGTGGATAGAAAGCACCGAGGTGGTTCTAGATATACCACATTTTTTGGCTCTGACTGTCTTTGTAACCGAAATACGAAATGCGAAATAGGGTGTTGTTTCAAGGATACAATCGTTTCATAATTTTTTGTTAACCCGGACTTGAATTTTCCTTGTGGTTATTGAGTGATTCATTTGAGCTTCAAATAAGGAACATGTGTGCCAAATATAAAGAAAATATATTAGGTGGTTCGTTTGTTATGACCTCAAGAAATGATGAACAAAATTCATAAAACATCCTGTATCTCGGTTACAAAGATAGTCGGGGCCAAAAAATGTAGTATATCTAGAACCACCTCGGTGCACTCTATCCACCTTTTAAGTATTTACCCTGTATACTCAACTGGTGGTAAGCGGCCTATCTTTCCAACCAGTGCGTTCCTTTCCTCCGTCCATCTGATCTGAGGCAATGCTTCGGGTCGTCTACAACGTGGCATGCATGACAGATCATTCCGTCCTATCCTCTTAGTAAAGGTACCATAAGA
Organism: Aphidecta obliterata; assembly: GCA_963966015.1. Taxonomy (NCBI): domain Eukaryota; kingdom Metazoa; phylum Arthropoda; class Insecta; order Coleoptera; family Coccinellidae; genus Aphidecta; species Aphidecta obliterata. The sequence goes on along the minus strand of OZ014430.1, from coordinate 4,580,599 downwards.
TCCATGCCCTATCAAAAATTGAGTAAAATAGTACCCGGTCGTTTTATTCTCACATTGGATCCACTGCTTCAAATTCCTGATCAGCCTGCGCGTCCAAGTGGCATCAGGTCAATTGGTGGGAAGCCAGCAATCACTTGGACAGCATCCACCGCCACAATTCTGTATGCCGAAGCTACCCTTATCTCTCAAGTTGAATCAAACTGCACACAGTTCGCAAAATAAAATCAATCGCATGAATATTTGATAACCAATATATATGTCAATCATTTTTGAGCGCTCGTACTACTTACACGAGGGCTATATCATTTCGTCACGATGTCTGTATTTTTCGAATTTTGAGCCGAAAATGGTCTCAATCGACTATGTTCGACTCACTGATGACGAATCCGTCGGAAAATTCGAGTCTGTCCGTCCGGCCGTAAGCACGATAACTCTCGAACGGATCAACCTAGAGACTTGAAATTTTCAGCATGGGTTCAATTCTCGAATGCCTCGGTTGAGTTCGTTAATGGGCCAAATTCCACCAGGGGTTCCGTAAATATGGCCGATCAAAGTTTTGTTCCCCTGATCACTTGAAAACTACAGATTTGATTGAGATGAAATTTTGCACTCAAATGGAGATTGAGGTGTTCAAGCTACATGTAAAATTTTGTCCAGATCGCATGACCAGAGCCATAGAAACCATAGAATATTGTAACTTTTGAACGGAAACGCCTAGGGACTTGAAATTTTCAGGATAGGTGTGGATCTCGGATGTCGTGATCACGTTCATTTTTGAGCAAAATTATACTGGAGGTTCCGTAAATATGGTCGTTTGAAATTTAGTTCTCTTGATCATTCCAAAACTACCGATTCGATCGTGACGAAATTTTGTATACCAATGGAGAATGATATATTCAAGCTGCATTTCTCCAGATCACATGACCAGAACCATAGAAACCATAGAAAATCATAACTTTCGAACGAAAAAGGCTAGGGACTTGAAATTTTCAGGATAGGTGTGGATCTCGAATGTCGTGATCACGTTCATCTCTGAGCAAAATTATACTAGGGGTTCCGTGAATACGGTCGTTTGAAATTTTGGTTTCTCGATAATTTCGAAACTACGGATTCGATCGAGATGAAATTCTGTATTTTGATCGAGAATGATATCTTAAAACAATATTTTGTCCAGATCTCATGACCAGAACCATAGAAACCATAGAAAATTGTTACTTTTGAACGGAAAGGCCTAGAAACTTGAAATTTTCAGGGTGGGTTTGGATCGCGAATATCGCGGTCACGTTCATCAATGAGCAAAATTAGACTAGGGGTTCCGTGAATATGGCCGTTCGAAATATTTTTTTGCTGATGATTCCGAAAATACTGAGCGGATTGAGATGAAATTTTGCAACTAGCTGAGTAATAATGTATTCAAACCACGTGCAAAATTTTGTCCAGATCGCACCACCAAGACCATAGATACAGTAGAAAATTCTAGCGAATTAAAAAAATTGATCAGCTGAAGCACTGACATGAAGTCTGGAGTTTATCCTAAGTTTCAGAATTTTGTTGACAGCGAAAATTCCTTCAATTGATTTCTGAAACTGGAAAATGCGAATCTACCTACAAGGTGCATGTACGAGCGCTCAAAAGCTCCTGCCTTCACGGCAGTGCTTTTCGTAATTTTTTATCACTGACATTATTCTACATTCTTGACAGTTACGAATTCTATGAACATTCTGTATTATTCCCCAGTTCTGAAACAGTTCCAAATTCCTTCAGTTTTAGGAAAGACCCAGAAACTTGGCATCACTCCTCGCACTATATCGCTATGGTGGACTATATCGCTATGGTGGACAGATCGGTGTAGTGGGGACGCGATCTTCTGTCGTCGATTTGAGCCCCATGTTGCTGCGTGGATAATTATCAGTCTTTTTCATGAATAATAAACAAATAATTTGCACTAAGAAAATATTACTATAGTCCATTTAAGAATGATTGACATCGAAGCAGGCCATGAACGTCCTGTCGAGGCTTTATTTCTAGTTACTAAAAAGTAACTAAATTTCATCATAGAACATAAATATAACCTAGAAAAGTGATGAGTATACGAATATTACGAATTATCGAATAATTAAGCCGGAATATTTCGATTGCAGTTCAAACATGGGAATTCAGGTTTGAAAGCGCAAAAATATCGTGGAATGGTTTCATATGAAATTATCTGAACTTATCGTTCATATAAAAGTCAACCATGGAAATTTGAAGATCATTCAAATAAATATTTATTTTCACTCAGGACCATGCAATATTTATTGGTATTGGAATTCTTGCAAAATTCTAACCATATAACTATAAGACTACCATTTTATGTCAGGATTTAAGAAGGATAATTAATGGAATTCTAGCAGATAGCTAGTGCTGCAACAGAAAAAAATTTTTGGATACTTCGCAAGCACAGGCCCAAAAGAATGGATTGGAAAAAACGTTATAATGTATTAAGAAATAAGAGAGAAACAAAAATTAAGAATCTATGTAGTACATGAAGAATTTTGACATTAATTTTGTACCGAACTATCAATATATGAACCAATTTGTGAATTATTTATTGCTCGGTGTTGAATACTTTGAGAAAGTCAATTTTTATATTCATTCATTGAAACTGTCCATGAATTATTGAAAATATTATAATTGCTGAGCAATTTTACAATTATTCAGTATACTTTTGAATTGGGAACAATATAGCTTGTGAACAGGGTACCATACAGTATAAGTATAATAAATAAACTTAAAATATCTATGAATGATACAAGAGCAAAGATAAAAATATCATTGAAAACTTTGTTTCCTCGTAGTGTAGTGATTTGGATGTGTTTATTGAATAAGCTGACATAATCCTATTGATGGGCATCCTTTTGCAGGGAAGGTTTCAATAACCCATTTATGAAATAATTCACCATTCATAGTAATCCTTATCATTAATACCACTGTCAAGAATAGGATCAAATCCAGGTAAAAATCCATCAATTGTTCCAGCATTCAAAATAGTGCACCTTCTGTCTTGAATATACTCGGCATACCTTTTGGATTATTTTCTAGTGTCCACTGCCGAATTTGAATAGCCAAATTTCATCTAGATAAATGAATTTTATGTTTCGTTCTATGTATTCTCGGTATTTATCACAATATCGTACTATTTTTATTATATTTTTCTGTTTATCAGTAAGAATTTTCCTTCGATCAACTTTTTTGTATTTGTATCCAATTTTTTTTATGATATAATATAATGTTGACTTCGATCAATTGAAATCTAGGTGCTCTTTGGCCAGTTCGAAAAGGATATCTAAACTGATATATTCATTGTTTTCAATTCTAGCAAATACAAAGTCATTCAATGTCTCTTTGAAGGAATAATCATATCGCACAGGTTTTCTTCCACTGCTAATTCCAGGCTAATATTCTACGGACAGGGCTTGGTGAAATCTGAAAATTTAAGAGACATTGATCAATCAGAATACACTTTGAGTAGGTGAATATCAGTTTACATGAAACACTAGCGGAAATGTATGCCAAATCTTTGAAAAACTCGAAGTAACACCGATGAACTGCCTGGCGTTCTCTTGTAAGGCGCGATGTATCCTGGTCAATTCCAGCCATCTTAATAGCATAAGACAAAAAATACTCAAATTCAGAGCTAATTTTCATAATTATTCACCAATATCTTCGATAAAATCATCAAAGCAAGATTTCTATGGGTAATGTTAGTGTTATTCCTATACCAACCTGAATTCAGCAACCCAAAATATTACTGAATAGTCTATTACCAACTTAAATTCGATTTTTCACAGCCAACCGAGATGTCAATAATTCTTAAACGGACTATATGTATAACTATAAATTCAGATATGAACTATCCTATCTTGTAAGTTGGATCAAACTGCACACAGTGTGCAAAATTTGATTAAAATCGGTTCAGTATTATAGCGGCTCGCTCACACCAAAACCGTCATCGGCCGAATTTTGCTCGGGCGACGACGGCCGAACTCGGATGATCGAATCAAACACTCGTGAATGAAAGAGAGCGCGCACACCAACCCGACCGTCATCGTCCGATGACGCCCGACAACTGCCGATTGACTGTCGAATCCGAATTTGTTGGGATTTCTCGCCCGATATCGGCCGACGTCTACAGTGCAAATTGAGTAAATAATTCATATTTCAATTCAATCGTGTTGTTATCTTTTCAAACGAGTATGGATATTGAAAAAATAATTAGTTGTGTTTATAATAGACCAACCCTGTGGGATAAACATTCAAGAAATTAAAATAATCTAGATGTTTCGAAACGGTTATGGGCTGAAGTTGCATCGGCAACGCACGATGTCGGCACAAGTACACGGTTGCAGTGTGAGCACATACATATTCGAGTTACTCTAGGAGACCATTTCGGACAAACAACGTGACACGTAATTTTTATACATAAAGATATTATACACAGCGTGTTCCTTCATTCGGTTGAACGGTTATATAGGGTTGGGCATGGGTCTGAAATAAAATTAATATTTCTTCAAACAATTACTCGACATGAAAACGCTGAAGCCTGTCAATTAATTAAGCTTCATATTCTGGCAATAAACTTGAATATTTTTCTCCAACGCCTTAGCCGCAACCCATCCAATTTCCGTTTTTCATAAGGAAACATATACCATGTGTGGGCACGTTGGAAAGCTCACGGAAAATGGAATCCCACCATAGTCTCTGTTTTTTTTATTTTACAAAGAATTTTAAAATGAACCAAACATATTATGTTGGGTTTCATCTTGAAATGAAGCAAAAGAAAGCGATGCGGGCCATTTTCGGAATGAAAAATACAGAAAGCTGCAGTGAGGTATTCAGGAATGAAAGGATATTGACAATTACAGGGGCATTTATACTAACATGTGTGAATTATGTTCATCGAAATCGAAACAAATTTCCTAAGAACTCCACCTTTCATGAATATAATACACGCGACAACAATCTCTTTTCCATTCCAACAGCTACAATCAAAAGAACTCAACAAGGCCCAAATCATACCTGTTTGAAATTATATAACAAACTACCAGAAGAAATTAAGAAATTGAGTTCGGCAGCTTTCAGTAGGAAGGTAAAATGTCTTGTTTTGGTAAAGTCTATTTATAGGTTGAGTGATTGATAACTTCTTTTGAGTGGGTACTTGACGCATGTATGCATTGCACTGTTCACATCTCATATACATGAAAAACATTGTTTTCAGTCCTTGAGTGTTTATATGTGAATATTTATTGTATTTATGTGCATACTCTATTTTTCGTTTGAAGATATATCTATACATAGCCTTTGACAGCCATGAAATTATTTGATGGCAAATTATTTGTACATGTGAATCCCTCCTTTGAGCGCTCGTACTACTTACACGAGGGCTATATCATTTCGTCACGATGTCTGTATTTTTCGAATTTTGCGCCGAAAATGGTCTCAAACGACTATGTTCGTCTCACTGATGACGAATCCGTCGAGAAATTCGAGTCTGTCCGTCCGTAAGCACGATAACTCTCGAACGGAACAACCTAGAGACTTGAAATTTTCAGTGTGGGTTCAGTGCCAAATGCTTCGGTTGAGTGCGTTAATGGGCCAAATTCCACCAGGGGTTCCGTGAATATGGCCGTTCAAAGTTTTGTTCCCCTGATTATTTGAAAACTACAGATTTGATCGAGATGAAATTGTGCACTCGAATGGAGAATGAGGTTTTCAAGCTACATGTGAAATTTTGTCCAGATGGCATGACCAGAACCATAGAAACCATAGAATATTGTAACTTTTGAACGGAAACGCCTAGGGACTTGAAATTTTCAGGATAGGTGTGGATCTCGAATGTCGTGATCACGTTCATCTATAAGCAGAATTATACTAGGGGTTCCGTAAATATGGTCGTTTGAAATTTAGTTTTCTTGATCATTTCAGAACTACAGATTCGATAGTGACGAAATTTTGTATACTAATGAAGAATTATATATTCAAGCTACATTCTCCAGATCACATGACCCGAACCATAGAAACCATAGAAAATCATAACTTTCGAACGGAACGGCCTAGGAAAATTTTGAAATTTTCAGGATAGGTGTGGATCTGAAATGTCACGTTAACGTTTATCAATGAGCTGAATTATACTAGGGGTTCCATAAATTCGGTCGTTTGAAATTTTGTTTTCTCGATAATTTTGAAACTACGGATTTTATCGAGATAAAATTTTGTATTTTAATCGAGAATGATATATTAAAGCAACATTTTGTCCGGTCGCATGACCAGAACCATAGAAACCATAAAAAATTGTAACTTTTGAATGGAAAGGTTTAGGAACTTGAAAATTTCAGGGTTGGATCGCGAATGTCGCGGTCACGTTCATCAATGAGCAAAACTAGACTAGGGGTTCCGTAAATACGGCCGTTCAAAATATATTCTTCCTGATAGTTTCGAAACTACTGATTGGATTGGAATGAAATTTTGCACCTAGCTGAGGAATAATGTATTCAAACTACGTGCGAAATTTTGTCTAGATCGCATCACCAAGACCATAGATACTGTAGAAATTTCTAGCGAATGAAGCGAAAAAAAATTGATCAGCTGAAGCACTGACATGAAGTCTGGAGTATCGCCCAAGTTTAAGAATTCTTTTGACAGCTGTCGCAAATTCCTTCAATTTTTTTCTCAAACTGAAAAATGCGAATGTACCTACAAGGTGGATGTACGAGCGCTCAAAAGCTCCTGACTTCACGGCAGTGCTTTTCGTAATTTTTTTCATTAACTCATCATGTGCGAATAAATTATTATTATTATTATTATAAATAGTAATCCTTTGTAGAATTTCGTTTCATTAACCTCTGTACTCCCAAAGTGTTTTCTTTCAATTTTATTCAACAAAAATGGTAAATGGTATTGTCAGAAAGGCAGCGAAGAACATATTATGTTCTGGTTATCAATGCGATAAACTTCTTTTGTGTTTCTCCTGATAACCACAAAATCTAAAAAAAAAACAAAGACTATGGTGGGATTCCAAGTTGGATCCCACTCCAAAATTGGAATCCCAACCAACCCCTCAGCCGTAACCCCTTACGACTGAGGGGTTGGAGAAAAATATCCAATTCTATCGCCAGATTATGAGGGTAATTAAAAATCAAGTGAAGTGTTTCAGCGTTTTCATTTTCAGTTATTGGTTGAAGACATATTAATTTTATTCCAGACTAATGCCAACCCCGTATATACCTCGAAAACGTTTGCTGCGAAAATTTTAAATCGGTTTGAATTCAGTAATTGGGAATTATAATTCCAAAACAATCAGTTGTAATGAATAGAAAGTTACATGATATTCATGTTCGAATGGGCTGGATAGCTGTTCATACTATACAAGTAACTAGATCTATTCTAAAAGATTTTTTATAGTGGAGTAGGTATGCGAAATATGAGATGAGGCCTTTGCCGAATTTTTCGGGGCATTATTTAAATGAAGTATTCTCGTTTTGAGATCCAGTCAGAGTGAAATCATTAGTTCTGAATGTGTAGCTGGAGGACTGCTGTGTTCTCAATCCAGTGACGGCTCATCAGGGCAGGCAGGGTAGGCCGGGTCGACCCAAAAATATTGGAGAAATAATTATAAATATTATATTACCCTGGCGTCCTGGCGATGTTAGGCGCTGGTCTCCCTGAACCTCGACCGACGACTTACGCAGAGCCTTCGCCGTCAACTTCCGAATGATGTGTTCGGGAAACCACGGCCACGATCTCTCTCATCCGTCGAGTGGACGTTCAGACCAGCCAATGACAGGCAGCGTTCCTGTATGGCGTCAGCCACACGTCGTCGGTCGCGGACAGCGGGTGTTCAGGGAGACCAGCACCTTATAAATCTCACATTTTATTATTGTTCATTCCAAATAGTGAGAGTGGCTCAGCCAAAGCATCGGCGCAGGAATGTAGCAGTTGTGAAGAAATTCCGTCGCGACCAGGGGAGGAGTGCTTCTTCACCCTGTGAAGATAATCAAGGACCAGTTCTCTGTCTATGTCGATCATCTCTATTCCGTCGAAAGTACGCGAAAAATCAGGTCCCGGAATCAAACTGTCAGGCTCTGGTACAAAAGCGGACGCAAACGTTTCGGCCATCACATCAGCCACCCGAGTAAAATCCTCGCAAGACTGTCCAGAAGAGTCACGTACGAAAGGTATTTCCACTTTGGAATTCAAAGAGGAACGTAGATACTTAGAAAGTTTCTTCTTATCCTTGGAGGAAACCAAATCATGTTCAAACTTTTCCTTGGCTTGCTGGATAGTAGAAGATACGATGTTGGAATATGAACGATGGTTTCGATAATCTTCACTTGATTTGCTGCGCAAGTAACGCTGCCACAGTGACTTCTTCCTACGGATCATACTCAATATAGACTCCTTTATCCATGGCTTCAAAGGATTGAATTTTTCTGATGAGAAAGTAGTACGAGTAGAAACAGCATCATTGATTATATCGGTGAACACCCCCCCAGACATCCTCCATCGAAGGTTGAGAAGACAGAACAGAATGCCAGTCATAGCTCAAAAGTATCTCGCGAACTTGTTTGAAGTTAATTCTACTCTTCAGCTTACTCTGCTTACAATTAGTGGCTGCAGTGTTTAGCTGAATTTGGGTGGATAAGACAAGGTGGTCAGATTTTCCTATAGGAGCTGAATATTCGATTTCGGAGATGATATTGGAATCAGAAGATATGAATAAGTCGAGTAAGGAAGGAACCTGGCCCTCTCTGTACCTGGTAGGATGAAGAACCAACTGTTGGAGACCATTGTTGGCAATGAGTTCGGCATATGGGAACGATGGTGCGTTTGGTGAAGGCTGCTGTATGATAGGCCACTGTAGGTCAGGACAATTGAAGTCCCCAGCTAGCATTTGTATTATACAACCACACCGTCACAACGCCGTATTGTATGATGTGATGGGACCAATAACAAACGAGATATACTTATTTGAGTGAAAAGAGCGCAAAATGCGAACTTATTTTTTCCCAAACCTAATATTAATAATCTTGAATTAAGAACAGCCCTTAGAAGTCACGGTATGATGAATTATGACGATATAGTAAATTTCATTCCCAAAGATTTTTATTTTTATCAACAACCCTATAAAATAATATGTGACAATGGATTAGAATTCAAAAATGCATTAGTAGAACAGATCGCAACAGTCGTAAATGATCTTGAAAATAAGTATATCGAGAAATTTCAGGAAATGTCAGAAAATCTCAAATTAATTCAAATTATAGCAGCATTAATTGTTTGTTATTTTCCTTCTGGAATTTCAAGATAAGATAATGTTATAAATACCTATGAAGACGATCAATCATCAATAATTAAGAGTAGTTTCTTTCTAACTGTATGCTAGAGGGAAAGTAGTACTGAATATTGAAGGACATTATCATTCAGGTCATTTCTGATGGATTTGGTTCTATAATATGGTGTCCGAAACTCAACCGTTATGGAGATATTGAGTTTTGAATATTTTTTAAAAAATCCTCTACTTTCAGGCTTTTTTATCGTTTTTTCTCGGATTGGAGCTTCTATAAGCCGTTTTTTTGATGTATCTAGTTAGAGGGCATGTCAATTAATAAAAATGATCAACAGAAACAAAACCTACTAGTAACACCTTAATAAGACAGCTCGACAACGGTTTGAATTGAAGAATTTTCACTAAGGGTTTTTAGATTTGAAGCGCTTTTTTTGAAAAAACTTCATGGAACTTTTTCTGCAGAAGAGTTTAAAAACTTTTACGTCTCTTCAGCTTTTCAAAAAGATAAAACACTTGCTATTGAATAGACAGAACATTGGCCAAATGACAGTTAAGGTAGTAGCGGCGGCCGTGTCGAACATGAATTATAAAAATTACGAAAAGCACTGCCGTGAAGGCAGGAGCTTTTGAGCGCTCGTACATGCACCTTGTAGGTAGATTCGCATTATTCAGTATTAGAAACCAATTGGAAAGATTTTGACAGCTGTCAAAAAAAATTCAAACTGTGTGTGAAATTCCATTCCAATCCAATAAGTAGTTTCGAAATTATCAGGAAAAAAATAGTTTGAACGGCAATATTTACGGAACCCCTAGTCTAATTTTGCTCATTGCTGAACGTGACCGCACAATTCGCGATCCGAACCTATCCTGAAAATTTCAAGTCCCTAGCCCTTTCCGTTCGGAAGTTATGATTTTCTATGGTTTCTATGGTTCTGATCATGCGATCTGGACAAAATGTAGCTTGAATATATCATTCTCAATTCAAATACAAATTTTCGTCACGATCAAATACATAGTTTTGAAATTATCAAGAAAATTGAATTTTGAACTACACCTATCCTAAAAATTTCAAGTCTCTAGGCCTTTCCGTTCGAAAGTTATAATTTTCTATGGTTCTGGTCATGCGAGCTGGACAAAATTGCATGTAGGTTGAATACGTTATTCTTCATCTGAGTACAAAATTTCACCTCGATCGAATCTATAGTTTCCAAATAATCAGGAAAACAAACATTCGAGCCGCCATATTTACGGAACCCCTGGGCGAATATTGCCCGATAACGAACTCAATCGCGGCATTCGAGATTTAAACCTACCCTGAATATTTCAAGTTTCTAAGACATTCCGTTCGAGAGTTATCGTGTATTCGGACGGCCGGACGGACAGTCTCGAATTTTCCGACGGATTCGTCATCAGTGAGACGAACATAGTCGTTTGAGACCATTTTCGGCTCAAAATTCGAAAAATACAGACATCGTGACGAAATGATATAGCCCTCGTGTAAGTAGTACGAGCGCTCAAAAATATTGCTCTGTTTTTTTTTGTTTTATTTACGTATTTTAGCTATTTTTTGTGCTCGGGAGACAAAGACATACAGTCTCAGGTATGTCATTTTAAATCTTGGCGTATAGTCTGCTCATGCGATTCTTTTCTGGTAGATATGTTATCCGTAATTTTCTGTAAAAACGCGACTTGGCTTGGATTTTTTGGACTTTGCATCTTCTAACTGTGTGACGTGGCTTGTAGAATTTTCTACGGTATCAGTTTCTTGGTGATGCGATCTAGAAAAAATTTCGCCTGGTGTTTGAACACATCATTCTCCATCTATCTGCAACATTTCCTTCCAATCCAATCAGTAGTTTCGAAATGATCAAAAAAAAAAATTTTGAACGGTCATAATTACGGAAATCCTAGTCTAATATCGCTCATTGATGAACGTGACTGCGACATCCAAGATCCACACCTACCCCGAAAATTTCAAGTCCCTAGGCCTTTCCGTTCGAAAGTTATAATTTTTTATGGTTTCTATGGTCCTTGTCATGCGATCTGGACAAACTGAAGCTTGAATATATCATTCTCCATTGAAATACAGAATCTCGTCCCGATCGAATCCGTGTATGAACGAGCGTCCAAAAGCTCCTAACTTCACGGCAGTGATTTTTATATTTTTTTCAACAAAAAGCATTCGTGCCGGTGCAAAAATCCTCGTCTTCGACTCGGACTTTTGTTGACACTTGCACTTATGCTTCTTGTTGAAATATAACTTAGCAACGTGTTTTTTGATTTTTTGAGGAAAAATTGGAAGCCCCTACATATTTACATGCCCTAAATATTTACGAAAATTACATTTTTTATTGATTTTCAACTGTATCTTTTCAACCGAGCCGAATCGGCAAGAATGGTGAAGGAGATAAGTGTTTCTTTTGATGTCAGGAATCTTCTGTTGAAATATTCGTACAAATACGCTACAGAATCAAGTACTTCTACCAATTGAAAACGAATAAATGGACGTATAAGAATTATTATTTTATGCAACAATAATTTTTGAATGCTCAGAAATGAATAATTAATCAAAACCAAATGGCCTTAACCCAACAGTTGTTTCCCAGTAGCTTTGAAAAATCTGAAGCTTATCGAAGAAGTCACTTTTGATTGCACCATCTGCGGTGGATTCGGCATCCGATTGACGGCATCTTGATTGGCGCCGTGAGTTCAGTTTCAGTACCGCGGTTCGAATTTGAACGAATTCATATTCCAGAGTTATATCTTCAGATCAATATGAGTTCTTCCTAGGTCCAGAAGATTTGTGCAAATGGTCACTTGAAGGAGAGTACCAAGTTTTCGCTTCAGTTAGCTTAAGTGCATCTATTAGGTTGGGGAAAAAGTAATTTCGTATTTTGCGCCCTTTTTACTCAACTAAGTATATCTCGTTCGTTATTGGTCTCATCCTCAGAGTTTACTTTTACTCTGAGGTCTCATCACATCATACAATACGGCGTTGGAAAGGTGTGGTTTTATACTACAAATGCTTCTTTCACAGTTTTGCGCTTGATCGGTTCAATCGCGGACAATCGTGTGTCGAGTATGAAGGTTTCAAAGAAAGAAATTCGCCTTATTTTACATTTTTACTACCTGAGAGGGAAAAACGCGTCGAAAGCGCCCAAAAAATTTCCACATGTATACGGGGCCGATAATCTTTCGGTTCTTGTAGCAAAACAGTGGTTCAAGCGATTCCGTGCTGGTGTAGTGGATGTGAAAGAGGCACCACGCACTGGCAGGCCTGTCGTCGAAAATGTAGATAAAATCATCGCAAATATCGAGATCGACCGTCATGTTAGTCGTCGTAACATCGCCCAGGAGCTGAACATCGATCATAAAACCGTTTTGAACCATTTGCAGAATACTGGATTGAAAAAAAAGCTCGAATTTCCACCTGCGAATCGCTGCTGAATCGCCACAAAATCGACCCATTTTTGAACCCAATGGTGACTGGTGATGAAGAATGGGTTACTTATAACAATGTCAAGCGACACAGATCGTGGTCGAAATTCAACGAAGTGGCCCAGACTGTGAATGAGCCAACATTGACGGCCAGGAAAGTGTTTGATGGATAGGCAGAGACTGCTTCACTATGAACTGCTCCCCTATGGTCAAACGCTCAATTCTGCCCTCTACTGTGAATAACTCAACGGTTTGAAGCTGGTGATCGAAAAGAAGCAGCCAGCATTGGTGGATAGGAACAGAATCGTTGGGAATATTTCTGAAAGAATTGGGCATAGAGTAATTTACAATAATGTTGATGAGAATGTCAGAAATTCATTAGATAATAATGAACGAAATTTCGATGCAACATGCAGAATGTTGGAAAATAGAGAAATAAAGAGGCAACAACTAAATTTCATTCCAAATTTGAATTAATTTTCACAAACTCCCCATACTAGTAGAGAGAAAATTAACAATTCCTCCTATTATTCCATTCCAAATCGAAATTTTTCCAAACAAAATACGCGCTCACATACCAATTTTACTCCCAATCAGAATGTTTCAAGTCAACCAATACGCATACAACCAGTTCAAAATACAAGTCAACCGAAATATTTCACTAATGAGCAAGTATTTGAAAAACCAACAAACGTTTTTAAATCCAATCCCAATTATAAACCCAGCAATAAACCAGAACCAATGTCAATAAGAACAAGACTTTTACCTCAAAAACGTCCTAATGAATCATCAAGTATTCGACAACCCAAACCAAATTACCAGCCTAGAGAAAACCCTTTTAGACCAAGAGCAACCCCAAATTTCATATCGAAAGAATTAACAAACACAAAAGAGCAAAATGAATTTCCGCCAGAGGAACAATTTTCCGAATACTACGATGAAAATTATGAATCAGAATACTCAAATTCAGATGAGTTTCAATCTCCAGAAATAGAGAAGGAAAATTTTCAGGAAAGTCCCTCCTTCCAAACACACATGACCTAAATTTATATGATGAAAGAATAGCAAGTCTTCCCTATATTAAATTACAGAATCCTCCTAGAAAACTACTGGTCGATTCAGGCAGTTCGATTTCAATTATTGGTCCAATAATTGCTTATAATTATTTTCCGAATTCAATTTATAAAGAAAACACATATTTTACAACAGCTACAGGTAAAGATTCATGTTGCAATAAAATGCTTTTTCCTCTCGACATTTTTGGCTATGATACATCCTACCCATTTGTGGGTTATGAATTTCATCCTCAATATGATGGTGTTATCGGTTATAATTCAATAAAAGATTTACAACTTACTGTGGATATGAAGAATAATATTTTAACTAATGGAATCATTTCCCATAACCTTCACTTACAACACGTAAAACCGAGAGAAGAATTACCTTTTGATTTAAATCACCTAGACAAAAATTTGAAAAACCAATTAACTAAAATTTTGCAGAGTAATAAATCAGTGTTACAATTTCCCGAAGAACGACTAAGTTTCACAAGTAAAATGAAACATAATATTAGAACTATTTATGACAACCCAGTCTACGTTAAGCGTTATACATACCCGGAAATTCACAAAGAAGAAGTGAAAAACCAAATTGAAGATCTTTTGAATAAAAATATAATTAGACCAAGTATCTCACCCTGGTCTCACCCTATTGTAATCGTTCCCAAAAAAGCGGATAAATCAGACAAACAAAAATGGCGGATTGCAATTGATTACAGAAAACCCAACGAAAAAACTATTGATGATAAATTCCCAATACCGAATATTGAAGAAAATCTAGATAATTTAAAAGGAGCAAAATATTTCAGCACTATAGATTCGGCATCAGGATATCACCAAATTGTACTCGACAAAGAATCCATGAAAAAACTGCTTTTGCTACAGATGACGGACATTTTGAGTTTTTGAGAATGCCTTTTTGTCTCAAAAATGCCCCAGCTACATTTCAGAGAGTAATGAATGAAGAAAAAATTTGCGTAGTCTACATGGATGATATTTTAACCCTTTCAGCCCTGACTTTTTGATTTTATTATTATCATGATTATTACTATTATAAGTTCATTAACTATCAATTTAGAGTCTTTTTTTATATTTTATAAAAAAATAATTTTTTTTTCTATGAATTTGCTTACAAGCAACCTTCTAGCAAGTTTTTCAACAAATATGAGGTAGTTCTCAGTATTCGTATAGGAACTATGAAGTAGTGGCAAATTCCACCACCAGGTCTTCAAATAAACTTGCTAGGTGTATGTTGAACTCTGTGAAGTCAGTGGTGGCAAATGCCACCGTCAGGGCCGAAAGGGTTAATATTGCACTGCAAGAAGAAAATTTCGAAATTAATGAGACAAATCATATTTTTTCAGAAACGAAGTTATGTTTTTAGGATTCAAAATTTCAGATTAAGGAGTTGAACCTCAACCTGAAAAAATTTAGCCATAAAAAATTTTCCAATTCCGAAAACTCTAAAGAAATAAAATCGTATTTAGGCATGATTGGTTATTACCGAAAATTCATTCCCAATTTTTTCAAACTTACTAAACCATTAACAGAATGTTCAAAAGAGGACGCAAAAATAAACTTAGAAAATCAAGAATATCTGGAAGCTTTCAATATTAGCAGAAAAATGTTAATAAATCATCCTATTCTTAGATTCCCAGATTTTAATCAACCTTTCATTCTAACGACAGACGCATCGAAATATGCAATAGGTGCTATTTTATCGCAAGGAAATCCACCGAACGACTTGCTTATAGCTTATGCTAGTCGTATGCTAAATAAAGCAGAAATCAATTACTCCACTATTGAAAAAGAGGTACTGTCTATTTTTTGGGCAACAAGACAGTTTCGACCGTATCTATTTGGCATATAATTCATCATTTATACAAATCATCGACCTCTTACTTGGCTATTTTCACTAAAAGAAGCCTCTTCAAGATTGATGCGTTGGAGAATAAAACTCGATAAATTCAATTTCGAAATAAAATATCGGAAAGGCGTGAATCATAACGCGGACGCTCTATCTAGAATTAAAAATGATGAATTTAACTTTTCTGAGAAAGAACAATTAATATCGGATCTAGATCCAGTTATTCCACAGATATAACATATAGATTTTGACATGAGACAAGAAGAATTTGACGAATTAATTTCAATAGATGTAGATGATAATAACTCAGATAATGAAACATTACATTCGAACCAAGAAGACCCAATTTTGGAAATCCCTCACACGGAACGAGCAATTAATATTTTTCAATACCAAATCATTATCAAAAGCAGCAATAATATCAATGTTACCAAAATTAAATTGCATAATCAATCGAAATTCAGATTAATTTCATCTATTTCTGAAGAAAACCAATTTACCAAATTTTTGAAAGAATTTATATCCCCAGATAAAACATATGGAATTTTCTTCCAGGACAGAAACTTTTCAACTCAGGAAGCTACAAATTCAAAATTTCAAACATTTGATTGGAAGATATAGAAGATGTACCACGAGACTATAACTACCCAAGAGAATGTGGAAAGCATTAAGAAAAAATTCTATTTTCCAAAAGGGATAGGTATATGCCAACGTCAAAAATATGAACGTCAACCGAATAAATTGATATTCAAACAAAATCCAATCGGTGAAAAACCTTTCGAACATTTATATGCTGATACAATAGATATTTCGAAAATACCCTGTCTCAAATTAGTAGATTCATTTATCATTCATTGTCAATTCAATAGTGATGGTGTAGACACGTTAGTAATACGTTCCCCGAATAATTCATTTTTCTGCAGTAAATACAAATTGCCGAAGATTCAAAACGAAACAGTGTTTCTGTAAATTTCGAAGTGCATGAAAAATTGTGTCCAAAAGTGAAATTTATCGCAAATTTAACGCAAAAAACATCAGAAATTACTTAACTCAAGCCGAATACCTTTGACCTAGTTCGGCGAATATAACATAGTCAGCGAAAACAAAAGAAGTGCATGTAAATACCGACGACAATAAAGGGAGACACACATGCCTGGACAAACTTTGAGGATGACCGACGAAAATTCGAAATTTACCTCGAAAAAACTGTACGAAGAAGTTGTTAACTCCAAAAACGAAATAAAAAACTCAATCGCAGCAAGCGAATCAAGAATACTATTAGAATTTCAGGCCCTAGAGAAGAGAATTGTACAACTGGAAACCGAAAATGAGTTTTTGAAAAGTGAAATCGATAGTCTGAACCGAATGAATAAAAAGAACAACCTCATGTTATTCGGAATAAACAAACCTGCCGAAGAGATAACGCCGGAATTCATCTGCGAAGAAATAAAGCGATTAATGCCAGTAGAAATCAATGCAAACGAAATAAACGACTGCTATAAATTGGGGAAGAAAGAAAAGGCTCCCATTAAATTGGAATTGATATCTTACCGTAAGAAGAAGGAGATATTATCGAACGCAAGAGTGTTAAAGGGATCCTATTTGAGTATAGCACATGATCTGATAAAAAAACAACGCGAGGATTATAAAATTCTAAGAAGCAACTTATTGGAAGCTAAGGAAAATGGCGCTGGAGATGCATTCATACGAGGAAACCGCCTTGTAGTGGGAAATAAATCATACACGGTAGAAGAGCTAACAAACATCCAACCAGAAGTCAGAGCAAACAGTGCACCACCAACACCAATAAGAAACGAGCAAAAAAGCGCAGTATCTGGAAGCGAAGAGGAAGAAAATTCAAAGGAGGAAGAAGCAGGAACGTCACAAACACCATTGGAGAAGAGACAACACCATCTCAGAAAGGCTACACTAAGAGCTACGCTGGATCAACTCAATATTAGGAATAAGGCGCTAAAAAAGGAAAAAGGTATTAATTGCAAATAACCCTCTCTAAAATCTAAAATTAAACTTTCGATGATATAACCTTAAATTTAGTCATAGTTTTAAAATCTTCTAGGATGAACCGGTATATAAGAGATTATGAATGTATAGCATATGATACACACATGGTAGATATAGCTAGTCTAAAAAACCATAAATTGAATAATAATTTTAACATACTGCATTTAAACATACGTAGCATAAATTTGAATTTTCCTGAGTTGATCATATATGCGAAGATTCCTGAAGATCTGAAAAAAATAAAAAATTACACACAATTCAAAAACAAAATCAAATTTTGGATGATACAAAAGGGTCGCAGATATGTGGAAATGCTGATAAACCGAGACTAGCAAATAAATAAATATATAAATGAAGAAATAAATAAATTCCTGACTCACCTGCTCTAACACTAGATAACATGCGAATAATGGAATATATGAATGGGTAAATTTCATGTCATTTAAAAAATTAAGCCGATTTGTTTTGACATTAGGCTATAGACTCATATGCAAATAAATAAATATAAAAGAAGATCACGAACAAATAAATGAATATATGAAACTGGAAATAAATTTATAACTCGACCATTTTTGACAATGAATGATAAGTTTATATTTAAATAAATAAGTATATAAATAAAAAAATATATGTATAACTCACTAATTGATTTGCCACTACATCATAGGATCTAATTTGTTTTATATTGTGGAATGGTAAGAAAATAAGCTTAATTAATTAGAAAAATGTTCTTCGATCTCTACAACTTAATATGTTTATTTGGGGGAACAAACATTACTATTATATTATGTATCTATACCAATTATGTCATGTTATGGCTATATCACGCACAAGTAACAACTTATCATAGTTGTTACTTCAGTGATGCCTCTGTTTATTCATATTCTTACCTTTATAAACTAGATTGTATTTATTTTGCGAATAAACATTATTATTATATTATTATTATTTTCAAGATTCATTATAATCCTACATCGAATTCCATTGTTTTAAGATTTCACTCTACATTAGTAGAACAAATAAGGGTAATCGAGGATAAAAATCTGAGTTTAAGAGAAAAATTAAATAGAGCCCTTTTGAGTTATAACAGTTCTATACATTCCACCCTTAAATATAGCCCTCTACAAATTATAAAATCAGATTTGAATTATAGCCTTCCTGTTGAATACACAGTTAATGAAAAACTAACCAATATTGAACAACATAACCAAAATCTCAAGGAAGTATTGGCAGAAAACAACAAGAAAAATGAAAAGAGACGACAGAAAGAAAATGAAAACAGATCAGAAGATGTTATTTTAGATGAGAATCGAGAAGCTTTTTTTAAATCACCGGCAGACGCCAAATTGAAACCACGATTCAAAAACGTAAATATCAAAATTTTGGATAATGTCCTCGTGAAGGAAGCAAATAAAGAACATGTGCATCATAAGAAAAAATTGAACAAAGAAAAAATTTATAATCATCTGTTTCAAAGTGGTCCCTTTCCTCATAACAATAATCCTACTTTTTCTTGAAACCCAATTCTGTCTGAAAACAAAGGAAATACGAAATAATATTAATGAATTTCAAAGCGTTTGAAAAAAAATAACATATTCCATTCGGAGGAGAAGTGACTTTTCATGGCTCGCTTTCAATAACCCGCCTCACTCCGTCCGGTTGGTAAACAGAAGCTCGCCATGAAAAGTGGCACTTTTCCTCCTTATGAAATAAACTGCTCCACATGAGTTAAGGATATTGACTTAAAGTGCAGAAAAATATAATTAAAATAAGATTTTTGTGTTGAAAATTCATATTAATATGATTTCAAGTTGCAAATTAATTTTAGCCTGTAGGCCTGCAGCGTATACAGGGTGGTTAAGTTAAATCGAATAAAATAACGAAATTTAATTCCCAGAGAATTCAAGCATTTTAAGACTATCAATACAATGTATGGCCTCCACGGGCATCAATAACAGCTTGACATCTTCTTTGCATACTACACACGAGGTTGTTGAACATTTCTTGAGGAATTTGGTTCCATAAACGGGGCAGAAGCTCTCTCAGATCATTCTGGGGGTAGGTTGATGATTATCTAATCTTCTTTGGAGCATATCCCATGCATGTTCTATGCAATTCAAATCTGGTGAGTGCGGAGGTATTGGTAAATGTGGAATACCAAGCTCCTCGCGCGCATTTTTAATTATGGCTGCACGGTGCGGTCTAGCGTTATCGTATAGAAATTGAAAAGTTTCACCAATAGCAGTGTGAAAATTAGGCACAACATTGTCAATGACATGCTCCCTATAATGTAAGGCGGTCATATTCCCAGGACAAATGTGTAGATCTGTGCGCCCGTTGAAACATATCCCGGCCCATACCATAACACTGCCCCCTCGGAATGGATGGACTTCTTGGACATAGCGACGATTACGGGGTATGCGTGGGAATGTCCATACCCTTATTCTTCGAGAATCTGAAAATCGTCCATATCTGGATTCATCAGTGAAAAGGACACTACGCCATTGATAGTTCCAATTGATATGTTGCCTTGCCCATTCCAGTCTTTGACGCTTATGGTCACGTGTTAATGGAACTCCTCTTAATGGACGTCTAGAACCTAGATTTACCTCTCTCAAACATCGTCTGATGGTTTCGATGGAAACTTGGACCCCATCTGCATTTTGAAGAGTATTCCGTAGCATTCTACACGTAGATGTAGGGTTTCTTCTCGCCGAAACGATGATGAAACAATCCTGAGTAGGTGTTGTTTTTCGTCTCCCACCAAGCTTTGGTCTTTCCAACACGGAACCTGTCTGCCTGAACCTATTCCAAAGTCGAGATATCACGCTTTGGCTGACTTGGAGCCTTTCCGCTACAACAACCTGAGTTAGGCCACCTGTAGCATTCCGATAGCCCTATTAGCCTCAGCGTTTGTTAATTTACGTCTTGACATTTTCAGAAAACTCGTTTCAAATCGAAGCCGTTGATAAACTGACTTCATTTCAAAATAAGAACATTCATGAAGCATATGCAAAGAACCAAACGGCAGAATAAAGGCGACCAGATTGACGAAATGTCTCATACTGATTTTTATTGGATCGATTCAAGTTGTTATTGAGTTTTAAATGATTTTACAGTGACTTTCTCGAAGATTACATACTTTTAAAAACGATTGAATACGATATCCCTAACTCTTGTGGAGCAGTATAATATACTATTGCAAGAATTAATCCAATCAAGGAAGAGGAGAGGCCTTGTTAATATAGGAGGAACAATTTCCACATTTCTCTTTGGTACTTTGGATGAAGAAGACGAAACTCTCTATCAGGAATATTATCAAACATTACGAAATGATGCAGATAACATGAAGATAAATCAAAATAGAGTTATAAGCATAGTGAAATCGATATCTGATAGATTTTACAATCAAACCAATATAATGATAAAACAAATTAATAAATTCATGAACTTACAGCAAATTTTAGATAAAGTTCTCATTCTACAGATTGAGCAGAACAAAATATCCAGAATTCTTTCAGAAATAAATACAGCCGTTAGGTTTGCTAGACTTCATTTACTACATGAGTCAATATTATCATTGAATTAATTCAGGAATTATATTCAGGATGATAATTTATTGAAAAATTTAGTCTACTTAAAGGATTTTTACTCAGTCTGTTTCACATCAGTAAAAGTTGAAAAATCACAGATTATATTTGTTATAAAAGTGCCTTTGGTAAACCCTAATCCCTATGATACTCACGTCCGACAAGAAGAAATCATATGGTCCCTATATAAAGAATGCCAGCCAAGTGGAAAAGTGCCCACAAGACAAACTAGTGAAACCACCTTTGTGTTTGAGTGCATTTGTGCGAGAAAAACGTGAAAATTGTACGCGAAAACAAACTGTAATTGTCTAAGATTTACAATTGTTACCCAATGGACAATACTTATTCTTGTTCAATGATATTTTGTAAGAAAACTGTTCAGGACATTTATCATATGAACATGAACCCAAGAAAATTTTGTTAATCGAAAGTAATTGCATAATATCCAATGGATTGGAAACATTTCAGTAATCTAAGGTTGATAATTTATATCATGAATTCCATCTGGATAATTTGAATATTTCACAAATTCAAGATTTAATTTTAGAGCCTTCGAATGCAATAAACATTTCAGATTTAAAATTGAATGAATGGAACTCACACCCCAATCACATTTCAACCCTTCATTTCATTATATTAAACAGAGTTCAAACATTGAGATTGAACACAGTTCAATAAAAGGTGGAGTTAATATATAATCATACACCATAGGTACGTTCCACTTAACGCCCGCAACGATTATATAACACCCTCTGTATCGTTCCACCTAAGGCTAGGAACATAGTGAAGCGGCCAAGAGGTGCGAAGAGGACAGCAGAGAAGATAGCGGTTCCCGAGAGTAGCGGCGATGACGAGATGTCATTTCATAGTGAAGCGACCAAAAGAGCAGAGCGATAGTCGAGTTTTATTATTATAGAGGTGGCGTTTGTTCGAATTATGAATTTAAATGAATTTACACTGTTAGACAATTCGACATTGAAACTCTGGTAGGTATCTCATAAAAAAATTACGAAAAGCACTGCCGTGAAGGCAGGAGCTTCTGAGCGCTCGTACATGCACCTTGTAGGTGGATTCGCATTTTCGACAGCTATCAAAAAAATTCTGAAACTTAGGTGAAACTCCAGACTTTTTTCGATAATTCGCTAGAATTTTCTACGGTATCTATGATCTTGGTGGTGCGGTCTGGACAAAATTTGGCACGTAGTTTGAATACATTATTCCTAAGCTAGGTGCAAAATTTCATCCCAATCCAATCAATAGTTTCGAAATTATCAGGAAAAAATATTTTGAACAGCCATATTTACGGAACCCCTAGTCTAATTTTGCTCATTGATGAACGTGGCCGCGATATTCGCGATCCAAACCCACCCTGAGAATTTCAAGTGTAATGAATTGGAAGACTTGATAACATTTCGGTAAATGCAGAATTAATTTAAACAGTCGGGAATAGAGAATTATTTCTTTTGGCCTAGTCGATACAAGAAAAAAATCGAAATTGTGGGAACGCCTAGAATGGTGAAGACTTAACTTCAACGAAAACTCGAGTACCCATCTGTTTAGTTTTATTCGAGAGTGTTAAAATGTCGATAGCCCAAACTCAATAGTTATGTTGTTAACCCAAACTCAAGTGTTTTAGGGACCCATAAATATAAATGCCTTATCGCGCATATATTGACCAAAAAAATGAAGCGTTGGGAGATTTATAATTCTCCCTCATCGATTCCACGAAACACTTGATTAGGGTTTAGATGGAAAAATTTCACACCATACCACCATACCATGCGATAGGTGATTGGTTCAGAATTTTCAGACCAATAATTGCCGATGGTTGGTTTACGAACCGCCTTAAAAAGATGATTGAAGGGGGTGATTGGTTCAACGAAAACGAAAAAATCATTTGGAACCACCTAGAATGGTAGGGTTGAAAATTTTCTTGAGACGAAAAAAGATCGGAGTAAGTCAGTTGGTTCGGGGAACCCGGTAGAAAAAGTGGTCCAGGGGACTCGGTAGAAGAAGTTGGTTCGGGGAACCCGGTAGAAAAAGAGTTGGTTCGGGGAACCCGGTAAAGGCGGTAAAAGAAGTAGAGAGTTCAGGGAACTCAGTCGAAGCGGTAGTTTTTCTTTTCGGGACTTAGAAAAAGGTTTTTGGGAGACTCTATCAGGAATGGATTCGGGAGAAGCGGACGAAAAAGGTTGTTTCAACGGAAAAGAATTCGTAATTCGGGAACTTGTTCGACTTGAGTATTCATTTATCGGCAGTTAAGAAGTGGGTAAAATCATATCGAAAAGCCGAAATAAAACACGGGTGTGTTTTGTAGCGCAGTGAATTCTCGGCTTTATTAAGTGCGAACAATACAGTGACAGGATTAAACCCTCCAGTGGCGGAGCACGAGAAAAGGTAATTCTAAAATTACGCATGGTTTTGTGGTTTAAATTGAGTTCTTACTAGTCCCGAGTCTTGAAATCTCCCACACAAGATTGAATTAGGTACTCTTGAAATTCAGTTTTTTTTAGATAATTGTTATTCTGAGATCATTAATCAAACCTTGATTTTACACTTTTTGTGATAAATCTGTCGAGATTTATTCGTTCTGGTGAAGGTTGATATAATTTGTGAAGAATCATTTATTTTTTTTCTTAATATATATTTAATGAAAACACATCACTGTTTCATTTATATTCACCAGTTGGGGTTTTCAGGGAAAATGCAGTAAACTCGAAGTCCTTACTTTGCTCAAGGCTCGAATCCAAGGCCCTATCCAATTAACCGCTCGATTGGATTGGGGTTACTATCCCACAAAAAAAAATTTTTTAAAGATTTTTTTTTTTGTTTGTTTTGTATTATTTTGTTAGAAGTATTCAGATATTGCGTCTGCGTATTACAATGTCATTCTCGTTTAAAATACAAAATTTTATCTCGATCGAATCCGTAGTTTCGAAATTATCGAGAAAACAAAATTTCGAACTACTGTATTTACGGAACCCCTAGTATAATTCTGCTCATTGATAAACGTGAACGCCATATTTCAGGTCTACACGTATCCTAAAAATTTGAAGTCCCTAGGCCTTTCCGTTCGAAAGTTATGATTTTCTATGGTTTCTATGGTTCTGGTCATGCGATCTAGAGAAATGTAGCTTGAATATATAATTCTACATTAGTTTACAAAATTTCGTCACGATCGAATCTGTAGTTTTGAAATT
Source organism: Aphidecta obliterata (assembly GCA_963966015.1). Taxonomy (NCBI): domain Eukaryota; kingdom Metazoa; phylum Arthropoda; class Insecta; order Coleoptera; family Coccinellidae; genus Aphidecta; species Aphidecta obliterata. Next base: position 4,556,099 of record OZ014430.1, on the reverse strand, counting down.
ATCAAGAAAACTAAATTTCAAACGACCATATTTACGGAACCCCTAGTATAATTTTGCTCATAGATGAAAGTGATCACGACAATCGAGATGCACACCTATCCTGCAAATTTCAAGTCCCTAAACGTTTCCGTTCAAAAGTTACAATTTTCTATGGTTTCTATGGTTCTGGTGATGCGAGCTGGACAAAATTCTGCATGTAGCTTGAACAACTCATTTTCCATCAAAGTGCAAAATTTCATCTCGATCAAATCTGTAGTTTCGAAGTAATCAGGAAAACAAAATTTCGAGCGGCCATATTTACGGAACCCCTCGGCGGATTTCGCCCAATCACGAACTTAACCGCGGCATTCGAGATTCGAACCTACCCTGAAAATTTCAAGTGTATACGGACGGACGGACAGACTCGAATTTTCCGACGGATTCGTCATCAGTGAGTCGAACATAGTCGTTTGAGACCATTTTCGGCTCAAAATTCGAAAAATACAGACATCGTGACGAAATGATATAGCCCTCGTGTAAGTAGTACGAGCGCTCAAAAACATTATAAGAAGCACTAAGCCTGACTAAGCACTGCCGTGAAGTCAGGAGCTTTTGACACCTTGTAGGTAGATACGCATTTTCCAATGTTAAAAACAAATTGAAAAATATTTGACAGCTGTCAAAAAAAAATTCAAAACTTAATGCCCATTCACAATGAACGTAAGACGTAACTCAAACGCAATTGAAATATATGTGGCTTTCGATTTAGCCCTGTCTGAGCTACACCACCACTGTCGGAAATGCGATAGGTGATTGGTTCAGAAGTTTCAGACCAATTATTGCCGATGGTTGGTTTACGAACCGCCTTAAAAAAGATGATTGAAGGGGGTGATTGGTTTAACGAAAACGAAAAAATCATTTGGAACCACCTAGAATGGTAGGGTTGAAAATTTTCTTGAGACGAAAAATGATCGGAGAAAAGGCAGTTGGTTCGGGGAACCCGGTAAAAGAAGTTGGTTCGGAGTACCCGGTCGAAGCAGAGAGTTCAGGGAACTCAGTCGAAGCGGTAGTTTTTCTTTTCGGGACTTGGTAGAAAAAGGTTTTTGGGAGACTCTATCAGGAGTGGATTCGGGAGAATCGGACGAAAAAGGTTGTTTCAACGGAAAAGAATTCGTAATTCGGGAACTTGTTCGACTTGAGTATACATTTATCGGGAATTTAGCTGAGTTAAGAAGTGGATAAAAACATATCGAAACGCCGATATAAAACACGGGTGTGTTTTGTAGCGCAGTGAACTCTCGGCTTCATCAAGTGCGAACAATACAGTGACAGGATTAAACCCTCCAGTGGCGGAGCATGAGAAAAGGTAATTCTAAAATAACTCATGGTTTTATTTGAGTTCCCACTAGTCCCGAGTCTTGAAATCTCCCACACAAGATTGAATTAGGTACTCTTGAAATTCAGTTTTTTTTAGATAATTGTTATTCTGAGATAATTAATCAAACCTTGATTTGACACTTTTTGTAATAAATCTGTCGAGATTTATTCGTTCTGGTGAAGGTTGAATGCGTGTGTTGATATAATTTGTAAAGAATCATTTATTTTTTTTTAATATATATTTAATGAAAACTCATCACTGTTTCATTTATATTCATTAATTGGGGGTTTTCAGGGAAAATTCAATAAACTCGAAGTCCTTACTTTGCTCAAGGCTCGAATCCAAGGCCCTATCCAATTAACCGCTCGATTTGATTGGGGTTACCATCCCACAAAAAATTTTATGAAAGATTTTTTTTTGTTTGTTTTGTATTATTTTGTTAGAAGTATTCAGATATCGCGTCTGCGTATTACAAATGGTGACAGCGGTGGGATGTGTTTATTGTATTTTCAGGGGAGAACTCTAGTAATTTTTTTTGATTAATTAGCCAGAATTTGATTAGGGCAACTCTAAGGTTGCGGAATTTCCGTGTATTCCTATGTTAGGGAGATTTCGAGATGAAGGTAGATGGACTTGAATAATCTTACGTGAAAAATATCGATTGTTTTGTTTGTTTAAGGTATTTAATTTTTTTTTCTTCAGGAGTATCATGTTTCCAGAACCGTGATTTATTTTATTTCAGGAAATTAATTTCACGTTCACAGGAATTCTTATTTTTGGTTTTTTTTGTGTGAATTCAATCTAGAATTTGGTTTTAGGAAATTGAGGTGGTGGATTTATGTTTTTGTTCTATTTTTATTTGGGAGTTATGTCTATGAATGTGAGATGATTATTATTCATCGCCATACACAGGATTCGTCGATTTGGAATTTTCGTTTATTTTTGGTTAGGGATTTTGCATATCGGGCTCGTGAAGACATTTTTGTTTCTTACAGAACCTTCGAGCAAGGAGATTTTTTCCTTATTCAGCTGAAATTTTTTAGTTTGTCGGCGTGTTCTAAACTTGTGAAGTAGAAATTTACGGAAAATTCATTAAATTATTAATTTTTTTGTTGAAAAAAAAGATAACTATAATGACGCAGCCACCTAATCCAATCAATGTAGGAGGTTACGGGCAAATACCATTTCGGTATTCGTTAGGAATGATTTCGACGACATTAGATAGTTTTTCGGGCAAGGACGCGGACAGGTATTTCGAAAAATTGGAACTCCGGTCGAAATGGGATGGATGGGGTGAAGCAGATTCCCTCATTTTACTTAAAATTAAATTGGCTGGCGAGGCCTATAATTTTTTTAAATCGGACACATCATTTGACGATTTGACTTACCCGGAATTGAAAAGAAAAGTTTTACAAAAATTTACAACGGTGAGCTTGCCTGGAGAATACCAATGGAATTTGAGGCGATGTTTTCAGAGGCAGGACGAGGATGTATCCTCTTTCTGTACTAGGCTGCGGATTGTAGGGGCAAATTTATTGAAGGAAGATTTGGCTGGAGCCAAGACAGACGAGGAGCCTGGAATAAGGAAGAAAAATAAAGACCTGATTTTGAATCAGTTCAAAATCGGACTTCGGAAAGACGTTATGAAGGAGATGGGAATATTGTTGCTGAAAGAAGAAAAATTGGACTTGGAAAAGGCGGAGGAGCTAGTAAGGTTGCAGGAAACAACTGTTAGGATGTTACAGGGGCGTTTGGGCAGTACCAGGATTGCTGGAGTTGACACCGAACAAGTGTGTCAACTGTGCGATAAGGAGCGGCATTCAGCGAAGGAATGTAGAAGAACCAGACAAGGTCGACAAAGTCAAGAAAAGCCATCAGAAATGAAGTGCTTTTCTTGTGGCCAATCAGGCCATCTTGCTAAGGAGTGCCGAAGCACGAGGGGAGCAGTGCAAAAAGCACAAGGATCGTGCTTCAACTGCAACCAACCGGGACATTGGTCAAGGGATTGCCCAAGAAGAAATGTAACCAGGGGACAGAATGGGAACAATCAATATTCCCGGAACCGTGAAGAACCGACCACTTCGAGAATTAGGGAATCTACAGGTGCGATTCCAGAACAATCGCAATACCAATCGCCGCCTACTTTTCGGACTGCGAATTTAAAGTTCGTGGGCCAAAGTTCAGCTGCCCGAACGGAGGCCGAAAGTTTGTAGAGGGGCAGGGAAAGCGGGAGTCACCCACAGAGCAAGGAAGAAAAGGGGATTTAGATGGACGTTCGGTCATGATAATCCCGGAGGTAAATTCGTTAGGGTTATATGACGTACCTCATATAGTTAACTTAAAAATTAATGGAAAAACGTGTTCTTGTTTGGTTGACAGCGGAGCAGAAGTGACTCTCGTGAACAGGGGATCGATCCCGGACGATAGGATCAATCGGTGTTCGTCTAACGAGCGTGACCGGGCATTATTTACATACCTGGGGTACGACAAATATTTTTGTGGGACCAGAAGGGGAAAAATTGGGAATGAATTGGACAGCGGTCCTTTGTGATGACACGACGTTAGGGAACGTCCAAGTCATCTTAGGATGAGATTTTTGTACGCGAATCAGGCACTCCTTGATTATGAGGAGGAACCATAGCTGAGGATGTGGGGAAAACAATTTATGTGTTTGAATAAGGAAGACGTGAAGGAACCGATATTCACGGAAGGTGAGGATACGGAAGAAATTACTGGAATAATTCAGGAGGTTAAGGAGCATAATCATGGAAGTTATAGGAGTGATTTTCATGTGGAGACTAGGCCGATGGAAACGGTGGACACAAGGAATAAGTACAAACCGGAGGGTGACAGAGTCGTCAGGGATGATACAAGGGAGGATATTCCAGGGGGTCTACAAAGAAACCAAGGACACAAGGTCAATACACCTTTTAGGAAATTCGGTGCAAAGACCGAAAATTACGCGGAAACTGGGGAATTAATAGGAACGAAAGTGAGGAATGTCGGAAGTCAGGTGAAGAAAATAGAGGAAACGGACGCGATTAGGGATTCAAAGAGTAAAGGGACAAATGAATCGGATGGTGATGTCGTATTATTGGGGAATACAGACATCTGGATAGGTACGGATAAAGAAGAGAAAAAGGTCATCTGGGAAAACAATGGATCACCGGAACAAGAGGTGAAACCATATAGAGGGGAAGAAGAAGAAAGTAGAAATGAAGAACTGAGAAATAACGAGAATATCGGGGATGAATCCACCACCGATGAAGAAGAACGGTGGGAAACGGACATTATGCTGATATCGAGGATCACTATTCCCGCACGTTCAGAAGTTCTAGTAGAGGCTAGATTGAAGAAAGAAATAAGAGGGGATTACGTAGTCTGCGAACCGCTGGATTTGGGCGTCGGACAAGTATATGTCGCGAACTGTCTGACGAAAAATACAAACGAAATTTGGGTTCGCGTAATCAACGTGTCTAACAAGGAGGTTAGACTGCAAAAGAGGCAGAAGCTTGCCAAAGCTTTGGCATGCGAGGTTGGGGAAGAATATAGAAGTTCACATACAATTGGAAAAATATCGCTGAAGGATAGGGACTGGGCCACTAGTGGTTTCAGTCTCGAACATTTGGACAAGGATACTCAGGATACATTGAAAACGCTTATTCTGGAGTATAGTGATTTGTTCATTGAGGACGATGAAACATTGACCAGTACCACTGTCAATGGTAAAACATAGTATAACTTTGGAACCAGGATCTCAACCAATCTGCAAAGCCCCATACCGGATCCCCTATCATCAGAGGGAGGTATTACAAAAGGAGATTGATAGACTGTTGAATGCTGGCGTTATTCGCCCATCGTTCAGTCCCTGGTCAGCGCCTGTTGTCCTTGTAACGAAAAAATTACTTAACGGTGAAGAAAAAGTAAGGATGTGTATAGATTATCGGGGCCTGAATAATGTAACAAAAACCGAATATTATCCTCTCCCTAATATATCAGATTTGATTCAGGGGTATAGTACGGGAACCGAAGTGCTATTTTCAGTCATTGAAGTCGCAGAAGCGTATCATCAAATTGATATGGAGGAAAAGGATATTCCTCTAACTGGGTTCAGTACATTCCAAGGGCACTACGAATATCTGAAAATGCCTTTCGGCTTAAAGAACGCTCCATCGACGTTCCAACGTTTCATGAATATAACGTTGGCTGGTCTCACAGGGGAATTGTGTATGGTCTATTTAGATGACATAATTATTTTTAATTCAGAAGGACAGGAAGATCACATAGGCAAATTGCGTCAAGTATTCGAACGCTTGCGAGCTGTCAAAGTGAAATTGAAACCGAAACAATGTACTTTTTTGCTCAAAAAGGTTAAATATTTGGGGCACATGATCACTCAACAAGGTGTATTTCCAGACCCAGACAAAATAGAAACTGTTGAAAATTTTCCCATACCCAAGAATGTCAGGGGTGTGCGTTCATTTCTAGGATTAGTAAATTGGTACAGGAGATTTATTCCGAACGCTGCTGAACTGATAGCACCATTATCAAATTTGACAAAGAAAGTGGTTAAGTTCGAAATAACGCCGCAGGTTCTGACGTCAATAGACCAGTTGAAAAAGACTTTGACTTCGGACATGGTACTCATATACCCGGATTTTGATGAACCTTTCGTAGTGGCCGCAGATGCGTCGGGACTTGGAATAGGGGCCGTGTTAAGTCAAATTAGGGATGGCTACGAACGGCCAATCGCATACAATAGTAGGAATTTCAAAAAAGCGGAGCTCAATTATTCCACCACGGAAAAGGAGCTGTTAGGAGTCGTTTTTGGCATACAAACGTTTAGGTGTTATTTATATGGAAAGAAATTTACTGTTATAACTGATCATAGACCGCTCAAATGGTTGTTTAGTTTGAAAGACCCCGGATCCAGATTGGCCAGGTGGGCAATGAATTTGGCTGATTATGATTTCACTGTAACACATCGGAAAGGGAAACTTCATGGGAATGCGGATGCTTTGAGCAGAATGTTCAATAGGGAGGATCATTACATCGATGTGGACTACGAGGAATTTCAGGAATATCGAAGAATCCATGAAATACCGGAAATGCCTACACTTAGTGTGAAAGAGGGGAATCTATTCACGACACCAGAATCATGGGCTTTAGCACACTGTGTATCGCAGGATTTTGCTATGGGGGCAGGGATTGCCTTGCAATTCAAAAACATTTATGGTTCTGTGGGCAGATTACGTCAACAGGATAGACACGTAGGAGAAGTAGCTGAATTGAATTTGCCAGAACGGAATATCTATTATTTGGTAACCAAAATCAATCACTATGACAAACCGTCGTACAGGAGCATGTGGAACGCTCTGAAGAATTTAAGGGCAAGTTGCGAAAAAAATACGGACACCTCTCTGGCCATACCTAAAATAGGTTGTGGATTAGACAAACTAGAATGGGAAAGAGTTGTGGAGATGATAAAATTCATTTTCCACAACATCGTGCACATATGGTCGTCGAGTTTACGTTGTTTTGATCTCCCGTTTATTTTGTATTTCCCGAGGAAGAATAGTGTGAAAAATTTCAGAAAGTGGTTAATCAGGTTCATATTGTCCTGTATTATCGTCTGTACTGCGGTGGCAGCGAATATTTGTTTCTTCAGGTGAAAATCTCATTTGTTCCTGAATAGGTTGACACTCGTTTCCTGAACTCGTTTTTGCCTGCTGATAAACATAAACAGTGATAAACATATGATCAGTGGCGTACCATACAGGCGTCGGGCGGACTATGTCTAGTGTTGAAATCAAGTGCAAACATTGTAGAAAGAAAGTGGTTACTGCAGCAAGGTGTATAAATTGCAGAATTCCATTTCATCCAAGTTGTGCTGCTCAGGCAGGTTTCGCGATAGAGGGGAAGATTATTTGTTGTTCTGGGAAAGCGAATATTGGAAAAACTATGGAGGACGTTGCATCATCAAGAGGTAATGTTGATTTTATAATTCAGGAGCTAACCAAGGTGTACCAGATGCAATTTGATCAATTCAAGAGTGAGTTCCGTGGGGAATGTTTGGAGATGATTGGTGGCATATCGATGAAAGTGGATAACTTACAAACTCAAGATGACAATCATGGGTCCCGCTTGGACGCTGTGGAGGCTGAATTATCTGGAATGAGGTCGGCAACGGTGGATGCGGGAATGCAGGGTCAGAGCTGCGATAAGATGGAGGATGTGTTGGCGGAGACCAATGATAGAATAAATAGAGCAAAGAATTTGATACTGTTTGAAATCGAGGAGTGTGATGCGATGGGTTTGGCACAGAGAATTGAATATGATGTGGCTAAGGTTGAAGATATTTTTAAGGCCTTGAACAGTGGCCAATACTTTGGTGGCGTGTTGAAGGTAATACGTTCAGGAAAGAAGATCAACAACAAACATAGGCCGATTAAAATTATATGTGACAGCACAGATATTGTACAGATGATTTTGAAGAGTAACAAGTCTGCTAATTATACATACAAACTATACTCTGACCAGACGAAGAGGCAAAGAGAATATCTGAAGATGGTGAGGGCGGAGATGGCTGATAGGAGATCAAGAGGAGAGAACCTTTTGTTGAAATATGTGAACGGTCAACCAAAAATTGTAAATAATTCAAAAAACTAAATAATCCTCTTCCACAGAACCAATTGAGGGTGTTTTACCTGAATGTTGGTGGAATGGTCTCTAAAATAAATGATTTCAAAAATTTTGTTTTGTGTGGCTCCTTTGATGTCATTGTTATTGTTGAAACTTGGTTAAGCGAATCTGTCCATAACTCAGAAATGGAGGTTCCTGGTTTTGATTTGTTTCGTTGTGACCGTTCAGATAAAACGAGTAGTAAAAGGCGCGGAGGTGGTGTCCTCATCATGATAAAAAGTAATTTAAATGCAATCAAGGTGTATCACAGCGTTTCTGATGTCGAACAGTTATTTGTTGCAGCTGGTGTTAATGGCTCAAAGATGATTTTCGGTTGTGTTTACATTCCTCCGCGCTCTGCCGACTATCTTTATTATAGACATTGTGAAACATTGGAAGAAATTCAGCTGCGTGAACCAGCCGCTGGTTTTCTAGTGTGTGGAGATTACAATATTCCAACAGCAAGATGGAATGGAGATTTCAGCTTGGTCTCGTCCCTTGACAGCCGTCACTGTGTTGTTGATACTTATTCGTTTCTCAATATGCGGCAGATTAATACGATTCCTAACGACAGGAATATTTTTTTGGATCTTGCCTATACAAATATTGAAAGTAATGTATCGGTTGAGGAAGCTATAGATTTATTTTCTGTTTGTTCTGAGCATCATAAGGCTTTATCGTTAATCATTGATGATTGTCTGGTGAATCCGGGTAAATATTGTTATGATGATAATTTCCAACTTGACTTCAGAAATGTAGATTATGATGCTCTTAATATATATTTCAGTTCTGTGGATTGGGAGTACTGTAGAAATGTTGTAGATATTGATACTTGTGTTGGTAAATTTCATGAAATCCTTTATACCGGTATTGAGAATTTTGTACCGAGACGTTGTGTGAGGACCACGTCTTATCCTAGCTGGTTCAGCGGTGAATTAGTAAAGTTGATCAAGAAAAAAAAGAAATTGCACAGAATTTTTAAACGCACTAGGAGTGCAGTGGATTACCACAATTTCAGTATTATAAGGAATAAGTGTAGTAGATTGTGTTCAGAATTAAACTTGAAATATTTGAATAAAATTGATAATGATTTGAGTCCACGGAACTTCTGGTCACATTTAAGAAGGTTGAAGAATTCGGATCAGTTGCTATCATCTATGCACTGGGGTGGTGCGGAATGTTCAGAATTGGGTGATATTGTGGATATGTTCGCGAATTTTTTTTCGGATGTTTTTGTCAGTGAGCAAGTTGTGCCTCCAAATTATGATATAAAGGAGGTGATGGATTTGAGCACATTGTCATTTGGCTCCTCTGAGGTCTTTCAGTTAATTCAAAACCTGGGTACACATTTCAATATGGGACCTGATGGCGTCCCCTCTGTGCTTTTAAAGAAATGCGTCTTCTCGCTCACAGAACCATTAACGAACATTTTCAATTGTTCATTGAAGTTGGGAGTTTTCCCCTCGTACTGGAAGGCTAGCTATATAGTTCCAATATTTAAATCGGTTGATAGGGCGGAAGTAGCGAATTACAGGGGTGTTTGCATTCAGTCGACAATTCCTCCGATTGTTGGATAATCTAGTTTGTGACTATATGACTTGGAATTGTTTATCATGTGTCATTAAGGAGCAGCATGGATTCACGAGAAGAAAATCTACTGTTACTAATTTATTGATGTACATTAATGATCTAACATTAAATGTGGATAAGGGGGTTCAGGTAGATTCAGTTTACACCGACTTCTCCAAGGCTTTTGATAAAGTGAATCATGTGTTGCTGCTTAGCAAGTTGGAAAAGTTGGGCATTGGTGGTGCATTGCTTAAATGGTTGGGTTCATTTTTGCGATATAGAATGCAAGCAGTCAGATATAAGGGTTATTCCTCATATTTCATACCCGTCACTTCTGGAGTCCCCCAGGGATCCCATTTGGGTCCTCTTCTTTTTATTTTATTTGTGAATGATATTGGTTCATCATTCATTGGAAGTAAATTTTTGCTTTTCGCAGATGATCTAAAGGTTTACCGTGAGATCACTAGTCCGGCTGATGGTCGTGTGCTTCAGGAAGATATAAATAGGCTGATAGATTGGTGCAGTGCCAATCGAATGTTTTTGAACAAGGAAAAATGTAATGTTATAACTTTTTCGAGATGTAGAAAGCCCCTTCATATCCGTTACGAGATAGACGGAGTAGAGTTGGCAAGAATTAATAGAGTAAAAGATTTGGGTATTTTATTGGATTCAAAACTCCTGTTCAATCCGCATTTGGAATATATTACTGGAAAAGCGTTCAAGGTGCTGGGTCTCATTCAACGTAATTACATTGGGTTTTCAGAGGAAACATTGAAAACATTGTATTTCTCGCTAGTAAGAAGTATAGTGGAGTATGGGTCAGTTGTTTGGTCTCCAGCTACAGGTGTGGGTACTGCACTTTTGGACAAAGTACAGAACAAATTCATCTGTATGATAGCTTTTAGGAGGGGTATTCGTTATTCTGAAATTGATTATCCTAGTATGCGGGTTTCATTGGGTTTATGGTCTTTGAAGAAGAGAAGACTAATTTCGGATGTTCTGTTGTTGCACAGATTGGTAAATGGTGGTATAGATTGTCCGGAAATTTTGAAAAGTATTAATTTGAATACACCAGCTAGGAGGACACGTGCAACTTATCTATTCCGTCTAGAAGTGCCGAGGACAAATGTTCGAAAAAATTTTTATTTGAATAGGTCTTTGCATTTTGTAAATACATTTCACTCATTGGATTTGTTCATGCCTTTTGGGACATTCAAGATATATATAAAAAGTATTATAGGATTAATGTAGATGATTTTGGTTTGATATGTTTTGATGACGGCCGTGTGTGCCTTTCGTTGATTTTGAATTTATTTTGTGAGAGGGGATAATCCCGTTCAGTTTATTTGTACATATGTAGCAAATAAATAAAATAAAATAAACTCTAACATCGAGATTGTCATTTATAAATTAGGATCGGCACCGATAGCGACTGTTACATTTGAGGAGAAAGAGTCTGATTTTATAGAGCCTGAATGGGACAGAACAGTCCTAAGAGAGGCACAGAAAAACGATCCTTATTGCATTCCAATTTTAGAAAGATTGAATGCGAAAAAAGAACCGGTAGAAAATGGGTATTACATTTCAAAGGATGGTCTGTTATATCATTCCGATGAAGGGAATGATAGATTAATTGTACCTCGAGTTTATGTGGAGAAGGTGTTATGTGATTTTCACGATTCACCTATGTCGGGACACCCGGGGCAACAGAAAACTTTAGCCAGTTTAAAGCGAAGGTTCTTCTGGCCAAATATTCGTTCTGACGTGATCAACTATTGCACCAGTTGCGATGTGTGTAATAAAAGGAAAACCTCACCACATATGAAAAAAGCACCTCTTCAGAGATTCACTCCTACAACAGAACCGTGGGAATTGACATCTATGGATATCGTAGGACCTCTTGTAACTACCTTGAAAGGAAAACGATATTTTCTAACCTTTCAGGACTACTTTACCAAATATGTGGAGGCCATACCCATTCGAGACCAAAGAGCTGAAACTATCGCTCGTGCGTTTGTAGACAACATTATCGTTAGACATGGGGCCCCAAAGAGACTGCTCACGGATAGGGGGGCGAATTTCACATCGGTATTGTTTAAAGAAGTTTGCGCGATTCTAGGTATAGAAAAAATTCAGACCTCGAGTTATGCCCCAACGTCAAATGGGCAAATCGAAAGAATGCATCGAGTACTGAAAGATATGTTATCACACTACATCAGTGGGAATCAACAAGATTGGGACGACTGGATACCTTTAGTACTCATGGCATATCGTGGTAATAATCATGTAACAACCGGCTACAGCCCATACTTTTTATTACATGGCCGGGAACAAAGGTTACCGATAGATAGTTTTATCGAATCGGGTAGAGTACGTTATGATTATGACGATAATTACGCAGCGGAATTAGGTGAACAATTACGGAGGGTGTATGCAGAAGTTTACCAAAATACCGAACAAGCCAAGACGGACCGAGTGAGGCGATTTAAAGCAAGAACTTCCGAGGTAAAATTTGAGATAGGAGATCTTGTGTATCTGAGACAAATGAAGGTAAAACAAGGTTTGTCGAAAAAGCTATCAAAATCCTGGGATGGTCCTTATGAAATTTTAGAGATGGTGGGACCAGTCACGTGTAAGATTAGGAGATGCGGAGGAAGGAAAGAACAAGTTGTTCACGTAAATAGACCAAAGGGGTATATTTCGAGGAATATGGACAATACTAGAAGGGGGATAGTTGAAGGGAAGGATGAAGGTAATGAGGAGGAGGAGGTGTCAGAGGTCAAAGAGGATATGGAGGAAATAGGCAGATTTCCTCCCTTACTCTTTCCCCTACGGCTCGGAGAACCAGAGTGGGGAATGGATGAAGGGACTAGCGAAGATGAGACACTAGAGGAAAGTGAAGACGAGGAAAGCGGAGGACCGGTAGTGGAAATGATTCCTCTACGACGATCTACCAGAACAAGACGCCCACCAGACCGATGGGGCTTTACATAAAGATATAATAAATCAGTTCTGCACGGAATGGTATTTTTTTTATCATTAGAGATTGACGGCTCCACGGTCCGAGTTCTGGTTCATAGGTAAAGTTGAGGGAGCTTGTGGATCAGCCCAGCTCTGAATTTCCCTTGTTTGAATTCGAATTTTGTTTTCCGATCGAAATTAGAAATGTTTATCCGGCGAAATCACCCTGTATATGTTTGTTTACTAATGGAACTCGTGTTAAAGGTCACGAACAGCCGATAAGGTATAGCAGATAAGATATATTTCGGGGGTTCGTTTTTATTAGGTAGGTCATTATTGACGAGTGGGTGACCCGATACTTTCCTTGACAGAAGGTACCGGAGTTCCTTCGGGTAGACGCCAGATGGAGCCCAGTGGCGGTTCAAGGAAGAAAGCGGAAGGCTGCTTTAATTGATATTTCTTTTAGGAAAATTACGAGTAAGGAGGAAAGTGAATTTACTTCACGTGTAGGGAATGCGGAGCCCAGTGGCGGCACGACGGAGACGCAGAAGGTTAATTGAATTGATGTTACCTTTCAGGAAAGTCAAGAATCAAGACGAAGATGAATTTTCGTTTAGTTTTTTTATCAGAAGGATTTGTGTAGCAAAACCCGAAACATAGAAATGAAAACGTTGTGGTCGTCAACGAACACTCTCCGTCGTACAAACGTTCAATGGCGAGCACAACGCTACGTAAGCGCATAGGTGGTATGATCCAATAATTTTTGTTGTTTGAGTGTTAATTTATAATTTTTTTTATTATCTTACTGATTTTTCTTGAATCGTTGATTTTATTTTCGAAGACGAATTTTTTGTATTGCATATTTTCAATTGTTTTTTGAGTTTTATTCCCAATTGTGATGAGAACGATTATTGAACATTATTTTACTCACATCTATGATTGTTTATGATTGTTCAATTCTTATTTATAAGAAAAGAACAGGGGATCCTAGTCAACCACCACCAATGGAGAAGAGACCGACCTACTAGCTGGTGGGATAACCTTTCCATTCAAGGGCGGATCCAGGATTTCTTCATGGGGGGGGCACAGGATTTTTTCTGGAGGGGCACAAGGGGTGGAAGGCAAAAAATTTTTCTAATTATGTACTGTGATGGAATCTCCACAGTACAAAAAAATTCCGTCTGGGGGGGGCACGTGCCCCCCGTGCCCCCCCTTGGATCCGCCACTGTTTCCATTGATAATAACGAGTGTTGGAGCGTTGATAGCGATATGATTGTATGAAATATAGCGATAGCGATATGATATGAAATATAGCGATATGATTGTATGAAAAAAAAAAGTGAAATGGTATCGATACGCGATGTCGCGGAGTGCTCTACTCTAGAGACTACGAACAAAAGTGAAACGTTCAAAGTGAATGAACTCTAGAAAGAAAGCAGTGGAAAATATCATCGTCAGAAGAGTAGCAGAGATGAAGACGTCAGACCAAGGATTTTCGACAATGAGGAAGAAGGTTCAATCCAAATGAGATGAAAGAATTAGTAAACCATACCATACGACAAGTGTGGGAATGTTTCACTGGTATTTGGCTTTTCATGAATAGACTAATGAGATTCTATGCAATTTTTTGGATGATAAAATAAGCTATAGGAGTATCACTGAATGGGCTACACCTATATGAAGTTTTTGGTTGTGGAATAACGATACTGGTGAGTTTTTGGAAAACTCTCACCATGTGTGTGATGAATCGACCTATACCAGAACAGGACAACCGAAGGATAAATAGAGAGGCAGAAGCAAAAGTATTAGAGAAACCCAGAAGGTCTACGTTATAGCCCCACGTTAACCGCGAACGCACCACACTGGAAAGAAGAGACAGGTACCGACGTTGTTGCAAGTCGTGAACCCGGATTGAAGCCAGTGTGAGGGACAATTCGCGAGATATTAAGGACATCCGGGCATGTTCCAAAAATATTGTGTTTGAACACGCTGAAAAGACAGAAAGGGTCGTTATTTATCTCTGAAGGTTATTCTCAAGGTGAAGGTCACGGTCAGAGGAGGTCCATATGGAGATGTATTGTAGGGTACCAAAGGAGGAGACTTGTGAATGTTCGAGAAAGTGAAATTGAATTCCGAAAAATGCATATTCCATTTAGGGATTATCTAGGACTCTATAAATGAGCTCTTAGTGTATTTTTTCCTTTTGCGATTTCCTTTTGTGTGGTCACGTATTGATGTGTATGTCGACCCATTAATTTTGTGAACTTATACTTATTAGTAGTGTTTAAGAAGGATTTATTTTTCTTTAATTTTAATTTTTTTTGAGGGATTAGTCGATATTGATGAATGATGCATGTGTGCAAATTGAATAAAAATTTGTAGGATCACTAATTGATATATGGGAGACGATGGACTAGTGGATTACTAAGAACGATGATAGGGAAAAGTTATGACAACCGATGCCGAAACTTTTTCAAAGGGGGAAGTATTGTAATAAATTGGAGGACTTGATAACATTTCGGTAAATGCAGAATTTATTTAAATAGTCGGGAATAGAGAATTATTTCTTTTGGTCTAGTCGATACAAGAAAAAAATCGAAATCGTGGGAACGCCTAGAAAGGTGAAGACTTAACTTCAACGAAAACTCGAGTACCCATCTGTTTAGTTTTATTCGAGAGTGTTAAAATGTCGATGACCCAAACTCAATAGTTATGTTGATAACCCAAACTCAAGTGTTTTAGGGACCCATAAATATAAATGCCTTATCGCGCATATATTGACCAAAAAAATGAAGCGTTGAGAGATTTATAATTCTCCCTCATCGATTACACGAAACACTTGATTAGGGTTTAGATGGAAAATTTTCACACCATACCACCACTGTCGGAAATGCGATAGGTGATTGGTTCAGAAGTTTCAGACCAATAATTGCCGATGGTTGCTTTACGAACCGCCTTAAAAAAGATGATTGAAGGGGGTGATTGGTTTAACGAAAACGAAAAAATCATTTGGAACCACCTAGAATGGTAGGGTTGAATATTTTCTTGAGTATAATTCTGCTCATTGTTGAACGTGAACGCGACATTTCAGATCCACACCTATCCTGAAAATTTCAAGTCCCTAGGCCTTTCCGTTCAAAAGTTACAATTTTCTATGGTTTCTATGGTTCTGGTCATGCGATCTGGACAAAATATTGTTTTAATATATCATTCTCGATTAAAATACAAAATTTCATCTCGATCGAATCCGTAGTTTCGAAATTATCGAGAAAACAGAATTTCAAACGACCGTATTTACGGAACCCCTAGTATAATTCTGCTCATTGATAAACGTGAACGCGACATTTTAGATCCACACCTATCCTGAAAATTTCAAGTCCCTAGGCCTTTCCGTTCGAAAGTTATGATTTTCTATGGTTTCTATGGTTCTGGTCATGTGATCTGGACAAAATACACATATAGCTTGAACACCTCATTCTCCATTTGAGTGCAAAGTTTCATCTCGATCGAATCTGTAGTTTCGAAGTAATCAGGAGAACAAAATTTTGAACGGCCATATTTACGACACCCCTGGTGGAATTTCGCCCATTAACGAACTTAACCGAGGCATTTGGGATCTGAACTTACACTGAAAATTTCAAGTCTCTTGGTTGATCCGTTCGAGAGTTATCGTGCTTACGGACGGACGGGCGGACGGACAGACTCGAATTTTCCGACGGATTCGTCATCAGTGAGTCGAACATAGTCGATTGAGACCATTTTCGGCTCAAAATTCGAAAAATACAGACATCGTGACGAAATGATATAGCCCTCGTGTAAGTAGTACGAGCGCTCAAAAATGATGAGAATAGAAGAACTTGTAGTGTCACGAAATTGATGAATCTAGGAAAGTATTGGTGAATTTTATCACTTGTATGAAAAATTACGCAAGCATCCAGAGAAATTTCATTCATATTGTTCGACTAAATTTTGGGAAAAATTGAATCTAAATTAATTATCAACTGGAC
This sequence comes from Aphidecta obliterata, assembly GCA_963966015.1. Lineage (NCBI taxonomy): Eukaryota > Metazoa > Arthropoda > Insecta > Coleoptera > Coccinellidae > Aphidecta > Aphidecta obliterata. The sequence continues at coordinate 4,539,524 of OZ014430.1, read as the reverse complement.
CAATTTCATTCGCAACAGCATCCCATACCCTACCGCGTTCGCGATCGCTGCACTTTGTACTACCCTATTAGAATATATTTGTTTGAATTTGCCTCTATCCTCTCTGCTGTTCTCTTCGCACCTCTTGGCCGCTTCACAATGTTCCTAGCCTTAGGCCCGTGGTCGTCGCGAGCGATCGCTCGACGTCATACAACGTAGCGGGAAGTTTGAAATTTTCAAAGCAGCTTCCCACAGGTCATTAGAAGTTGATGAACTTTCCGAGTTATCTCTCATTCGTTTTGTCAAAAAATAAATTGACGGGAATCCATGTTGAATTAAATTTTACTCCAATCCATGCGAAATATTTACTCAAATCCCCCACAGCTGCAGGTTTTCACCATGCCGCCATATTGCGAGCACACAACGCTCAAGATGTGCGTTCCACCTATAACATTCGTCTACAACGCCCGCGGCCTTTTTACGTTAGTGGAACGCCAGTTTCAGCGGTCGTGGTCTTGGTCGTTGGCGTTGCGGGCGTTAAGTGGAACGTACCCCATGTTATTCCTAAGATGTAATCATAGACGATGTAACTCCGCAAGACGGTGACCATGAACACCGAATGCTTACTAGACATAATTACTCTATAAAAGCTTGTAGAACAATGTGAAACATGAGTTAGTAGATAGATAGATTTGATCTCGTATTTGAATAAATCTCATTTTTAGTCCTCCCGTGTTTCTTTTTAAAAACGTTTTTTCGAGTTGAGAAAATATAATAATATATGTATTGTTATGTCCCTTTTATGAAAATAAAAAAAAAATTATTCAAATTTTGAAAATAATTTATACCGAATAATAATTTAAAAGAATTTCGTTCAATTTCTAATTAATTTGCCCTAGACTCTTTCTCAAAGAGGGTTCAAGATGAACAATCAATAATATTCATACAAATTATATTAATTTTCAAAATCAAACTCAATCAACTTAATAAACTAATTCTAACAAAATGAAATAATTCTAAATTATTATTCCCTTTGAACTAGATATAAATAAGCACTCACATGGAACAGCTAACTCTAAATAAAGTTCCTCAACTTTCCTTACTGCCTTAATGGCTTGTCTGTGGTTAATGATATAATCCCTGAACTCCAATATTATGTATATCTAACAATTTTCAATGAATTTTGTTTATTATTTATTACTAGCAGACCCGGCCACGCGTTGCTGTGGCTAAAGTATACGTTGGATTATTATTATTAACCTAACCTTAACCTAAACCAACCTTTAACCTAACCCTACCCTTACCCTTACCATAACCCTTATCCTTAGCCTTGTTTATGAGTCTCAAAAGAATTTTCATATTCGTAGGTATATGTTATGATCAATGTATCGCACTGGTGGCTCGTCGGGGTAGGCAAGGTAGGCCTACCTTAGAACTTACTTATCGAAATTATGAAATGATTCATATTTTTTTACTTATCAGATCCTTTTTTTTTTATTACAATTTTCAATTATCATATGTTATCAAAGAATTTTTCATTCAAAAATTTCGCACGCGATTGTGATATTACACACTCGCTGGCGCTACATCGCAGCCACGACCATTCTTCGCTTTCATCCAAACTTAAGACGATCTATCCAAGCGCCTGCAATTCTATCACTACACGTCAGCCCTGCCGAGTGCCGCGGAATCTACCAATGAATTAGTAAAGGATGGATACACTGGTGTACAAGGGCGGTCCTACGGGGGGGGGGTAACGGGGGTAATTACATATAGGCGTATCAATTTAATCCATAAAAGACTCAAATTTAGTTCTTCATAAAATTTCGTATGGGTCCATTAGGAAAGTGGGGGGTGAAATGAATTGGATATTTCTGGATCATTTCATAAATACGTAATTGAGAATCTGTTTGTCGCCTAACCGCATCTAAACCTCACGAGCCGCGCGGCAGCTTCGCAAAGTCGATACCTGCCTCAAGCTCGATGTTGCCTTATCCTGAGTCAACGAAAGTCGGTTTCTGGTCGCGCTCAAAGGCGCCTCGCGACTAATTACTCACTGTATTTGGACCAGTATACATCATTTTCTGTCTCGCTCGAGGCGAATCGAAGAATTAACACCGGGAGCTATCAAAATGGACAATGATAAGTGTATGTTATTATTGATTTGTATAAAGAACATCCTTTGCTACCCTCAGAGAAGATGCCTGGAAGGAAATAAGTTTGCAATTAGAGATTCCTGTAAATAACCTAAAAACAAAAATGAAGTCTTTGATGGGCACCTATTTGCCAAAATTCGATGTATCACAATGAAAGAAAATGCCTCAACAGCTGTACGTGAAAACTGCGGTGCCATGGTGTACTGCCTCGCACTGACTGATGGCTCGCTCTGCCTCTCGTACTTGCCTCATCCGTCCAAAATTACCCATCGAGGCAGCCTCACGAGGATGCCGCGCGAAGTCGATACATAGCTTAAGAGATGTTCGATATAGAAAAAAAATACCTTAAAAGTTGAATTGAAACCTCGTCCCTCAATTATGAAAGTCCTGAAAGTAACGAATTCAAAGGTTCGGGTGGCGTTGTCAGTTGTTGCAATTTGATTTTTCCATTCAAACAACATAATCCTGGGGGGTTTTTTCGATATCTCAGAGCTTTGCTGTATTGACAAATAGTGAAACAGGGCTCATATTTCCAAAAGACACCAATATATTGCTAGCATAGTTAGGAAGGGGGTTACGTTCCACTGCGACCTCAAGGTCTATTGTGCCCATTGCTAGCATAATCGACTGTGGGATCATATCTAAATGCCAAACGCTCAAAGTTGATCATTTCATTGGATTCTATATTTTTTTGTATTTTGCCTGAGATCGATAATATCGATTCTTCCTGAGCTGGGGCAGATCTTGATTGAGAACCTCTCCATTCTGTTTGCTCATTGTCTCGATCATTACGAACTCGCCCACAACACAACGATATATATCAAACACATTGATAAACTTCTAAGCAACTTCTAGAAACACGATAAACTTCACTCACAAAAGTGTCAAAATTCTCATGAAATGTAAGTAAACTATGATTGTTCGCTTGGTCCGAAGAAAAAGGAAAGCGAGGGGTAAATATCTGGTGATTTATGGTGTACAGCCCCGAGGATGTATGGTGATTTACTGAGGATTCACATATATTCACGAGGATTTACGGTGATTTAAGTTGATTTAATGAGAATTTGCGTGATTTATGGTGATTTTTCGAGGATTTACGAGGATGTATCAGTGATTTACAATGAATTATCGAGGATTTAAATCAGCTGGTTATGCGAGGTGCATGCGCATAACAAACAGTTATCATAACCTACAATTGAACTTAGACGTCCGTCCGGCCGTCCGTCCGTATACACGATAACTCTCGAACGGAATATCCTAGAAACTTGAAATTTTCAGGGTAGGTTCGAATCTCAAATTCCGCGGTTGAGTTTGTTATTGGGCAAAATTCGTCCAGGGGTTCCGTAAATATGGCCGCTCGAAATTTTGTTGTTATGATTACTTCGAAACTACTGATTCGATCCAGTGAAATTTTGCACACAGATGGAGAATTACGTGTTCAAGCTACATTCAAAATTTTGTCTAGCTCGCATGACCAGAACCATAGAAACCATAAAAAATTATAACTTTGTAATGGAAAGCCCTAGGGAAATTTCCAGGATAGGTGTGGATCTCGAATATCGTGATCACGTTCATCTATGAGCAAAATTATACTAGGGGTTCCGTAAATATGGTCGTTAGAAATTTAGTTTTCTTGATAATTTCAAAACTACAGATTCGATCGTGACGAAATTTTGTATACTAATGGAGAATGATATATTCAAGCTACATTTCTCCAGATCGGCCTAGGGACTTAAAATTTTCAGGATAGGTTCGGATCGCGAATTTCGCGGTTACGTTCATCAATGAGCAATATTAGATTTGGGGTTCCGTAAATATAGCCGTTCAAACTATTTTTTTCCTGATAATTTCGAAACTACCCATTGAATTGGAATGAAAATTTGCACATAGATGAAGAATAATGTATTCAAACTACGTGCTGAATTTTGTTCAGATCGCATCACCAAGACTATAGATACCGTAAAAATTCTAGCAGATCATCGAAAAAAATCACCTAAAGCACTTAAGTGAAGTCTGGAGTTTCGCCTTAGTTCGAAATTTTCTTTGACAGCTGTCAAAACTGGAGAATGCGGATCTACCTAAAAGGTGGATGAACGAGCGCTCAAAAGCTCCTGACAGTCCTGACTTCACGGCAGTGCATTTCTGAAATTTTTTTCTTAGAATTTGGCGCCAGTGGCTAACACAAAACGGATACAAAATCGGAGAGCATTTCATTTCATCGAACTGCTATACTTGTGTTGAATTGAATGCACATTCAATTAAATATTATCAGGAATATCCGTAATAATCCAGTTATGTCGAACGAAATGTTTTTGGCCGTTCTTTTGGAAGTCAGACGTTTAGAACTTCAAGATGCATGACCCCAACATATACGACGGTTTTTAATTTCAGTGTGAAAGATATTATAGGACGTTTAGATAGAGAGATAGAATAAGGACAGTGAATAACATTATGCACGATCTGAAAAATGTCATTGTGTTTCCAATGAAGACGAGAAAAAATTAGTATTGAAACGAAGTCGCTCAAAATTACAGATTTGAAAAATGTTACATAGTATGATAGCCGACAGTAGAGAATGCATTGCAAGATGCACTCATGCATACGTGTGAACTCGGCTTTTCCAAGAGAACACTTTATTTTATTCTACGATTCCACTCATAAGAGAGATCGTAAAAGACGAAAGTCTAGAAGATGAAGAAGATGTACAAATAAACGACAATCTGATTGACACAAATAGTGATTATTCTGGGGATAATTCGGGCCATAGTCCGTCTAATCAATTCGACATTTCACATCTCTACCAATTGAAAGTGAAGAAATCGATTGTAATGACGTAAACGATCCAAGCAGTAACTTGTATAGAGATTTATGCGATTCATCCCATGCCGGAGTTATCGATAACTTGATTATGATAAACTATGACCACAAATTAGTGGACGAAACAATTGAAGAAGGTCCATATGTCCGAGTCTCTGTTGGTAACAAATCAAAAATCATCAGAAAGTCTTCTCTCTGATGGCATCTGGAGGAAACTAAGAATATAGTTAGTACAGACAGATTAAGAAGATTTGTCACAAAAACTACAAAACGGAGCCAAAAGACCGGTGCTTTCATTGGTCAACGAAATTTAACCTCCAAAACAAAGAACAAAAAATTACGAAAAGCACTGCCGTGAAGTCAGGAGCTTTTGAGCGCTCGTACATCTACCTTGTAGGTAGATTCACATTTTCCAGATTTAGAAATCAATTGAAGGAATTTTCGACAACTGTCAAAAAAATTCTGGAACTTAGGCGAAACTCCAGACTTCATGTCAGTGCTTAAGCTGACCAATTTTTTTTCGATAATTCGCTAGAATTTTCTACGGTATCTATGGTCTTGGTAATGCGATCTGGACAAAATTTCCCACGTAGTTTGAATCCAATCCAATGAGTAGTTTCGAAATTACCAGGAAAAAAATATTTTGAACGGCCATATTTACGGAACCCCTAGTCTAATTTTACTCGTTGATGAACGTGAATGCGACATTCGAGGTCCACACCTATCCTGAAAATGTCAAGTCCCTAGGGCCCTAGGCCTTTCCAATACACAGTCATAATTTTCTATGGTTTCTATGGTTCTGGTCATGCGATCTAGACAAAATGTAGTCTCTAGGTTGTTCCGTTCGAGAGTTATCGTGCTTACGGCCGGACGGACCGACTCGAATTTTCCGACGGATTCTTCATCAGTGAGTTGAACATAGTCGATTGAGACCATTTTCGGCTCAAAATTCGAAAAATACAGACATCGTGACGAAATGATATAGCCCTCGTGTAAGTAGTACGAGCGCTCAAAAAGGGCCAACTAATAAAATCGCAATTCCATCGGATAGTTCTGCAGATAATACAAGTTAAATATGATGACAGTACAAACACAGAAACTTTTTCCAACTTGACATGCAACTTCAAGGGAATGAAGAGGCAATTGAGAAAAAAAAATTCATTCATCACATTTCATCATTGTTAATTCCAATAGAGGTAAATAATTTCTATGCTGTTTATTATGACGAAGGATGGTTTGTCGGCAAATTTGTCAGAACTGTTAATAATACTGTCGATAATCCAATAATTTAGATAAAATTTTTTAGATAACAAACGGAAAAAATGCGAAATTGGCCTGTGAAACAAGACACATCAAATGTAGAGACTCAATATGTCTTCTTTGGGCCTATACCGATGAAAGACAATGAATCGCATATTTACAACATTGATGAAAACTTATTAGCTATGATTGTTCTTTCGTACTGATTCAACTGATGGAACTTATGTGATTTAAGTGAAAGTGATTTTGCAATCAGAACACATTCATTCACTTAAAGCCCGAAAGAATGCGCTCACTTCTATGTACATAAAATTCTATAACGTCAAACTTCAAATTTTGACTTTACCAATGTGATCTAATTGAAATAGGAAATTTCGCGATCAGAATAATCACTTGCAATCACTTTGGAGTTGTGGAAGGGGGAACTGATTGAAAACGAAAGAACGATCGCTTAAACTGATCTATGTGATTTAACTTACATAAATCACTTCGCTCAGTACGAAAGAACATTACTAATAATATAGCTTACATTAATAAGAAGCAAACTTCATGAATTATAATTAATTAGTTTATCCTTGTATGTATTTAATATACGTTCTAGTCCATTTGTTATGTTCATGACCTAATAAATTTTTTTTTTAAACTAAAATTATCATTATGAACACCCGCCTGACATCTTCAATTAGATTTACAGGTGAATATTAATGATAATTATAATTGAAGTAAAAATTTTTCAGTTTGTTTCGAGGGGATTTATAAGGATTTACGATGATTTATGGGGAATTTTCGGGGATTTATGAGGATTTATGGTGATTTATGAGGATTTATGGTGATTTATGAGGATTTGCCGTGATTTACAAGGATTTATTGGTGGTTTATCGTAATCGATGGTGATTTATGATGATTTCAGAGGATTTATTCATCAAAAAGGATTTATGGTGTACAACATTTGGGTCAGATATTTACCCCTCGAAGGAAAGCTTTTTTTTCCGTATGGTTTTTTCGGAAATATTTCGTTGTATAAAACTTGTCGTGATAATAAGGAACACAACACAAAAAGAAATATCGAATTTGGTGCAGTCATTTGAACATGATGCTTGAACATACATAAACCATAGATCCTCTTTTATTAATATAGATTATTATGCCCGAGAATCTATTTCGATGAGGTTTCTAAGGTGAAAAGTAATAACTTCTATACAATTTATATTTTTCTTGAAAACCAAACTCAAATATACTAACTCTAACAATTATGAAATAATTTAAATACAGACAAAGATTTCTTGAATAACTAAACTCACGTTTATAACAGTCTTATAAGCTAAATCCAAAAATGTTCTTCCTTTCCTGTCCTTCGGATTTTGAATGTTTGAATCTCCAAACAGAACATTCCTGCCTGTTCCTTTTTGACAACAATGGTAGGTATGTTGTCAATTTTATCTTCTTACTTTGAAAGGTCAATACCTACTCCTTCAGACTATATGAAATTCCACTCAACCAGATTTTTTTTTAAATTCTTGATGTTTACGACCTCGATTGAATTCACCATACCATTGATAAACACAGGTCCTCGATGGAGCTTCATCGCCAAAAATTGAATTAAGTTCATCGATGCACTGTTGCTGAGTTAATCCAAGTCGAAAGTTGTAAAAAATAATCGCACGAAAATGTTCACGATTCAATTCCATTTTTTGGCCGAGATGAATCTTTTAAATTACTGTAAACAACACAAATAGCGCTCGTATGACAAAACGTTCTGAGTACGCACAACATCAAAAATGTCAAATTTTACGATAGAGCTGTCAGTTGCCAGATTGCAACACAAGGGTTGTCCAATCCCGGAATATAAAAGGCAACTTTTCTTATTCACACACAAAATCTCAGCAGGATATGTAGGCAGTTTTTTAGATACCAAAGTATAAAAAAAAAAATTCATTTCGATCGCATCGGTATTTTTCGAACTATTGACCAAATAAAGTCCATTGGCATACTCATTGATGGAATTACAATCGAGTAGAAGTAAATAAATTCCCGAATTGCTGATAACTCAGACAAACCTTGTTTGTTCGATTGAGTTTGGTGTTTGTCAAGTAAGTTTGGATATATTCTAACAGCCATTGACAAAACCTTCTTCAAGGACTAATAGGTAATAAGTTTTTTCAATTGAAAAAATAGTTATTACAAAAAAAGATTCATAGTTATATAATACGTGTATAGTAGATAATATAGCTCACATCCAAACATATATCATGAAAGGCTTTATACATAATACTGTGGTTTTCTGACAGTTATTCCAAACTCGGCGAGAGCAGGTGTCAAGTCTTCCATAGTGAGGCAATACCGACGATCCTTAGGACTTTTGGAATTCTGAAATGAAAAAAAATTTACAGAAATTATCGATTCAATCATCATAAATTTTTAAACCGAATGTTCTTGATCTGCGGTCAATTTTAAATATTCGGCCATTTCAGAAAAGAGAGGAAATTGAAAGATATTCATGTCCAGGGTAGGCCAACCTAATCGAATCAATGAATGGACTGGTGGAAATACAAATTATGAAGGAAAAAAAATCATAAAAAGCACTGCCATGAATTCTGGAGCTTTTGAGCGCTCGTTCATCCATCCTGTGGGTAAATTCGCATTTTCCAGTTTTATAAACAAATTCAAAAAAATTTTCAAACTCAGTCGAAACTGCACACTTCACGTCAGTGCTTTAGGAGTTTTTTTTTTTTCGATAATTCGCTAGAATTTTCTACGGTATCTATGGTCTTGGTAATGCGATCTGGACAAAATTTCCCACGTAGTTTGAATCCAATCCAATGAGTAGTTTCGAAATTACCAGGAAAAAAATATTTTGAACGGCCATATTTACGGAACCCCTAGTCTAATTTTACTCGTTGATGAACGTGAATGCGACATTCGAAGTCCACACCTATCCTGAAAATTTCAAGTCCCTAGGGCCCTAGGCCTTTCCAATACACAGTCATAATTTTCTATGGTTTCTATGGTTCTGGTCATGCGATCTAGACAAAATGTAGCTTGAATACATCATTCTCCAATAAAATCCTTCAAAGTAAGATTTGCAGCAGACCTTGCACATTTATTCTTCCACCCTATCATCCTTAGGGCGTCCTTTCATCATACAATCGATCCTCGATATACGACGCCACTTTCATTTCATAGATTGTCGAGATTGTTCTCAGTGTATACCGACATCTACTTATTCAATATAAAAGCGTCCTGCGACGTTGCCAGTACAATTGAAGCCAATTGAGAACTTTCGATATATTCTTTGATAAACTTTCACAAACTCGACATTTCGATACATGGAATATTTTGTTTGCTCTGCTTCATTCTGGTCAACTTCGTTCGGATAAGGCTTTCTGCACACGAAGCGTATCGTCATAGACGTATAAGATGCTATACTCTATTCAAGAATTATTGGCATCTAAGTAGGCCTTGAAAGTCCAGTCGGGGCTTTATTTCTGGTTACAGAAAGTAACTGTTCAATTTCATCATAGAAATAAAACATATAAATATAACCTAGAAAAGTGTTTAGTATATTTTTCACAGCAAATTACTTAAAAGTTTTTGAGCTTGCAAAAAATGTTTTTTAATCTCACATACAATTACGACGGTTTACACCAACACAAGTAAATTATTGTTGTATTGAAAAATTATCGAACTCACTGCAGTTCAACATAGGAATTCAGGTTTGACGATGCAAAAAAATCGTGGAATGCTTTCACATCGACTTATCTAAAGGAAGTGCAATGTTGAGATATCATTCATATACAAGTCAGCCATCGAAGATCATTGATATTCCTCTTAAGGTATGGTTTCACGGCGACAAGTGGTTTTGTTGGCGCGTCGGATTTCTCATCTCGATCTCGCACTACGACTACGATAGTCTACTTAGTCGTCGATATTTTCAAAAAGTGAATATGAATTATTTTTTGATTACCATTCTTGAAGGAGATATCAAGTTACACAAGCGAGCCAAATAACAAATTTTTATTACTTGTCGTTTAAAATATATTCACCAACAGCAAACATTAACTAATTCGAAAAACGAAGGAATCTGATTGACCCTATAAAATAATTCAGGCAATTTATAAACGGAATGTCAAATGTGGTTGATGTTGACAAAAAAGTTAAATAAAAATTACGAAAAGCACTGCCGTGAAGGCAGCAGCTTTTGAGCGCTCGTACATGCACCTTGTAGGTAAATTCGCATTATTCAGTTTAAGAAACCAATTGGAAAGATTTTGACAGCTGTCAAAAAAAATTCAAACTGAGGCGAAAATCCAGAATTCCCGTCAGTGCTTCAGGTGACAAATTTTTTTTTCAATAATTCGCTAGAATTTTCTACGGTATTATTGTCTTGGTAATGCGATCTGGACAAAATTACCCACGTAGTTTGAATATATCTTTCTCCATCTATGTGCGAAATTTCATTCCTATCCAATAAGTAGTTTCAAAATTATCAGGAAAAAATAGTTTGAACGGCTATATTTACGGAACCCCTAGTCTAATTTCACTCATTGATGAAGGTGACTGCACAATTCGCGATCCGAACCTATCCCGAAAATTTCAAGTCCCTAGGCCTTTCCGTTCGGAAGTTATGATTTTCTATGGTTTCTATGGTTCTGATCATGCGATCTGGACAAAATGTAGCTCGAATATATCATTCCCAATTCAAATACAAATTTTCGTCACGATCAAATACATAGTTTTGAAATTATCAAGAAAATTGAAATTTGAACGACCATTTTTACGGAACCCATTGTCTAATTTTGCTCATTGATGAACGTGACCGCAACATTCTAGATCTACACCTATCCTGAAAATTTCAAGTCTCTAGGCCTTTCCGTTCGAAAGTTATAATTTTCTATGGTTCTGGTCATGCGAGCTGGACAAAATTTTGCATGTAGGTTGAATACGTTATTCTTCATCTGAGAACAAAATTTCACCTCGATCGAATTTATAGCTTCGAAATAATCAGGAAAACAAAAGTTCGAGCGGGCATATTTACGGAACCCCTCGGCGAATTTTGCCCAATATCAAACTTGACCGCGGCATTCGAGATTCAAACCTACCCTGAAAATTTCAAGTTTCTAGGACATTCCGTTCGAGAGTTATCGTGTATACGGCCGGACGACAGACTCGAATTTTCCGACGGATTCGTCATCAGTGAGTCGAACATAGTCGATTGAGACCATTTTCGGCTCAAAATTCGAAAAATACAGACATCGTGACGAAATGATATAGCCCTCGTGTGAGTAGTACGAGCGCTCAAAAACCAGTAAGGAAAGTAGCACCGTATCGAGCGAGGATATTTATTAGTTTTTTGTTTTGTGAATATCTTTCAAAGTAATGAAAATTTGATATTCAGTATAATAATAATAATAATAATAAGACGTTTATTAGTCACCATCAAATGTGTACAAAGAAATAACTACAAATAAATTCAAATGATTGAGGTAACTAATGCATGTGTTATTTGATGAACCCCTAGTGGAATTTTTCCCATTAACCCACACTGAAAATTTCAAGTAGCTAGGTTGTTCCGTTCGAGAGTTATCGTGCTTACGGACGGACAGACTTAAATTCTCCGACGGATTCGTCATCTGTGAGTCGAACTCTATCGATTGAGACCATTTTCGGCTCAAAATTCGAATAATACAGACATCGTGACGAAATGATATAGCCCTCGTGTAAGTAGGAGTACGAGCGCTCAAAAAAGCTTGATTTTTGTTTTTCACATCATGGATGTATATATATATATATGATATAACTAAACAATATATATACATCCAGCGTACAAGGTGGCACATCCCATGTAAAATTCGCGGTAGAGATGGCATCCGCGGTAAAGTGGCAACCGATATGTGGGGTTCACTTTACCAAATCGAGAAATCATCAAGGAACGGTATAAGGGGACACCCTTTATCGTTTGCACCGACTTTCAGAAGGATGCCATTTTTGCCGTTTTTCGATGGCGAATACTCTGAAGGTTCAGTCCTATTCATCGTGGCGGCGCTCGAGTCGATTTACTGTATATTATGTATATCACAGTGCCATATAGATAACGGTTCGATTGGCGTCCCTTCAATCCGACAACATCGCTTCGTTCATTTAGTTTAGAATTCGCAATTTTGACGATGGATCTTAATTCATGTTTGAGAGATATGTAGAACGAGGGCTTATGCACTCGACCAACAGGTGATCAGCTGGACTCTTGGAAGATGCGGATTGTATACGTAGATTTGTATCAATGGTTTGATCTTTCGTTTCGCGCATCGGTTGAATTTGAACAACCGTTGTGTAATGCTATTATAAATCGGATTGTTCTTTGTGTACGTTTCATGTATTTGTTTTGAGCTTTGATAAAGATTTCATTACGAACTTTTTGTTAGATTACTATTTGATAAAAGGGTCGAATAGATGGATGGACCAATTGGTAAACCAATGTTACAAATTTGAAACTATTTTATAAACTATATTGTGATTGTCCATAATTTTAAGAAAATTCCATAGAAGCACTGACTTAATGTCAGTAGCTTTTGTGAAACCATTTTCTCACGAAATTTTGCATGAACCTTCACTGCATCATTTCCAACCTAACGGGCGATTTTAAACACAATAAGTTACGAAAGAATGAAGATTTATACAGCAAAATTCATATCATATCATATCTACAGCATTATCGGACGGATTCAACCCGTTCATGAATTCTTAAGGTGCATACTCATTAAGCGAACGAGCAGCGAACTCCGAACAACGAAGGTTCGGAGTTCGTTCGGCAGAAATTTGTCGATTTCGTTTCGTTGAAGCAAAGTCCGCACCGAATACAGTGTTTGAAAAGTTCGCTTTTCGGTGGGCATTCGGCATCGACTCCATTTATTGTAAAAATGTGTGACGAAATTATTGCAGCATAGTCTTTCATAGTTATTGCGGGTTTACTGAAAACCAGTGAAGAACAAGAAAGGAAACGAAGATATTGGATGTCAAAACTTTATCAAAGTCGGAATCAATATAGGGGATTGGACCTGATTTAAGGAATGATTAAGGGCAGTTCAGTAATTTTTGGAGAATATCCCCTGCGGATTTTGAATTTTTACCTGGAAAAATTAGTGAAAAAATTTGTAAAAAGTCAACAAATTTTCGAGAAGCAATTCCACCTGAGGAAAGACTGGCGCTAACCCTCCGATTTTTGGCAACTGAACATTTCAACGCAAATTCGACGTTCGGTTCGAAATTACATTAGAAATAGCGAATCCCGTCCACACCGAACAGCGAATCTCTTTGATGTACCGCTTTTCCACCGAATGACGGCGAAGGCGAACCGAACTGAAAATGCCATTCGATTCGCCTTCGCTTTAACGTATACATTGACCGAATTCAAATTCGGAGTTCGGAGTTCGCTATTCGTTCGCTTAGTGAGTATGCACCTTTAGAGAACGCTGGCCGCTTATTAACGAAGTTCGTCTTTATAAATGAGTAAAATAAACTGAAAAATTATAAAAAGCACTGCCGTGAAGTCAGGAGCTTTTGCGCGCTCGTTCAATTTTCTGCGGTATCTATGGTCTTGGTGATGCGATCTGGATAAAATTTCTCATGTAGTTTGAATACATCATTTCATTCCAATCGAATCAGTAGATTCGAAATTATCAGGAAAAAAATATTTTGAACGGCCATATTTACGGAACTGCTAGTGTGATTTTAGTCATTGATGAAAGTGACCGCGACATTCGAGATCCACATCTGTCCTGAAAATTTCAAGACCCTAGGTCGTTCCGTTCGAAAGTTATAATTTTCTATGGCTTCTATGGTTCTGATCATGCCATCTGGACAAAATTCCGCATGTAGCTTGAACACGTGATTCTCCATCTTCGTGCAACATTTCATCTCGAAAACTAATCGAAAATTTCGAAGGGCCATATTTACGGAACCTCTAGCCGAATTTTGGCCAGGAGTTCCGTAAATATGGTCGTTCGAAATTTAGTTTTCTTCATGATTTCAAAATTACGGATTCGGTCGTGACGAAATTTCGTATTTTAGTACAGAATGATAATAATAATAATGATATATCTTTATTTTCCGAAATTGTTTCATACATAGATAGCAACAACACAATGAAGAAAACAAGTCGAAGTCAAAAATTAAATTCGTTTACAAAAATTACGAAAAGCACTGCCGTGAAGGCAGGAGCTTTTGAGCGCTCGTACATGCACCTTGTAGGTGGATTCGAATTTTCCAGTTCTAGAAATCAATTGAAGGAATTTTCGACAGCTGTCGAAAAAATTCTGAACCTTAGGCGAAACTCCAGACTTCATGTCAGTGCTTCAGCTGACCAATTTTTTTTCGATAATTCGCTAGAATTTTCTACGGTATCTATGGTCATGGTGATGCGATCTGGACAAAATTTTGCACGTAGTTTGAAAACATTATTCCTCAGCTAGGTGCAAAATTTCATCCCAATCAAATCGGTAGTTTCGAAATTATCAGGAACAGAATATTTTGAATGGCCATATTTACGGAACCCCTAGTCTAATTTTGCTCATTGATGAACGTGACCGTGAAATTCGCGATCCAAACCCACCCTGACAATTTCAAGTTCCTAGGCCTTTCCGTTCAAAAGTTACAATTTTCTATGGTTTCTATGGTTCTGGTCATGCGATCTGAACAAAATATTGCTTTAATATATCATTCTCGTTTAAAATATGAAATTTTATCTCGATCGAATCCGTAGTTTCGAAATTATCGAGAAACCAAAATTTCAAACGACCGTATTTACGGAACCCCTAGTATAATCCTGCTCATTGATAAACGTGAACGCGACATTTCAGGTCCACACCTATCCTGAAAATTTCAAGTCCCTAGGCCTTTCCGTTCGAAAGTCATGATTTTCTATGGTTTCTATGGTTCTGGTCATGTGATCTGGAGAAGTGTAGCTTGAATATATCATTCTTCATTAGTATACAAAATTTCGTCACGATCGAATCTGTAGTTTTGAAATTATCAAGAAAACCAAATTTCAAACGACCATATTTACGGAACCCCTAGTATAATTTTGCTCATAGATGAAAGTGATCACGACAATCGAGATGCACACCTATCCTGCAAATTTCAAGTCCCTAGGCGTTTCCGTTCAAAAGTTACAATTTTCTATGGTTTTCATGGTTCAGGTCATGCGATCTGGACAAAATTTGACATGTGGCTTGAACACTTCATTCTCCCTTAGAGTGCAAAGTTTCATCTTGATCGAATCTGTAGTTTCAAAGTAATCAGGAGAACAAAATTTTGAACGGCCATATTTACGGAACCCCTAGTGGAATTCTGCCCATTAACGAACTTAACCGAGGGATTTGGGATCTGACCCTACACTGAAAATTCCAAGTCTCTAGGTTGATTCGTTCGAGAGTTATCGTGCTTACGGCCGGACGGACGGACGGCCGGACGGACAGACTCAAATTTCTCGACGGATTCGTCATCAGTGAGTTGAACTCTATCGTTTGAGACCATTTTCGGCTCAAAATTCGAAAAATACAGACATCGTGACGAAATGATATAGCCCTCGTTTAAGTTGTACGAGCGCTCAAAAAACGTTCGGACTTGGCAAGCAATTCTTTGAAATTTGGAGAAAAGTTGATTATGTACAGCCATGAACAGATATTCAGAAACATATTTTATTTTATGAATTATCAATTTCATCGGCTAAGCAGTTGAATGAAGGAAGACCATAATTTGGATCTGAAACTACTCATATTATAGTCTGCATTGTAACATTTTTTTCGACAAAAAAATGAGAAGGTCTTCTCCTTCGATTGTTACAGTGCTTACGGCTGATCGGGCGGATATAATTGAATTCGACCACGGATTCTTCATCAGTCAGTCTATCTACAACCTAGTCGCGTATGACCATTTTCACCAGTGAATTCCAGAATTGCAGACATTTTGACGTAACGATGGAGTTCTTTTTCCCTGAAAGTGCGTAATTCAATAACCCAACCCATTATTACGGAATTTCATTTTTCAAATTTGAAAGAATATCAATCAATTAATACGTATTACGTTATGGTATTGACATAACTATTCAAACTTTAGCTTCCATTGCGTAAATGAATCTGCAATCGATTCATTCTCAATGCACTCAATGTCGAATTTACAATTCATCAATGAACTACATATTTAATGATGATTCCAAAATACTATAAACCACTGGGTTTTGCATAAAAATACTACCTCTTTCATGAAATGAGATAACCTTGATCTAAGACGAGCGCACAAAAATAAGAAGTGATTTTCCATTCTAAAATTGAAGGTTATTTATTCATTTATCAAAAAAAATAATTTTCAACCAGTCTAATCAGTCTGAGGAGTAAACATCACCACTTTCCATGAAATTTGCTGAAATGTGACGCTTCCTTCCTAACTTCATGATTAGTTACCGACGCGACGTATCAAACTCAATCAACTAGGACGCACCGAATTTAGCATTCACTGCTTGGATTCAATTATCTTTTACAGTGACCATAATGATAGGTACAACATGACAACATTGCAGGATGCTACCTTGGTTGGAAATTTAGTATACGGAAGCCGATCTACACCATTACAGGAAAAATTTTATATGGATGCCAACTAAACCGTTATATGTACGGAAGTCATTTTATGCCGGAAAAAAACGTCAAATATACACGAAATATACACGCGGATGCAGGTCTATACCCTTTTCGAACGGGTGCCACTTAGAACGGCAGATGTATATATATATATATATATATATATATATATATATAGTTATAAAGTGTCAATACCACCTCCAAAACAGTAACTCATTTAACGCTGTCGCCTCATATATAACGTTGTCACCTCCGAAATCGGAGGTGACAACGTTTCGCCTTGTTTTTTAGCTTGTTGGATTCAGGATGCTTCAGGGATCAACATATCAAAAAATCGTTTTGAGGTCACAACGCACCCCATTTATGTACTGAACAATCTTTTAGTTCGAGTGTATATCACTGGCGCTAGTGTGCCGAGCTATATATGGAAGAATAACCCTGAGAGACTCTTCGTCCGCTGTCGCCTCCAAAAATGGCAACCTTGTACTTTCGAGGCAGATGTGGACAAGAGGCATATCTCAAAGGGGTTTTATTGCATATTGGTAGGAGAATGATGCGATGTGAAAAAAAGGCAATTGTGACTTCTTCATCTCATCAGACAATTTTAATATGCTCATATTTCATCTCTGAATCTAGTGAATTTGTACAAACCATGATCATACTGATTTTACCGAAATGAAATTTCGGTCATTTTCTGGAATATAGAAATATTGGGTGTTCCATTGAAATGAGTACGAAATAATAGTTTAATATGTCGTCAATGCTTTGTCTCATTTTGAACACTAGTAGAGTTTTGATTGATTATGATAAATACAGTATTCATTTCCGTTATTCTATTATTCACAGCCAAAATCTCATTCCACCAAATTCAATCAAGTCGAAGTTATCGAATTTTTTCCGCGATGCTCAAATTTACGACAAATATTAAGCATATGAAACGTCAAATGAACTCAGTCTCATTTTTATCATCCTTTCCAAATATGCAGTATTCTGAGAGTGTTCTATGAAAAAACACATATCCGTACCTCAGAGTAAAAGGGCATTAAGTCACAAAATAGTCAGATTGACAGGAGAGCATAAAATACTTGCATTTTTCGTTTGATTCGTTTTGTGATTAAGGAATTGATACTATGTTATTTTCGTTATTTTAAGTCAAATCGTCTTGAAGGTAGACCACTAAATAGAGCACGAAATTTAAATGTAGGTGAGCCAAAAAACCCGAAAATTGAAATTTTGGACTTAATACCCTTTTGCTCTGAGGTACGGATATGTTTGGGCCTACCACTTTCCCAAGATACCCTGTAAATTTCAAAATAATTTCACAATATAGCCCCAATTGACCTTGATGAATCCACGTTGAAAAAAAAAATACGAAAACTTTAGGTACTGCTTAAGCGTAATCGAGATCCGCATCACCGGTGAAACACCCTGTATATGAAATCTGTTTTTATAAGAGGGTCTCTGTTGAAAATTTAATTCAGGTATTTCAATACATCATAAAAGTATAATCTAATTACTAAAAACTAATACTTTTTCAATAATATGTAATTGCGTTGTCTTTATGAGGAAAAATTATCACTATTTTCCAGAATTAATAATTTAAATGAAAACATTCGAGACGTATTGTTCCATATTTCATGAACTCGACACAGAAAAATATTGCTAGTACTCGTACATTATTGAGGATCGCATGTCAATTTGTTCGAGACCGGAAGTGATGTCGATTATTAATTTTTTTGAGAAAAAATGTATTGGAAGAAAAAGTTTTGTTATATTTTGACAAGAATTATTTTCTATAAAAATCAAAAACTTAAATAAGCCTACTGAACCGCATTCTGTATTCAACAACGAAGGCAAAAAATAATATCTGGGACAGGTACCATATGATAACGAATTTCACTAGGCGGATTTTGGGTATCAATAAAAAGCTTCAATATTTGCACAATTTCTCCTATATATCGAATATTCGTTAATGGATTCTTTTGGGGAAAATTCCACACATGTGATTTTTAACCAATCAGAACGTGTAATTCTGACAGATCACCATCGCAACGGATGAATTTTAGTGGAAATTTTTTCACGGTACCCAACAGCGAATTATACTGGAAATTTTTTTGAAGTTTATAATGACAGAATATTATACTTGATGAAGACAAAAATCGATGTTATTGGAAATAAACGCATTTGGTGTGGAATTTTCTTACCGAATACCACACGAGGTCAAATTAAATCCGGAAATTTTTTCTCACTCATGAATATTTTTAGAAAATTATCCCTCGTCTTCGACTCGGGATAATTTTCAAAATATTCATGAGCTCGAAAAAATTTCCGGCAATAATTTGACCTCTAGTGGTATTACTAGCGAAAATTATTTCTGAATTCAATTTCCATTGCTTTGTTGTTCGTGTCAATCGGTAATATGTGAGAAGAAGGGAAGAAGATTCCTTCTCACCGGGTGTTCCCCGACACTTCTTGTCCTCTCTTGAAAAACATGGGTGCTAACTCTTTTCACTTCCGAGATACAGAGCGTTGAAGATTAAAACATTTCTGACAAGTAACTAAACATTTGAGGGGGATACTTTCATCGAAAATATCAGTTTTTATTAGAACATCTAGTTTGAATTGCTTGAATTCCAGGAACAATAAAATATCCAAATTCTTGAAAATTATTTTCTAGAAAATGGATAAGTTGAGGGCCTTCGATGAGGAGTATCGTTTTTGAAGAATAAATATCAAAAATTTTAATTCTGTGGAATTAAATCGGATGATTTTCATATGGCAGAGTATATATTATCATTGGTGTTTCGATTGTGGTAACGGGTTCTGCTAATATTCCTCGTAAGATCACTCACATAATTCAGTTTTTCATAAAATGTTGATGTTATTTAGTCAGCATACTCCCTTATGGTTGTGATTTATGCCAAATGTAGAAGTTCCGTGATCCGTTTGTACCTGTTTTTGTTTGTTTTCAAGCGTAGCATCTTGTTCCGAAATGTTTGAAGTAGCCTTATCGGGGCAGCAGATGTTATAATTGTTCTTATTATTGACGCATGAGTGAACCGAAAGAACATCTGTATTTCATATATGATTGTTTCGAACTCTTTAACCTTCTGTCCTCCGAAAACCTGGCAACCCTGCAGGAGGTTACAGCGCACTACCATTACGAAATATATGCGGAGGTGACAAGATCTGACCAATTCAAATAAATTTTTTTTCAAAGAAATATTTTCCCCTCTTTAGGTACCCTTATTATTTGGCTTCCCCTCTACATATACCGACAAAAATTATTTCAATTGCACACCTCCTTCACCCGGAGGTCAGGTCGCCCAATGAACTTAACGGAGGTGACAACGCACTACGGATTCATATATATATATATACAGTGAAAGTCTTTTACAGCGTCGGTAAAGGGACCATAGAATTTCGTCGTTATACCCGGACGTCGTAATGTCCGACAGAAGCAAAATAAAAAATACATATTATGAACGGTTATGTATATTTATTATCGTATAAGATTCTTAAGAATGCAAAAGATATTTTAGTAAAATTTTAACATCAGGAACAAAAAATAAGAACAATAACAGGGAATATATACATAAACATACATACAGGGAGTCCCAGAATGAATGGATAATCCTGTAACACTGTATAGAAGAGCTATTGGACTCTCTGAAAAACAACAAAAAAAAATCTGCCCCCAATATATATTTATTTTTTTCTCAAAATAATGATTTTTTGCACATCACGTTGCGTTTCTGTGTATCACGCTCACAAGTGGATCTAATCCATCAGTTTCTTCATGGTGAAATATTCTTCATTGAAATACCAATAGATATGCTGAAAACCGTATAAATATGTTGTAACTTTTTTGGAAAAAAATACCTAAGTTCAAATTTCATCATAAAATGTGATGAATATTCCATAACGTGAGAGTTTAATCGTTTATGGTGAGAATAAAAATTGAGAAAGCCTTTGTGGGCAACTCAAAAAAAAAATATGCGCCTTTCATGTAAATTTCAAAATGGTTCAATACATCTTCATAATTTATTTCACCAAGAAACTGATTGATTTGATTCATTTGTGAGCGTGTTACACAGAAACGCAACGTAATGTGCAAGAAATCATTATTTTGAAAAAAAAAAAATTCTAGTGGGGGTAGATTTTTTTTTGTATTTTTTCAGAGCGTATTTCCTGAAATTTCCGAATATCGCCGCCCCTATGACCCGACAATGAAATTCTTCGATTGTTTATAATAAAGTTAGGCATAAGAAGGATAAATAACCATGTCTCATCGTGAGCCATCGCCTGGTTTGGATTTAATCAGACTTGAAAAAAAAACCATGCTGAAATTTTGTAGGTCCAAATATCGCCGCCCCTACGGCCCGACAATGGAATACGTCGTTATAACCGGTCATAGACACTGAAAAATCGTTACACTACGGACGTTAAAAACGACTTCGTCGCTATTGCCGACGTCGTTATATCCGGACAATTTTTACATGTAGCCTATGGGAAACCAGCCAAATCTCTGAAAAAGCGTCGTTAAATGCGGTCGGTCGTTTTAGGCGACGTCGCAATACGCGACTTTCACTGTATATGTTTAGTTTGATGTTTTCACGGATGAAAATATGATATAGATTCATTTTTTGGGATTTGTTCCGTGTAGAAATAATCGTAATTTAAAAACTTCGACTTTATTTCAACGTTCAATTAAGAATAATTTAAGAAGAAGAAGAAGAACTGAGTCTAAATGACATTCAGTATGACACGCATTTCTCGAAAAAGACACATTGTGATTGTAGTCGAAACGTTGAAATAAAGTCGAAGTTTTAAATTACGATTATTTCTACACGGAACGAATCCCAAAAAATGAATCTATATCATATATATATATATATATATATATATACTAATATCAGGATAAGGGATATCGATCAAAATTCGTGAGATATTTTCACTCTTTATTCATAGAGCCAAGCTTTCGAAACTGTTTAGTTTCTTCCTCAGGGCGACTGTAAAATACAATACAAACATCAGATCAAACAATCACAATAAAAACGGACTTACTGAATGCGAGGTTTATCTCTAAGTCTTTTAAATTTCTCGATTTTCCAAAATTATAAAATTTGTCAAACATAATCGTACGGAAAAGACGCATTAACTTGAAAAACAAACTTCAGTGTCACCTGTCATCCATCAACCGGACCATCGAAAAATGGTCTGTTAGAATATTCGAGAATATAGGAATATATTGGGCTTAGCCCTTGTGTGTCTGTTTTTTTATTAATTTTACTTTTTTGACTATGTATATGGATCATCTCTAGAATACTTCTTTTCTTATAGTTGACATTAACATCTAAAATCCTAACATCATCAAAATTAACACTATGGGAAAATTTGTTGGCATGAACAGACAAGGCACATCTAGGATTATTAGTTCTTATATCACTTTTGTGTAGATTCATTCGGTTTCTAAGCCACTGGGAGGTCTGGCCCACATAGGTCTCATGACAATCACCACATTCTACCACGTACACCACATTAGATCTTATCTCCTTAGGTATCGGATCCTTTAATCTCGAATATAGGTTTGATATTTTCTTTTTACAATGCGGCACTATTCTTATATTTTTTTGATTTTTGAAACATTTTTTAATTTTATTAGTGAGGCAAGGGATATTTGCTATGCTTCGGTATTTAAGATCTTCTCTTTCTTCCCCAATATCTTGTTGTGTTGGATTTTCAATTGTTGGTCTCGCTGATGCAGAATAGAGTAGCTTCTTCAACATTTTTTTGGGATAAGAATTCTCAACTAGTAAATCGAAAAGTCTCTTTATACTCCCATCTCTGTATATTGGATCACATATTTTTTCTATTCGGTTCTTTTGTTCTTTTATAAAATTCACTTTTACGTTCACCGGACGGTCCGACAAGAAATTCACAAATTTTCCTGCTGATGTCGTTTTCCTGTACCAGTCTAATCTTATTGTACTTTCGTCTCGAACTACTCTGGTGTCCAAAAATGGAACAGAGTTTTCATGATCTTCTGTTTCCATTATAAATTTTAATTTTGGGTCAAAGCTATTGAATACTTGTAAAATCTCTTCAATTCCTGTTGATGGTAAAGATACTATAAGATCATCCACATATTTTTTTATGAATGCAGGTGTAAAAGTCAACTTTGGTATACAGGAATTCAGCAAATAATCCATCACATAAAGTGACAAAATCGGGCTTAGCCTTGACCCCATGATACAACCAAACATCTGCAAATAAAATCCTCCATCGAACATGAAATACCCAGATTCCAGAAGGAAAATGATAATTTCCATAAAGTATTCTTTGGTTATGTTACAGAATGTTGCAATTCTATCCCAGCTGCATTCTACCGCCGCCAACACCAAATTCTTTGATATGTTTCCAAAGAGGTTTATCACATCCAGTGATATGACTACATACCCAGTAGGTAATTCAAAATTGTTAATTTTAGTTGAGAAATCAAATGAATCTTTTACATAGTAAATATTATCCTGGTCATATGCCTCTGACAATATCTGTGCAATGTAATTTGATAACTTACACGTAGGACCCTGTAAATCAGATACAATTGGTCTCATTGGAAAATTTTCCTTGTGTACTTTTGGGTTTCCATACATTCGGGGGCTTACTGAGTTATATGATCTCATCTGTTTAGCATGATCCTTGCTTAATATATTCTTGTTTTCGAGTGTGGTTATAATCCTGTTAGCTTTATTCTGGATGGTAGTTGTCGGATCTCTTGGAACGTTTTTAAAGTCATCAGTGTTGATAATCGAATACATTTTTTCAAGATAATCTGATTTTTCCATAAGCACAGTTACTGAGCCTTTGTCACTGTTCAACACTAATAGATTACTGTTAGATCTTAAAAACGTTTTGGTGGAATTATATAGCTTTCCAATGTGGTTGGTCTTATTTGTATTCTTATGGAGATAGTTAGTAATAATGCTTGCAATTTTCGCTCTCAAAGGATTTCTTTCGTCTTCTTCCACCATATCCAAAATATTTTCTACATCTGCTACTAGCTCGTTGACATTAATTTCTCTTTGGTTCATTGTAACGCTGAATTTTGATCCCAATCCAAGGACAGTCTTCACTTCTTCTGGACGATGACAGGTGACACTGAAGTTTGTTTTTCAAGTTAATGCGTCTTTTCCGTACGATTATGTTTGACAAATTTTATAATTTTGGAAAATCGAGAAATTTAAAAGACTTAGAGATAAACCTCGCATTCAGTAAGTCCGTTTTTATTGTGATTGTTTGATCTGATGTTTGTATTGTACTTTACAGGGCTCCATGTTTTCTTTGGTCTTCCTCTCTTTCCATGTTCCGGAGGTGTCCACCTCATCACCTTCTTTGGCAATCTACACTCTTCCATCCTTTGAACATGTCCGTACCATACTAGCTGTTTTCTCTCTATGTACTCTGTAATTGTCTCCTTTATTTCCATCTGCTCCCTAATTCTCTCATTTGTCACTCTTTCCCGTCTTGATGTTCTCGATGCTCGTCTTATTGCGTCCATTTCTGTAGCCTCTAATTTCCTCTTTATCTGCTCCGTTAACCGCCAAGTTTCTGACCCATGCACGAGAGTGCTTCTAATCAGGGAATCATATATTCTGATCTTTCTTTGTTGTCCTATCTCTGTGCTCTACAAGATTCCATTCAGCAACCTTATTATCATCTTTCCCTTATTCATTCTCGATTTTATTTCGGCGTCATCTGTCCCTTCTCATTACATTTTCTTCCACCAATGTATGTCTCAATCTCCCGACATTTCTCTTTTCCTTTCTGTTATCCTTTGTCTTGTTTCTCTTTTCTTTTCTTTATATTTCTTATAGTCTTCATCGTCCTTTGTATTCAGCCATTTCAGTCTCTTTTTGTCGTAAATGAGTTCTTCCGTCTCAGCGTTCCACCAATATTTCCTGCTTTGGAGTGCTTCCTCAATACCCAATGCTTCCTTTGCAGATTTTCTTATGCTGAAGGTAACATTTTCATAAAGTTCATGTAGTGTTAGATTATCGAGTTCTTGTAGGTAAACATCCAATCTTTTTGAGCGCTCGTACTACTTACACGAGGGCTATATAATTTCGTCACGATGTCTGTATTTTTCGAATTTTGAGCCGAAAATGGTCTCAATCGACTATGTTCGACTCACTGATGACGAATCCGTCGGAAAATTCGAGTCTGTCCGTCCGGCCGTAAGCACGATAACTCTCGAACGGAACAACCTAGAGACTTGAAATTTTCAGTGTGGGTTCAGTTCCCGAATGCCTCGGTTAAGTTCGTTAATGGGCCAAATTCCACCAGGGGTTCCGTAAATATGGCCGTTCAAAGTTTTGTTTCCCTGATTTCTTGAAAACTATAGATTTGATCGGGATGAAATTTTGCACTCAAATGGAAAATGAGGTGTTCAAGCTACATGTGAAATTTTGTCCAGATCGCATAACCAGAACCATAGAAACTATAGAAAATTGTAACTTTTGAACGGAAACGCCTAGGGACTTGAAATTTTCAGGATAGGTGTGGATCTCGAATGTCGTGATCACGTTCATCTATGAGCAACTTTATACATTATACATTCTTATTGTATTTTTCAGTTCACCCATAGTTATTTATTTCAAGTTCGATTGAATATTATTGAACAAAGAATCATTTTTATGTTTGTTGTTATCTGATATAAAGTTCACTGGAAAAATGTTGTTCCTAACAACCTAACAACAACGACCGTAAATACGTTCGTTTGAAATTTTGTTTTCTCGATAAATTCGAAACTACGGATTCGATCGAGATGAAATTTTGTATTTTAATCGAGAATGATATATTGAAGCAATATTTTGTCCAGATCGCATGACCAGAACCATAGAAACCATAGAAAATTGTAACTTTTGAACGGAAAGGCCTAGGAACTTGAAATTTTCAGGGTGGGTTTGAATCGCGAATATCGCGGTCACGTTCATCAATGAGCAAAATAAAACTAGGGGTTCCGTAAATATGGCCGTTCAAAATATTTTTTTCCTGATAGTTTCGGAACTACTGATCGGATTGGAATGAAATTATGCACCTACCTGAGGAATAATGTTTTCAAACTACGTGAAATATTATGTCCACATCGCATCACCAAGACCATAGATACCGTAGAAAATTCTAGCGGATTATCGGAAAAAAATTGATCAGCTGAAGCACTGACATGAAGTCTGGAGTTTCGCCTAAGTTTCAGAATTTGTTTGACAGCTGTCAAAAATTCCTTCAATTGATTTCTAAAACTGGAAAATGCGAATCTACCTACAATGTGCATGTACGAGCGCTCAAAAGCTCCTGCCTCCACGGCAGTGCTTTTCGTAATTTTTTTTATATAGATATTGGGTACTTTCATTTTGGAGACTTTCTAAGTTGTACTTTTCCTCCACTATTTCTACTGTCCCCTGATCTTCCTGATTTCTTGTCAAGTTCGTATGCTGTATTTCAAAGAATATCCTTACTTTGAGAAAATGATGGTCAGACACGTCGCAGACACCTCTACATGCTCAAACTTCTTCAACTTTTAGTGTTGTTTTTTGTTTTGTTATCACGTAATCTTTTATTGATCTCAAATTTTTTGTTGGTGGGGTCCATGTATATTTATGTATGTCTTTGTGCAGAAAGTGACCATTCTTAATTGTGATTTCATTTTGTTCACATAAATCTACGAGCCTTTCTCCACTGTCATTTATAGTGACCTCTCCATATTATTTTACCGTCTTTTACTCTTCCAGTTCTACTATTCAGATCCCCCAATATTACTATTTCCCTGTTGTTTCCTATCTTTGCTATTTCCTGGTTCAGTTTGTCAAAGAACTTCTCTTTTTTATCAATGTTGGTATCACTTGACACTCCATAGACTCCGATAATTGTGATCTTGTGTTGTAAAATGTTCATGTTAACTGTGATCAGGCATTTCATCAATGGGATCCCAATCCGATCAAGGAGACCGGCGCCAAAGTCGACTGCGCAAACCACTACGCCACGGTTCATTATTGATGTTCATTTGCTAATATGTTGATTGTAAACATTAACCGATGTTGATCGAATTATCTTTCTTCTTGTCGGTAACATTCAGATATGCTTTCAAATTAAGCCGCCAAAATCCATTTCTCGTCGATTTTATTCGAATTCATCTCGAAATGATCGAGTTCCGAGGAATTTCGTCGACCTGTGGCGTTCAATTCATTTTCGGGAGAAATGTCACGGAATATCTATGACTCTATGATCGACCGAATTTATTTCTCGAGGTGTCAGAAATCGACCTTTTTCAAATCGTGTTCTTGCGAAAACTGAAGAAGAAATGTGGAGGACTTCACATAGTTTACAGAGACCTTACGTCCTTCGAGCTGAAAATTCGATCCTTGGCGGAGCCCGAGATGTTTCGGTTCAATATCCTTATGGAAAAATCGGCGGTAACTTTTCGATTTGACCTTTTCCGAACGCTCTTATTGAGCGTTCGTACTACTTACACATGGGCTATATCATTTCGTCACGATGTCTGTATTTTTCGAATTTTGAGCCGAAAATGGCCTCAATCGACAAGGTTCGACTCACTGATGACGAATCCGTCGAAAAATTCTAGTCTGTCCGTCCGGCCGTCCGTATACACGATAACTCTCGAACGGAACGTCCTAGAGACTTGAAATTTTCAGTGTGGGTTCAGTTCCCAAATGCCGAGGTTAAGTTCGCTAATGGGCAGAATTCCACCAGGGGTTCCGTAAATATGGCCGTTCGAAATTTTGTTCTCCTGATTACTTCGAAACTTCTGATTCGATAGAGATGAAATTTTGCACCCAAAGGATAGGTTTGGATCTCGGATCTCGGATCTCTGGTCGCGGTCACGTTCATCAATGAGCAAAATCAGACTAGAGTTTCCGTAAATATGGCCGTTAAAAAAATTTTTTTCTGATAATTTCGAAAGTACTGATTGGATTGGAATGAAATTTTGCTCATACAGATGAAGGATAATGTATTCAAACTACGTGCGAAATTTTGTCCAGATCGCGTTACCAAGACCATAGACAACGTAGAAAATTCTAGCGAATAATCGAAACAAAAATTGGTCATTGGTTTTTTTTGACAGCTGTCAGAAATTTTTTCAATTGGTTTCTTAAACTGGCAAATGCGATCTACCGACAAGTGGACGAACGAGCACTAGTGACTTCGTGACGAAATGATATAGCCCTCGTGTAAGTAGACGAGCACTCAAAAAGATGGAAAACAGCAGAAGTAATTGTGTTCAATAAGCCATGAAAAGATAGAAAATTTCCACAAAACTACAGGCCAATAAGTCTACTGTCAGCACTTGGAAATATATGTGAGAGAGTCATTGCAAAAAGAATAAATAAACTAACAGAAGCATTGAATACTGATGAGTTCTAGGAACCTTCTCTACAACATAATACCTATGATATCCCTTGAAACCCAAGAAATCTGATCTTGTTCTAGGACCTCTTCTATACAGCATCTATATCTACGATATTCCTGAAAAATCAAGTAATCTGTAAGCCCTATTATATGCAGGCGACACGGGATAGCATTCAGACATCGAAGAGCAGACGTCATATACAGAAGAATCCAAGAAGCACATGAAGATATAGACGAATGGTTCACTAAATGGAAAATTCAAATAAATGACAAAAAGAGCCGAGGATCTTACTCTTACTCAATTTTACTACAGAAGTGGAGACAGACTTGAAATGAACTCCAATCTGAAATATGTAACACTAGATGAAAGGTTCACATGGAAAAACCATATAAAATACGCAGTGAATAAAACAAACTCAGCAATGACCTGAGCACGAATCTACGATCAAGTGAATTGCAAGACTTCAACTAACCTTTGGTTTGGCGGCATGGGGCCATGCAGCCAATAAATCATATAAAGGAGATCCAAGCAACATAACTGCCTAGAGCAGCAATGAATATGCCGTGGTTCATGAAAAACCAACAAATCCACAAAGATTTAGAATGGAAAACTGTCACAGATTTCCAAAAAAAAAGGCCGCGAAGATTT
This sequence comes from Aphidecta obliterata, assembly GCA_963966015.1. NCBI lineage: Eukaryota > Metazoa > Arthropoda > Insecta > Coleoptera > Coccinellidae > Aphidecta > Aphidecta obliterata. Next base: position 4,510,608 of record OZ014430.1, on the reverse strand, counting down.
TTGAGAAACTAAGGCCCGTATTAATTATCAGATCTCAAGACCTATCTCAGTTGATACTTAATCAAGATAGTGACAGCATCTCAAGATGACAGCTTATTAATAAACCCATACTTATCAGTTTTACACTTCCTCAAGAAGCGAATATTGAAACTATACGTCTTGAGTAAAGCGAGCCTTACACGGTCAATATTATTGAAGCAATATTGATATCGATCAATATATTGAACGTGTAAGGAGGATATTGAAACAAATAAAATCCGTTTGATTTTTATTGAAGTCCCTTCAATATATTATATTATTGTTTCAATATCCTCCTTACACATTCAATATATTGATCGATATCGATATTGCTTCAATAATATTGGCTGTGTAAGGCTCACTTAATGGTTTTAAGCTAGACTTGAGAAACGTCATCTTGGCAGCGTCTCAAGACGCATCTTGAGACATTCTCACTACTTGAGATCTGACTATTAATACGGGCCTAAGTCATCATCCAAATGATGAGCTGAAAAGACTGGTTGACTACAACCCTGCAGCAGATGTGATTAGGATACCCACCCACCTATCACAAAAGACCCAGAGATTAACTACGAAGATACAAAAATTGAGTTTACTCAATTTCTTAATGTCATATAACACATGGTCGAAATGTTGACGATTATTTTTCAATTTAACATTTCTTGATTTCGCGAAATATTTAAAGTTTTTCCATAACATCAATTATACTTCAGTTATCCTTGTAGCCTCATGAAAGTTGACCACATAACTGTACACAGCATCAAATTTGCTACAAGATCAGAATTTCTGTGTGCTAAAAAAATTCTTCTTGCAGTCATGGTCAGGAGATCACGATTCTGAAGTGAACAAAATCCGTCATATTTTCCGAATGGTTTTATCGATGAAGAATCATCAATTATGTAGGTACATGTTTTCTTTTCTGCAAAAAATATCCCATTTAGTGTGCTTTCGAATGACATATCAACATGCTCGCTGCTTGTCTTCTGCCCTAATTTCAAGGCTAACAAGATAAAAACGAAAGAGTCGAAATATTCCAAACCTAAATTTGCTCTATTTTGGAGCTCTTTATGATCGAATATTGAAGTAATTCTCATGGAAATCATGAATTTATCTGTCCAATCAGAAGAATTTGAAGGAATAAACAAAATTTTGATAATACAAATTTTATGAAAAAAATTATAATAAAAAATGTAAAAAAAACCGACTACTACTACTCATAAAAATTGTTCGAAATGTCCATCGCCTTATTCATTACATTTCACACATCGTTTTCGCACTGAATCCACAACCCTGCGAAGTTCACACCGTTTCTGACGCATTTCTGCACAACACAAATTCATTAATTCGATCAGATCCTCTCGAGCCTGAACGCGAATTTGATAAACTTTATCTTCAAGGTGTTCCGGACACAAAAATCCAGAGGCCTAAATATTTATTCATCGAGTCCGCCACACTCCGGCGTTGGGAGTCATGAGAGGTGACCTTTTCGGACCAGAAATACTTCCCGATCGCCTCAACGCTGAAGAATTCATTACATCAATCCAAAGCAGCATAACGGACATATTCCATGAAGTGCCAATGGCAGACAAAATGTCTGGTTTCAAATGGATGGCTGCCCAGCTCATAATAGCGGGAATGTATGGGACTTAATGAATGAATATTTTGGGGTGCAATGGATTGGAAGGTACAGTCCGGTAAGATGGCCACCACCAAGGAGCCCCGAACTTACGCCTTTGGATTTTCATGTCTGGAACACCTTGAAGAAAAAGTTTATCAAATTCGAGTTCACGACTCGAGAGGCTCTGATCGAATTAATAAATTTGTGTTGTACAGAAATGCGTCAGAAACGTTGTGAACTTCGCAGGGGTGTAGATTCAGTGCGAAAACGATGTGTAAAATGTATTGAATAAGGCAGTGGACATTTCAAACGATTGTATTTGTATGTATGGGTATTTGGTTTTCTTTACATTCGTTCATAACATCTGTATTATCAAAATTCAGTTTATTTCTTCAAATTCTTCTGATTCAACAGATAAATTGATGATTTTCATGAGAATTACTTCAATATTCAATCATAAAGAGCTTCAAAATAGAGCAAATTTATGTTTGGAATATTTTGACTTTTTCGTTGTTATCTTGTTAGCTGAAAAGAAAACATGTCCATAATAAATAGTTTTTTCATTGATGAAACCATTGGGAGAATATGACTTTTTTTCCACTTCAGAATCTGGATAATCATCGCCTTACCCTTGCCTGCAATAAGAATGTTTTTGGCAAACTGAAATTCTTATCTTGTAGTAAATTTAATGCCATTTCCAGATATGTGGTCAAATGTGAAAAGGCTCCAAGGATAACTGGAGAATAATTGATTTTATGGAAAAACTTGAAATATTTCGTGAAATCAAGAAATGTTGAATTGAAGAATAACCGTCAACATGTGTTATATGAAATTTTTTGATGCAAATCACATGTATGAGCTCCCCTTGAAGTTTGGCCCTTTTTAAAGTAGACCTCCTGTATATATATTATAGTTGACTGTATAATGTATGTTTTTGTGATGAAATAGAATAAATTTCGCTAATCATACCTTAGAGGAGCTACTGGAGTTATTACTGGTTCGCATTTTACAATGATGAAAAGCATCATTAGCTATATCCGAAATAAATTTCTGGGCTGCAATAGATACTAATCGGAGGAGTCTTGGATCTTTCGGTTCGAATCCACTAGATCTCATAATATGTCCAGTAACAGCATCTGGAATCTAAAAAGATACGTAATAAACAACAGAAAAAAAGGAGATGAGATTTTTACCGTTGGATGATAATCTTCCAATTGCATGAGAAAATCGCTGAGAGGTTGACCTAAGGTTAATTCTGGTTGATCTTCAACCAGCTTTTCTGGAGGCTGTTGCTGACTTTGATTCATCGTACGTAAACTTTGAAAAATTCAAAAGAAACCAAAGCAGCAAGCGACGATCGAAGCACAACAAGAACGAGAAATATTCAATGTTGTGATAATCATATCACTCATATGTCATATCAGACGCAGTGACCATGACAAAACGAACACGAAAGCAGTGTTCCCAACCTTTTAAAATGAAAATTCCTTATTTGATGTATTTTGCAACAAAAATTCTACTAGGGGTTCCGTAAATATGGTCGTTTGAACTTTAGTTTTCTTGATAATTTCCAAAGTACAGATTCGATCGTGACGAAATTTTGTATACTAATGGAAAATGATATATTCGAGCTACATTTCTCCAGATCGCATAACCAGAACCATAGAGACCCTAGAAAATCATAACTTTTAAACGGAAAGGCCTAGGGACTTGAAATTTTCAGGATAGGTGTGGATCTTGAATGTCGTGATCACGTTCATCTATGAGCGATCGAGATAAAATTTTGTATTCTAGTCGAGAATGATATATTGAAGCTACATTTTTTCCAGATCGCATGACCAGAACCATAGAAACCATAGAAAATTATAACTTCCGAAGGGAACGGCCTAGGAACTTGAAATTTTCAGGGTAGGTTTGGATCGCAAATGTCGCGGTCACGTTCATCAATGAGCAAAATTAGACTAGGGGTTCCGTAAATATGGCCGTTCAAAATATTTTTTTCCTGATAATTTCGAAAATACTGATTGGATGAAAATGAAATTTTACACCTAGCTGAAGAATAATGTATTCAAACTACGTGCGAAATTTTGTCCAGATCGCATTACCAAGTCTATAGATACCGTAGAAAATTCTAGCGAATTATCGAAAAAAAATTGGTCAGCTGAAGCACTGACATGAAGTCTGGAGTTTCGCCTAAGTTTGAGAATTTTTTTGACAGCTGTCGAAAATTCCTTCTATTGATTTCTTAAACTGGAAATTGCGAATCTACCTACAAGGTGGATGTAAGAGCGCTCAAAAGCTCCTGACTTCACGGCAGTGCTTTTATAATTTTTTAGAGTAAAAGGAGACCTTTATGAATAATTTTTCGGCAACTGTCCGGGAAGTACTCACTTCCCAGACGCTTTTCCTTCGAGTAAGTAACCGAATTGGTCTTGGTCTTGGTCTTGAATCTGGGATCTCGAGGAGGCGGAGTAGGATACTGTACTAGCGTTGATCAGATTGCAGTTATGTACACTAGTTTGATTTTAGAATCTTGAACCGGTTTTCTTTCGTATTATGCATAGATAAAACTGAAAAAAGTATCATTCATAGATGAATAACATTACTTTTTTTCCTTTATCTATGGTACTGTACTACATTAGGCGTAGACAAGTTGTCTAAAGTTGTCTATGTAGTAGAGCCAAACGGTGATTTCTGAATATCATCGTGATCAGTGATCATCGTTCTTTCGAAGTTTGAACGGTGAATGAGTCCGACGAGTCGGTGATTGCGATCACCGACATCACCGTACGCCTTGAGTTGAACGAACATTGAATGAAGTAATGGAACAAGGAACAAGTAACGATGAAAGTGATTCTTAAATGTTCACAAAATTGAAATATATATTATTAGATACGAATAGATTTCCACGTCATCCAAGAGGTACTATTCGACGAGGCGTTGGTAATTTTTTTTGGATTGGGACACCTCGCCTATAGTCCTATTATAACCCAAGATGAAAAACAAAGTTCTCAAATGAATGAAAACTGAAAATAAAATAAAAAATAATCAAAAATAACAGAAATGCCGAACCTGCATACCCTGATGAGATATTACAAAAAAAATTAACAGTTTTTATGATTTGAGTTCAAGAACATCAACATTTTAGTTTTTTTATCACCTAATCGCGACCGTCTATCAGAGATTACCTGACCAGCCTAAGAGAAAAATTTGGTTACCCAAAAATTTATTGCTTTTCAAGATTTCCAGGTTTTTCCAACTTATATTGGCAAGATATCGTTTTAACTAACTTTACTAAACAATAACAAATCTGCATGAGAGGTAAACTATTCTCCCTTTATTCATACAAGAAACGTTGTCAAATACTGACCAAAAACAAAATTTTGGTACCCAAAATTTTATTGCTTTTCAAGATTTCCAGGTTTTTCCAACTTATATTGGCATTTTCCTATTCCCAGAATCATATCAGATATAATCTGGTTATCCTAAATGATGCTTATACCTTCCTTACCTTCCTAACAATGCGTAGACTCAAATCTCAAATTCACCGCACCGCCGATATTGTAGTGTTGGGCGATACTTCGTAAAGTATCGATACCCTGGATCGTATAATATCGAACCAAATAGTATCGATACTGAAATCGTATCGCTTCGAAAGTATCGATACATTAAATATCGATACTTAAATATCGGATACTTTCGTACTGTAAAAAAACAAATCACTTTGATATATAAAAATGAAATAATAAAAGTCAACATAAAACAAATTTATTAAAATTATTACTAAAAAAAACACCACAGAACAAAGAAAATAAATATAAATTTACAATTGCCAGTCTTCTAAATCCAATGACTTCAGAAACAATAATTTAGAGAGCATTTCCCCGCTCAAATTGTTTCTTTTGGGTGTCATTATATTTCCTGCTTGCGAAAAGACCCTTTCGCAGAGAACAGAACTGCCAACAATTGACAAATATTTGATAGCAATGTCTTTCAAAATGAAATATTCATTAGCATTCCAAAATAATAATGGGTTAGATTTCAGGTCCATCAAAGGGTGATTCAAATAATGCTTCAAATGAATGAAGAGCTCATCAGTTCATTCAGTTTGTTCAGTTTCATGTTTCAAGGTTTCATGTAGAGACCACAAACTGTCAGATTTCGGTGTATTAGATGGTCCCGCAATATTTGGAGTACTGATACCTACTGATTTGCAAATTTTGTTTAAATAACTGATTGCGTGGAAACAAAAGATTTTGTTATTGAAATGGACTTTTTTGAAACGAGGGTCCAGGATCGTTGCGCAAGCTAAAATATTCACTTGTTTCACAGCACCAAATCTTTTGGAAATTCCTTGCAAAGCCGCATCTTTTAACAATTGGGCACTTTCTGATGAAAATGAGAGATTTTTTATTTTGCGAGTTAGGCAATTCATGATGGGGATTATTTTACTTGCTGTAAGATATTTATCGCCGGAAATTTCTTTTGAGACCTCTTCAATAGGTCTCAAGAGCTGAATTATCTCCTTGATTGTCTGCATATCATTGGCATCTACTATTGTGGGAGCCTTTGGAAATTTGATAAGAATGGGCGCAATAACAACTGACAGATCGAAAAATCTTTCCAGCATATAAAACGCCGAATTCCAACGCGTAGGCACCATTTGTATCAATTTGTATACACTGTCAGAATTCGATTCAGACTGTATGCGTCTCAATTCATCAGAAAGATTCACACTTTGTTTAAAATATTTAACAATACTTTTCACCTTGTCGATTATATTCTTTATATTCGCAACTTCATATACAATGCTCGACGCTACTAAGTCTAAAGTATGAGCAAAACACGGTAGGTGCTTATTCTTGCCGAAAAAATCTTGCACAGCTTTCACAATATTCGAACCATTGTCAGTGACTACAGCTGATATTTTTTCCTGAGAAATTTCCCATTCGTCACAAATCTTTGTCATGCACGTCTTCAAATAATCAGCTGTATGCCTTTCCTCGAGTTCCAAAACAGAAATTGTTACTGTTTTGAGTTCTTTGTCTTGATAATAGTGAGCTGTTATCCCCAGAAAACTTACTGTACGCATGGTTTCTGTCCATACATCCATTGTCAAAGTTAGCGGATGCAAGGCATCGGGACGCCAAAGGCACCCTTTCAAATTTTTTTCTCGTAAAATTAGTTAGTAAATTTTTTATTTGCACCGGGGCGGTGTATACAATAGAGCCGGCCCTGATAATAGGTGGTAACATACCTGATTTGCAAGTAATTTTTTTGTCGAAGTCACATTTGGATGTTTTCTCAAAAGGTGTTTCTTCAAGTTTGTGTTGTTTCCACTCGTCTTGATATCTGAACTACAGAATTTGCAACGGCCACCAATTGGAGTTTTTATGAAGAAATTCCAAAGTTCACTCTTAACTTTTGGCATTTTGTCTCAGGTGACGTAAGGGCACAGTAACTCGCACAAACACTGCGGGGGGTCTCACAGAAATCTAGTCGAGTCGGGACTCAGGATATAAAATATAAATATAAGCAAAGAAACATAAACATACTAAATATAATCTCTGTGGAAAGCTGGAAAGTAAACTATTCATCCCACTATACTCAAAAAATTACGAAAAGCACTGCCGTGAAGGCAGGAGCTTTTGAGCGCTCGTACATGCACCTTGTAGGTAGATTCGCATTTTCCAGTTTTGGAAACAGGAAATTTTTGACAGCTGTCAAACCAATTCTAAAACTGAGGCGATAATCCAGACTGACCAATTTTTTCGATAATTCGCAAAAATTTTCTACGGTATCTAAGGTCTTGGTGATGCGATCTGAATAAAATTTCGCACGTAGTTTGAATACATTATTTCTCAGCTAGGTGCAAAATTTCATTCCATCAAATCGATAGTTTCGAAATTATCAGGAACAGAATATTTTGAACGGCCATATTTACGGAACCCCTAGTATAATTTTGCTCATAGATGAACGTGATCTGATCACGACATTCGAGATCCAATCCTATCCTGAAAATTTCAAGTCCCTAGGTCTTTTCGTTCGAAAGTTATGATTTTCTATGGTTTCTATGGTTCTGGTCATGCGATCTAGAGAAATGTAGCTTGAATATATCATTCTCCATTAGTATACAGAATTTCATCACGATCGAATCTGTAGTTTGGAAATCATCAAGAAAACTAAATTTCAAACGACCATATTTACGGAACCCCTAGTATAGTTTTGCTCATAGATGAAAGTAATCACGACAATCGAGATCCACACCTATCCTGAAAATTTCAAGTCCCTAGGCGTTTCCGTTCAAAAGTTACAATTTTCTATGGTTTCTATGGTTCTGGTGATGCGAACTGAACAAAATTTTGCATGAAGCTTGAACACCTAATTTTCCATTAGTGTGCAAAATTTCATCTCGATCGAATTTGTAGTTTCAAAGTAATCAGGAAAACAAAATTTCGAGCGGTCATATTTTCGGAACCCTTCGGCGAATTTTGCCCAATAACGAACTTAACCGCGGCATTCCAGATTCGAACCTACCCTGAAAATTTCAAGTTTCTAGGACATTCCGTTCGAGAGTTATCGTGTATACGGACGGACGGCCGGACGGACAGACTCGAAGTTTTCGAAGGATTCGTCATCAGTGAGTCGAACATAGTCGTTTGAGACCATTTTCGGCTCAAAATTCGAAAAATACAGACATTGTGACGAAATGATATAGCCCTCGTATAAGTAATACGAGCGCTCAAAAAGGGCGTTGTCAAATTCAGAATACTGACCAATAACAATTAACAAACTGTAACAAAGTTTTGGGAAAGCTGTGAGGTTTTCTCAAAATTATATTGGATCCTTTATATTCCCCACAACCTTATCAGTTATTATCTAGATATCCCTAAATGTACTTCTTAACCGGAACACAATGATATCCCTCTTAATTGCCCACCTTCAAATCCCTTTGTCATTGTCCGGCACCTAATTGTAAGTTGTAAGGTGTAATTTCAAGATTATACAAATAACGAATAGCTCTAAATACTCTGCACCTGAAGCAAAAATAGTATTTTAAGTATCGAGAACGGTAAGGACATTTTACCGATCGAAGACAATAGTTTGGAGGAGGAGCGCAGCGACGACTCCAATTATTGTCTGAGATCGGTAGTCCTTAACGTTCGAGATACTTATAGCGTTTTTTGCACGATAGACACACTTTTTACTTAAACTACAAAATAATTATCCAAAAAATTAAAATAGTCATTCGTGGCTTCAATGTCAATGCTGTGTAGGAATTTAATAGAAGGCGTTGTCTTGGTGATGAAAGCTTATTGATTGTATAATAGTAATGTTCTTTCGTACTGAGCGAAGTGATTTATGTAAGTTAAATCACATAGATCAGTTTAAGCGATCGTTCTTTCGTTTTCAATCAGTTTCCCCTTCCACAACTACAAAGTGATTGCAAGTGATTATTCTGATCGCGAAATTTCTTATTTCATTTAGATCACATTGGTAAAGTCAAAATTTGAAGTTTGACGTTATAGAATTTTAAATACATAGAAGTGAGCGCGTTCTTTCGGGCTTTGAGTGAATGAATATGTTCTGATTGCAAAATCGCTTTCACTTAAATCACATAAGTTCCATCAGTTGAATCAGTACGAAAGAACACTACTATTGTCAAAGTGACAATAGTAATGTTCTTTCGTACTGAACGAACTGATTTATGTAAGTTAAATCACATAGATCAGTTTAAGCGATCGTTCTTTCGTTTTCAATCAGTTACCCCTTCCACAACTCCAAAGTGATTGCAAGTGATTATTCTGATCGCGAAATTTCTTATTTCAATTAGATCACATTGGTAAAGTCGAAATTTGAAGTTTGACGTTATAGAATTTTATATACATAGAAGTGAGCGCATTCTTTCGGGCATTGAGTGAATGAATATGTTCTGATTACAAAATCACTTTCACTTGAATCACATAAGTTCCATCAGTTGAATCAGTACGAAAGAACACTTCTAATAATTAACCGAAATCACTTCAAAAATTAGCGATTTTGAATCTTCTGAAGAAAACGAAATTCAAAAAGCCTGGAAAATCGGCTGTTCTGCAGTTATTCCCGAGAAATCGAAATTTCGTAACGAGCGTACATACAAGACTTTCAAGAAATGGATTCAGGAAAAGGCAGCCAAATCAATGAAAAAGTAGTGCTTGCTTATTTCGTTTTACGAATTGAAAACCTAAGATCTCCTGGAAGTCTTTGGGCTGAATATTCCATGTTGAAAGGCACAATATTTTTAAACGATGGTATCGATATTTCCAAGTTCACAATTCTTATAGCATTCCTCAAGAAAAAAACTGTTGGTTACAAACCCAAAAAATCTGCCGTTTTCACTAGAGAAGAAATGAATAAATTCTTGAAAGAAGCATCGGATGATACATTTTACGTAATAGGCAAAGGGACAATTGGAAGTTGGCCGTCAACCTTTTTGAATTTAGAAACTCCTAATGTCTATACTGGCCACATTTTGAGATAATAAAGTAGTAGATGTAAACTAAAAAGACACGGTGGATGGCGGTCCTCGACTGTTGCTGAAAGTTACGTTGAGGATTCCCTAGAAAATAAACTCGACGGAACGTGGCGAGTTGAAACAACAAATGTTGAATTCGGCAGCAATTTCTGTGAATTCAGCTACTTCTCAAGCTAGCGGTATTTCCATCAGCAATTGTAATAATTGTACTTTAACTTTCAATATCGAATGAATTAAATTCAAATCGTTTGTGAATTATTTCATTATTTCAATGAATATTTAGTCATTCCTACTTACCGTTCGCTGAACGGTAAGTAATTCACTTACTGTTCTGTTTATCTTAGCAACCAGTAAAAATAATCTACCGATTTAGCAACAAACGCGGTAACTAACAAAAGTCGCTCTATCGTGCAAAAACAATCTTTTTGCTGAATCAGTGGCGTAGCCAGGGGGGCTTAGGTGGTGCTCTTCCCTTCAAAGATATCAACATTTTTAAATTTTTCTGAGTTCATTGTCAAACGTCAAACATTAACGAATATATTCCCCATTTGGTTGATTTCAAAATGTCCCAATTGTGAATTATTTCACATTCTCTTCGCCTTATTCTTGCAGTATCGCCTAGTTTAAATGTCGTAGAACATACATTTATTACCTCTTTACGTATATATTTTTTGTAGACATGAATTATGTTTTGTTATATTTTCGGTTCATCAAAACTGACCTGACGTTGTGTAGCGGAGAATTTCCGAGGAAGTTTATGACTGTCGTAAAATTATTGTCGTTTGTCGGTCTCGTCCCCTAATATAATAAAATACAAACAAAATACTCATCTTTCTGTTATAGAATTGGAGTTCCGCTCATCAATAACAATCTCCCTTTTTATTTTGGTAATTCCCTAAAAAGATCGAAACACGAACAATTTGTTGAAACGATCTGAGATATTTATTCATATTCGTATTAGATTGCTCATTTATTTTGTGTCTTTCTCAAGTTATGAATTCAACATTATTGTTATGATTTGTATGAAAAATGAATTAATACTGCAATATGAAATTAACCCGCATTGTTTTATTCAAAACCCAGAAATGGAAGATCATAGTAGATTAATGAAATGCATATTTTTGATTGAAATTACCTTCACTAATATTAATAGTATATTATTTAACGAGCGGTAATGTAGGTCATAACTCACGCAGATGAAGTTTCCATCCATCAAGTGAGTTATGACCATTACCGCAAGTTGAATACTATACTTTATCTACGATTGTAACAATAAATACTAAGATACGAGTACAGAGAAAGAACTTTATTTAAAAATCTTAATAGTTACATATAACCATGCATTATTTATGTTGATTGTGCTTCTTAGCATGGAGTAGAAAGTCTATAGGGGCGATGCTCCATATTTAGTGCTAAGTTCACTAAAATATGCCAAAAGAACATTCTCTGTAAACAATGACTTGATATTCTTACTGCTACGCCAATCTTGAAAATTGTTGTATACACCTTTATATTTGTTTTGTGATTTTTCGGGCAATAAATTCTGTATGGTAACATTAGCTGATTGTCTTATTTCTGAAGATGTACATAATAATTCATCTTCACTATCTGAATTGATCTTTTTCAGCGAAATATCCACAATAATAATTAGGTATCAACTCAATTTGATTAAACGTCAAAATTATTCAAGTGACCTCCCCTCAATACTAATAATGGACTGTTCCCTTACGGCCAATCACACAAGGGAGTTATAGGAGTGAGTGGGAGAACACTCACGGTGTTTGTTTACATATATCATTACTCCATCAAAAGTAGTTGAGTAATGACTATATTATTCAATCGGAGTAGATAAATTTTTTTGTTACACGAATTTATGTCAGAATTGGATATTTTTGTGTATATTTTGCGTTTCGTTCTTGAATGTGTTTTTTAAGGGCTTTTCGAGTTTTTCAAATGTATCGTTGAGAGATTTCTACAAGAAATCTTTAATAATTCGATTTATCAACTTAGGCAATAGATATCAAGCGGTTCAGTTGTTAGAATTTGCTATCCAAATAGTCCAAGTATTTATTACATATACTTATTCAAATAATACTGCCTATTGCCTGTGAAATGGAATTCCAGATGTGGCGAAGCCATAAAAATGTGGTAACTTGTAACCGCTTATGGTCCTTCTTCATATTCATTGTTTAGAACAAAATAACGGAACGATTTGAGTTTTCTGAATTCACGTGTCTGGTTGGAAATTCAAACATACTTATCTTTACATTTCATTTTTGTTTGAACAAACTTGAAAGACGGGATAATGGTCATTTCGACTATTCAAAGTATTCAATACTTCTGGTTATTCTAGAGTTTGTTGTCGATCGATGTTTTCGTTGTTTTTCTGAAATAGATAGTAGTAGATAGGTTTCGATGTAATACGATCCAGAGTATCGATACTTTACGAAGTATCGCCCAACACTATAGTTACTAATTAACGTTAGGTGAAAGCACAGTCGACAACCCGACGAAGCTTGCCAATTTTTTTCACCTTAAAATACGGATAAAGTATTTTTTTTGTCTTCGAAGTTAATTTTATGGTTCGATAATCTGGAGGATTTTTTTCGGATATTTTTACGGATGCGTCAGATTTTTTCGAATTTTTTGTTGCTTTTTTGCGAAAAATTCGGATTTTTCTGCCACATACAGAAATGTAGCACAATGCGAAATCCAAACATAAGCTTCGGAAAAGAAGCAAGCAAATTTCATTTTATCATTTCGATACTCGACCACCGATACACGCCATTAAGTATCGATACATCTTGGTATCGGTAAGTGAAGTATCGATACAAAATATCGAATATCGTAACGAAAAGTATCGATACAGTAAAATATCGATACGTATCGCCCAACACTACGATATTGCCGATAATTCTCTCCTAATCGTCTCTTGATACTTACTTTTGTCAGCCGTGATTGCGATCACCGGGTACGAGTGGGCTAAGTAGTGAGTGGACGATAGGAACGATGAACCAATCACCGTGAAACAGCGTTGCCAATGGCATTTCACCAAAAAATCCGAATTTTCCCTAAAATAACCAGAAAAAATCCGAAAAAATCCGACGCATTCCTAATAATATCCGAAAAAAATCCGCCTGATCATCGAACCATAAAATTAACTCAAGACAAAGATAAGAATACGCTATCTTCATTTATTTAGGGTGAAAAAGCTTGAAAAGCTTCTTCGGGTTGTCGACTGTGCTGACATCTAACGGTAATGAGTAACAAAGCGTGTTCAAATCTAGTGTTCTGTAATTGATTTCAGTAGGGATTTGAATGATTTGATATTGGAAATATATTTGGTGGTTGAAAGAATGGGCGCAATGTTCGTAATATCGTAATGCAAATGAGATTATCATTATTTATGTCCAAAATAAGTTTTTAACTTCAACTGAAAAGAAACAACAAAGTCTTATAATTCGTACCATGTATTTCAGAAAAACAACAAAAACATTGATCAACAACAAACTCTAGAATAACCAGAAGTATTGAATAGTCGAATAGTCGAAATGACCTTTAGTGGTTATGATTGACTATAATCCAGACTAGATTAAAAATTTTTCTTATCACAGGTAATGCAGTCTTTCAAGTTTGTTCGCACAAAAATGAAATGTAAAATAGATACTTCTAAGTCTCAATGTAGAAATCTTTCAAAAGTACGTGTAGTTCAAAAAAAATCCGAAAAAATCCGAAATATTTTAAAATCCGAAAAAAATCCGCAAGAGGCAAAAAAATCCGCAATTCGGATAAAAATCCGCCGATTGGCAACGCTGCCGTGAAAGCACATCCCAGTTCCCAGTATCGATATCACTGATATCAGAATGTCAGTGATATCGAGTATCCCACAGCGTGAGTGAGAACACCGAGAACTGAGAACGATATCCAACTTGAAAATCACAGGAGCGGTGATTTGAATGTTTCGATCACGCCAGTGATCGGTGATTTGAAACTCACGGTGATTGAATCACCGGTAGTGAAATATCGCTCATCTCTACTATGTAGTATGTAAACATTAGGTTATCAATCAGAAATAAGGCCTATAGATTACTATTTTTTCTCTATTGATAATATAAACATTCCAAGTTAGGGAGCAACAGAATGGAACAATTTTTCACGTTTCCTTTCTCGATTTTAGAATTACCGAACATTAAAATTAAAAAACCTTCTTGGTTACATCAACCTCCTTCCTCTACCGTTTTTGCACTAGTTCTATTCTCTTACTTTTTAGTTACTGGAGGTAGGGAAGAATATGATGATATATATTGATTTCCTATCCTATTCCTCATTTTTAGGTATAATTTACGACGTCATAGTGGAACCTCCAAGCGTTGGATCGACAACAGATGAGCATGGTCACTCTCGACCAGTAAGTATAATTACCTAATTCCGAGTAAACTGAGTAAACATTAAAACATTTCAGGTAGCTTTTATGCCCTACAGAGTAAATGGCCAGTACATAATGGAAGGACTAGCATCTAGTTTTCTGTTTTCTATGGGAGGTCTAGGTTTTATAATTTTAGACCATATCCACTTGCCTCTTACTCCTAAATTGAATAGATTGTTGATAACTGCTGTTGGATTTATATGTGTGCTTATTTCTTTCTGCACTACATGGATTTTCATGAGAATGAAGTTGCCAGGATATCTGCAGTCTTAGTACGCATCAGTATTCTCCAAACCAAACAGTAAAGAAGTTTGTAACTGCTCTGCATTTAATGATGATTTATACACTTTTCGAATTTTACTATGATCTGGAAAAGTGTCAGGATAGAAATATTTTACAATATATACTTTCCTATAAAAGATGTTCCTCCTTTCGAAACCATAATTACCATATACCTAATATTGTATTCAAACAATGAGAAGTAAATGTAAGAGTGTTGAAGTCATCTTCGTAGCAACAAGTTTCCTTTTGGATTTTTGTTATAATTTGAGAGATTCAACATAAAGCAAGAACATAAGGGTCTTTGATTACATAAAGAAAATCGACATTCGCATAATAATTCAATTTTCTATTTGCTTGTTAAATTTTAAGTATCATATATATTTCAGAAATATGTATATTCTTGCAGTCTGATTTAATGATTGATCAAATCTAGAAACTCTTGGAATTGAATTTTCTAATTTTTATTGATGTTGATTACATTGATATCATCGAGCTAGAAAAAAGAAAACAGTCACAAAAAAATTTTTCATCGTTAGAGCAACTTCTTTTTTAAAATTAATTGTATGAACCCAACTTATGGCCTAAAGTAGTGGGTTTTAGTTATTGCATCAAAATTAACAATACCTTGGAAATATACTAAATTACAAAGAAATTGACACCCAGAAGGAGCTGTTTAAATTTAAATTTTCTTCCGGTAAAACATAGATAGTATAGCAAGGAGTAAATGATTGAAATTTGAAGAAAAAAACCGAAGGATTCACAATTTTTTTTAATAAATTAGTTAATAATGTGTTTGTCCACCGCGATTATCTATACACTCCCCAACACGTCTTGGCTTTGATGCAATAAGATGGTCTATTTCTTCTTGAGGGATACTATCCCAAGCTAAGTGTAGTTCATGTCTCAGAGTCGCCAAAGTGCGTGGGGACTGGGCTAAATTTCCAAGCCTTCTACCCATGATGTCCCAAACATGCTCTATGGGCGAAAGATCGGGGGATCTGGGCGGCCATGGCAAAAGATTCACATGGGTCGCTTCAAAAAAGTTTTAACTAACTCTGGCAATTTGATGTCGAGCATTATCTTGCTGGAATATTGGATTCTCGAGCCGGTTAAGGTAAGGGTATGGCTCCACTATTTCTTGATGACTTTGATTCATGTTAACTCGAATAAAGATTAAAGGTGACCTACTTGCATGTGCAATAGTACCCCATACCATAACGCCTACTGTCTGGTGTACATGACGCTCAATATCAAACTGAGGTTCACGTCTTTCTCCCCTGCGTCGTCTTACCCCTCTTCGGCCATCATGTTCACCCAAGGAGAATCGAGATTCATCAGAAAAGACGACCTGATGCCATTCCACATTCCAATGTTGACGTTCTCGGCACCACTGTAATCGTTGCCGGCGATGCTCAACCGTCAGAGGTAACACAAGATGGGGTCGATAATGCTGCAGTCCAAAAGACCTCATCCGGCGGTAAACCGTTCGGACAGTTACAGGATGGCCTTGTTTTCCTAACCACTCATCAGCCAAAGATCGAGTTGTCGCAAATCGGTCTCTAATAGCCATAAGTCTTAGACGTCGATCTTGAACTTCATTTGAGCCCCTTCGAAGTCCGGTGCCTAATCTTCTTCGATTTTGGGCATTATAAAACCACGCTTGACAACATCTCATAACAGTAGTTGGATTTCTGTTCGTACGGTTAGCGATTTCTCAAAATGACAACCCAGCCTCCCGTAGACCAATAATTTCGACCTCTTTCAAATTCACTTAGCTGGCGATAAATTCCGCGTACACGTGCTCTAGGCATTTTAACAACCACTGGGCACTGAACATTGACTTTGGATCTCCTCGACCTACCTGGTTTGTTGTAAAATTTAAAAAATTTGCAAAAAACGACTACAGTATTTAAGTAACAAAAAATGTTTACATGAAAAAACCTTCACGATTTTTTTCTCCAAATTTCATTCATTTACTCCTTGCTATTACTATCTATGTTCTATCAAAGAAAATTTGAAATTTACACAGCTCCTTCTGGGTGTTGCAGTTTCTTTGTCAGTTAGTATAGTTTAATCAAATCGGAAACGAATTATAAAAATTACGAAAAGCACTGCCGTGAAGTCAGGAGCTTTTGAGCGCTCGTACATCCACCTTGTAGGTAGATTCGCATTTTCCAGTTTTAGAAATCAACTGAAGGAATTTTCGAAAGCTGTCAAAAAAATTCTCAAACTCTAGACTTTGTCGGTACTTCAGCTGACCAATTTTTGAGCGCTCGTACTACTTACACGAGGGCTATATCATTTCGTCACGATGTCTGTATTTTTCGAATTTTGAGCCGAAAATGGTCTCAATCGACTAAGTTCGACTCACTGATGACGAATCCGTGGGAAAATTCGAGTCTGTCCGTCCGTCCGGCAGTAAGCACGATAACTCTCGAACGGAACAACCTAGAGACTTGAAATTTTCAGTGTGGGTTCAGTTCTCGAATGCCTCGGTTGAGTTCGTTAATGGGCCAAATTCCACCAGGGGTTCCGTAAATATGACCGTTCAAAGTTTTGTTCCCCTGATTACTTGAAAACTACAGATTTGATTGAGATGAAATACACTCAAATGGAGAATGAGGTGTTCAAGCTACATGTGAAATTTTGTCCAGATCGCATGACCAGAACCATAGGAAATTGTAACTTTTGAACGGAAACGCCTAGGGACTTGAAATTTTCAGGATAGGTGTGGATCTCGATTGTCGTGATCACTTTCATCTATGAGCAAAATTATACTAGGGGTTCCGTAAATATGGTCGTTTGAAATTTAGTTTCCTTGATAAATTACAAAATACAGATTCGATCGTGACGAAATTCTTTATACTAATGGAGAATAATATATTCAAGCTACATTTCTCCAGATCACATGACCAGAACCATAGAAACCATAGAAAATCATAACTAACTCAAGGCCTAGGGACTTGAAATTTTCTGGATAGGTGTGGATCTGAAATGTCGCGTTCACGTTTATCAATGAGCAGAATTATACTAGGGGTTCCGTAAATACGGTCGTTTGAAATTTTGGTTTCTCGATAATTTCGAAACTACGGATTCGATCGAGATGAAATTTTGTATTTTAATCGAGAATGATATATTAAAACAATACTTTGTCCAAATCGCATAACCAGAACCATAGAAACCATAGAAAATTGTAACTTTTGAACGGAAAGGCCTAGAAACTTGAAATTCTCAGGGTGGTTTTGGATCGCGAATATCGCGTTCACGTTCATCAATGAGCAAAATTAGACTTGGGGTAAATGTGGCCCTTCAAAATATTTTTTTGCTGATAGTTCCGAAAATACTGAGCGGAGTGGGATGAAATTTTGCACCTAGCTGAGTAATAATGTATTCAAACTACGTAGAAACTTGAAATTCTCAGGGTGGTTTTGGATCGCGAATATCGCGTTCACGTTCATCAATGAGCAAAATTAGACTTGGGGTAAATGTGGCCCTTCAAAATATTTTTTTGCTGATAGTTCCGAAAATACTAAGCGGAGTGGGATGAAATTTAGCACCTAGCTGAGTAATAATGTATTCAAACTACGCGCAAAATTTTGTCCAGATCGCACCACCAAGACCATAGATACCGTAGAAAATTCTAGCGAAATATTGAAAAAAAATTTATCAGCTGAAGCACTGACATGAAGTCTGGAGTTTCGCCTAAGTTTCAGAATTTTTTGACAGCTGTCGAAATTCCTTCAATTGATTTCTAAAACTGGAAAATGCGAATCTACCTGAAAGGTGCATGTACGAGCGCTCAAAAGCTCCTGCCTTCACGGCAGTGCTTTTCGTAATTTTTTTTTGATAATTCGCTAGAATTTTCTACGGTATTTATGGTCTTGGTGATGCGATCTGGAAAAAATCTCGCACGTAGTTTGAAGTTGGCACGTCAAAATTCTGTCATCAGTATGTCTTATATTTGTGGGGTTTGTGGTAATTTTGCGGATGGTACAGATCAGCCCCAATGTGTTGGATGTCGCAAAACCTATCACATTAAGTGCGTGAACTTGTCTGATAAGGATGTGGTCTACTTGATACTCTGATAAGGATGTGGTCTACTAATTCTAAATGGAGTTGCCCTGATTGCGACTCTCGCAAGAGATCGTTACGAAGCGGGTCCCAATACTCCGGCAGTGAGTCTCTTACCATTGAGCATTTCAATCTGCTCATGAATAAAATATCCAGCATGGCCAGCGACATGAAAAAAATAAAAGATGATCAATCCAACATCATTACTCAACTTACCAGATGTAGAGAAGCAATCAAAGACCACAAGCGAATACTTGACTCCCATACAAACGCTATCGCAGATTTTGAAAAAAAGATTGAAGGCATCGAGAATTCCCACGCTGAGCTGACTTCTGGTTTCTCTGACGTGGTGGATAGGATTGGGAAGATGAAGTCTGAAACTCGTGCCGATTCTGCGTCGGGTGGTTTGGACACTGCTGAGATTCTTGAGCATACAAAGCGATCTTTCAATATAATAATAAAAAATCTCCCAGAATGAGATCCTTCCAATGATTTTGAAGTTGCTTGCGATGTTTTGGGTTATGTTGACCCCGGCGCACCCAAATTTTCCGTGCGAACTGCTCGTTTGGATAAGGCACACGGTCGGTGAAACCCCGTATGATCAAGGTAACCATGGCTAATCCGGACATCGTAAGCTCACTTTTACGTAACAAGAAAAAACTAATGACTTAATGAGTGATGAGTCATTTAGGAAATATGTGCTCACTGATGATAATACCCCACAACAGCTCAAGTTCTTGGATTCTCTACGCGTCGAGTTGAGGGACAGGAAGAAGGCTGGGGAAAAGAATCTCACTATTAAGTATCTCCGAAGGAAACCAGCAATTGTTCCAGTGGATTATGGTAGAAAGTCAAAAAATTATCTGGCTCATTGAATGAATTGACACTTGCTTATTCCAACTTACAATCACTTCATTCCAAATACCGCGAACTACTCTTATTTACCCAAGTATACAATCCTAGCTTCCTACTCATAACAGAATCTTGGCTTCACGACGGCATCCCTGACTCAGCTGTCCACATTTCGAATTATATGATGTATCGGAATGATAGTAAAACTACGATCGGCCATGGTGGCGTATGCATGTCCATTGAAAGAAGCATAGTAGACGCAGCCACGATTTCCATATCACATGGATTTTGCCCACTTGGTGCCCCATGAGTGCCTGGATTTGTGTATATTTTCTTGATATTTTCCTTAACTTACTACTTACGCACTGTAAATTAATTTTTTGTTTCTGAGCTTGGAAGGCATAGCCTCAGCTCTTGTTATTAATTTAATAATAATAATAATAATAATAATAATAATAACCGCAGGGGTAGCACTTCAAATGTGCTATTTGGGAATGACGACCCCACGGACCTGAGTTACGCAGGGAGGGCTCTAGAGCCTCGGGCATGGTGACCCCGCGTTCCTGAACCAAAAAACCACCTGTTCAGGTCAGCAGCCTGAAGGGTGTGATATTCAATCAGCTCCTGTAACGAGAAGTCAAACTCAAGGCGGGAGGGGGCGGACGGCTGGCCCCCTTCGGACCCGTCCAGAGGTTCAGCCGGATAGGGATGGTGGAGCAAGTGGCACCAATCCCCGTAACGAATCCACAAGGCCAGGCGAAGGAACAAGGAATAACTCTCAACGGCTCCAAAACTTGGCAGTTCTGACGAATATGCCCGTTGTAAGAGCTGAAACAGTCAGGCGTATGCGATGGACTAAGCAACTCAATGTTGAACTGATTAAAGCATACTATTTAGCCACAAATTGTGAGGAAGACCTCATGAACTACCGAGAAAGGTTACATACTATCTGGACAGAAAGAAAACCTGACATACCGAAGGAACCTCAACAGCTCTCTGATCAAGTCCGATCAGTTCTGAGAAGGAAAGCAATCCCTGAAGCAGAACTCCAATCCATTAAAGAACAAATTCGAGGTCAAGTTGATAATAGCACGCCAATATCTGAAACACAACAGCACGAGAGGAGACCCAGTGGAAGATCTAGTATTCGGAATATCCCAGTAAGATTGTCACTGAATGAACTGGAGACTATATACCAGGGTATGATTTTAAGTTACGAAGGAATTCCGCTTAAGAACCGACCGCTTCTACCGAAAATCACCTACAGTCTCAATGCAAAAACAACTGTTTCAAATATGAATGATATAATTGAACAAAATATATGTGAACATGATACACTAGAGGAAATCTGCCATAAGGTATACTGCGCGGCTGCGGCGGTCTGTCATTCCACAGGCGCCCTCCTCCGAGATAGAACCACGATACGAGCTGGAGCGGAGTTGGAATCTGTGCCCCCATGGAAGAAACGCCTAGAAAAGAAAATTAACAGTTTAAGAAGGGATATAGGAAAACTTCATACCTACCTTGGACAGGAAAATCCTTCTGCTAGACTGAGGAGGGAGATCCAAACGATATCTTCTCGCGCCAAAATTAGATCATCACCGGCATATGCTCTTGAGTTGGGGAAATATATGGATATACTGAAACAGAAAGCAGCGGCGTTAGGGCAAAGAATTCTAAGGTATAATGAAAGAGTAAATAGGTATAAGCAGAATAAAGAATTCAATATGAATGCAAAAAAATTCTACAGGCATCTATCAGGAGCTGGCATCGACAGAAATGCCAAACCACCGGTAAAGAGTGATATGGAGGCGTTCTGGAAAAACATCTGGTCATCACCTACAGATCATCGTGACGAAGCCTATTGGATATCACAAGAGGAAGAACGAGTTTCGGATATACCTGACATGGAACCAATTCAAGTAAACGAAATTGACGTAAGGACTGCCATGAATAGGCAGAGTAACTGGAAGGCCGCTGGGGTTGACGGAGTCCAGGCTTACTGGTGGAAGCAGTTCCATTCCGCGCATGAGATATTATCGAAGAAGATCGAAGAAATTATTAAGGATCCATCAAAAATGCCCAGCTTCCTAACAGAAGGTATAACTTACATGTTACCTAAGAACAAAAATACGGACAACCCAAAAAATTTCAGACCTATAACATGTTTACCTGTTATTTATAAGATCATCACTAGTATAATCGAAGGAAAGATCTCTGAACACGTGGTAAACAATAGTATATTAGCTTCAGAGCAAAATGGGTGCAAAAAAGGCAGCAAGGGAAGTAATGAATGCCTGATAATCGACATGATCTTGACCAAACAAGCAACAAAAAATAAAAGAAATATCTCCATTGCGTGGGTGGACTATCAAAAAGCGTTTGATTCTGTTCCCCACACGTGGATAAGAAGGATTCTCACACTATACAAAGTCGACCCAACTATAATCAATTTTCTTACGGCGAGCATGAGATCTTGGAGAACTTCGCTGAACGTCTGCGTGAATCGTGAATCTTATGTAACAGACACCATAGCCATCACCAGAGGTATATTTCAGGGGGATAGTTTGAGTCCTCTGCTTTTCTGTCTGGCTGTCAATCCTTTGAGCTTCATGCTGAAAAAAGAAAATCGTGGATATGTCATCAGTAGATCAACCAGAATGAAGTTGACGCACCTCTTCTACATGGATGACTTGAAGCTTTACACTGCAAACGAACTCGAACTACAGAATCAACTAGAGATCGTTAAAGAGTTCAGTAAGGATATAAAAATGGAATTTGGATTGGAAAAATGCGCCTACATTCATGCGAGAAGAGGAACCGTCCAAGAAACAACAAATATATCACTCTCGGATGGGTCGGAATTCACCTGTCTCCAACAAGGATGCACATACAAATATTTAGGTCTGCAACAGAGTCTTACCATAGATCAAAAAAGGACAAAAACTATAGTTGAAGAGAACTTTATGGGAAGACTGAAAACAACAATGAAGACCAAGTTGTATTCCAAAAGTCTTATATCTGCCATCAACGCTTGGGTGATTCCTGTCATCTCACACACATTTGGAGTCATTAGATGGACGCAAACAGACCTTGAACGCCTGGACCGAACAGTGAGAACAACTATGACGAAATATAGGAATCACCACCCAATCTCATCGAGTAACCGTTTGTACCTTCCAAGAGACCGCGGGGGACGAGGCCTACTAAATCTGGAAATGCTTCACACGAACCAACTACAGAGGCTATATACTTACTTCCAGACATCTGATGATCCACTTCATAGAGCTCTCAGTTTGGCTGATGGTAATCTCTCTCCTCTCAACTTAGCTGGTAGCATCCTCCCTGAAAAACAAAAAAGTATAAATTCAATGGAGCAGGAATGGAAAAATAAGGCCATCCATGGAAGGTATGCTGCCGCACTACATAGTCAAGATGTTGACTGGCAGTTGTCCACCACTTACCTCAGACAGGGATTCCTCATGCCGGAGACTGAGGGATTCATTCATGCAATCCAGGACCAGGTCATTTCTACCAGAAGCTACCGCAAAAACATCCTGAAACAAGAAATAGGTAATGACAGATGCAGACTTTGCAACACCACACAAGAAACAATACAACACCTTACCTCAGCTTGTACTTACCTGGCGCCGAAAGATTATTTGGACCGACACAACAAAGTAGCTGGAATCTTACACCAAGAAATATGCAAAAAAGAAGAACACCTGAAAGAAAGCCTGCCCTTTTACAAATATAAAGCAGCAGATTTCTTAGAAAATGATAGAGTCAAGGTGTATTGGGACATGGGGGTGATAACAGACAAAGAAATCAGGCATAACAGGCCTGACATCCTGATCAGAAATAAAAAGGAAAACACTGCGTTTGTTATAGACATCACTATACCACTCGATGAAAACATCAGAAAAGCAAGGGCCGAGAAGATCAGTAAGTACACTGATTTGGCCAATGAACTGAAGGACATTTACCAACTGAAGAATGTTCATATTGTGCCAATAATTATTTCTGCTAATGGCCTTGTAGATAGAGAGCTGGCAGGGGCCTTGAAAATGTTGGGTATAAGGGAACACCAAAAAATTATTAGCCTTATGCAAAAGGCAGTAATATTGTCAACATGCTCGACCATCAGAAGAATACTGGCGAGGGATTGAATCGTTGGTGGTTGACACCCCGGTTCTATCTGCAAAAACCATAAATTGTGATTGAAAAAAAAAAAAAAAAAAAAAAAAAAAAAAAAAAAAAAAAATAATAATAATAATAATAATAAAATAAATAATAAACTATAGTTGAAGAGAACTTTATGGGAAGACTGAAAACAACAATGAAGACCAAGTTGTATTCCAAAAGTCTTATATCTGCCATCAACGCTTGGGTGATTCCTGTCATCTCACACACATTTGGAGTCATTAGATGGACGCAAACAGACCTTGAACGCCTGGACCGAACAGTGAGAACAACTATGACGAAATATAGGAATCACCACCCAATCTCATCGAGTAACCGTCTGTACCTTCCAAGAGACCGCGGGGGACGAGGCCTACTAAATCTGGAAATGCTTCACACGAACCAACTACAGAGGCTATATACTTACTTCCAGACATCTGATGATCCACTTCATAGAGCTCTCAGTTTGGCTGATGGTAATCTTTCTCCTCTCAACTTAGCTGGTAGCATCCTCCCTGAAAAACAAAAAAGTATAAATTCAATGGAGCAGGAATGGAAAAATAAGGCCATCCATGGAAGGTATGCTGCCGCACTACATAGTCAAGATGTTGACTGGCAGTTGTCCACCACTTACCTTAGACAGGGATTCCTCATGCCGGAGACTGAGGGATTCATTCATGCAATCCAGGACCAGGTCATTTCTACCAGAAGCTACCGCAAAAACATCCTGAAACAAGAAATAGGTAATGACAGATGCAGACTTTGCAACACCACACAAGAAACAATACAACACCTTACCTCAGCTTGTACTTACCTGGCGCCAAAAGATTATTTGGACCGACACAACAAAGTAGCTGGAATCTTACACCAAGAAATATGCAAAAAAGAAGAACTCCTGAAAGAAAGCCAGCCCTTTTACAAATATAAAGCAGCAGATTTCTTAGAAAATGATAGAGTCAAGGTGTATTGGGACATGGGGGTGATAACAGACAAAGAAATCAGGCATAACAGGCCTGACATTCTGATCAGAAATAAAAAGGAAAACACTGCGTTTGTTATAGACATCACTATACCACTCGATGAAAACATCAGAAAAGCAAGGGCCGAGAAGATCAGTAAGTACACTGATTTGGCCAATGAACTGAAGGATATTTACCAACTGAAGAATGTTCATATTGTGCCAATAATTATTTCTGCTAATGGCCTTGTAGATAGAGAGCTGGCAGGGGCCTTGAAAATGTTGGGTATAAGGGAACACCAAAAAATTATTAGCCTTATGCAAAAGGCAGTAATATTGTCAACATGCTCGACCATCAGAAGAATACTGGCGAGGGATTGAATCGTTGGTGGTTGACACCCCGGTTCTATCTGCAAAAACCATAAATTGTGATTGAAAAAAAAAAAAAAAAAAAAAAAATAATAATAATAACGCAGGGAGGGCTCTAGAGCCTCGGGCATGGTGACCCCGCGTTCCTGAACCAAAAAACCACCTGTTCAGGTCAGCAGCCTGAAGGGTGTGATATTCAATCAGCTCCTGTAACGAGAAGTCAAACTCAGGGCGGGAGGGGGCGGACGGCTGGCCCCCTTCGGACCCGTCCAGAGGTTCAGCCGGATAGGGATGGTGGAGCAAGTGGCACCAATCCCC
The DNA here is from genome assembly GCA_963966015.1 of Aphidecta obliterata. Taxonomy (NCBI): domain Eukaryota; kingdom Metazoa; phylum Arthropoda; class Insecta; order Coleoptera; family Coccinellidae; genus Aphidecta; species Aphidecta obliterata. The sequence goes on along the minus strand of OZ014430.1, from coordinate 4,484,999 downwards.
GTAACGAATCCACAAGGCCAGGCGAAGGAACAAGGAATAACTCTCAACGGCTCCAAAACTTGGCAGTTCAGACGAATATGCCCGTTGTAAGAGCTGAAACAGTCAGGCGTATGCGATGGACTAAGCAACTCAATGTTGAACTGATTAAAGCATACTATTTAGCCACAAACTGTGAGGAAGACCTCATGAACTACCGAGAAAGGTTACATACTATCTGGACAGAAAGAAAACCTGACATACCGAAGGAACCTCAACAGCTCTCTGATCAAGTCCGATCAGTTCTGAGAAGGAAAGCAATCCCTGAAGCAGAACTCCAATCCATTAAAGAACAAATTCGAGGTCAAGTTGATAATAGCACGCCAATATCTGAAACACAACAGCACGAGAGGAGACCCAGTAGAAGATCTAGTATTCGGAATATCCCAATGAGATTGTCACTGAATGAACTGGAGACTATATACCAGGGTATGATTTTAAGTTACGAAGGAATTCCGCTTAAGAACCGACCGCTTCTACCGAAAATCACCTACAGTCTCAATGCAAAAACAACTGTTTCAAATATGAATGATATAATTGAACAAAATATATGTGAACATGATACACTAGAGGAAATCTGCCATAAGGTATACTGCGCGGCTGCGGCGGTCTGTCATTCCACAGGCGCCCTCCTCCGAGATAGAACCACGATACGAGCTGGAGCGGAGTTGGAATCTGTGCCCCCATGGAAGAAACGCCTAGAAAAGAAAATTAACAGTTTAAGAAGGGATATAGGAAAACTTCATACCTACCTTGGACAGGAAAATCCTTCTGCTAGACTGAGGAGGGAGATCCAAACGATATCTTCTCGCGCCAAAATTAGATCATCACCGGCATATGCTCTTGAGTTGGGGAAATATATGGATATACTGAAACAGAAAGCAGCGGCGCTAGGGCAAAGAATTCGAAGGTATAATGAAAGAGTAAATAGGTATAAGCAGAATAAAGAATTCAATATGAATGCAAAAAAATTCTACAGGCATCTATCAGGAGCTGGCATCGACAGAAATGCCAAACCACCGGTAAAGAGTGATATGGAGGCGTTCTGGAAAAACATCTGGTCATCACCTGCAGATCATCGTGACGAAGCCTATTGGATATCACAAGAGGAAGAACGAGTTTCGGATATACCTGACATGGAACCAATTCAAGTAAACGAAATTGACGTAAGGACTGCCATGAATAGGCAGAGTAACTGGAAGGCCGCTGGGGTTGACGGAGTCCAGGCTTACTGGTGGAAGCAGTTCCATTCCGCGCATGAGATATTATCGAAGAAGATCGAAGAAATTATTAAGGGTCCATCAAAAATGCCCAACTTCCTAACAGAAGGTATAACCTACATGTTACCTAAGAACAAAAATACGGACAACCCAAAAAATTTCAGACCTATAACATGTTTACCTGTTATTTATAAGATCATCACTAGTATAATCGAAGGAAAGATCTCTGAACACGTGGTAAACAATAGTATATTAGCTTCAGAGCAAAATGGGTGCAAAAAAGGCAGCAAGGGAAGTAATGAATGCCTGATAATCGACATGATCTTGACCAAACAAGCAACAAAAAATAAAAGAAATATCTCCATTGCGTGGGTGGACTATCAAGAAGCGTTTGATTCTTTTCCCCACACGTGGATAAGAAGGATTCTCACACTATACAAAGTCGACCCAACTATAATCAATTTTCTTACGGCGAGCATGAGATCTTGGAGAACTTCGCTGAACGTCTGCGTGAATCGTGAATCTTATGTAACAGACACCATAGCCATCACCAGAGGTATATTTCAGGGGGATAGTTTGAGTCCTCTGCTTTTCTGTCTGGCTGTCAATCCTTTGAGCTTCATGCTGAAAAAAGAAAATCGTGGATATGTCATCAGTAGATCAACCAGAATGAAGTTGACGCACCTCTTCTACATGGATGACTTGAAGCTTTACACTGCAAACGAACTCGAACTACAGAATCAACTAGAGATCGTTAAAGAGTTCAGTAAGGATATAAAAATGGAATTTAGATTGGAAAAATGCGCCTACATTCATGCGAGAAGAGGAACCGTCCAAGAAACAACAAATATATCACTCTCGGATGGGTCGGAATTCACCTGTCTCCAACAAGGATGCACATACAAATATTTAGGTCTGCAACAGAGTCTTACCATAGATCAAAAAAGGACAAAAACTATAGTTGAAGAGAACTTTATCGGAAGACTGAAAACAACAATGAAGACCAAGTTGTATTCCAAAAGTCTTATATCTGCCATCAACGCTTGGGTGATTCCTGTCATCTCACACACATTTGGAGTCATTAGATGGACGCAAACAGACCTTGAACGCCTGGACCGAACAGTGAGAACAACTATGACGAAATATAGGAATCACCACCCAATCTCATCGAGTAACCGTTTGTACCTTCCAAGAGACCGCGGGGGACGAGGCCTACTAAATCTGGAAATGCTTCACACGAACCAACTACAGAGGCTATATACTTACTTCCGGACATCTGATGATCCACTTCATAGAGCTCTCAGTTTGGCTGATGGTAATCTCTCTCCTCTCAACTTAGCTGGTAGCATCCTCCCTGAAAAACAAAAAAGTATAAATTCAATGGAGCAGGAATGGAAAAATAAGGCCATCCATGGAAGGTATGCTGCCGCACTACATAGTCAAGATGTTGACTGGCAGTTGTCCACCACTTACCTTAGACAGGGATTCCTCATGCCGGAGACTGAGGGATTCATTCATGCAATCCAGGACCAGGTCATTTCTACCAGAAGCTACCGCAAAAACATCCTGAAACAAGAAATAGGTAATGACAGATGCAGACTTTGCAACACCACACAAGAAACAATACAACACCTTACCTCAGCTTGTACTTACCTGGCGCCGAAAGATTATTTGGACCGACACAACAAAGTAGCTGGAATCTTACACCAAGAAATATGCAAAAAAGAAGAACTCCTGAAAGAAAGCCAGCCCTTTTACAAATATAAAGCAGCAGATTTCTTAGAAAATGATAGAGTCAAGGTGTATTGGGACATGGGGGTGATAACAGACAAAGAAATCAGGCATAACAGGCCTGACATCCTGATCAGAAATAAAAAGGAAAACACTGCGTTTGTTATAGACATCAGTATACCACTCGATGAAAACATCAGAAAAGCAAGGGGCGAGAAGATCAGTAAGTACACTGATTTGGCCAATGAACTGAAGGACATTTACCAACTGAAGAATGTTCATATTGTGCCAATAATCATTTCTGCTAATGGCCTTATAGATAGAGAGCTGGCAGGGGCCTTGAAAATGTTGGGTATAAGGGAACACCAAAAAATTATTAGCCTTATGCAAAAGGCAGTTATATTGTCAACATGCTCGACCATCAGAAGAATACTGGCGAGGGATTGAATCGTTGGTGGTCGACACCCCGGTTCTATCTGCAAAAACCATAAATTGTGAAAAAAAAAAAAAAAAAAAAAAAAAAAAAAAAAAAAAAAAAAATTATAATAATAATAATAATTAGGATTCTCACACTATACAAAGTCGACCCAACTATAATCAATTTTCTTACGGCGACCATGAGATCTTGGAGAACTTCGCTGAACGTCTGCGTGAATCGTGAATCTTATGTAACAGACACCATAGCCATCACCAGAGGTATATTTCAGGGGGATAGTTTGAGTCCTCTGCTTTTCTGTCTGGCTGTCAATCCTTTGAGCTTCATGCTGAAAAAAGAAAATCGTGGATATGTCATCAGTAGATCAACCAGAATGAAGTTGACGCACCTCTTCTACATGGATGACTTGAAGCTTTACACTGCAAACGAACTCGAACTACAGAATCAATTAGAGATCGTTAAAGAGTTCAGTAAGGATATAAAAATGGAATTTGGATTGGAAAAATGCGCCTACATTCATGCGAGAAGAGGAACCGTCCAAGAAACAACAAATATATCACTCTCGGATGGGTCGGAATTCACCTGTCTCCAACAAGGATGCACATACAAATATTTAGGTCTGCAACAGAGTCTTACCATAGATCAAAAAAGGACAAAAACTATAGTTGAAGAGAACTTTATCGGAAGACTGAAAACAACAATGAAGACCAAGTTGTATTCCAAAAGTCTTATATCTGCCATCAACGCTTGGGTGATTCCTGTCATCTCACACACATTTGGAGTCTTTAGATGGACGCAAACAGACCTTGAACGCCTGGACCGAACAGTGAGAACAACTATGACGAAATATAGGAATCACCACCCAATCTCATCGAGTAACCGTTTGTACCTTCCAAGAGACCGCGGGGGACGAGGCCTACTAAATCTGGAAATGCTTCACACGAACCAACTACAGAGGCTATATACTTACTTCCAGACATCTGATGATCCACTTCATAGAGCTCTCAGTTTGGCTGATGGTAATCTCTCTCCTCTCAACTTAGCTGGTAGCATCCTCCCTGAAAAACAAAAAAGTATAAATTCAATGGAGCAGGAATGGAAAAATAAGGCCATCCATGGAAGGTATGCTGCCGCACTACATAGTCAAGATGTTGACTGGCAGTTGTCCACCACTTACCTTAGACAGGGATTCCTCATGCCGGAGACTGAGGGATTCATTCATGCAATCCAGGACCAGGTCGTTTCTACCAGAAGCTACCGCAAAAATATCCTGAAACAAGAAATAGGTAATGACAGATGCAGACTTTGCAACACCACACAAGAAACAATACAACACCTTACCTCAGCTTGTACTTACCTGGCGCCGAAAGATTATTTGGACCGGCACAACAAAGTAGCTGGAATCTTACACCAAGAAATATGCAAAAAAGAAGAACTCCTGAAAGAAAGCCAGCCCTTTTACAAATATAAAGCAGCAGATTTCTTAGGAAATGATAGAGTCAAGGTGTATTGGGACATGGGGGTGATAACAGACAAAGAAATCAGGCATAACAGGCCTGACATCCTGATCAGAAATAAAAAGGAAAACACTGCGTTTGTTATAGACATCAGTATACCACTCGATGAAAACATCAGAAAAGCAAGGGGCGAGAAGATCAGTAAGTACACTGATTTGGCCAATGAACTGAAGGACATTTACCAACTGAAGAATGTTCATATTGTGCCAATAATTATTTCTGCTAATGGCCTTGTAGATAGAGAGCTGGCAGGGGCCTTGAAAATGTTGGGTATAAGGGAACACCAAAAAATTATTAGCCTTATGCAAAAGGCAGTAATATTGTCAACATGCTCGACCATCAGAAGAATACTGGCGAGGGATTGAATCGTTGGTGGTCGACACCCCGGTTCTATCTGCAAAAACCATAAATTGTGATTGAAAAAAAAAAAAAAAAAAAAATAATAATAAAACCGCAGGGGTAGCACTTCAAATGTGCTATTTGGGAATGACGACCCCACGGACCTGAGTTACGCAGGGAGGGCTTTAGAGCCTCGGGCATGGTGACCCCGCGTTCCTGAACCAAAAAACCACCTGTTCAGGTCAGCAGCCTGAAGGGTGTGATATTCAATCAGCTCCTGTAACGAGAAGTCAAACTCAGGGCGGGAGGGGGCGGACGGCTGGCCCCCTTCGGACCCGTCCAGAGGTTCAGCCGGATAGGGATGGTGGAGCAAGTGGCACCAATCCCCGTAACGAATCCACAAGGCCAGGCGAAGGAACAAGGAATAACTCTCAACGGCTCCAAAACTTGGCAGTTCAGACGAATATGCCCGTTGTAAGAGCTGAAACAGTCAGGCGTATGCGATGGACTAAGCAACTCAATGTTGAACTGATTAAAGCATACTATTTAGCCACAAACTGTGAGGAAGACCTCATGAACTACCGAGAAAGGTTACATACTATCTGGACAGAAAGAAAACCTGACATACCGAAGGAACCTCAACAGCTCTCTGATCAAGTCCGATCAGTTCTGAGAAGGAAAGCAATCCCTGAAGCAGAACTCCAATCCATTAAAGAACAAATTCGAGGTCAAGTTGATAATAGCACGCCAATATCTGAAACACAACAGCACGAGAGGAGACCCAGTGGAAGATCTAGTATTCGGAATATCCCAGTAAGATTGTCACTGAATGAACTGGAGACTATATACCAGGGTATGATTTTAAGTTACGAAGGAATTCCGCTTAAGAACCGACCGCTTCTACCGAAAATCACCTACAGTCTCAATGCAAAAACAACTGTTTCAAATATGAATGATATAATTGAACAAAATATATGTGAACATGATACACTATAGGAAATCTGCCATAAGGTATACTGCGCGGCTGCGGCGGTCTGTTATTCCACAGGCGCCCTCCTCCGAGATAGAACCACGATACGCGCTGGAGCGGAGTTGGAATCTGTGCCCCCATGGAAGAAACGCCTAAAAAAGAAAATTAACAGTTTAAGAAGGGATATAGGAAAACTTCATACCTACCTTGGACAGGAAAATCCTTCTGCTAGACTGAGGAGGGAGATCCAAACGATATCTTCTCGCGCCAAAATTAGATCATCACCGGCATATGCTCTTGAGTTGGGGAAATATATGGATATACTGAAACAGAAAGCAGCGGCGTTAGGGCAAAGAATTCGAAGGTATAACGAAAGAGTAAATAGGTATAAGCAGAATAAAGAATTCAATATGAATGCAAAAAAATTCTACAGGCATCTATCAGGAGCTGGCATCGACAGAAATGCCAAACCACCGGTAAAGAGTGATATGGAGGCGTTCTGGAAAAACATCTGGTCATCACCTACAGATCATCGTGACGAAGCCTATTGGATATCACAAGAGGAAGAACGAGTTTCGGATATACCTGACATGGAACCAATTCAAGTAAACGAAATTGACGTAAGGACTGCCATGAATAGGCAGAGTAACTGGAAGGCCGCTGGGGTTGACGGAGTCCAGGCTTACTGGTGGAAGCAGTTCCATTCCGCGCATGAGATATTATCGAAGAAGATCGAAGAAATTATTAAGGATCCATCAAAAATGCCCAGCTTCCTAACAGAAGGTATAACCTACATGTTACCTAAGAACAAAAATACGGACAACCCAAAAAATTTCAGACCTATAACATGTTTACCTGTTATTTATAAGATCATCACTAGTATAATCGAAGGAAAGATCTCTGAACACGTGGTAAACAAAAGTATATTAGCTTCAGAGCAAAATGGGTGCAAAAAAGGCAGCAAGGGAAGTAATGAATGCCTGATAATCGACATGATCTTGACCAAACAAGCAACAAAAAATAAAAGAAATATCTCCATTGCGTGGGTGGACTATCAAAAAGCGTTTGATTCTGTTCCCCACACGTGGATAAGAAGGATTCTCACACTATACAAAGTCGACCCAACTATAATCAATTTTCTTACGGCGAGTATGAGATCTTGGAGAACTTCGCTGAACGTCTGCGTGAATCGTGAATCTTATGTAACAGACACCATAGCCATCACCAGAGGTATATTTCAGGGGGACATTTTGAGTCCTCTGCTTTTCTGTCTGGCTGTCAATCCTTTGAGCTTCATGCTGAAAAAAGAAAATCGTGGATATGTCATCAGTAGATCAACCAGAATGAAGTTGACGCACCTCTTCTACATGGATGACTTGAAGCTTTACACTGCAAACGAACTCGAACTACAGAATCAACGAGAGATCGTTAAAGAGTTCAGTAAGGATATAAAAATGGAATTTGGATTGGAAAAATGCGCCTACATTCATGCGAGAAGAGGAACCGTCCAAGAAACAACAAATATATCACTCTCGGATGGGTCGGAATTCACCTGTCTCCAACAAGGAAGCACATACAAATATTTAGGTCTGCAACAGAGTCTTACCATAGATCAAAAAAGGACAAAAACTATAGTTGAAGAGAACTTTATCGGAAGACTGAAAACAACAATGAAGACCAAGTTGTATTCCAAAAGTCTTATATCTGCCATCAACGCTTGGGTGATTCCTGTCATCTCACACACATTTGGAGTCATTAGATGGACGCAAACAGACCTTGAACGCCTGGACCGAACAGTGAGAACAACTATGACGAAATATAGGAATCACCACCCAATCTCATCGAGTAACCGTTTGTACCTTCCAAGAGACCGCGGGGGACGAGGCCTACTAAATCTGCAAATGCTTCACACGAACCAACTACAGAGGCTATATACTTACTTCCAGTCATCTGATGATCCACTTCATAGAGCTCTCAGTTTGGCTGATGGTAATCTCTCTCCTCTCAACTTAGCTGGTAGCATCCTCCCTGAAAAACAAAAAAGTATAAATTCAATAGAGCAGGAATGGAAAAATAAGGCCATCCATGGAAGGTATGCTGCCGCACTACATAGTCAAGATGTTGACTGGCAGTTGTCCACCACTTACCTTAGACAGGGATTCCTCATGCCGGAGACTGAGGGATTCATTCATGCAATCCAGGACCAGGTCATTTCTACCAGAAGCTACCGCAAAAACATCCTGAAACAAGAAATAGGTAATGACAGATGCAGACTTTGCAACACCACACAAGAAACAATACAACACCTTACCTCAGCTTGTACTTACCTGGCGCCGAAAGATTATTTGGACCGACACAACAAAGTAGCTGGAATCTTACACCAAGAAATATGCAAAAAAGAAGAACTCCTGAATCCAGCAGATTTCTTAGAAAATGATAGAGTCAAGGTGTATTGGGACATGGGGGTGATAACAGACAAAGAAATCAGGCATAACAGGCCTGACATCCTGATCAGAAATAAAAAGGAAAACACTGCGTTTGTTATAGACATCAGTATACCACTCGATGAAAACATCAGAAAAGCAAGGGGCGAGAAGATCAGTAAGTACACTGATTTGGCCAATGAACTGAAGGACATTTACCAACTGAAGAATGTTCATATTGTGCCAATAATTATTTCTGCTAATGGCCTTGTAGATAGAGAGCTGGCAGGGGCCTTGAAAATGTTGGGTATAAGGGAACACCAAAAAATTATTAGCCTTATGCAAAAGGCAGTAATATTGTCAACATGCTCGACCATCAGAAGAATACTGGCGAGGGATTGAATCGTTGGTGGTTGACACCCCGGTTCTATCTGCAAAAACCATAAATTGTGATTGAAAAAAAAAAAAAATAATAATAATAATAATAATAAAAGGATCCATCAAAAATGCCCAGCTTCCTAACAGAAGGTATAACCTACATGTTACCTAAGAACAAAAATACGGACAACCCAAAAAATTTCAGACCTATAACATGTTAACCTGTTATTTATAAGATCATCACTAGTATAATCGAAGGAAAGATCTCTGAACACGTGGTAAACAATAGTATATTAGCTTCAGAGCAAAATGGGTGCAAAAAAGGCAGCAAGGGAAGTAATGAATGCCTGATAATCGACATGATCTTGACCAAACAAGCAACAAAAAATAAAAGAAATATCTCCATTGCGTGGGTGGACTATCAAAAAGCGTTTGATTCTGTTCCCCACACGTGGATAAGAAGGATTCTCACACTATACAAAGTCGACCCAACTATAATCAATTTTCTTACGGTGAGCATGAGATCTTGGAGAACTTCGCTGAACGTCTGCGTGAATCGTGAATCTTATGTAACAGACACCATAGCCATCACCAGAGGTATATTTCAGGGGGATAGTTTGAGTCCTCTGCTTTTCTGTCTGGCTGTCAATCCTTTGAGCTTCATGCTGAAAAAAGAAAATCGTGGATATGTCATCAGTAGATCACCTCTTCTACATGGATGACTTGAAGCTTTACACTGCAAACGAACTCGAACTACAGAATCAACTAGAGATCGTTAAAGAGTTCAGTAAGGATATAAAAATGGAATTTGGATTGGAAAAATGCGCCTACATTCATGCGAGAAGAGGAACCGTCCAAGAAACAACAAATATATCACTCTCGGATGGGTCGGAATTCACCTGTCTCCAACAAGGATGCACATACAAATATTTAGGTCTGCAACAGAGTCTTACCATAGATCAAAAAAGGACAAAAACTATAGTTGAAGAGAACTTTATGGGAAGACTGAAAACAACAATGAAGACCAAGTTGTATTCCAAAAGTCTTATATCTGCCATCAACGCTTGGGTGATTCCTGTCATCTCACACACATTTGGAGTCATTAGATGGACGCAAACAGACCTTGAACGCCTGGACCGAACAGTGAGAACAACTATGACGAAATATAGGAATCACCACCCAATCTCATCGAGTAACCGTTTGTACCTTCCAAGAGACCGCGGGGGACGAGGCCTACTAAATCTGGAAATGCTTCACACGAACCAACTACAGAGGCTATATACTTACTTCCAGACATCTGATGATCCACTTCATAGAGCTCTCAGTTTGGCTGATGGTAATCTCTCTCCTCTCAACTTAGCTGGTAGCATCCTCCCTGAAAAACAAAAAAGTATAAATTCAATGGAGCAGGAATGGAAAAATAAGGCCATCCATGGAAGGTATGCTGCCGCACTACATAGTCAAGATGTTGACTGGCAGTTGTCCACCACTTACCTTAGACAGGGATTCCTCATGCCGGAGACTGAGGGATTCATTCATGCAATCCAGGACCAGGTCATTTCTACCAGAAGCTACCGCAAAAACATCCTGAAACAAGAAATAGGTAATGACAGATGCAGACTTTGCAACACCACACAAGAAACAATACAACACCTTACCTCAGCTTGTACTTACCTGGCGCCGAAAGATTATTTGGACCGACACAACAAAGTAGCTGGAATCTTACACCAAGAAATATGCAAAAAAGAAGAACTCCTGAAAGAAAGCCAGCCCTTTTACAAATATAAAGCAGCAGATTTCTTAGAAAATGATAGAGTCAAGGTGTATTGGGACATGGGGGTGATAACAGACAAAGAAATCAGGCATAACAGGCCTGACATTCTGATCAGAAATAAAAAGGAAAACACTGCGTTTGTTATAGACATCACTATACCACTCGATGAAAACATCAGAAAAGCAAGGGCCGAGAAGATCAGTAAGTACACTGATTTGGCCAATGAACTGAAGGATATTTACCAACTGAAGAATGTTCATATTGTGCCAATAATTATTTCTGCTAATGGCCTTGTAGATAGAGAGCTGACAGGGGCCTTGAAAATGTTGGGTATAAGGGAACACCAAAAAATTATTAGCCTTATGCAAAAGGCAGTAATATTGTCAACATGCTCGACCATCAGAAGAATACTGGCGAGGGATTGAATCGTTGGTGGTTGACACCCCGGTTCTATCTGCAAAAACCATAAATTTTGATTGAAAAAAAAAAAAAAAAAAAAAAAAAAATAAAAAAATTATAATAATAATAAGAAAGAGTGAGTTAATAGGTATAAGCAGAATAAAGAATTCAATATGAATGCAAAAAAATTCTACAGGCATCTATCAGGAGCTGGCATCGACAGAAATGCCAAACCACCGGTAAAGAGTGATATGGAGGCGTTCTGGAAAAACATCTGGTCATCACCTACAGATCATCGTGACGAAGCCTATTGGATATCACAAGAGGAAGAACGAGTTTCGGATATACCTGACATGGAACCAATTCAAGTAAACGAAATTGACGTAAGGACTGCCATGAATAGGCAGAGTAACTGGAAGGCCGCTGGGGTTGACGGAGTCCAGGCTTACTGGTGGAAGCAGTTCCATTCCGCGCATGAGATATTATCGAAGAAGATCGAAGAAATTATTAAGGATCCATCAAAAATGCCCAGCTTCCTAACAGAAGGTATAACCTACATGTTACCTAAGAACAAAAATACGGACAACCCAAAAAATTTCAGACCTATAACATGTTTACCTGTTATTTATAAGATCATCACTAGTATGATCGAAGGAAAGATCTCTGAACACGTGGTAAACAATAGTATATTAGCTTCAGAGCAAAATGGGTGCAAAAAAGGCAGCAAGGGAAGTAATGAATGCCTAATAATCGACATGATCTTGACCAAACAAGCAACAAAAAATAAAAGAAATATCTCCATTGCGTGGGTGAACTATCAAAAAGCGTTTGATTCTGTTCCCCACACGTGGATAAGAAGGATTCTCACACTATACAAAGTCGACCCAACTATAATCAATTTTCTTACGGTGAGCATGAGATCTTGGAGAACTTCGCTGAACGTCTGCGTGAATCGTGAATCTTATGTAACAGACACCATAGCCATAACCAGAGGTATATTTCAGGGGGATAGTTTGAGTCCTCTGATTTTCTGTCTGGCTGTCAATCCTTTGAGCTTCATGTTGAAAAAAGAAAATCGTGGATATGTCATCAGTAGATCAACCAGAATGAAGTTGACGCACCTCTTCTACATGGATGACTTGAAGCTTTACACTGCAAACGAACTCGAACTACAGAATCAACTAGAGATCGTTAAAGAGTTCAGTAAGGATATAAAAATGGAATTTAGATTGGAAAAATGCGCCTACATTCATGCGAGAAGAGGAACCGTCCAAGAAACAACAAATATATCACTCTCGGATGGGTCGGAATTCACCTGTCTCCAACAAGGATGCACATACAAATATTTAGGTCTGCAACAGAGTCTTACCATAGATCAAAAAAGGACAAAAACTATAGTTGAAGAGAACTTTATCGGAAGACTGAAAACAACAATGAAGACCAAGTTGTATTCCAAAAGTCTTATATCTGCCATCAACGCTTGGGTGATTCCTGTCATCTCACACACATTTGGAGTCATTAGATGGACGCAAACAGACATTGAACGCCTGGACCGAACAGTGAGAACAACTATGACGAAATATAGGAATCACCACCCAATCTCATCGAGTAACCGTTTGTACATTCCAAGAGACCGCGGGGGACGAGGCCTACTAAATCTGGAAATGCTTCACACGAACCAACTACAGAGGCTATATACTTACTTCCAGACATCTGATGATCCACTTCATAGAGCTCTCAGTTTGGCTGATGGTAATCTCTCTCCTCTCAACTTAGCTGGTAGCATCCTCCCTGAAAAACAAAAAAGTATAAATTCAATGGAGCAGGAATGGAAAAATAAGGCCATCCATGGAAGGTATGCTGCCGCACTACATAGTCAAGATGTTGACTGGCAGTTGTCCACCACTTACCTTAGACAGGGATTCCTCATGCCGGAGACTGAGGGATTCATTCATGCAATCCAGGACCAGGTCATTTCTACCAGAAGCTACCGCAAAAACATCCTGAAACAAGAAATAGGTAATGACAGATGCAGACTTTGCAACACCACACAAGAAACAATACAACACCTTACCTCAGCTTGTACTTACCTGGCGCCGAAAGATTATTTGGACCGACACAACAAAGTAGCTGGAATCTTACATCAAGAAATATGCAAAAAAGAAGAACTCCTGAAAGAAAGCCAGCCCTTTTACAAATATAAAGCAGCAGATTTCTTAGAAAATGATAGAGTCAAGGTGTATTGGGACATGGGGGTGATAACAGACAAAAGGAAAGGAAAACACAGCGTTTGTTATAGACATCAGTATACCACTCGATGAAAACATCAGAAAAGCAAGGGCCGAGAAGATCAGTAAGTACACTGATTTGGCCAATGAACTGAAGGACATTTACCAACTGAAGAATGTTCATATTGTGCCAATAATTATTTCTGCTAATGGCCTTGTAGATAGAGAGCTGGCAGGGGCCAGCTAAAAATGTTGGGTATAAGGGAACACCAAAAAATTATTAGCCTTATGCAAAAGGCAGTAATATTGTCAACATGCTCGACCATCAGAAGAATACTGGCGAGGGATTGAATCGTTGGTGGTCGACACCCCGGTTCTATCTGCAAAAACCATAAATTGTGATAAAAAAAAAAAAAAAAAAAATAATAATAATGATAATAAATCATTCCTCAGCTAGGTGCAAAATTTCATTTCAATCAAATCAGTAGTTTAGAAATTATCAGGAAAAAAATATTTTGAACGACCATATTTACGGAACCCCTAATCTAATTTTACTCATTGATCAACGTCACCGTGAAATTCGCGATCCAAACCCACCCTGAAAATTTCAAGTTCCTAGGCCTTTCCCTTCGGAAGTTATAATTTCCTATGGTTTCTATGATTCTGGTCATGCGATCCGGACAAAATGTTGCTTTAATATGTCATTCTCGTTTAAAATACAAAATTTTATCTCGATCGAATCCGTAGTTTCGAAATTATCGAGAAAACAAAATTTCGAACTACTGTATTTACGGAACCCCTAGTATAATTCTGCTCATTGATAAACGTGAACGCCATATTTCAGGGCTACACGTATCCTGCAAATTTCAAGTCCCTAGGCGTTTCCGTTCAAAAGTTACAATTTTCTATGGTTTCTATGGTTTCTATGGTTCTGGTCATGCGATCTGGACAAAATTTCACATGTAGCTTGAACACCTCATTCTCCATTTGAGTGCAAAGTTTCATCTTGATCGAATCTGTAGTTTCAAAGTAATCAGGAGAACAAAATTTTGAACGGCCATATTTACGGAACGCCTGGTGGAATTCTGCCCATTAACGAACTTAACCGAGGCATTTGGGATCTGAACCTACACTGAAAATTTCAAGTCTCTGGGTTGATCCGTTCGAGAGTTATCGTGCTTACGGACGGACGGACGGACGGACAGACTCAAATTTTCCGACGGATTCGTCATCAGTGAGTTGAACTCTATCGTTTGAGACCATTTTCGGCTCAAAATTCGAAAAATACAGACATCGTGACGAAATGATATAGCCCTCGTGTAAGTTGTACGAGCGCTCAAAAATGTCCGAAGTGGTTATCTCGACTTTCACAGGCATTATTATTATCAATTCCGCAATATTATAAAAAAATATTTGATTTACTTGTTATGAAAGACAAATGAATAATTTTGACCATCATTCGGCCCGACATCTTCTGATTTTCAGCCCCATATATTGTCATTGTTATCCGTTACATAAGATCGGTTAGATCCTCTCTAAATTTTCAACTCATTATTTTGCGTATACAAACTGAATTTCATCCCGATCGTATCTGTTGTAACAGAAATATTGGGAATTTTTATTCTACAATTCGTTGAAATTTGAAATGGTTCTGGTTATGCGATCTGAAATTTTTTTTACATGTAGCTTGAATGTATCATTGTCCATTAAAATACAGTATTTCGTCACGATCGAATCCGTTATTCTGAAATTATTTTCAAAAAAACAAAATTTCAAACGACCATATTTCTGGAACCCCTGGTCGAATTTTGCCCAATAACGAACCTACTCTCAAAATTTCAGGTCCTTCGGCGTTTCCATTCGAAAGTTAGAATATTCTATGATTCTGGTCATGCGATCTGGACAAAATTTTGCATTTGACTTTAAAATTTCATTCTTCATCCGAATGCAAAATTTCATTTTTATCGAATCAGTAGTTTCGAAGTAATCAGGAAAACAAAATTTCGAACGTCCATATTCACGGAACCCCTGGTCGAATTTTGCCCAATTACGAATTCAACCGCAGTATTCGAGATTCGAACCTCCTCTAGAAATTTCAAGTCCCTAGGCCTTTCCGTTCGAAAGTTATAATTCTCTATGGTTTCTACGGTTTCGGTCATGCGATCTGGACAAAATTTTGCATGTAACTTTAACGTTTCATTCTCAATCTGAATGTTACATTTTATTCCGATCGAATGAGTAGTTCCGAAGTAATCAGAAAAATAATATTTTGAACGGTTATATTGACAGAACCCCTGGTCGAATTTTGCCCAATAACGAACTTAACCGCGGTATTCGAGATTCGAACCAATTTTTTTTCGATAATTCGCTAGAATTTTCTACGGTATCTATGGTCTTGGTAATGCGATCTAGACAAAATTTCGCACGTAGTTTGAATACATTATTTCCCAGCTAGGTTCAAAATTTCATTCCAATCAAATCGATAGTTTCGAAATTATCAGGAACAAAATATTTTGAACGGCCATATTCACGAAACCCCTAGTATAATTTTGCTCATTGATGAAAGTGACCGTGAAATTCGCGATCCAAACCCACCCTGAAAATTTCGAGTTCCTAGGCCTTTCCCTTCGGAAGTTATGATTTTCTATGGTTTGTATGATTCTGGTCATGCGATGTGGACAAAATATTGCTTTAATATATCATTCTCGATTGAAATACAAAATTTTATCTCGATCGAATCCGTAGTTTCGAAATGATCGAGAAATCAAAATTTCAAACGACCGTATTTATGGAACCCCTATAATATAATATTATAATAATTATTATAATTCTGCTCATTGTTGAACGTGAACGCGACATTTCAGATCCACACCTATCCTGAAAATCTCAAGTCCCTAGGCGTTTCCGTTCAAAAGTTACAATTTTCTATGGTTTCTATGGTTCTGGTGATGCGAGCTGAACAAAATTTTGCATATATCTTGAACATCTTATTTTCCATTAGAGTGCAAAATTTCATTTCGATCGAATCTGTAGTTTCGAAGTATTCAGGAGAACAAAATTTCGAGCGGCCATATTTACGGAACCCCTAGTCTAATTTTGTTCATTGATGAACGTGACCGCGATATTCGCGATCCAAACCCACCCTGAAAATTTCAAGTTCCTAGGCCTTTTCGTTCAAAAGTTATGATTTTCTATGGTTTCTATGGTTCTGGTCATGAGATCTGGACAAAATATTGCTTTAATATATCATTCTCGATTAAAATACAAAATTTCATCTCGGTCGAATCCGTAGTTTCGTAATTATCGAGAAAACAAAATTTCAAACGACCGTATTTACGGAACCCCTAGTATAATTCTGCTCATTGATAAACGTGAATGCGACATTTCAGATCCACACCTATCCTGAAAATTTCAAGTCCCTAGGCCTTTCCGTTCGAAAGTTATGATTTTCTATGGTTTCTATGGTTCTGGTCATGTGATCTGGAGAAGTGTAGTTTAAATATATCATTCTTCATTAGTATACAAAATTTCGTCACGATCGAATCTGTAGTTTTGAAATTATCAAGAAAACCAAATTTAAAACGACCATATTTAGGGAACCCCTAGTATAATTTTGCTCATAGATGAAAGTGATCACGACAATTGAGATGCACACCTATCCTGCAAATTTCAAGTCCCTAGGCGTTTCCGTTCAAAAGTTACAATTTTCTATGGTTTCTATGGTTTCTACGGTTCTGGTCATGCGATCTGGACAAAATTTTACATGTAGCTTGAACACCTCATTCTCCATTTGAGTGCAAAGTTTCATCTTGATCAAATTTGTAGTTTCAAAGTAAGCAGGAGAACAAAATTTTGAACGGCCATATTTACGGAACGCCTGGTGGAATTCTGCCCATTAACGAACTTAACCGAGGCATTTGGGATCTGAACCTACACTGAAAATTTCAAGTCTCTGGGTTGATCCGTTCGAGAGTTATCGTGCTTACGGACGGACGGACGGACGGACAGACTCAAATTTTCCGACGGATTCGTCATCAGTGAGTTGAACTCTATCGTTTGAGACCATTTTCGGCTCAAAATTCGAAAAATACAGACATCGTGACGAAATGATATAGCCCTCGTGTAAGTTGTACGAGCGCTCAAAAATGTCCGAAGTGGTTATCTCGACTTTCACAGGCATTATTATTATCAATTCCGCAATATTATAAAAAAATATTTGATTTACTTGTTATGAAAGACAAATGAATAATTTTGACCATCATTCGGCCCGACATCTTCTGATTTTCAGCCCCATATATTGTCATTGTTATCCGTTACATAAGATCGGTTAGATCCTCTCTAAATTTTCAACTCATTATTTTGCGTATACAAACTGAATTTCATCCCGATCGTATCTGTTGTAACAGAAATATTGGGAATTTTTATTCTACAATTCGTTGAAATTTGAAATGGTTCTGGTTATGCGATCTGAAATTTTTTTTACATGTAGCTTGAATGTATCATTGTCCATTAAAATACAGTATTTCGTCACGATCGAATCCGTTATTTTGAAATTATTTACTTTCGGAAACTTTTCCACGATTCATTTTGAGTTTCAGTTGAAAAATTAATAAATTCGTAAGAGTTGTTTGTGATCTTTGTTGTTGGTAACGGTACATAGCAACCAGTGGCGGCTGGTGGACATTTATCGTGGGTCGGCAGATATATATATAACGGGTGATTTTTTTGAGGTTAGGATTTTCATGCATTAGTATTTGCTCAGATTTTTTTGAGGTTAGGATTTTCATGCATTAGTATTTGCTCAGTATGCTTTGACATTTCATCATGAATAGACTTACTAACGAGCAACGCTTGCAAATCATTGAATTTTATTACCAAAATCAGTGTTCGGTTCGAAATGTGTTTCGCGCTTTACGCCCGATTTATGGTCTACATAATCGACCAAGTGAGCAAACAATTAATGCGATTGTGACCAAGTTTCGCACTCAGTTTACTTTATTGGACATTAAACCAACCACACGAATGCGTACAGTGCGTACAGAAGAGAATATTGCGTCTGTTTCTGAGAGTGTTGCTGAAGACCGTGAAATGTCGATTCGTCGCCGTTCGCAGCAATTGGGTTTGTGTTATTCGACCACATGGAAGATTTTACGTGAAGATCTTGGTGTAAAACCGTATAAAATACAGCTCCTGCAAGAACTGAAGCCGAACGATCTGCCACAACGTCGAATTTTCAGTGAATGGGCCCTAGAAAAGTTGGCAGAAAATCCGCTTTTTTATCGACAAATTTTGTTCAGCGATGAGGCTCATTTCTGGTTGAATGGCTACGTAAATAAGCAAAATTGCCGCATTTGGAGTGAAGAGCAACCAGAAGCCGTTCAAGAACTGCCCATGCATCCCGAAAAATGCACTGTTTGGTGTGGTTTGTACGCTGGTGGAATCATTGGACCGTATTTTTTCAAAGATGATGTTGGACGCAACGTTACGGTGAATGGCGATCGCTATCGTTCGATGCTAACAAACTTTTTGTTGCCAAAAATGGAAGAACTGAACTTGGTTGACATGTGGTTTCAACAAGATGGCGCTACATGCCACACAGCTCGCGATTCTATGGCCATTTTGAGGGAAAACTTCGGAGAACAATTCATCTCAAGAAATGGACCGGTAAGTTGGCCACCAAGATCATGCGATTTGACGCCTTTAGACTATTTTTTGTGGGGCTACGTCAAGTCTAAAGTCTACAGAAATAAGCCAGTAACTATTCCAGCTTTGGAAGACAACATTTCCGAAGAAATTCGGGCTATTCCGGCCGAAATGCTCGAAAAAGTTGCCCAAAATTGGACTTTCCGAATGGACCACCTAAGACGCAGCCGCGGTCAACATTTAAATGAAATTATCTTCAAAAAGTAAATGTCATGGACCAATCTAACGTTTCAAATAAAGAACCGATGAGATTTTGCAAATTTTATGCGTTTTTTTTTTAAAAAAAGTTCTCAAGCTCTTAAAAAATCACCCATTACATATACAGGGTCTTTCACGAGGAACCTCACCCATATTTATACGGGAAACTACTGAACGTATTTTCATGAAATTCAGCACTTATAAGTATTTCACGATGCTGATGAAATCTAAATATTTTCAAGGCATGAGCACCTCCGGTTTTTCCGGAAATGACGTCAACTTCCGTTTTTCAAATTAGAACACCATTTTTTTATTGCAGAAATAGATTCCTTAGAAAATTTCAAGTTATTTTGATGTAACATTTTTCAGTTTTGGTTGGAAAATTCTCTCTGAGCGGGAAAATTCGAAAAAAAAATCGAAAATAGAGCTCCGCTGAAACAAGAATAACTTCGAGGTTTTTGGATGGAAAATTTTCATTTTTGGGATTTTTCAAGATGTAAAATTGATGTATCCACTTTAAAAATCGAAATCGCGATTCATGATACAGGGGGTGAAAAAATCGCTTTCAAAGTTAGGGATGACAAAATCGTGAAAAATCAATTTTTTCAAATTAGAACCCCATTTTTTTATGGCAGATATTGAATCTACGTTAAAAAATAATGTGAGTGTATGCATCACACCCTTGCCCTAAAATGGATATTTTCTGAGTTATTCACAAAAAACTGTTTTTCGTCTTGAATTTTCAGCTATTTCTTTTCCCTTCACGCCAAAAAGATGAAATTTTCAGGAACTGTTACTTAAACCATGTTTTAGATTTTACTACCCTAATATGCGAGAGAAAAAAGTTACAGGTTGTTCCTAAATAGATGGCGAATTTGGATTCGAATTTGTATCGGAAACCTCTTTATTTCAACTAATCGGCCATCGGTTTTCTCTCCAGTGATAAATAAATAATTCCTTATGAACCATATGCAAAAACTTACCATGTTTTACATTCTTTTTTTTTAATGATAGATATCATTAATTACATCTGCCAAATTCCTCTTTATTCAGTAGCATTTTGTGTTTACTATTAATTTGGTGATAATTCGTATTAAGTTATAAAATCGATCACTATGCCTAATTTTACATGCCATTTTTTTCACCATTATACCTATATATGTATATATTTTTTTATATGTGTGTTCGGATAGGCTTCCGCGGTTTATATACAGGGTCTTTCACGAGGAACCTCACCCATATTTATACGGGAAACTACTGAACGTATTTTCATGAAATTCAGCACTTATAAGTATTTCACGATGCTGATGAAATCTAAAATATTTTCAAGGCATGAGCATCTCCGGTTTTTCCGGAAATGACGTCAACTTCCGTTTTTCAAATTAGAACACCATTTTTTTATTGCAGAAATAGATTCCTTAGAAAATTTCAAGTTATTTTGATGTAACATTTTTCAGTTTTGGTTGGAAAATTCTCTCTGAGCGGGAAAATTCGAAAAAAAAATCGAAAATAGAGCTCCGCTGAAACAAGAATAACTTCGAGGTTTTTGGATGGAAAATTTTCATTTTTGGGATTTTTCAAGATGTAAAATTGATGTATCCACTTTAAAAATCGAAATCGCGATTCATGATACAGGGGGTGAAAAAATCGCTTTCAAAGTTAGGGATGACAAAATCGTGAAAAATCAATTTTTTCAAATTAGAACCCCATTTTTTTATGGCAGATATTGAATCTACGTTAAAAAATAATGTGAGTGTATGCATCACACCCTTGCCCTAAAATGGATATTTTCTGAGTTATTCACAAAAAACTGTTTTTCGTCTTGAATTTTCAGCTATTTCTTTTCCCTTCACGCCAAAAAGATGAAATTTTCAGGAACTGTTATTTGAACCATGCTGTAGATTTTTCACCCCTTCTTGAAACCGACTTCAAGTTACTATTAGGAGAACCATGGCAAACTCTCGCAGTTATAACTAGAGAAGATGCTCAAAGTTTTGACCGTTAATTTCTAGACATTTATTTATACGTCTCAGGAATGCTTCGTGCGTTGCTCTTCTTATTTCATCGGGAGGAAGAGATCTGCAAAAGTGTTTAAAAACCAAATTGAGTTTCAAAACTATGAATCTAAAAATCTAAACAAACCTGAACGCATTTCTGACTCGTTATATGCAGTCCTCTTTATCAGTCAGGGGAGTTGAGTAGACAATATTTTTTATCCTACCCCAAACATAATAGTCTAAAGGAGTTAAATCGGGAGAACGTGGTGGCCAAAGATGTGGACCATTGTTCGCCAACCATCGATCTTCAAATAGCCTGTAGAGGATATTTGACACATTGAGTGAATTGTGTGGAGGCGCGCCATCTTGTTGATACCATAAGTCATTATGGTTCTGTACTAGCGGCTCAATTATTTGAGTCAATATGTCAGAATATCTATCTCCTAAGGGAGAACATTCTTTAAATAATGCAAACATGTGTAGTGTTCTATCTTACCAGTTAAAGTCTCATCATAAATGTGAACATCGAGAATTGCATTATTTTTGATGGCGCAAAAAACATTGAAACTCCAGGTCTCTTGAAAGTTCCATTGTCTGAAGTGGTGGTTGTTCTCTTCATCCCAATAATGACTGTTATGCCTATTGAAAGAACCGTTCTTTCTGAATTTAGATTCATCTGTCCAAATTATACAGTCCAAAAAGTTTTCATTCTCTTGAAATCGAATCATCATAGCTTCGCAAAACTCTGTTCTCCTGACGAAATCAGTTTCATTCAAATGCTGTACCCTATTGAATTTATATGGGTGCATTTTATGTTTTTTTAATATTCTCCAAACACTCGATTGAGATAATCCCAGATCAATCTCGGCATCTTTGAGAGAATTTTGAGGATTCGCACGAAAATATGCAAGAACTGTAATTTCGTTGTTCTCATCTTCTACTACACGTTTTTCTCTGTGTATAGTTTTCTTAACGAAAGATCCGACATTTCTCAAGTTTGTCATGGTTCTGTTAATGGTATCTCTCGTTGGTCTGGGTCGGTCAGGAAACCTCTCAATGAACAGTCGAATCGTTCTATCTACAACTTTATTACATTCTCCATGAAGTAGAATGAGATTTAAATAATCTTCATTGGTAAAATTAGGCATAGTGATCGATTTTATAACTTAATACGAATTATCACCAAATTAATAGTAAACACAAAATGCTACTGAATAAAGAGGAATTTGGCAGATGTAATTAATGATATCTATCATTAAAAAAAAAGAATGTAAAACATGGTAAGTTTTTGCATATGGTTCATAAGGAATTATTTATTTATCACTGGAGAGAAAACCGATGGCCGATTAGTTGAAATAAAGAGGTTTCCGATACAAATTCGAATCCAAATTCGCCATCTATTTAGGAACAACCTGTAACTTTTTTCTCTCGCATATTAGGGTAGTAAAATCTAAAACATGGTTTAAGTAACAGTTCCTGAAAATTTCATCTTTTTGGCGTGAAGGGAAAAGAAATAGCTGAAAATTCAAGACGAAAAACAGTTTTTTGTGAATAACTCAGAAAATATCCATTTTAGGGCAAGGGTGTGATGCATACACTCACATTATTTTTTAACGTAGATTCAATATCTGCCATAAAAAAATGGGGTTCTAATTTGAAAAAATTGATTTTTCACGATTTTGTCATCCCTAACTTTGAAAGCGATTTTTTCACCCCCTGTATCATGAATCGCGATTTCGATTTTTAAAGTGGATACATCAATTTTACATCTTGAAAAATCCCAAAAATGAAAATTTTCCATCCAAAAACCTCGAAGTTATTCTTGTTTCAGCGGAGCTCTATTTTCGATTTTTTTTTCGAATTTTCCCGCTCAGAGAGAATTTTCCAACCAAAACTGAAAAATGTTACATCAAAATAACTTGAAATTTTCTAAGGAATCTATTTCTGCAATAAAAAAATGGTGTTCTAATTTGAAAAACGGAAGTTGACGTCATTTCCGGAAAAACCGGAGATGCTCATGCCTTGAAAATATTTTAGATTTCATCAGCATCGTGAAATACTTATAAGTGCTGAATTTCATGAAAATACGTTCAGTAGTTTCCCGTATAAATATGGGTGAGGTTCCTCGTGAAAGACCCTGTATATAAACCGCGGAAGCCTATCCGAACACACATATAAAAAAATATATACATATATAGGTATAATGGTGAAAAAAATGGCATGTTTTTCAAAAGAAGCCTATTCTCGTATGATAAATTTTCAATCGCATCAATCAAAAATTTCACTTTGTCGGAGTTTCACAAGAAGCAACATATTCTCTAACCGGATTTATCGCCATTTTGCTCACGTAAAAATCATTTACCCTTTATGAGCCAAACAAACGGAAAAACTTAACGGTTTATCAATAACAAAAAATATTGCGACTCATTTAAGGGCGAGAAACCAACACAAATTTCGAAACTCGGCTCTCGAGCCCTAAACGATAGGGAGCAGAACGAGGTTTTCCGAACCATCCTCGTGATTCGAGATACAGCGGTACCGGGTCGGCAAATTGACGATTGCCGTACCCAGGATATATAGGGCCAACAATATGAGTTTAATTTTGGTCGCTCAACTTTTTTTTTCCTTCAAAAAATGTATGAAACTTGTCGGAAATTTATAAGTATTACATATATGTGCAGCATGCACGTCTATGAAAAATATTAAATACGACAAATATTCATTTTAAGCAACAATAATCTCTTGTAATTATTATATCATTTGTTATGTGAAACAGAAAATATCGGATATTCGATAAAAATAAACCTTAATATTCATCATTTTCTGAATAAAATTCCAACAGGAATAATTCAACTTTGAACTAATTCGATTCATTGTTATTAACGCTTCGTCGAAAGATATCTAGATAGGGTCGGCAATATGAGCAAAGATGTACCTCATCGAACGACGTTCTTCGTGTATTCGAGATGGGCCTATTTTGTCTACGGACCGAGTATACGATGCGGGATTGGACTTGGAAGAGCGTGATATTTTCAAGAAGTTGCACAGGTATCACGTACCTGATTTTTTTAAATTTTTATAAAATGGATTGGGACTATTGGGAGTCATGTATATAGCGGTAATTTGACAAAAGTGAAAATTTGAATTTTTGCTGATCGAGATTTTTAGGGTCGGCAGTGCCGACCCTGCCGTCCCTGACGAGCCGCCACTGATAGCAACACAGCATAGAAACCATCAAGTTTGTTGAGCGCTCGTACTACTTACACGAGGGCTATATCATTTCGTCACGATGTCTGTATTTTTCGAATTTTGAGCCGAAAATGGTCTCAAACGACTATGTTCGACTCACTGATGACGAATCCGTCGGAAAATTCGAGTCTGTCCGTCCGGCCGGCCGTCCGTATACACGATAACTCTCGAACGGAATGTCCCAAAATTCTGAAATTTTCAGGGTAGGTTCGAATCTCGAATGCCGCGGTTGAGTTCGTTATTGGGCAAAATTCGCCGAGGGGTTCCGTAAATATGGCCGCTCGAAATTTTGTTTTCCTGATTACTTTGAAACTACAGATTCGATCGAGATGAAATTTTGCACTCTAATGGAAAATGAGGTGTTCAAGCTACATGCAGTTTGGTTCAGCTCGCATCACCAGAACCATAGAAACCATAGAAAATTGTAACTTTTGAACGGAAACGCCTAGGGACTTGAAATTTTCAGGATAGGTGTGGATCTCGATTGTCGTGATCACTTTCATCTATGAGCAAAATTATACCAGGGGTTCCGTAAATATGGTCGTTTGAAATTTAGTTTTCTTGATAATTTCCAAACTACAGATTCGATCGTGACGAAATTCTGTATACTAATGGAAAATGATATATTCAAGCTACATTTCTCTAGATCGCATGACCAAAACCATAGAAACCATAGAAAATCATAACTTTCGAACGGAAAGGCCTAGGGACTTGAAATTTTCAGGATAGGTGTAGATCTGAAATGTGGCGTTCACGTTTATCAATGAGCAGAATTATACTAGGGGTTCCGTAAATACGGTCGTTTGAAATTTTGTTTTCTCGATAATTTCAAAACTACGGATTCGATCGAGATAAAATTTTGTATTTTAAACGAGAATGATATATTAAAGCAACATTTTGTCCAGATCGCATGACCAGAATCATAGAAACCATAGAAAATTATAACTTCCGAAGGGAAAGGACTAGGAACTCGAAATTTTCAGGGTGGGTTTGGATCGCGAATTTCACGGTCACGTTTATCAATGAGCAAAATGAGACTAGGGGTTCCGTAAATATGG
Source organism: Aphidecta obliterata (assembly GCA_963966015.1). Taxonomy (NCBI): domain Eukaryota; kingdom Metazoa; phylum Arthropoda; class Insecta; order Coleoptera; family Coccinellidae; genus Aphidecta; species Aphidecta obliterata. Next base: position 4,459,343 of record OZ014430.1, on the reverse strand, counting down.
CCGTTCAAACTATTTTTTTCCTTATAGTTTCGAAACTACTGATCGGATTGGAATGAAATTTTGCACCTAGCTGAGGAATAATGTTTTCAAACTACGTGCAAAATTTTGTCCAGATGGCATCACCAAGACCATAGATACCGTAGAAAATTCTAGCGAATTATCGAAAAAAAATTGATAAGCTGAAGCACTGACATGAAGTCTGGAGTTTCGCCTAAGTTTCAGAATTTTTTTGACAGCTATCGAAAATTCCTTCAAATGATTTCTAAAACAGGAAAATGCGAATCCACCTACAAGGCATGTACGAGCGCTCAAAAGCTCCTGCCTTCACGGCAGTGCTTTTCTAAATTTTTTTACAAAGCAACTTGTCAAATTTGCATGAAATTTTTCCAATTTTTTTTCCGGAAAAACTGCTGACAGCTAAGTTGACAGTTGTTGAGAAATTTTTCCACTTAAAATTTATATTTGACATACCAATTCTTGATAGCGATTGGTCAAAATTAAAAGGAAGGAAATAATCGCTGAAAATTAATTCTGTTAAGAACTGACGTGAAGTCTGGATTTTTGCCTTTGTTTGAAATTTAAATTAATTCTGTTAACGAAAAACAGAATGAACAAGAATACAAAACTCACCCTGGTTCATTCTTGATATGTATGTTTTTTAAAATGTCAAGGTGAGTGTTTCCCAAAGGAAGAGCAATATCAGTTGCTTTTCAAGCGCTCGTACTACTTACACGAGAGCTATATCATTTCGTCACGATGTCTGTATTTTTCGAATTTTGAGCCGAAAATGGTCTCAATCGTCATGATTCGACTCACTGATGACGAATCCGTAGAAAAACTCGAGTCTGTCCGTCCATCCGATACACGATAACGCGATAACTCTCGAACGGAACGTCCTAGAAACTTGAAATTTTCAGGGTAGGTTCGAATCTTGAATACCGCGGTTGAGTTCGTTATTGGGACTTAAAATTTTCAAGATAGGTTCGGATCGCGAATTTCGCGGACACGTTCATCAATGAGCAAAATTAGACTAGGGGTTCCGTTAATACGGCCTTCAGAATATATAATTTCGAAACTGCCGATTGGATTGGAATGACATTTTGAAAATAGATGAAAAATAATGCATTCAAACTACCTGATCACATCACCAAGACCATAGATACCGTAGAAAATTCTAGCGAATTATCGAAAAAAAAAATCACCTAAAGCCTGAAGTGAAGTCTGAGGTTTCGCCTTAGTTTGAAAATTTTTGACAGCTGTCAAAAATTTTTTGAATTTGTTTCTAGAACTGAAGAATGCGAATTTACCTACAAGGTGGATGAACGAGCGTTCAAAAGCTCCTGACTTCACGACAGTGCTTTTCATCATTTTTTAAATCACAAATCTTATGATAACTTAAAAATTTGCTTCAACGAATAATGGAGAAAAATTCACATTTACGTTAATCAACAAAGGTTATGTTTATCTTTGAAGAACAGGAAGAAGTTGGAAGAACGACTATTTCAGTCAGTGTTGCCACCTTCCGTACCTACAGTTTCGGTAGAAAGTTCGGAAAAAATCGGTAGATTTCGGTAGATTTTTGAAATACATAGCTTTTCACCTATTTTATGGGTTATTCAAGTTCAAATACCATTTATCCGAAATACTGGGCATGTAGGTTTTTACGAATGAAGCAAAATTGAAAATAGATTTCAAATTTAAAGAATTAATATTTGGAAAACTAAACTTTCGAACAAAAATGAATACTCTAACAAAATAAATAGGTATTCAAAAAATTAACACCTATTGAAAACAACAAATATGTAAAAAAAAGTATTTGAAACAATATATAATATATATTGTTATTGATTTCTGATAGACGCTTAGCGCAAATATGGTGACATGCTTTATATAAGCCCTGATCGGGGATTCACCCAAATATAGGTATATTTATTTATTTATCATTTTAAGGAAACGGCAACCTATAATACATAAATCTGTTAATACAGATTTATGTGTAGTATGCTTTGCGTTGTAGATTTGTCAACGTATAACTCAAATTATGTTATGGTAAGGAAACCTTCAAAATAATATCGTAAAAGTCATGATTTCCTACAATATCAGAACATACATTCACTCCATCAAATTTCGGTAGATTTATGTGCTCTTTCGGTAGATCGGTAGATGGAGAAGAAAATCGGTAGATCTACCGAAAAATCGGTAGAGGTGGCAACACTGATTTCAGTTTTCAGTCGTTGACGCGGGACACGCTTCGATTATAGAATAACAGGAATATGATCTATGGGCAATTGAAATCAACGAGAGGATAGTTATCCCAAGAATCCAACGTTGCCACACGTTATGACAGACGTTTTGGAGCAGAGAATTTGTAATCACATAAAAAATTATTATTGATTAACTCTCACTCATTAATTATTAGGTAAGGTTAGGTTAGGTTAGGTTATTTTAACTTAAAATAATTGTTTCCCTACATCACGATTACAAATTCTCTGCTCCAAAACGTCTGTCATAACGTGTGGCAACGTTGGATTCTTGGGATAACTATCCTCTCGTTTGAAATCACTTCATATGTCATAAGTCATACACAGTCACAGTACACACACAATTCGATGATTTGAATGAGTACATTTACATTTCATATTCCCATATGTATACTTTCAGTTTGAAGAAGTTTCTATTAATTTTCATACTTATGCATTTATGATTCAATGTTGAAGTGTTTACAAAATATAACATCATAAATCCACTAGTGAAACACACTCCCTGAACGTCTTGAGTTCAAGAATGACTTTCGAATAATATGAAGAGAAGAAATATTTATTCATGGAAAACTATTTTAATCGTATTCATTTTAAGGTAAAATTCATTTCAAAGGATTTATCATTCAATGTGTTACGTTCATACAATTGCAGTAATTTGGTAACAGGAAGAGATACTATTCAAGATGACATTGAAAAACAACCAGTTATCTCGTCAAAAAATATTTCGGCTCTAAATGAATATGAAGAAAAAAGTGATTTGAGGAGTGTAACTCATAAAAATGATGTTGGACATGATGAATTGATATCTAACTTAAATGTAGAAGATCATATTGTTGGAGTTTTAGGTGAAATAACATCTAAAAACACTGGAGTCTTGAATGAGTGAGTACACAAGGCGTTATGTCTTGTCTTTTTCCTCTTTTGCTGGGATCCTTGAATTCTCATGTATGGAAATTTTGAAAACTGTTTGAAATGAAGATAGCGTTATTATAACCTATAGAATAACACAATTTTTTTTTATTTCACTCCGTTAATACAATCTACGACAAGAATAACAGTTTTACCTAATACAGTAGAAGCTCCAATAAGTGGACACCCATAGAATCAAATTTTTTAAACTTACAATAGAACAACTAGTATGATTTTCACTACATTGGGTTGAATTCCATGACATCAAAGCGAAGCATCATCTTCAGGTGGTTAAGGTATAACTGATGATAATTAAGTTATACCTATAATTTTGTATTTTAATGGAGAATGATATATTCAAGCTACATTTTTCCCAGATCACACGACTAGAGCCATAAAAATCATAGAAAATTATAACTTCCGAACGGAAAGGCCTAGGGACTTGAAATTTTTAGGGTAGGTTCGGATCGCAAATTTTGCGGTCACGTTCATCAATGAGCAAAATTAGACTAGGGGTTCTGTAAATGAGGCCGTTCAAAATATTTTTTTCTGATTATTTCGAAACTACTCATTGGATTGGAATGAAATTTTGCACATGGATGAAGAATAATGTATTCAAACTACGTGGGAAATTTTGTCCAGATCGCATTACCAAGAAGATACCGTAGAAAATGTTAGCAAATTATCGAAAAATAAATTGGTCACCTAAAGAACTGACGTGAAGTCTGGATTTTTGCCTTTGTTTGAAATTTTTTTTGACAGCTGTCAAAATTTCTCCAATCGGTTTCATAAGCGGGAGAATCCTACAAGGTGGATTAACGAGCGCCCAAAAGCTCCTGACTTCACTGCGCTGCTTTCAATCATTTTTGAGCGCTCGTACTACTTACGCGAGGGCTATATCATTTCGTCACGATGTCTGTATTTTTCGAATTTTCAGGCGAAAATGGCCTCAATCGATAGAGTTCGACTCACTGATGACGAATCCGTCGGAAAATTCGAGTCTGTCCGTCGGGCCGTAAGCACGATAACTCTCGAACGGAACAACCTAGAGACTTGAAATTTTCAGTGTGGGTTCAGTTGCCGAATGCCTCGGTTGAGTTCGTTAATGGGCCTAATTCCACCAGGGGTTCCGTAAATATGGCCGTTCAAAGTTTTGTTATCCTGTTTTCTTAGAAACTACAGATTTGATCGTGATGAATTTTGCACTCAAATGAAGAATGAGGAGTTCAAGCTACATGTGAAATTTTGTCCAGATCGCATGACCTGAACCATAGAAACCATAGAAAATTGTAACTTTTGAACGGAAACTCCTAGGGACTTGAGATTTTCAGGATAGGTGTGGATCTCGAATGTCGTGATCACGTTTATCTATGAGCAAAATTATACTAGGGGTTCCGTAAATATGGTCGTTTGAAATTTAGTGTTCTTGATAATTTCAAAACTACAGATTCGATCGTGACGAAATTTTGTATACTAATGGAGAATGATATATTCAAGCTACATTTCTCCAGATCGCATGACCAGAACCATAGAAAATCATAACTTTCGAACGGAAAGGCCAAGGGACTTGAAATTTTCAGGAAAGGTTCGGATCGCGAATTTCGCGGTCACGTTCATCAATGAGTAGAATTATACTAGGGGTTCCGCAAATACGGTCGTTTGAAATTTTGTTTTCTCGATAATTTCGAAACTACGGATTCGATCGAGATAAAATTCTGTATTTTAATCGAGAATGATATATTAAAGCAACATTTTGTCCAGATCGCATGACCAGAACCATAGAAACCATAGAAAATTATTACTTCCGGAGGGAAAGGCCTAGGAACTTGAAATTTTCAGGGTGGGTTTGGATCGCGAATATCGCAATCACGTTCATCAATGAGCAAAATTAAACTAGGAGTTCCGTAAATATGGCCGATCAAAATATTTTTTTCCTGATAATTTCGAAACTACTGATTGGATTGGAATGAAATTTCTCACCTAGCTGAAGAATAACTACTTGCGAAATTTTGTCCAGATCGCCCCACCAAGGCCATAGATACCGTAGAAAATTCTAGCGGATTATCGAAAAAAAATTGGTCAGCTGAAGCACTGACATGAAATCGGGAGTTTCGCCTAAGTTCGAGAATTTTTTTGACAGCAGTCGAAAATTCCTTCAATTGATTTCTAAAACTGGAAAATTTATCAATTTTCAACCTTATATATGGTATCTTTATTCATTTTAGATGTCATGTTCTGAGGAATTTTGAAATCATAGCAATTATCTTATTTTGAGTTATCTTTGCAATGTAGTAATCCCGTTATTGTCTCTGTATTGAGAGCATTCGCTGTTTATTGATGAAATGATGAAAATATGCGCTTTACATTCGCAGACGAGTCTGGAAGGCATAAAATGTTCAATACAGATTTTGTTAATGTTTTAAATATCTCCAATTCTTCTCCAGATGTCATAAAGCTCCAGCAATAATAAGGAATAGGTTTTTTTCATAGTCACGTTACTGGAAAAACGGTTGATCTAAAGCCGTAAAGTTCGCACGGAGCTGAATTTAGGTATATCGAGCTCAAAATAGGTAGATCGGTAGATTGGTTCAAATTTAGGTAGATCGGTAGATTGGTTCAAATTTAGGTAGATCTACCGAAATTTCGGTAGGATTGGCAGCACTGGGGGCCTGTAGAAATTGGTTGTCTGAGTGTTTTGCCAATAGGGACAAGGGGTTCTACGGAAGGGGCATTATGAAGTTAGATTCTCGTTGGCAATAAGTTATCGAACAGATCTAGAGCGGAAAGTTGTACTTTCCCGCACGAGATTTCCGTTGCCCGAACGACGCGAAGCGGAGTTCGGGCAAGCAGTCGAGTGCGAGGAAGATACTTTCTGCTCGAGATAGGAACAATATTTTTCCCACAACCGTATTATGAAATAAAAAAAAAAAACGAATTCAAGCATTTATTCTAACGAAATTATCTTTTGTAAGTGAAAGGCGGAATATAACTCGCATATATATTTACAATACATCATTCATTTGCCGTAATTGTTGACAATATTAATGTTGAAGGTGCAATTTGTTGCATTTTCGAGCTTTATTGCCGATGGCAATAATTGTTGCTTCAGATCTTCATGTCTTGGACCAGATTCTACGGAATCTAACTGGCTCATTATAGTGCGTCTGTTTGAATTTGATGAACATGGTTCGTTTTCTTTATCCGTAGCATTAATAGAAAGTATTTTGTTACATAATTTGTTTTTTTGGTTTTCGTATTCTTCCATGTAAGTCTCAGCCACAGCAGTCGATATTCAACCTCCCAGACGTTTTATATTTGTTTTCCTTCGCCTGAATCTGCTAGGAAGGTTGCTGAAGAACTTCTAAAACTGTGGCGTATGAAGTTCAGGATTAGATAGGCGTAAATATGCTGCGATTTCGGTTGGTATTTTTCCAAATTTATTGGTACCTACACATTTAGTCGTGCATTTTCCCTTTCGTTAATTTACGAAGAAACGACGATGGGTGGTGCTTGGGGGTCGTAAACCTGCGTTGTTCTGTACAGTTTCAAAAACATCCCATTATGTATTTCTTCAGAAATCACTAATGATCTTGCTGTGTGATTTTTGGAATCCGATATTTTTACTATTATGAGGGAATTCTTATCTTCAATATCATCTAGGTTCTAGGGTGATATTAGCAAGTTCCGCTCTGCGGCAAGCTCTGGCTAGGCCAAAAATTGTTGCCAGTTCCATCATAAGGTAAACATCGTCTGATGCTGACAAACTTGGCAATATCTTCTTTAGTGAAAATTTTTGCTTTTTTTGATCGAAAACCAGAATTCTGCTCTTTCAATTAGTTGGTTAACTAGAAAAACTTACTCATATCAATATTCCTTTATTTTCAATGAACATTCAACCATGGAATACCGTGACCAGAGTGTATTTGGTTTAAGTACTACTACTACTACTATTGAGATCGAAAAAGTACGCCAAGAGTACTTCTTCTTTAAAACTTTCCACATTCTTACTTTCGCACCAGTTCAAGAAATGAACATATTGTTTCTCGTACTTCTCTTTAGATTTTTCTGGCAATAAATCCAAGCATGCTGCCTTAGCTGCTTCCAGAATGTTTTCCGTTAGCTCTTCATCAGATGAATACATTTATTTTCTTATCTCAATTTAATATTTAAAAAATTACGAAAAGCACTGCCGTGAAGGCAGGAGCTTTTGAGCGCTCGTACATGCACCTTGTAGGTGGATTCGCATTTTCCAGTTTTGGAAATCAATTGAAGGAATTTTCGACAGCTGTCAAAAAAATTCTGAAACTTAGGCGAAACTCCAGACTTCCTGTCAGTGCTTCAGCTGATCAATTTTATTTCGATGATTTGCTAGAATTTTCTACGGTATCTATAGTCTTGGTGATGCGATCTGGACAAAATTTTGCACGTAGTTTGAAAACATTATTCCTCAGCTAGGTGCAAAATTTTATTCCAATCCGATCAGTAGTTTCGAAACTATCAGGAAAAAAATATTTCGAACGGCCATATTTACGGAACCCCTATTCTATTTTTGCTCCTTGATGAACGTGACCGCGATATTTGCGATCCAAACCCACCCTGAAAATTTCAAGTTCCTAGGCCTTTCCGTTCGAAAGTTACAATTTTCTATGGTTTCTATGGTTCTGGTCATGCGATGTGGACAAAATATTGCTTTAATATATCATTCTCGATTAAAATACAAAATTTCATCTCGATCGAATCCGTAGTTTCGAAATTATCGAGAAAACAAAATTTCAAACGACCGTATTTATGGAACCCCTAGTATAATTCTGCTCATTGTTGAACGTGAACGCGACATTTCAGATCCACACCTATCCTGAAAATTTCAAGTCCCTAGGCCTTTCCGTTCGAAAGTTAGGATTTTCTATGGTTTCTATGGTTCTGGTCATGTGATCTGGAAAAATGTAGCTAGAATATATCATTATCCATTAGTATACAAAATTTCGTCACGATCGAATCTGTAGTTTTGAAATGATCAAGAAAACTAAATTTGAAACGACCATATTTACGGAACCCCTAGTATAATTTTGCTCATAGATGAACGTGATCACGACATTCGTGATCCACACCTATCCTGAAAATTTCAAGTCCCTAGGCGTTACAAGTTACAATTTTCTATGGTTTCTATGGTTCTGGTCATGCGATCTGGACAAAATTCCACATGTAGCTTGAACACCTCATTTTCCTTTTGAGTGCAAAATTTCATCTCGATCAAATCTGTAGTTTTCAAATAATCAGGGAACAAAACTTTGAACGGCCATATTTACGGAACCCCTGGTGGAATTTGGCCCATTAACGAACTTAACCGAGGCATTCGGCAACTGAACCCACAATGAAAATTTCAAGGCTCTAGGTTGTTCCGTTCGAGAGTTATCGTGATTACGGACGGCCGGACGGACAGACTCGAATTTTCCGACGGATTCGTCATCAGTGAGTCGAACATAGTCGATTGAGACCATTTTTGGCTCAAAATTCGAAAAATACAGACATCGTGACGAAATGATATAGCCCTCGTGTAAGTAGTACGAGCGCTCAAAAACGCTCGCTTCCTCAATTATTAACTATAAATCAAATATGCATTGCTCAGGGTATTCATGACAACGAGTGAATGACATCTTTCATTTGAGTGAACAATTTCCTAGATAATAATCGTGTATGTCAAATGGAAGAAGAAAATGATAGTACTGATTTTTCATGTAGACCAACTGAAATTGCAATCGCCGCCAAACTCGTGAATTTTTGGAAATATGTGAACTGCTCGATTGTAGAAAAAATCTTGTGTGCAATTCGAGTGAAAATTCATTGTCAATTTCAAGAGATTGCCGCGCGACGAAGGAGCGCGGCAACTTTCTCTTTCAATCGACAATATATCATTTTGCGCTCTTAATACACAAATAGCTATTTCCACTTGAAATTTATATTTGACATACCAATTCTTGATAGCGATTGGTCAAAATTAATAGGAAGGAAAAAAAATCATCAGATATTTCCACTTGCCAAATCTATGCTTAAATATTGACACTTTCCAAGTTTATCCAAAACATCATTAATATTAGGAAATAGTTATTTACACTATAAGGGAGGCAAGGGACACTCACCAGACGAGGACGTAGCTTGCGCCCGAGCGATAGCGACTCCCCGTTGTCAATAGTAACCCAAGCTACCTCGGTAAATAGTACTTACTTCAATCAAATTCATGTCGTAACAGACTACTTACTTTGTCGGTAGTGGAAAAAGGGTATTTATCGTCTATAGTTTTAATCTAATGCTTAAATTCATTTCGAAAATGAAAGTGGTTGATATACTCTATGAAAAATATCAGAATATTTCTTACATAATTTGAGAAAAAGAACTTTTTCTTCGCCATTCATATGTGCAGTTCTAATTAATTTTTCTATATCGGTATTTTCTGATTGAATATTTGTATCTATTTGAAATATTTCGAAATCATTATTATTGAAACGAAATGACTCAATTGGATTTTCTGTTTAAATATTCTGAAAATTTTGTTCAGCCGAGTCGTCTTCGAATTTAAAGTTATTTTGGTCATAATTTTCCGTGTTAAATAATTCTTCACTGATGAAATCTTGATTTCTATTTCTATTTGGAAAATTTCTCTGAGATGAGTAATTTTGTTTAAATTTTGGGATAGTATTACAGTGAAAGTCTTTTACAGCGTCGGTAAAGGGACCATAGAATTTCGTCGTTATACCCGGACGTCGTAATGTCCGACAGAAGCAAAATAAAAAATACATATTATGAACGGTTATGTATATTTATTATCGTATAAGATTCTTAAGAATGCAAAAGATATTTTAGTAAAATTTTAACATCAGGAACAGAAAATAAGAACAATAACATGGAATGTATACATAAACATACATACAGGGTGTCCCAGAATGAATGGATAATCCTGTAACACTGTATAGAAGAGCTATTGGACTCTCTGAAAAAATACAAAAAAAAATATGCCCCCAATATATATTTTTTTTTCTCAAAATAATGATTTTTTGCACATCACGTTGCGTTTCTGTGTATCACGCTCACAAGTGGATCTAATCCATCAGTTTCTTCATGGTGAAATATTCTTCATTGAAATACCAATAGATATGCTGAAAACCGTATAAATATCTGTTGTAACTTTTTTGGAAAAAAATACCCAAGTTCAAATTTCATCATGAAATGTGATGAATATTCCATAACGTGAAAGTTTAATCGTTTATGGTGAGAATAAAAATTGAGAAAGCCTTTGTGGGCAACTCAAAAAAAAAATATGCGCCTTTCATGTAAATTTCAAAATGGTACAATACATCTTCATAACTTATTTCACCAAGAAACTGATTGATTTGATTCATTTGTGAGCGTGTTACACAGAAACGCAACGTAATGTGCAAGAAATAATTATTTTGAAAAAAAAAAATTCTAGTGGGGGTAGATTTTTTTTTGTATTTTTTCAGAGCGTATTTCCTGAAATTTCCGAATATCGCCGCCCCTATGGCCCGACAATGAAATTCTTCGATTGTTTATAATAAAGTTAGGCATAAGAAGGATAAATAACCATGTCTCATCGTGAGCCATCGCCTGGTTTGGATTTAATCAGACTTAAAAAAAAAACCATGCTGAAATTTTGTAGGTCCAAATATCGCCGCCCCTACGGCCCGACAATGGAATACGTCGTTATAACCGGTCATAGACACTGAAAAATCGTTATACTACGGACGTTAAAAACGACTTCGTCGCTATTGCCGACGTCGTTATATCCGGACAATTTTTACATGTAGCCTATGGGAAACCAGCCAAATCTCTGAAAAAGCGTCGTTAAATGCGGTCGGTCGTTTTAGGCGACGTCGCAATACGCGACTTCCACTGTATTTGTAGAAATACTCATTGGAGTTGGATAATTTTGTTGAGGTCTTTTGAAAACGTGGGAATGTCTAGGAAATCTTGGAATAACGTGATTTCTCTGTGGTTTACTTGAAAATTGTTGATGACTAGTTTGGAAATTTTGAGAATTTGATGATTGATTATTACTTGAAAAATGAGGTGATTGAAATCTAGGATTTTCACTATGGATGGTTTATAGTTCACGTTATTTTGAATTTGTTTCGCGTTGAAAGTTTTTCTTCGCGTTTGAAAATAATTGATTTTTTGAAGGTGCTTAATTAATGTTATCTTCTTCAATTATATATTGTAGAGCCTGAGCTAAAGTAGCAGGTCTATTGCTCTTGGGCCTGAAGAATCTCTTAATCCAGCGAGAAAAGTTTTCAAAGCCTGATTTTTGAAAAATGTTCTTTTACTTTCCATTTCTGCATCGTTACATCTCAGATCTATGTAATTACAAATAGTATTTAATAAATATAAAATTCTTCCGTGACATTCCTGGGGTAGTTCATTCCAAGTTTGTCTAGAATTTACTAAATCTTGATTTAAGCTATTTTCATCCCTTTGATCAATAAAATTTAAAATAAGTGCATTTTTGACCTCTGACCAATCGTTTGTTGCTCCATGAATGACAACAATTTCTTCGGCACGACCATGCAGTTTATTTAGTATACCATTTAGCACAACTAGATTCTGAAAATTATTCGTATTATTCACATCAAAATAATGTGTTAAAAGGTTAAAAGTCGCGCGCGACTGGAACGACTCGACCAAATTCGCACGCGACGGCGTAGTGTAAAGGCAATTTTTTGCTCGCGACTGGAGCATATAAAAATTCGCACATCCTTTCGCCAGCCATCAGCCTTTGTCGTTTCTATGAAGGGAGTTTGCGTTTTCGCGTGGGATTTTGAAAGTGAGATAGGTATTTAGAATTCGTCAGTAGGTATGTAGCCAACCTCTCGCGTTTATTGAGTAATTTCAATTTGGGCGCTCCAAAGAACACGTCAGGACTGCGCGAAAAACCGTTGCAAAAAAAAATTTACACGCTCCTGTCGCGCGCGGAAATCACTCGCGATTTTCGCCCGCGATTGGAGCGTAAGTGTAAAGACCGCCGTGAAGACAGCGGCCAAACTTGGGAGACCAAATCTCCGGAAATACCCGATCGATCAGTGGCGTGCCGAAAAAATATTTATCGACTATTACGATAATTATAAGTTGTTTTTCGGGACTAATGGAAATAATACATTAATTATTCACCAAGATAACATGTAACATGAAATACAAATTGAATTTGTTTATAATGGTAAATAATAGAAGAAATGTTAAGCCGAGTGGCCGATTCTTACACAGCTCGACATTTGAAAAATTCTTTTCATATAGAAGCCGTAGGTTTAGCATCACCAGATTTTCACAGGATGTTTCTCATTGCAATACTATCATTTCGTGAAAAAATGGTTGACTTCTCTTGGGATCCAGGGGGGTTGAAATTTCAACCCTTAAATTTCAAAAATTAGTTTTATATAGAAGCCGCCGTTCTAGCAACACCAGATTTTCACAGGATGTTTTTCATTGCAATACTAGTATTTCGTGAAAAAATGGTTGACTTCTCTTCGGATCCAGGGGTGGAAATTTCAACCCTTAACATTCAAAAATTCTTTTCATATAGAAGCCGCCGTTCTAGCATTACCAGATTTTCACAGGATGTTTCTTATTGCAATACTAGTATTTCGTGAAGAAATGGTTGACTTCTCTTGGGATCCAGGGGTTGAAATTTAAACCCTTAAATTTCAAAAATTCTTTTCATATAGAAGCCACCGTTCTAGCATCACCTGATATTCACAGTATGTTTCTTATTGCAATACTAGTATTTCGTTTATTCCTCTTTAGATAAATAAATGAAATTACATATATTTCAATAAGTCAACACAAATAATGTTTAAAAATCTGACTTTGAAAGTGTTTTTTGTTTCTCCCATAAAATTTTGTCAAATGGTGTTACGCAATTTTCTCCTGAAGGCGACGATATAATATATCATTTTTGTCATTATCAAAACGGGCAAGCTTTTCCGATCGAATTTTCCTCATATTGATCATTGATCGTTTTATTGATCAATATTTCATTACTTTTCCGAAGTATTTCTTTTTTATATGATAAAGGTTTTTGTCTTATTAATTGCTCTCCGAATATTATTTTTTCGATTCGTCTAACCTGTCCGCTTAATTTTTCTGCATGGTGAAAGTTCCGGGAGGTACTATATGCATCTACTCTTCTGGAAGCGGTATAGATGATAATTTTTGATTTTTGACAGTTTCAACAACAACAACAACGTTTTTTTTTATAACGAATTACTAGTTGACATGTCTTATTTACAAAATCTCCCCTCTCAACCCCTGGATCGACCATTTTTCAAGAAATGCTAGTGAATATTGCAATGAGAAACATCCTGTGAAAATCTGGTGATGCTAGAACGTCGGCTTCTATATAAAACAAATTTTTGAAATTTAAGGGTTGAAATTTAAACCCCTGGATTCCAAGAGAAGTCAACAATTTTTTCACGAAATACTAGAATTGCAATGAGGAACATCCTGTGAAAATCTGGTGATGCTAGAACGGCGGCTTCTATTTAAAACAAATTTTTGAAATTTAAGGGTTGAAATTTCCACCCCTGGATCCCAAGAAAAGTCAACCATTTTTTCACGAAATACTAGTATTGCAATGAGAAACATCCTGTGAAAATCTGGTGATGCTAGAACGGCGGCTTCTATATAAAAATTATTTTTGAAATTTAAGGGTTGAAATTTCAACCCCTGGATCCCAAGAAAAGTCAACCATTTTTTTACGAAATACTTGTATTGCAATGAGAAACATCCCGTGAAAATCTGGTGATGCTAGAACGGCGGCTTCTATATCAAAATTTTTTTTGAAATTTAGGGGTTGAAATTTCAACCCCTGGATCCCAAGAGATGTCAACCATTTTTTCACGAAATACTAGTATTGCAATGAGAAACATCCTGTGAAAATCTGGTGATACTAGAACGGCGGCTTCTATATAAAACAAATTTTTGAAATTTAAGGGTTGAAATTTCAACCCCTGGATCCCAAGAGAAGTCATCCATTTCTTCACGAAATACTAGTATTGCAATAAGAAACATCCTGTGAAAATCTGGTAATGCTAGAACGGCGGCTTCTATATTAAAAGAATTTTTGAAATTTAAGGGTTGAAATTTCCACCCTTGGATCCCAAGAGAAGTCAACAATTTTTTCACGAAATACTAGTATTGCAATGAGAATCATCCTGTGAAAATCTGGTGATGATAGAACGACGGCTTCTATATAAAACTAATTTTTGAAATTTAAGGGTTGAAATTTCAACCCCTTGATCCCAAGAGAAGTCAACCATTTTTTCAGGAAATACTAGTATTGTAATAAGAAACATCCTGTGAAAATCTGGTGATGCTAGAACGGCGGCTTCTATATAAAACAAATTTTTGAAATTTACGGGTTGAAATTTCAACCCCTGGATCCCAAGAGAAGTCAACCATTTGTTCACGAAATACTAGTATTGCAATAAGAAACATCCTGTGAAAATCTGGTGATGCTAGAACGGCGGCTTCTATATCAAAAATTTTTTCGAAATTTAGGGGTTGAAATTTCAACCCCTGGATCCCAAAAGAAGTCAACCATTTTTTCACGAAATACTAGTATTGTGATAAGAAACATCCTGTGAAAATCTGGTGTTGCTAGAACGGCGGCTTCTATATAAAACTAATTTTTGAAATTTAAGGGTGGAAATTTCAACCCCTGGATCTCAAGAGAAGTCAACCATATTTTCACGAAATACTAGTATTGCAATAAGAAACATCCTGTGAAAATCTGGTGATGCTAGAACGGCAGCTTCTATATCAAAAATTTTTTTGAAATTTATGGGTTGAAATTTCAACCCCTGGATCCCAAGAGAAGTCAACAATTTTTTCAAGAAATACTAGTATTGCAATGAGAAACATCCTGTGATAATCTGGTGAAGCTAGAACGGCGGCTTCTATATGAAAAGAATTTTTGAAATTTAAGGGTTGAAATTTCAACCCCTGGATCCCAAAAGAAGTCGACCAATTTTTCACGAAATACTAGTATAGCAATGAGAAACATCCTGTGAAAATCTGGTGATGCTAGAACGACAACTTCTATATAAACCTAATTTTTGAAATTTAAGGGTTGAAATTTCAACCCTTGGATCCCAAGAGAAGTCAACCATTTTTTCACGAAATACTTGTATTGTAATAAGAAACATCCTGTGGAAATCTGGTGATGCTAGAACGGCGGCTTCTATATAAAACAAATTTTCGAAATTTAAGGGTTGAAATTTCCACCTCTGGATCCCAAGAGAAGTCAACCATTTTTTCACGAAATACTAGTATTGCAATGAGAAACATCCTGTGAAAATCTGGTGATGCGAGAACAGGGGCTTCTATATGAAAAGAATTTTTGAAATTTAAGGGTTGAAATTTCAACCCCTGGATCCCAAGAGAAGTCGACCAATTTTTCACGAAATACTAGTATTGCGATAAAAAACATCCTGTGGAAATCTGGTGATGCTAGAACGGCGGCTTCTATATAAAACAAATTTTCGAAATTTAAGGGTTGAAATTTCCACCTCTGGATCCCAAGAGAAGTCAACCATTTCTTCACGAAATACTAGTATTGCAATGAGAAACATCCTGTGAAAATCTGGTGATGCTAGAACGGCGGCTTCTATATGAAAAAAATTGTTGAAATTTAAGGGTTGAAATTTCAACCCCTGGATCCTAAGAGAAGTCAACCATTTTTTCACGAAGTGCTTGTATTGCAATGAGAAACATCCTGTGAAAATCTGGTGATGCTAGAACGACGGCTTCTATATAAAACTAATTTTTGAAATTTAAGGGTTGAAATTTCAACCCCTGGATCCCAAGAGAAGTCAACCATTTTTTCACGACATACTTGTATCGTGGAAAGAAACATCCTGTGGAAATCTGGTGATGCTAGAACGGCGGCTTCTATATCAAAATTTTTTTTGAAATTTAGGGGTTGAAATTTCAACCCCTGGATCCCAAGAGATGTCAACCATTTTTTCACGAAATACTAGTATTGCAATGAGAAACATCCTGTGAAAATCTGGTGATACTAGAACGGCGGCTTCTATATAAAACAAATTTTTGAAATTTAAGGGTTGAAATTTCAACCCCTGGATCCCAGGAGAAGTCAACCATTTTTTCACGAAATACTAGTATTGCAATGAGAAACATCCTGTGAAAATCTGGTGATGCTAGAACGGCGGCTTCTATATGAAAAAAATTGTTGAAATTTAAGGGTTGAAATTTCAACCCCTGGATCCTAAGAGAAGTCAACCATTTTTTCACGAAGTGCTTGTATTGCAATGAGAAACATCCTGTGAAAATCTGGTGATGCTAGAACGACGGCTTCTATATAAAACTAATTTTTGAAATTTAAGGGTTTAAAATTCAACGCCTGGATCCCAAGAGAAGTCAACCATTTTTTCAGGAAATACTAGTATTGTAATAAGAAACATTCTGTGAAAATCTGGTGATGCTAGAACGGCGGCTTCTATATAAAATTTTTTTTTGAAATTTAAGGGTTGAAATTTCAACCCCTGGATCCCAAGAGAAGTCAACCATTTTTTCACGAAATACTAGTATTGCAATAAGAAACATCCTGTGAAAATCTGGTGATGCTAGAACGACGGCTTCTATATAAAACTAATTTTTGAAATTTAAGGGTTGAAATTTCAACCCCTGGATCCCAAGAGAAGTCAACCATTTTTTCACGACATACTTGTATCGTGGAAAGAAACATCCTGTGGAAATCTGGTGATGCCAGAACGGCAGCTTCTATATAAAACAAATTTTTGAAATTTAAGGGTTGAAATTTCCACCTCTGGATCCCAAGAGAAGTCAACCATTTTTTCACGAAATACTAGTATTGCAATGAGAAACATCCTGTGATAATCTGGTGAAGCTAGAACGGCGGCTTCTATATGAAAAGAATTGTTGAAATTTAAGGGTTGAAATTTCTACCCCTGGATCCCAAGAGAAGTCAACCATTTTTTCACATGTACTTGCATTGCAATGAGAAACATCCTATGAAAATCTGGTGATGCTAGAACGGCGGCTTCTATATGAAACAAATTTTCGAATTTTAAGGGTTGAAATTTCCACCTCTGGATCCCAAGAGAATTCAACAATTTTTTCACGAAATACTAGTATTGCAATGGGAAACATCCTGTGAAAATCTGGTGATGCGAGAACGGCGGCTTCTATATGAAAAGAATTTTTGAAATTTAAGGGTTGAAATTTCAACCCCTGGATCCCAAGAGAAGTCGACCAATTTTTCACGAAATACAAGTATTGCAATAAGAAACGTCCTGTGGAAATCTGGTGATGCTAGAACGGCGGCTTCTATATGAAACAAATTTTCGAATTTTAAGGGTTGAAATTTCCACCTCTGGATCCCAAGAGAAGTCAACCATTTTTTCACGAAATACTAGTTTTGCAATGAGAAACATCCTGTGAAAATCTGGTGATGCTAGAACGGCGGCTTCTATATGAAAAGAATTGTTGAAATTTAAGGGTTGAAATTTCAACCCCTGGATCCCAAGAGGAAACAACCATTTTTGAGCGCTCGTACTACTTACACGAGGGCTATATCATTTCGTCACGATGTCTGTATTTTTCGAATTTTGAGCCGAAAATGGTCTCAATCGACTATGTTCGATGACGAATCCGTCGGAAAATTCGAGTCTGTCCGTCCGTAAGCACGATAACTCTCGAACGGATCAACCTAGAGACTTGAAATTTTCAGTGTAGGTTCAGATAACAAATGCCTCGGTTAAGTTCGTTAATGGGCAGAATTCCACCAGGGGTTCCGTAAATATGGCCGTTCAAAATTTTGTTCTCCTGATTACTTCGAAACTACAGATTCGATCGAGATGAAACTTTGCACTCTAATGGAGAATGAGGTGTTCAAGCTATATGCGAAGTTTTGTCCAGATCACATGACCAGAACCATAGAAATCATAGAAAATCATAACTTTCGAACGGAAAGGCCTAGGGACTTGAAATTTTCAGGATAGGTGTGGATCTCGAATGTCGTGATCACGTTTATCAATGAGCATAATTATACTAGGGGTTCCGTAAGTATGGTCGTTTGAAATTTTGTTTTCTCGATAATTTCGAAACTACGGATTCGATCGAGATGAAATTTTGTATTTTAATCGAGAATGATATATTAAAGCAATATTTTGTCCAGATCGCATGACCAGAACCATAGGAACCATAGAAAATTGTAACTTTTGAACGGAAAGGCCTAGGAACTTGAAACTCTCAGGGTGGGTTTGGATCGCAAATATCGCGGTCACGTTCATCAATGAGCAAAATTAGACCAGGGGTTCTGTAAATATGGCCGTTCAAAATATTATTTTCCTGATATTTTCGAAACTACTGATCGGATTGAAATTATGCACCTAGTTGAGGAATAATGTATTCAAACTACGTGCAGAATTTTGTCCAGATCGCATCACCAAGATCATAGATACGGTAGAAAATTCTAGCGAATTATCGAAAAAAAATTGATCAGCTGAAGCACTGACATGAAGTCTTGAGTTTTGCCTAAGTTTCAGTATTTTTTTGACAGCTGTCGAAAATTCTTTCAATTGATTTCTAAAACTGGAAAATGCGAATCTACCTATAAGGTGCATGTACGAGCGCTCAAAAGTTCCTGCCTTCACGGCAGTGCTTTTCGAAAATTTTCAGGAAATACTAGTATTGTAATAAGAAACATTCTGTGAAAATCTGGTGATGCTAGAACGGCGGTTTCTATATAAATTTTTTTTTTTGAAATTTAAGGTTTGAAATTTCAACCCCTGGATCCCAAGAGAAGTCAACCATTTTTTCACGAAATACTAGTATTGTAATAAGAAACATCATGTAAAAATCTGGTGATGCTAGAACGGCGGATTCTATATAAAACAAACTTTTGAAATTTAAGGGTTGAAATTTCAACCCCTGGATCCCAAGAGAAGTCAACCATTTTTTCAGGAAATACTAGTATTGTAATGAGAAACATCCTGTGAAAATCTGGTGATGCTAGAACGGCTTATATATCAAAAATGTTTCTGAAATTTAGGGGTTCAAATTTCAACCCCTGGATCCCAAAAGAAGTCAACCATTTTTTCACGAAATACTAGTATTGTAATAAGAAACATCCTATGAAAATCTGGTGATGCTAGGACGGCGGCTTCTATATAAAACTAATTTTTGAAATTTAAGGATTGAAATTTCAACCCCTGGATCCCAAGAGTAGTCAACCATTTTTTTCACGAAATACTAGTATTGCAATAAGAAACATCCTGTGAAAATCTGGTGATGCTAGAACGGCAGCTTCTATATCAAATTTTTTTTTGAAATTTAGGGGTTTAAATTTCAAGCCCTGGATCCCAAGAGAAGTCAACCATTTTTACAGGAAATACTACTATTGTAATAAGAAACATCCTGTGAAAATCTGGTGATGCTAGAACGGCGGCTTATATATCAAAAACGTTTCTGAAATTTAGGGGTTCAAATTTCAACCCCTGGATCCCAAAAGAAGTCAACCATTTTTTCACGAAATACTAGTATTGTAATAAGAAACATCCTATGAAAATCTGGTGATGCTAGGACGGCGGCTTCTATATAAAACTAATTTTTGAAATTTAAGGGTTGAAATTTCAACCCCTGGATCCCAAGAGTAGTCAACCATTTTTTCACGAAATACTAGTATTGCAATAAGAAACATCCTGTGAAAATCTGGTGATGCTAGAACGGCGGCTTCTATTTAAAACAAATTTTTGAAATTTGAGGGTTGAAATTTCCACCCCTGGATTCCAGGAGAAGTCAACAATTTTCTCACGAAATACTTGTATTGCAATGAGAAACATCCTGTGAAAATCTGGTGATGATAGAACGGCGGCTTCTATATCAAAATTTTTTTCGAAATTTAGGGGTTGAAATTTCAACCCCTGGATCCCAAGAGAAGTCAACCATTTTTTCACGAAATACTAGTATTGCAATGAGAAACATCCTGTGAAAATCTGGTGATGCTAGAACGACGGCTTCTATATAAAACTAATTTTAGAAATTTAAGGGTTGAAATTTCAACCCCTGGATCCCAAGAGAAGTCAACCATTTTTTCACGAAATACTAGTATTGCAATGAGAAACATCCTGTGAAAATCTGGTGATGCTAGAACGGCGGCTTCAATATAAAACTAATTCTTGAAATTTAAGGGTTGAAATTTCAACCCCTGGATCCCAAGAGGAGTCAACCATTTTTTCAGGAAATACTAGTATTGTAATAAGAAACATCCTGTGAAAATCTGGTGATGCTAGAAAGGCGGCTTCTATATAAAACAAATTTTTGAAATTTGAGGGTTGAAATTTCAACCCCTGGATCCCAAGAAAAGTCTACCATTTTTTCACGAAATGATAGTATTGCAATGAGAAACATCCTGTGAAAATCTGGTGATGCTAGAACTACGGCTTCTATATGAAAAGAATTTCTCAAATGTCGAGCTGTGTAAGAATCGGCCACTCGGCTTAGCATTTCTTCTATTATTTACCATTATAAACAATTTTCATTTGTATTTCATGTTACATGTTATCTTGGTAAATAATTAATGTATTATTTTTATTAGTCCCGAAAAAGAACTTATAATTATCGTAATAGTCGATAAATATTTTTTCGGCACGCCACTGGTCGATCGGGTATTTCCGGAGATTTGGTCTCCCAAGTTTGGCCGCTGTCTTCACGGCGGTAGTGTGAAGGTCCCTTATGTCTCACCACTCAGCAAAAATTGCAATGTCCATTCGATTTCCTTGATGGATCCTATGGAAGTTAGGTTCTGGTCCTTGGTAGTTTTCTCTTCAGAACTTTCACAAGAATTCCTTTATCGACTGCGCCAATTATGTTTTAGTGGTGAACAACTGGGTTTTTACAAAGGACTTTATTCAAGATTTACAAGGATAGAAAATGTCGAACAATTCGTACATAAATTCACGATCCTGAATATGCCAGGACTAACTGGAGGTTCCCCAATGGTTCTTTTTTTGAGCGCTCGTACTACTTTCACGAGGGCTATATCATTTCGTCACGATGTCTGTATTTTTCGAATTTTGAGCCGAAAATGGTCTCAATCGACTATGTTCGTCTCACTGATGACGAATCCGTCAAAAACTTCGAGTCTGTCCGTCCGGCCGTATACACGATAACTCTCGAACGGATTGTCCTAGAAACTTGAAATTTTCAGGTTAAGTTCGTTATTGGGCAAAATTCGCCCAGGGGTTCCGTAAATATGGCTGCTCGAAATTTCGTTTTCCTGATTACTTCGAAACTACAGATTCGATCAAGGTGAAATTTTTTACTCAGATGGAAAATAACGTGTTCAAGGTACATGCAAAATTTTGTCCAGCTCGCTTGACCAGAATTATAGAAAGCATAGAAACTTATAACTTGAAATTTCCAGGATAGGTTCGGATCGCGAATTTCGCGGTCACGTTCATCAATGAGCAAAATTGGACTAGGGGTTCCGTAAATATACCCGTTCAAACAATTTTTTTCCTGATAATTTCGAAACTACTTATTGGATTAGAATGAAATTCCGCACATAAATGAAGAATCATAATATATTCAAACTACGTTGGCATTACCAAGACCATAGATACCGTAAAAAATTCTAGCGAATTAAATTGGTCATTTTTTTGAGCGCTCGTACTACTTACACGAGGGCTATATCATTTCGTCACGATGTCTGTATTTT
This sequence comes from Aphidecta obliterata, assembly GCA_963966015.1. Classification (NCBI taxonomy): domain Eukaryota; kingdom Metazoa; phylum Arthropoda; class Insecta; order Coleoptera; family Coccinellidae; genus Aphidecta; species Aphidecta obliterata. Next base: position 4,437,407 of record OZ014430.1, on the reverse strand, counting down.
TCGAATTTTGAGCCGAAAATGGTCTCAATCGACTATGTTCGACTCACTGATGACGAATCCGTCGGAAAATTCGAGTCTGTCCGTCCGTCCGGCCGTCCGCAAGCACGATAACTCTCGAACGGAACAACCCAGAGACTTGAAATTTTCAGTGTGGGTTCAGTTCCCGAATGCCTCGGTTAAGTTCGTTAATGGGCCAAATTCCACCAGGGATTCTGTAAATATGGCCGTTCAAAGTTTTGTTTCCCTGATTACTTGAAAACTACAGATTTGATCGAAATGAAATTTTGCATTCAAATGGAAAATGAGGTGTTCAAGCTACATGTGGAATTTTGTCCAGATCGCATGACCAGAACCATAGAAACCATAGAAAATTGTAACTTTTGAACGGAAATGCCTAGGGACTTGAAATTTTCAGGATAGGTGTGGATCTATAATGTCGTGATCACGTTCATCTATGAGCAAAATTATTTTAGGGGTTCCGTAAATATGGTCGTTTGAAATTTTGTTTTCTCGATAATTTCGAAACTACGGATTCGATCGAGATGAAATTTTGTATTTTAATCGAGAATGATATATTAAAGCAATATTTTGTCCAGATCGCATGACCAGAACCATAGAAAATCGTAACTTTTGAGCGGAAAGGCCTAGGAACTTGAAATTTTCAGGGTGGGTTCGGATCGCGAATATCGCGGTCACGTTCATCAATGAGCAAAATTAGACTAGGGGTTCCGTAAATATGGCCGTTCAAAATATTATTTTCCTGATAGTTTCGAAACTACTGATCGGATTGGAATGAAATTATGCACCTAGCTGGGAAATAATGTATTCAAACTACGTGCAGAATTGTGTCCAGATCGCATCACCAAGACCATAGATACCGTAGAAAATTCTAGCGAATTATCGAAAAAAAATTGATCAGCTGAAGCACTGACTTGGAGTCTGGAGTTTCGCCTAAGTTTTTTGACAACTGTCGAAAATTCCTTCAATTGATTTCTAAAACTGGAAAATGCGAATCTACCTACAAGGTGCATGTACGAGCGCTCAAAAGTTCCTGCCTTCACGGCAGTGCTTTTCGTAATTTTTTTTGTTTAGAGAGGTAAAAATCTTGTTTACGGACCTTCACCATAGCTGTTTCGTGGTGTGTGCAGACTCTTCCCCTGAGTTCACGAGGAACGTACTCACTAAAAACCTCCTCTGTTCCCACTCCTAATACAAGAAGTGAGCACGGTTTAATTTCCTGCAACCGAATTCAGCTCTTATGGGCGCAGGTTGCCCAGGGGTAATTTGCCCTCGCGAACACCCTACCCAACACCGACTCTGAGACTAGGAACCCTTGATGTTATTTGGTTCCACCGGGTCCAGTTCGTGAACGACCCTTGCCACACCCTAGTGGTTATTCCACTGAGTAGCCCAATTGGTACTCCCAAGTCGTCAGTCAATATACCTGCCGACTGTTGAGACCATACACCTCGCCAGGAGAGAGTGCATGATGTGACCCTCACAGATGAGGCCGGCCTACAAGTCAGCCTGGCGACTTCGTCCTCAACCGGATCGATATTATACTTGCCGACCTTCGAACTGTGCGCCAGGTCAAGCGGCTGCGCGCCTGACACGACCTGGACGTCTACGACCCAAACATCGTGCTCCCTCACGACAACCAGGTCAGGTTTACGAACGCCCTCTGATGTTCGTAGGTGTGATTCGTTATGCACCTCTAGCCCTCATTTTTGAAGAAGCCAGAGAGTGTCTTGCACACGGCATCGTGTCTCATGATCCTTCCGCCATGAGTGCGAAAGCAACACTGGATTACGTGTGCCGCTGTCTCGGTGCTAGTACACTCAGCTCTACAATTTATGTTCGTGTGGGCTGTTCTCCGACCCCTCGTCGTGCGTACTTGGATTGGCAGACTGTTAACATGCACGTGATGATATTGGCGATAGTCCCTTCCGGGTATGCCTGTGCTACCAGCATCAATCCACCGAGTGGAGGCGGTCGACTTCTCACTCTCCCTTAGCTCATACCCATCATTAGAAGTATATAACCTCATAGCCCAGTACTGTCTGCGTTGTTCTGCAGAGTATATCCTGTCACCGCCTATGGACAGGACTTTCTCGGCCCAACCGATCTTATGTTGGGCCCAATCGGTATCCGAGACAGATTCAGCAGCCTTCGAGGACGATTCCTTCAGGCGAGCCAGTCTGTCCCTGATGATACCGGGTATAATGATGGCGAATGCGGGAATCCCGAGTCCACCATTTTTCACAGAGGCGTGAAAATACCCAAGCGGTGTATCTTATCGCCTTACTGCCGCTCTAATCTGGAGGTCCAGCTGCTTCAGGACCTTCATGGTGCACCCAGACAATACCAACGAGTGATAATATCTGGGTACCAGAAAACAACGCAAGATCTTAAGGCGTTGTTGCGGCTTAAGTGGAGCTCGTGAAACCCTTAAGAGTTCCACCTCCATTGTGGGGCAGCTCTTTCTCAGTCCCCGAGGGCTTATAATAACTCCCAAGTACCGCCACTCTTCCGTAGGGCCGAGTTGGCGGATGGTGTCGCCATGTTGTAACAGGAACTGTGCACGGGTGAGAACTTTGATTTTCTGTACTCTCCCCGATGGTACTAATGAAATCGCTACACACTTATTAGGGTTGAAACTCAACCCTTGTTGAAAGGCGACGCGCTCGGCAGCTTCGAGCGCCGTAGTCATGCCTACCTTTGATGATGTTAAAAGGCAAATGTCGTCTGCGTAGGCGATCGCGTTTATCGGATCGCCTCCGACACTGTACCCCACTTGAGGAGGAACCGCCCTCAAGATCGTGTTCACCACCAATGCGAACAAAATGCCCAACATTGGATCGCCCTGGCGAACTCCCCTGCTTACCGGGATCTCGTGAGATCTTTTACCGCCACACTCCAAGACAGTTGTACTTCTTGAGTATGTGGCGGCCACGTACCTGACCAGCACTTCAGGTAATCCAGCCTCTGTCATGGCGGATGTTATTGCCTGATGGCTGACGGAGTCATACGCCTTGGCCACATCTAGAGACACTAGATGCAGATCTTTCAGGTGTTGTCTGCCGTGATGTAGGACGGCTGCCAACACCAGTGGCGGCTCGCCGGGGTAGGCAAGGTATGCGGCGCCTACCTTGAAAAAATCTATCATTTGTGTATCTACTTATCGAAATTATAAAATGATTTTTCATTACAATTTTCAATTATAATATGTTACCAAAGAATTTCTCATTCGAAAATCTCGCACGCGATTGTGGTATTACACCCTTTCGCTGGCGCTGCATCGCAACCTCGATCATTCTTCGCTTTCATCCAAACTGAAGGCGATCTATCCCAGCGTCTGCAATTCTATCACCACACTCAGCCCTGCCGAGTGCAGCGACATCTACCAATGAATTAGTAAAGGATGGATACACTGGTGTATAGAGTGAAACATACGAAATTGAGGCGAACATAAGGCGCCGAAATCGTCCGCCTTCGGCTTCTATCGGAAAAGATCGCTGAGCGATCCCGCACTCCGCAGCCGCTAGATTCCACCGCTTCCATTCAAGTTAGAATCCTGTGCTTGCGCATTCGCATGTGTTGATTTGTGATTTATATTTTATCATCCTTTCAAGATTACCTGAAAGCGGCAGAACCCGATAAGTACCTTTCTATATCTATTCAATTGTTTTAGTTCAGTTGGAACATTAGGTATTTCCAAATTCTTGAGAAAAGAATCCCGTTCATGATATTATTTGTTCTTTACTGGAAACTCCTTTTTCGTGGTTGGACGATCATAGTCGTAAGGAAATTGTTACAATTGGCCGTCCGACACCATCTCTTAATCTTCTAAAACCTGATAAAAAACATGGCGAAACATTTTCACGTTCTTTCAAAATCCATTGGTATGACAGTAACCAGTAATTGTGTGGTAGCTCTTTCAAACAGGGTTTATTTTGTTGGTCCAGTTTACTTCTTGGAATGGCCAGTAATAATGTGTGGGTTTCACAGGGTTATTCTGATTTGAAGAATTTATCCGCTAGTTTTAAAAAACACGAGATATCGAGGAGCACATGAGTAGTTTTTTGAGTTTGAAAAAATTAGAAAAGAACACTCGCACCATTCGAGACGCTCTACAAATGCAGTCTTCATTGTCTCTGCTATTTTATAATGAAGAAGTCAGGAAAAATAGAAAGTTGATGAGTTACTTGATTGACGTAACTTGCTATTTAGCAAAACAAGAACTGTCTTTCCGAGGTCATAATGAAAAGAGCGATTCTTTCGATTCCGGAAATTTCAAAGAAACTTTCAATTTATTGGTTAAGCGGGATTCGGAGATACAAGATCATTTGAAGAAAATTGGGCATATTTTCTCGGGGTTATCCAAAACCATTCAAAATGATTTGATTAATTGCATTTCCGAACATCTCGCTGACAAAATTCACACAGAAATTAAAGAGTCTTCATTTTTTTCCGTACAAGCAGACGATACAACCGACATTATGGAAAAATCACAGTGCGCGATTTCCATCAGATATGTTAACAAACAGGGCGCATTAAGGGAAGTCTTCTTAGGATTTCATGACGTAAGTGAAGACAGAACAGCCGATGCAATGTACGATTTGATCAGGTCCGTTTTACAGCAGTTTGATTACCTATAGAAACAAATTGGTCGGACAGTGTTATGATGGCGCTAGTATGATGGCAGGTTCTCTGAATGGGTTGCAGAAAAAAATCAAAGATGACGCACCAGCAGAGTTATTCACACATTGTTGCGCACATAGGCTTAATTTAGTTTTACAGAGTGACCGAGGAACATGAAAAAATGCCGGATCTATTTTGCCAGTGTAACATCAATTCCCGGATTCTTTCACCACTCAGCTAAGCGTACTTTTATTCTGGATTCCATTGTTATGAAATAGGATATTTTCGGGTCATTTCATAAATACGTAATTCAAAATCTGTTTGTCGCCTAACCTCATCCAAACCTCACGAGCCGCCGCTGGCCAACACCGAAATATTTTCGCCACAACCGTCTTCTAGGCATCGTTGCCTCTTATCAATGACCCCTGCCGCCCCCATACGTCTCGCCAATATCGTATGTAATTGGCGGACTATGCTGATTCGCCTAAAATCAGCAGGTGTTACACCACCTGTTTTCTTAGGGACGAATATCGTCCTGCTCGCTAAGAGCTGGTCTGGAAATGATCCCAGATGCAACACGAGGTTGTACAGGAGAGCCCTATGGGCTGGTGGAACTTTACTCCACATGGCGAATGTTACGCCATCAATGCCAGGATCTGAGTTGTATGAAATTCTCACCGTACTGATCTCGCTTTCACTAATCGGTGAAGCGGTAGCCGATTTTTGCCGATGTTCTGGCAAGGATTCGTGTTGCTGAACTGGAGCCGAGAGAACGGTTAACACTGGCTCCCAGTGGTTCACCATTTCCTCGAGGGATGGATTAGATGTTTCATCCCCTCCGTTCAAAATCTGCTTGGCGGCCCTGGACATGTTCTTCTTAAAAAGATTTTGCATGTCCGCATATTCCTTACGCCTTCCAGTATCTCTATTACTGGCGGTACAACCCTTCTTTTTCTCGTATACCTCCGTTTTTGTTTGCCATATGATGTTATCATGGCTTTGAGGCAGGCCTCTATCATTCCTGACGTGTCTAGGCCTGCCTCGTCCTGTTCTGCTAACGCGACCAGCGCTTGAGAGCCCGGATAGTCGGACTCTCTGACCCTTGGCAATAGACTTCTTGCCGCTTCAAGGTAGTGGTCTGCATTAGGTATAGAGGCACCGAGTGACTCCTGATCACCAATAGTGGAGTCCGGGCTAGGGGACCCCGAGGAGGACATCTCCGTGATGGCCTGTTCCAACAAGGCTCTATAGGCTGGAGTTCTTCTCATGCCTCTCAATGAGTCGATTTTTCTTCCTGGGAAGAACTGACTCAGAAAGACATTAACAAACCGGACCTCTTGGCCCAGTCTACTTCGGCCGTACTCAATCACGTGTGCCTCCTCGACCGCGGCGATTTTCATCTCCTCGGTCGAGTATCCCCTATGACGACGTTCGATGTTAATATCCTCGTTCGCGGCCTCTGGATGGTCTCGTTGCCTGTGAACTCCGATGCCAATCTTTGTTGTGAACTCCCTACTCGGTTCACATAACATGCACACAAAGCCTTGGCTTTCTGTCTGCTCGGCCAACGAGACCCCAGACGGCCCAGGTCTCGAAGGATCCAGAAACGTAACTTGGGTACGGTGTGTGCGCATGAGATTGGCCAACCCTCTTGTCGAGGAAAACTTTCGTACGGGTACGCAAATTGAACATGCAACCTCAGTTGTTCGAGGTGCCTGCGCGTCGGCATCGGATCGGGTGCTCCCGAAGTCCGTCACAAGAAGGGCCGGGTTCCGATCGCCCGGCCGTTAGCCCTCGGGCCGATATCTACTACGTGTATCGTAAGCTTCTTGTGGTTTCGCAGGTGAAGGCTGCTAATCCACACCCACACGGGTTATTACTCCTATGCCCCTCCCGTTAGGCTGAATGCCGGACACCAACTTTGGTGGGAGTGGGCCGTTTGAAGGGGCTGCCTTCTTTGCCCAACATTCGATCTTATGCCCACAGCGTCACCTGTCCCACGACATTGACATTATTAATGCCGTGGTGCCATTGCCTGCTATTGGCCGCCTCCGAAGAGACGTTGCCCGACTCCCACGACGTGGACGCTACAGGTTGGACTTGGGAGAGCACTGACGTGAAGTCTGGATTTTCGTCTTAGTTAGAAATTTTCTTTGACAGCTGTCAGAATCTTTCCAATTAGATTTTAAAACTGGAGAATGCGAATCTACCTACAAGGTGGATAAACGAGCGCTCAAAAGCTCCTGACTTCACGGCAGTGCTTTTCATCATTTTTTGAGCGCTCGTACTACTTACACGAGGGCTATATCATTTCGTCACGATGTCTGTATTTCCAGTTTCCTGGTCACGATGTCCATCCAAGAATGCTTGAACCGCCAATCGCTCCATTACGTTCTCCGGTGTGGCCGGATATGCGAGACGCACCAGGCGTGCAAGATCAGCTTCGAATCTTGTAAAGACTCGCCTGATTTCTGGTAACGATTTTTCCGCTGGGAGTGGTAAACGTGTTCAAAATGGGCCTGGCCAAACCATAGTTCCAGATGTTCAATCAGCTGTTCATAGTCCTCCTGTTCTTGGGCGTTGAGGGTCTGCATAATATCTGTCGCTTCTCCTCGTAATGCCAGTGTGAGTGCTACAGCGCTTTCCTCTGCATTTCATTCGTTTGCTTTGGCCGCTGTTTCAAATTGACGGCGGTAATTTGCCCATAGGCTTTTTCCTTCGAACTGGGGCGGCTTTATGGAAAGCTTTTTAATTCCAGAATTAACCTCAAAATCCGGCATACCCTTCTGCAGGTCTAGCATTGAATTCTCGTTGACCTTGTCCGTGGTTTGCGCAGCATTAACTCGTTTTTCCAGCCTATTAATGGTTTACTTTATTTTGTACATTTCTTCTTCGACTTTATCTATTTCTGTGTTCATTTGCTCCCTAATGTTATCCATCTCTGTCTATATTCTTTTTTCTAGAACACCACATAGCTTCTTTTCCAGGCTTTTCGCATTTTCCTGAAGCTGCTCCTCCAGGTTTTTATAATTTTCTTGAAGCTTCTCCTCTAGATTCCTAGAATTTTCTAGAAACTTCTGTTTCAGGTTTCTAGAATTTTGTTCCAAATCTTCTTTCAAGCTTCTAGAATTTTCTCGCAGATCTTTCAAGCTTCTAGAATTTTCTTGCAGATCTTTCAAGCTTCTTGAATTTTCCTCGAGTTTATCCATTATCGAACTCAAATCAACTCCCGGGAACTTCGAATAAAAATGTTTCGGGGTCCTCACCATCTTGTATAAGTCCTTCTGCAAGTATTTCTTGAAGAACTACCTTTTTACATGTTGTTTCTAGTTCCCTTTCCTCCAGTTCCTGTTTCAACTCCGCGACTTTCAATTCCATAAGACGCACTTTTCTGGTCATTTTGTCTTTTTGAGCGCTCGTACAACTTACACGAGGGCTATATCATTTCGTCACGATGTCTGTATTTTTCGAATTTTGAGCCGAAAATGGTCTCAATCGACTATGTTCGACTCACTGATGACGAATCCGTCGAAAAATTCGAGTCTGTCCGTCCGTCCGTCCGGCCGGCCGGCTGGCCGTCCGTATACACGATAACTCTCGAACGGAATGTCCTAGAAACTTGAAATTTTCAGGGTAGGTTCGAATCTCGAATGCCGCGGTTAAGTTCGTTATTGGGCAAAATTCGCCGAGGGGTTCCGTAAATATGGCCGCTCGAAATTTTGTTTTCCTGATTACTTTGAAACTACAGATTCGATCAAGATGTAATTTTGCACTCTAATGGAAAATGAGGTGTTCAAGCTACATGCAAAATTTTGTCAGCTCGCATCACCAGAACCATAGAAACCATAGAAAATTTTAACTTTTGAACGGAAACGCCTAGGGACTTCAAATTTTCAGGATAGGTGTGGATCTTGATTGTCGTGATCACTTTTATCTATGAGCAAAATTATACCAGGGGTTCCGTAAATATGGTCGTTCGAAATTTAGTTTTCTTGATAAATTTCAAACTACAGATTCGATCGTGACGAAATTCTGTATACTAATGGAGTATGATATATTCAAACTACATTTCTCTAGACCGCATGACCAGAACCATAGAAACCATAGAAAATCATAACTTTCGAACGGAAAGGCTTAGAGACTTGAAATTTTCAGGATAGGTGTAGATCTGAAATGTGGCGTTCACGTTTATCAATGAGCAGAATTATACTAGGGGTTCCGTAAATACGGTCGTTTGAAATTTTGTTTCCTCGATAATTTCGAAACTACGGATTCGATCGAGATAAAATTTTGTATTTTAAACGAGAATGATATATTAAAGCAACATTTTGTTCAGATCGCATGACCGGAATCATACCATAGATTATTATAACTTCCGAAGGGAAAGGCCTAGGAACTTGAAATTTCCAGGGTGGGTTTGGATCGCGAATTTCACGGTCACGTTCATCAATGAGCAAAATTAGACTAGGGGTTCCGTAAATATGGCCGTTCAAAATATTCTTTTCCTGATAATTTCGAAACTAACATTTTATTGGAATGAAATTTGGCACCTAGCTGAGGAATAATGTATTCAAACTACGTGCGAAATTTTGTCCAGATCGCATCACCAAGACCATACATACCGTAGAAAATTTTAGCGAATTATCGAAACAAAATTGATCAGCTGAAGCACTGACATAAAGTTTGGAGTTTCGCCTTAGTTAGAAAATTTGTTTGACAGCTGTCAAAAATTTCCTCAATTGGTTTCCAAAACTGGAAAATGTGAATCTACCTACAAGGTGCATGTACGAGCGCTCAAAAGCTCCTGCCTTCACGGCAGTGCTTTTCGTAATTTTTTACGTTGAAAGTTCAATTAGTTCATTTTCCGCGAACCAGCAATTCACTACGCGAGAGAATTTAAAAATCGCAACTCTGACACCACTGTAATGAATATAGTCCAATTTCTTCTCGAATAATTTATTTACAGTTCACTAATACTAATTTATTCACACCACTCAATGCTCAATGATTTATCTATACGCTATAAAGTTCTACTGTACTGTACTGACTTCTTTCGCGTCGATGTCCACCTATATATACCGCTCTCGTTCTGGTGCTTTCCAGCATATTCGAGAAGGCCTCTTTCAGAACATGGATCTTATGGTACCTTTATTAAGAGGTAAGATAATTATTATTAAGAGAATAAGACGGACGCGGGATAATTTTTCTCACGCATGCCACATTGTAGATAACCCGTAGCACATGTTCTGTTACTGCCTTAGATGGACGGAGGAAAGGAGAGTACTGGTTGGAAAGGTAGGCCGCTTACCACCAGTTGAGAATGTAATAGAGAAAATGCATATAGCATGAAGGATACTAGAAGGCGTTTACGGCTTTGTGACAGGAGTCATGAGCAGGAAGAAGATAGAGGACCGCTATACATGGGGTATTATCGAAGTACGGACACGGATGTCTGATGTCTTTTCCGGTTGTCCTCGCATTTCCCCAAGTTATAGTTTCGCAATCTACCTGCTCCCGAGCTAGTACCAACTTGAGTATTCTCGGACATGTGTATGGAAGAACTCACTCGAGAAGACCTGTTAGGGGCGAGTAGTTCTGAATTTATGGTCGAGAGGGTGGGGGTGTGTTGGCGTGGGGTGCCAGGGTTGGTTGAGGAGGCGAAAGGCGGAAGATCAAAGGTTTCCAGGAGTTGGGTAATCTTTGAATATCATCACATTTATTGAGACAGTTGACACATGTATTTACGTATCCCGGATTCCGTATTTCTCCAAATTATTGCACCTTCATTATCCTTGAAAGAAGAAGATGCATGATCTTTTGCCTTCCGTGACACATTTATTTATGCAACAGCCTGTACATCAGTTTCATTTTCGTGAAAAGAATGCACTCGAATTGCTTCCTCAAGTAGATTCCATTTTCAACTCAAAAGTATCACACTCAAAATTTAATATCGAATTGAAAGTACATAACTAAATCTGATGGCGATTTTAATCATGAACCCGTTGGTGGAATTGAGAGAGGACCGAGCTAGTTGAAGGTCTCAAGCGTTTTGACTTCCTCTTCTGGGACAAATGGTGCGATGTTCATGATTTTTGTCGACCATTCCGGTGAGGAAATATTTGTAACTTGATTTTGTTCTATATTGATATATTTTTTGTGCAACTTTTCATTGCGTTCATTATTTGTTTTTATCTTCTCGTTGTGGATTACTTATTATATTACTGGATGTTTTATTCGCAGAAATCCAAACACTTTTGATAATAAAATAAGAAGGATCAACCGCATTTGCACAGTTCACAAGCAACAATGAGAAACAAATCAAAAATACATTCAAGTAAAGAAAAGACACAATTATCAAATAACAGTCTGTGAAATACAAATGTTTCCATGATAATATAGATATACAATCTTAACAGAATTTAGCCGCAATCCACCTCTTCAGTTTATTCTTCCTGAAACAACCATCATCCAAAACCTTGATTGCATTTGAAAGAGAGTTAAAAACACTTATTGCTCTAACAATACTGCTTTTGGAACTTACAGTCCTGAATCTTACTGGCAATTGAATACTCTTGTTTCTAGTGATACTTTCTGACCGTAAAAACTCATTCTTAAGGTTGTCATAATGGTATTTCAGTGATTCCAGCATAAATATGTGATATATGTGAATAAAGACATTTATCATTATGGAGGTTAATTCTTTAGACGTAATTCGCAAATATATTTCACATCGTCACGAGTTAAAAAAAACCTGGTTGTTGGACAAATTTCAATGCAATTTCTTAATAGTTCCATATGTTGATTCACAAACTTTTTAAGAACAGCAGACATTCCGGTATGGATAGGCTAATCATGGTCAGTACTTTATTCTTCTTGAATATTCCTCTACATGATTATCTATATTTTATATCAATTATTGTTCTAGTTGTTAATTTTTGAAGCGAGAAACGTTGGAATATTATATTCTCAGTGGAAAAATCTGGTTGTCTGATCCCAAAACTTCAGATTTGACGGACCAACGTTACATCGTCACGAAGGCGAAGCCTCTATTAAATTTCTTCTGTGGGAAATATTCTCGTTCTGTTTCCGATAGACGCCAACGATAAATTGTCTCGAAGGCAAAGTTTCGAACAACGACCCCGATCGGAACCGTGCGTCGCATCAGGTGGCGTCTAACGTCGAGCGAATTCGAGAGAAAATATGGGACAAACATCAAGATGCCGCTTCTGGTTTCGAAAAAGTCAGAATTTTCTTATATGATTTTTTTGTCAACGGATTAAAAGAAAAATATAGTTTTCATTTGAGAAAAAATCAATCACGTGTCGGATCACGCACGGGAAAGGTTCCGTAGTAATTTTGACTTGACTGAAAAAGTCATTTCGAAGACATCTCGAAAATCGACACGGTTACCAACGCATGAAAACACACCCTCTTTACAATCTATACCAATAAACTTTCCTAAACTGACTTGTCTACACGTGTTCAGTTGTGGAGTTTAATTCGGCAAAACAAGAAAGGGGCGTCGCGACTTGATCAAGTAAATAGACATTGTTTCTACTCACTCGAGTTGAATGCAGCATTTGCTCAAGTACTAAATCAAGCAGTTTATACGAAGCATGTAACTAAATTTCTTTACTTGATTCTGTTATATGGTTTAGCTGCTTTACAAGTGCCACCTCGGCCTCGGCCACCTCGGCTATATAATTATGAACTGAGCACATCATCAAAGTGAGAAAATGTTTAAAATGATAATATCCGTTATAGCATAACAACGAAAGGTGCGACAGTCGTAGTATCACTTCCTGATACTGTAACATCAGAATTGAAAGCAGAGACAGAAAAACTGCATGCAACTGTGAAATCTGACCAGGATAATCAAGAAAACAATACAAACAACAACAATACAGGACAAAATATTGGAGTTGTGGCTCTGGATCAGAATGGTGCCGATATAAAGGAACTCAAAGAAATACATTTGCCACTCAATGAAACCAAGGATACCCCTGAAGAAATTCCATCGTTTTCTGAATGGGCCCAAAAAAGACTAGAAGAGGCTGAGAAAAATTTTGTGAACGAGTCTAGTTATGTAGGAACGAATGGAAAGTTGGGAACTGGGGTCAAATTAGGTTGGAAGAATTATGCTTCCCCAGATTGTGGTGCTAAGGTTGGTTCCTGTTTATAATTTGATAACATTTTTTTATTGCATTACAGGATACTTGCACAATTTATTAAAAGGAAAATTTCAGATTTTGGTCTATGTATCGAACGGACAGTACACCATGACAAATTGACTTCATTGAAATAAAAAAATTACATTCTTGATTTCATATGTATATTTCGATACAATAAAAGAGGTTACTAATTTCCGTACCACATCGTTAAGAACGATGAGAAATGCGGTTGAATTTTTGAGCGCTCGTATTACTTACACGAGGGCTATATCATTTCGTCACGATGTCTGTATTTTTCGAATTTTGAGCCGAAAATGGTCTCAAACGACTATGTTCGACTCACTGATGACGAATCCGTCGGAAAATTCGAGTATGTCCGTCCGGCCGGCCGTATTTCCGTCCGTATACACGATATCTCTCGAACGGAATGTCCTAGAAACTTGAAATTTTCAGGGTAGGTTCGAATCTCGAATGCCGAGGTTAAGTTAGTTATTGGGCAAAATCCGCCTAAGGGTTCCGTAAAAATGGCCGCTCAAAGTTTTGTTCTCCGGATTACTTTGAAACTACAGATTCGATCGAGACGGAATTTTGCACTCTAATGGAAAATGAGGTGTTCAAGCTACAAGCAAAACTTTGTTCAGCTCGCATCACCAGAACCATAGAAACCATAGAAAATTGTAACTTTTGAACGGAAACGCCTAGGGACTTGAAATTTTCAGGATAGGTGAGGATCTCGATTGTCATGATCACTTTCATCTATGAGCAAAATTATACTAGGGGTTCCGTAAATATGGTCGTTTGAAATTTAGTATTCTTGATAATTTCCTAACTACAGATTCGATCGTGACGAAATTTTGTATACTTATGGAGAATGATATATTCATGCTACATTTCTCTAGATTGCATGACCAGAACCATAGAAACCATAGAAAATTATAACTTCCGAAGGAAAAGGCCTAGGAATTTGAAATTTTCAGAGTGGGTTTGGATCGCGAATTTCACGGTCACGTTCATCGATGAGCAAAATTAGACTAGGGGTTCCGTAAATATGGCCGTTCAAAATATTCTGTTCCTGATAATTTCGAAACTACCGATTTGATTGGAATGAAATTTTGCACCTAGCTGAGGAATGATGTATTCAAAGTACGTGCGAAATTTTGTCCAGATCGCATCACCAAGACCATAGATACCGTAGAAAATTTTAGCGAATTATCGAAAAAAAAATTGGTCACCTAAAGCACTGACTTGAAGTCTGGATTATCGCCCTAGTTTGAAAATTTGTTTGACAGCTGTCAAAAATTTCCTCAAATGGTATCCAAAACGGAAAATGCGAATCTACCTACGAGGTGCATGTACGAGCGCTCAAAAGCCCCTGCCTTCACGGCAGTGCTTTTCGTAATTTTTTTATATGTTTTTTTTCCGAGAAGTTTTTCAAAAATAAATTTTCGAAGAAATGCTCCTGTTTGAACACTGTAGAAACCGCGCTGGGATGTGATTATATCAGTTCTGACCTATCGCCGAGAGCAATAGAGAATCGCGTTATTCATATTATTTATTTATTATGTGAGCAGGCAGAAAGAGTGACGACAAAGCTCTCAGTATTCGTACATATTAATCAAGAATAACTAAATCGAGAACAGCTATTAATTAATACGGCATAATATATTATGCCGACACAAGTTTAGTTTCATTCATAGGATGAAACTGAAAATATTATCTAGGTAGTTAAGAAATTTGATGAAACAAGCAATTCCAGAATATGGCATTATGGCGTCACAAGAACGATGTTTTTTAAATGTTACTGAATTGGAGGGCTTCAAAGCGGCGTTCATTCGAAAATGACATAATATGCATGTTCCAGAAAAAAGAAGAAAGCCATGCATGTTTTATCACTATATTTCAACTATACTCCATTTAAGAATTATTGACATCGAAGCAGGCCTTGAACGTCCAGTCGAGGCTTTATTTCTGGTTACAAAAAGTATCTGTTCAATTTCATCATAGAAATAAAACATCGAACAATGTCAAACATAAATGTAACCTAGAAAAGTGTTCAGTATACGAATTATCGAATAATAAGCCGAAATGTTCCGAGTGCAGTTTAAACATGGGAATTCAGGTTTGAAAGCGCAAAAATAAAGTGGAATGCTTTCACATGGAATTATCATAACTTCCAAGCAAGTCTAATGTTGAGATATTATTCATATAGACCAGGCAATAGAGCAGAAAAAGGGTCATTCTGTGACAAAAATCGTAGAAAAAAAACGCGAGTGGGGAGTTACGTGGGGTGGTCCGTGGATGTTCAGTGATATGTTTTCGACTCGCAAATATCATTACTTTTCTTGTAATTGCGAAGAAACACCAAAAAAAAACGGTGTTTTTTTAGTTTTTTGCTTGTAAAATCTGAACCAATGCTAATACTTTCAACAGACGAATTGTAAAGAATGAAAAGATGAAAAAAAAATTATGAAAAGCACTGCCGTGAAGTCAGCTTTTGAGCGCTCGTACCTGCGCCTGGTAGGTAGAATCGCATTTTCCAGTTTTAGAAATCAATTGAAGGAATTTTCGACAGCTGTCAAAAAAATTCTGAAACTTAGGCGAAACTCCAAACTTTATGTCAGTGCTTCAGCTGATCAATTTTGTTTCGATAATTCGCTAGAATTTTTTACGGTATCTATGGTCCTGGTGATGCGTTCTGGACAAAATTTCGCACGTTGTTTGAATACATTATTCCTCAGCTAGGTGCAAAATTTCATTCCAATCAAATCGGTAGTTTCGAACTTATCAGGAACAGAATATTTTGAACGGCCATATTTACGGAACCCCTAGTCTAATTTTGCTCATTGATGAACGTGACCGTGAAATTCGCGATCCAAACCCACCCTGGAAATTTCAAGTCCCTAGGCCTTTCCGTTCGAAAGTTATGATTTTCTATGGTTTCTATGGTTCTGGTCATGCGATCTAGAGAAATGTAACTTGAATATATCATTCTCCATTAGTATACAGAATTTCGTCACGATCGAATCTGTAGTTTGGAAATTATCATGAAAACTAAATTTCAAACGACCATATTTACGGAACCCCTGGTATAATTTTACTCATAGATGAAAGTGATCACGACAATCGAGATCCACACCTATCCTGAAAATTTCAAGTCCCTAGGCGTTTCCGTTCAAAAGTTACAATTTTCTATGGTTTCTATGGTTCTGGTGATGCGAGCTGAACATAATTCTGCATGTAGCTTGAACACCTCATTTTCCATTAGAGTGCAAAATTTCATCTCGATCGAATCTATAGTTTCAAAGTAATCAGGAAAACAAATTTTCGAGCGGCCATATTTACGGAACCCCTCGGCGAATTTCGCCCAATAACGAACTTAACCGCGGCATTCGAGATTCGAACCTACCCTGAAAATTTCAAGTTTCTAGGACATTCCGTTCGAGAGTTATCGTGTATACGGCCGGCCGGACGGCCGGCCGGACGGCCGGACGGACGGACAGACTTGAATTTTCCGACGGATTCGTCATCAGTGAGTCGAACATAGTCGATTGAGACCATTTTTGGCTCAAAATTCGAAAAATACAGACATCGTGACGAAATGATATAGCCCTCGTGTAAGTAGTACGAGCGCTCAATGAGTGCTAGTGCAACTCAATCGGGTCATCATTACCGGAGGAAAGCCGGAAAAACCGTGAAAATCAGCGTTTTTTCAAATCCTCATAACTCGACCAATTTCGAATTTGCAGCGCTGGCTGCAGTAGTGGTTAATAGATACTTTAAGTGTGCATAACCCAGACGTTGTCCGATAAATAGTTTTCGCGTAATTGCGATTTGAATTATTTAAGGCACTATTTTCCGGAAGAGCTGGATGCGTCGGAAGTAGTCCGATTTCAATTTACAAAACGGATTTTGAAAGAAGAAGTATAGTACTACAGAACGACAAACTTGATTTTTCGTTGAAATGTTTCAAAATAGGTGAAGAATACGTGGAAACATGACCAGAACCGGCTCAGTGCCCCATCTGGGGCGGATAGTGGGGGTAGCCGGCAGACGCGGGGAACCAAAATCGCGCTGAGGCCGGGCGCGAATATTTACGTATATACCCCCACTACTTGACTGCAATCGAGCATTCGGCTGATTTTGGGCATGTTTGCATGCTTTTTTCACCTATTTTGAAGCATTTTAACGAAAAATCAAGATTGCCTTTTTGTAGTACTATAATTCTTCTTTCAAAATCCGTTTTGCAAATTGAAATCGGACCACTTCCGACGCATCCAGCGCTTCCGGAAAATAGTGCCTTAAATAATTCAAATCGCAATTACGCAAAAACTGTTTATCGGACAACGTCCGAGTTATGCACACTCAAAGTATCTATTGACCACTACTTTCATTTGGAAAGCCAGCGCTACAACTTCGAAATTGGCCGAGTTAAGAGGATTTGAAAAAACGCTGATTTTCACCGTTTTTCCGGCTTTCCTCCGGTAATGATGACCCGATTGAGTTGCACTAGCACTCATTTTATTCATCTTTTCATTCTCTACAATTCGTCTGTTGAAAGTATTAGCACCGCTGTATTGGTTCAGATTTTACAAGCAAAAAACTAAAAAAACACCGTTTTTTTTGGGTGTTTCTTCGCAATTACAAGAAAAGTAATGATATTTGCGAGTCGAAAACATATCACTGAACATCCACGGACCACCCCACGCAACTCCCCACTCGCGATTTTCTTCTACGATTTTTGTCACGAAAAAATCTCTATTGCCTGGTCTAATATTGAAGATCATTAAAACAAATATTCATTTTCACTCAAGACCATGCAATCTTTATTGGTATTGGAAATTTTGCAAAATTCTAACCATTCAACTCTAAGAGAACCATTTTATACCAGTATTCAAGAAGGATAATTAGTGAAATTCTAGCAGGTACCTAAGGTGGTGCAACAAACAGAAAATATTTTTTATACGTCGCAAACACTGGGCCACGTGGATGGATTGGAGAAAACGTTACGTAGGTTGCCTTTTATATATGTATAGAGAACTAAAACGAAGCATCGAAAATCGCTTCATTGTTTTTCCAAATTTCCCCCATGAAGATCTATTCACTTCTGCATGTGTTTGAATCAATTGTCGAAGCACTTTTACCACTCTTATTGAGGTATCTCCAAAACATGCATTCTGAACGCATGAACCGCTTCTGCAAGTGTCGAAACACGTTGACCTCTCAGTTTATTTTTTACGTACGGAAATAAAAAGAAGTCATTAGGTGCCAAGTCAGGACTAAGCGGCGGATGATTTATCAAATCGACGTTCTGGATGCTCAAGAAGGCAGTTGATCGAGCTCGAATTGTCATGGTGGAGAGTGATCCGTCTTCGGCGGTGGGTTTTCCTCATTTCTTGGAAGACAACTGACAAACAAATGGTTGTGTACCACTCATAATTGACTGTTCTGCGTTGTTCTAGTGGTACGGTTGCGACATGTCCAGTTTTTCCCAAAAAACAGGTGACCATTTGCTTGGAAGTGCTTCGTGCCCGAACAAGTTTTGTGGGCTTTGGCTCATCTTGAAACAACCATACAGGCGACTGATATTTACTTTCGGGCTAATACGCGTAAATCCACGATATGCCACCTGTCACGATCTCAGAGACGTTTTTTGAAGCATCGCGATCGTATTTTTCGAGCATTTCTTTCGACCAATCGATACGAGTCTTTTTGAACGATTGGCAAATTTTGTGGGATCCAACGGGAACAAATTTTTCCGACAGTCAAATGTTCATGCAATATTGAATGTATGCTGATCAACTAATGCCTAAGGTTGTCTCAATCTCACGAAAGGTCACATGACGATCTTTCAACATCAGATCGCGCACAACATCCATGGTTTCCGGAAGAACAACTGATTTTGGACGACCTTCACGAAATTCTTCTTGGAGCGGACTACGACCTCGATTGAATTCACCATATTATCGATAAACACTGGTCCTTGATGGAGCTTCATCACCAAAAATTTAATTAAGTTCATCAATGCACTGTTGCTGAGTTAATCCAGGTCGAAAGTGGTAAAAAAATCGTACAAAAATGTTCAACATTAAATACCATTTTTTGGCCGAGATGAATCTTTCAAGTTAATGTAAACAATACAAATACCGCTCGTATGTTAAAACGTTCTGAGTACGTATTACAAAAAAAAGTCTAACTTTATGATAGAGTGGTCAGTTTCCAGATTGGAACACTAGGGTTCCCCATTTCCGAAATATAAAAGGCAACCCTCGTATATATAGAAATAAGACAGAAACAAAAATTGAGAATCTATGTAGTAGATGAAGAATTTTGACATGAAATTTGTACTGTAGCTATCAATATATGAACAAATTTGTGAAATATTTAGTGGAAGGTGTTGAATACTTTAAGAAAGTCAATTTTTATTTGCATTCATTAAAACTGTCCATGCATTATTGAAAATATTATAATTGATGAGCAATTTTACAATTATTCAGAATACTTTTGAATTGTGACCAATTGAGCATGTGTTCAATGTCGGTATTAGCAGGGGGAATTAGAACGGGGTACCATACATCTTCATCATATACATGAATATATATTATATTCTTTTGATTAAGATCGAATACATAATACAAATCAAATGAACACTATAAGCTGAGGTTGATGCAACAGGGAACTATACAAGATATAATTCTGAGTATGATACAAGAGCTCAGAAAAAAACCTCAGCTGAAAAAACCCTGCCTCCCTGTGAGTGCAAGTATAATAATAAATAAACTTGAAATATCTACGAATTATGCAAGAGCACAGATAAAAATCTCAGTGAAAACTCGGTTTCCACGTATAAGTGTAGTGATTCGGATGTGTTTATTGAATAAGCTGACATAATCCTATTTATGGGCTTCCTTTTCCTTTAAACAATAGTTTTTCTTCTATTCCATTTCTATTGAAAAGGTATCTTGAAATGAGTACTGAGATCTGAAACAAAAGCAGAAAAACCAGAAAAAAACATTAAATAATATATTATTGACTGAATTGTTTGGGAGATCACTGCAGTAAATGAGACACTCTAGAGTTGATCAATACATAACTTGTATGTCTGTTGAAATCCCTTCAATTTCCAAAATAATAGTATTCTGCTTCCTCTTTTATCTGGGGGCGGGTTTTCCATTTCATGCAATATCAGCTAATCTCTCATTGCCCATTCTGGACACATTCATTCCAGTTTCTTCTTCTTGCACGTGTTCATCTCACCACGTCCAAAATTCCACATTCCTACTTACTTGTTTCCTATTTCGTGCGTTCGTCGTCTGCTTTAATACGGCCAGTTCCAAGGCGTTCGTGATTGGTCTATGAGCCCTCTTTTGTTTTTACAAAAGGCAAGTAGCTGGCCTTAAACCCTCCTTAATCCGGGCTTGGGACCGGCAGAATTGTGTTTGAGCTTCTCAATCCACATCCACAAATGGATTTCGAATATCCAAGTTTCATATAGATAAATGAATTTTACATTTTGTAATTCTGTATTCTCGGTATTTACCACAAAATCGTACTCTATTTATTATATTTTTCTGTTTATCAATAAGAATTTTTCTTCGATCAACTTTTTGAGAGCTCGTACTACTTACACGAGGGCTATATCATTTCGTCACGATGTCTGTATTTTTCGAATTTTGAGCCGAAAATGATCTCAATCGACTATGTTCGACTCACTGATGACGAATCCGTCGGAAAATTCGAGTCTGTCCGTCCGGCCGACCGTATACACGAAAACTCTCGAACGGAATGATCAAGAAACTTGAAATTTTCAGAGTAGGTTCGAATCTCGAATACCGCGGTTAAGTTCGTTATTGGGCAAAATTCGCCTAGGGGTTCCGTAAATATGGCCTTTCGAAATTTTGTTCTCCTGATTACTTTGAAACTACAGATTCGATCTAGTTGAAATTTTGCACTCAAAAGGATAATGACGTGTTCAAGCTACATGCAGTCCAGATCGCATGACCAGAACCTTAGAAACCATGGAAAATTATAACTTCGTAATGGAAAGGCCAAGGGACTTGAAATTTTCAGGATAGGTGTGGATCTCGAATGTCGCAGTCGAGTTCATCAATGGGCAAAATTAGACAAGGGGTTCCGTAAATATGGCCGTTTGAAATTCAGTTTTCTTGATAATTTCAAAACTATGGATTTGATCGTGACGAAAATTTGTATATAAATTGAGAATGATATATTCGAGCTACATTTTTCCAGATCGCATGATCAGGGCCATAGAAACCACAGAAAAATCGAAGCTTTCGAACGGAAAGGCCTAGGGACTTGAAATTTTCAGGATAGGTTTGGATCGCGAATTTCGCGGTTACGTTCATCAATGAGTAAAATTAGACTAGGGGTTCCGTAAATATGGCCGTTTGATATTCGGTTTTCTTGATAATTGCGAAACAATGGATTTGATAGTAATGAAATTCTGTATTTAAATTGAGAATAATAAATTCAAGCTTAATTTTTTCCAGATCGCATGATCAAAACCATAGAAACCATAGAAAATCATAATTTTTGAACGGAAAGGCCTAGGGACTTGAAATTTTCAGGATATGTTCGGATCGCGAATTTCGCGTTCACGTTCATCAATGAGCAGAATTAGACTAGGGGTTCCGTAAATATAGCCGTTCAACCTATTTTTTTCCTAATAATTTCGAAACTACTTATTGGATTGGAATGAAATTTCGCACATAGATGAAGAATAATATATTCAAACTACGTAGGAAATTGTGTTAGATCGCATTACCAAGACCATAGATACCGTAGAAAATTCTAGCGAATTATCGAAAAAAAAATTGGTCACCTAAAGCACTGACTTTAAGTCTGGATTTTCGCCTTAGTTTCGCCTAAATTGATTTAAGAGCTGTCAAAAATTTCCTCAATTGGTTTCCAAAACAGGAAAATGCGAATCTACCTACAAGGTGCATGTACGAGCGCTCAAAAGCTCCTGCCTTCACGGCAGTGCTTTTCGTATTTTTTTGTATTTGTATCCAATTTTTTTTATCATAGGTATGATTTAATGTTGACTTCGATTGATTGAAATCTAGGTGCCCTTTGGCCAGTTCAAAAAGAATATCCAAACTGATATATTCATTGTTTTCAATTTTAGCAAAAACAAAGGTTCAATGTCTCTGTGAAGGCATCATATTGCACAGGTTTTCTTCCACTGCTAATTCCAGGCAGTAATGACATGCCTTCTTCTTTTTCGGCTAATATTCTCCGAACAGTGCTCGGAAAAATCTGAAGATTTAAGACAAATCAGAATACACTTTGAGTAGGTGAATAAAAGTTTACCTGAAACACTAGCGAAACACGATTAATGCTAGCGGAAATATCTGCCGAATCTTTGAAAAACTCGAAGTATCACCGACAAACTGCCTGGCGTTCTCTTGTTGTTAGGCGCGATGTATCCTGGTCAATTACACCCATTTCAATAGCTCAAGACAAATAAATACTCAAATTCAGAGCTAATTTTTATAATTATTCACCAATATCTTCGATTAAATCATCAAAGCAAGGTCTCGATGGGTTATGTTAATGTTATTCCTATACCAACCTGAATTCAGCAACCCAAAATATCACTGTATAATCTATTACCAACTTAAATTCGATTTTACACAGCCTCCCGAGATGTCAATAATTCTTAAACGGAGTATACAAGCATATTCAGAAGAAGGGAGATGCTCGACATCACTATGTGTAGCATCCCTATCGCCGATTATATACAATACTTATATCCGTATATTGAGGATTGGCGTGTAGCTACGGAGGTGATCTCATTGTCTGATCACCGGCACATCTGCTTCACCATTAAAGGTAGAAGATTTGCGCAATTTGCAGGAACCCGAGGAAAACAGATTGGTCCAGATATTTGGAGTTCCTCTCTGACAATCTGGGACGGGTTAACCTCAAACCTAGGAGTGCGAGAGGGTTGGACACTGCAGCTAGCAAAATACAGGAGTCCATAATCTCGGCCTACCACAGCAGCTGCAGTCCCCAGTTTCGAAGACCGAAGGGTCAGACGAAATGATGGACCTCTGAAATAAATGATGCCATACGCAACAGCAGGCATCTCTTCAACAAGGCAATGAGATCTGGCCTTGCCAGAATGACGAATACAAAGCGGCCCTGAAAGTATACAAGGGACTTATAAGAAAGTCCAAAATAGAATCGTGGAGGCGCTTCTGTAGTGACATCGATGGCCCACCTGAAGCTAATCGGCTCAGGAGGATACTCTCTGCAAGGGGCCCTCCAAGGATTGATTACTTGAAGCTTCCCACGGGACATAAAACATGCTCAGAGGAGGAAAGCTTGAGCCATCCTTTAGAGGCGCACTTCACGGGCTTCATTGAGAATGGAAACACACAAAGTGAGTGTCCTCGGCATGCTTCATGTGAGGATTGGAAGATGGCTTCACAAGTGGTAACATACTATCGATTACGTTGGGCTATCAACGGCTACGAAAGTTTTAAGGCAGCTGTTGAGGATGGCATTATCCCGGCACTGATTCCAAGGGGCTGGACGTGCTGTCTTCCCCACTGCTCCAAATACATACTCCGTGCGAGCCTGGCTTTTGGACACATTCCACTGTCCTGGAGGAATGTGAGGGTCATTTTCATACCCAAACCTGAAAAAACCATCGCACTCAAAAGCGAATGACTTTCGTCCAATAAGCCTCTCCTTTTTCTTAGTGAAGACGCTGAAAAGGTTGGTAGAAAGATACATCAGGGAGGTTGCTTTAATGGCTAGACCATTGCACCCCTTCCAGAATGCATACCAGTTAGGTAAATCAGTTGATTCTGCTCTTCAACCGCATTGAGGACGGACTACATAATAAAGAGTGCACACTAGCTGTATTCTGTATTTCTAGATATAGAGGGTGCATTCAACAACACTGCGTTTGGAGTGATGCAATCAGCGTTGTGCAAGCACGGCGTGGCACCTACTCTCTTCCGGTGGGCGGGGTCGCTGCTTAGTGCTCGTAGCATCATTGCTCGGCTGGGTGGCTCGACCATTGGGGGCACACTGGGAAGGGGATGTCCGCAGGGCGGGGTTCTATCGCCGCTATTGTAGAATCTTGTCCTGAATATGCTTCTGGTCGATTTAACGAAGGCTGGATTCGTTGTGGTGGCCCCTGCGGATGACCTTGTCCTGCTGATTGGAGGTAAGGTCATCGATGCCATTGTGGATCTGATGCAGCAAGCTCTGCGTTTGATTGAGCGGTGGTGCCTGGAAAACGAGCTTTCGGTAAATCCTGGTAAAACAGAGATGATTCTGTTTACCAGGAGGAGAATGCCGGGAAACATGAAACTTCCTAGTCTGTGTGGACTTGGGCTCACTCTATCCGAACCCGTCGAGTCCCAAACGAATAAGGCTTATGTGATCTTTTGGTCTACTCGAAGGTTGCTTGGTAAAGGATGGGGCTTCAAACCGCACATGCAGTGGCTGTATACTGCTGTGGTGAGGCCTATCCTAACCAATGCCTCATTGGTGTGGTGGTCTATGGAGAAGTCCTGCAATCTCATCATTATGACAAAATGTCAGAGGAAAGCTTGTTTAAGTATTACAGGCGCTCTGAGATCTACCCCACGGCAGGGATGGAGTGTCGGCTAGGTCTTCCACCATTACATCTGGTTGTGAAGGAGGTAGCTATGAAGACAGCTCTAAGAGTCTGGGAACAGGGACAATGGCGTGATGCTGAACTCTTTAAGGGGAACGCGCGGGCTCTCAAAATGGTGGAGGATGTTAACGCATCCCTTCTCCATAGAGGGGACCACGCGGGCACTAGTTTCTGCTTCGACGAGCCCCACAGGGTAGTTGTTCCTGACAGAGATCTATGGTCTTCACCAAACAGGCTTTTTATGCCTGAAGATGTCACTTGGTTTACTGATGGCTCTGTGTCATTGACAGGGTCTGGTGCTAGAATTGTGGAACTTCGCTTCAATCGGGCTATCCCTCTGGGGGAGAACTGGTCCATAGTGCAGGCTGAGCTGTCCGCGGCGAAGCAGGGGACCCGATCAGAGTTTGTTGGACCGGAACCCGCACTGCCAGTCTGTCGCACATTTGTCAGAAACTGCTTCAGAAGTTGGCTGGACAGGAAGTTTTCCTCAGAGTGGAGCACGGGAGTTGGTCTCAGGCAGTCGAGGGTACTCATCGAGAGACCTTCCTCTGGACCTGAGGTCTGGGGACTCCTGGAACTAGAGAGAAGACGGCTTAGTCTGGTGACCGGCACTTTGACTGGCCACCTGCTGAATAAACATTTGAAGAGAATGGGGCTGACTAGTTGCTCTTTGTGCTGGTGGTACTGGAGCACGGATGAAACTGCTGAACACATTCTGTTCAGTTATAGCGACCTCACTTATCTGAGGACATCACACCTAGGAAACCCAACACCCACTATTCCGATGGTGAAGGGGACTTCCCTGGTCGACTTGCGGCATTTCTGTCTGCTTGTCTGCGGACTGAGTCTCTCAAGCAGTATGCGGAGGAACAATGGGCCACATGGCCTCAGTTTAGCCTGAAGCGGGAGCCACACAGAGAAAAAGAAGAAGATACAAGCATATTTGAAACAATTTCATTAGGGGAGAGGTGGTGTTAACTCACATTAACTCTCAAATATTAGGTTGGGGAAAAAGTAATTTCGTATTTTGCGCCCTTTTTACTCAACTAAGTATATCTCGTTCGTTATTGGTCTCATCACATCATACCATACGGCCTTGTAAAGGTGTGGTTTTATACTACAAATGCTTCTTTTACAGTTTTGCGCATGATCGGTTCAATCGCGGATAATCATGTGTTGAGTATGAAGGTGTCAAAGAAAGAAATTCGCGATATTTTACATTTTTACTACCCGAGAGGGAATAACGCGTCGAAAGCGACCAAAAAAATTTGCCATGTATACGGGGCCGATACTCTTTCGGTTCTTGTAGCAAAACAGTGGTTCAAGCGATTCCGTGCTGGTGTAGTGGATGTGAAAGATGGCAGGCCTGTCGTCGAAAATGTAGATAAAATCATGGCAAATATCGAGATCGACCGTCATGTTAGTCGTCGTAGCATTGCCTAGGAGCTGAACATCGATCATAAAACCGTTTTGAACCATTTGCAGAACACTGGATTAAAAAAAGCTCGATTTTTGGGAGCTACACGAGCTGACGCAAAAAAATCATTGACCGAATTCCCACCTGCGAATCGCTGCTTAATCGCAACAAAATCGACCGAATTCTGAAGCGGATGGTGACTGATGATAAAAAATGGGTCACTTAAAACAATGACAAGTGACACAGACTGTGGTCGAAATCCAACGAAGTGGTCCAGACCGTGACCAAGCAACATTGATGGCCAGGAAGGTGTTTGGTGGATATCCAGAGAATGCTTTCCTATGAACTGCTCCCCTATGGTCAAACGCTCAATTCTGCCCTCTACTGCGAATAACTCAACTGTTTGCAGCTAGTGATCGAACAGAAGCGGCCAGCATTGGTGGATAGGAAACGAATCGTGTTTAATCAGGACAACGCCAGGCGCACACATCTTTGATGACGCGCCAGTAGCTTCGGGAGCTAGGATGGAAAGTTCTTATGTATCCACCCTATAGTCCGGACCTGGCACCAAGTGTCTACCACCTGTTCCTGTCCATGGCCAACCCGCTTAGAGGTAAAAATTTGGCCTCAATAGGGGCCTGTAAAAATTGGTTGTCTGAGTTTTTTGCGAATAGAGACAAGGGCTTCTAAGGGAGGGGCATTATGAAGTTAGATTCTCGTTCGAACAGAACGGCGCATATATCACTCAAATCGGATGTCTTTTTATGAAGCATTGAAATGAAGCGAAAAATACGAAATTACTTGTTCCCCCACCTAATATGTGATAGTTCTTCAGAAATATCACGCTTTGTGAAATGTGCATTTATTTCAGAGTAGGTATTCCATTATCTATGAAGCGTTGGTTGAAAAAAATTTTTTTTTATTGATGCCCCATTTCACCTCTTTCAAGAACGCCTCAGCGTGTTTAAATCGAACTATCAAACACGCGCGTTTTTTAAAGTCACTATGGCAATAGCAACGACTCGAGAAACGTCAAGCCTAAATGACAATTTTCCGATTATAGATCTGACAGGAGTACCTTGTTACGCCAAATAAAATATTACCTCTCAAAAAATCTATATAAGAATTCATTTTCAAGCACTGCGGTGACAACAATTCATTTTTGATGACAAATCGCAAATTAGGTTCTGTTTTTCCCATTACCATGACAACGAAAGGTATACTGATCAAGAATTCAACCATTTTACATTCAAATTATATCCATTTTATGTAGTAATAATACCAGTATTCATGATTTGAAAACACTCCAATAAAAAAAAATAGCGTAAAGTATTCGTGGATAACTGGTCTTTAAAACACTTTCTCTATTTCGAGCACTCCGGCTTCGCCGTCGTGCTCGAAAAATCGCGCGTGTTTTAAAGACCTTTTTATCCACTTATACTTCAATATACTATACTTTATGTTTCATTATCAATATTTCTCTCATACAGGACACTTCCTCGCCTCAGATGAACGCAATTATATTCGGTCATATAAAAAGTCCTCATGATATTTCTTGTGAATTAACGAAATTTTTTTTCTCATTAAAAAAAAATTTGTCCCGGCATTACGTGACTCTTTCTCAGCTGTGAATAAGGTATAAAAACTTGAGTCAGGATTGCTCTAATTTTTTTTCCTATGACGCCCCCCTGCCCCCCTGTGCCTCCAAATGGTACTCCCATAATTCAGTTTTTTGAGCGCTTGTACAACTTACACGAGGGCTATATCATTTCGTCACGATGTCTGTATTTTACGAATTTTGAGCCGAAAATGGTCTCAATCGACTATGTTCGACTCACTCATGACGAATCCGTCGGAAAATTCGAGTCTGTCCGTCCGGCCGTAAGCACGATAACTCTCGAACGGAACAACCTAGAGACTTGAAATTTTCAGTGTGGGTTCAGTTCCCGAATGCCTCGGTTGAGTTCGTTAATGGGCCAAATTCCGTCAGGGGTTCCGTAAATATGGCCGTTCAAAGTTTTGTTTCCCTGATGTCAAGTCATGCTCAAATGGAAAATGAGGTGTTCAAGCTACATGTGAAATTTTGTCCAGATCGGATGACCATAGAACCATAGAAAATTGTAACTTTTGAACGGAAACGCCTAGGGACTTGAAATTTTCAGGATAGGTGTGGATCTCGACTGTCGTGATAACGTTCATCTATCAGTAACATTTTACAAGGGGTTCGGTGAATACGGTCGTTTGAAATTTTGTTTTCTCGATAAATTCGAAACTACGGATTCGATCGAGATGAAATTTTGTATTTTGATCGAGAATGATATAATGAAGCAATATTTTGTCCAGATCGGATAACCAGAACCATAGAAACCATAGAAAATTGTAACCTTTGAACGGAAAGGCCTAGGAACTTGAAATTTTCAGGGTATGTTTGGATCGCGAATATCGCGGTCACGTTCATCAATGAGCAAAATAAGACTAGGGGTTCCGTAAATATGGCCGTTCAAAAAATTATTTTTCTTATAGTTTCGAAACTACTGATCGGATTGGAATGAAATTATGCAACTAGCTGAGGAATAATGTATTCAAACTACGTGCAAAATTTTGTCCAGATCGCATCACCAAGACCATAGATACCGTAGAAAATTAAAGCGAATTATCGAAAAAAATTTGATCTGCTGAAGCACTGACATGAAGTCTGGAGTTTCGTCTAAGTTTTAGAATTTTTTTGACAGCTGTCGAAAATTTCTTCAATTCATTTCTAAAACTGGAAAATGCGAATCTGCCTACAAGGTGCATGTACGAGCGCTCAAAAGCTCGTGCCTTCACGGCAGTGCTTTTCGTAATTTTTTGTGATAACTTCCGAACGACTCAAATGATTCTGGTAATTTTTTGAATTTGAGTCAATACATATATCAGTAATGATGTGTTTTTAAAACCTTATTCATACGTCTTCCAGATCGTCAAGAACGGACTGACCCTAGCACTTAATGGTCATAAACTGTTTTTTGGTTGAAGATATCGGCAAAATTCCTCCATTTATGTATTTTATCATTAGTTCTGCAAAAAAAATGTATACCGGTGCAACATCGAAAAAATACCGTTTTCGAGTTACAAGCATTTTCATGATTGAATATCCAAATATCGAGCGCTCGTACTACTTACACGAGTGTGTATTTATCGAATTTTGAACTGAAAATGTGCCGTATACACGATTTCTCTCGAACGGAACGTTCTAGAGACTTGAAATTTTCAGTGCGGGTTCAGTTCCCAAATGCCGAGGTTAAGTTCGTTAATGGGCAGAATTCCACTAGGAGTTCTGTAAATATGGCCGTTCAAACTTTTGTTTTTCTGATAACTCCGAAACTAAACATTCGACTGAGATGAAATTTTGCACTCAGATGGAAAATGTCGTGTTCAATATACTCACAAAATTTTGTCTAGATCGCATGGCCAGAACCATAGAAACCATCGACAATTATAACTTTGTAAAGGAAAGGCCTAGGGACTTGACATTTTCAGGATAGGTGTAGATCTCGAATGTCGCGGTCACGTTCATCAATGAGCAAAATGAGACTAGGGGTTCCGTAAATATGGTCGTTTGAAATTTAGTTTTCTTGATAATTTCAAAACCAGGGATTCGATCTTGACGAAATTTTTTATTTTGATGGAGAATGATATATTCAGGCTACATTTTGTCCAGACCGCATGACTAGAACCATAGAAACCATAGAAAATTATAACTTTCGAACGGAAAGGCCTAGGGACTTGAAATTTTCAGGATGGGTTTGGATCGCAAAATTTGCGGTCAAGTTGTTCTCAAAATGAGACCAGGGGTTCCGTAAATATGGCCGTTCAAATCATTTTTTTCCTGATAATTTCGAAATTACTCATTGGATTGAAATGAAATTCTGCACATAGATGAAGAATAATGTATTCAAACTACTCTACGCATTACCAAGACTATAGATACCGTAAAAAATTCTAGCGAATTATCGAAAAAAAATTACCTAAAGCCTGACGTGAAGTCTGAAGTTTCACCTTAGTTGGAAAATTTTTTTTTAGCTGTCAAAATTTTTTTGAATTTGATTCTAAAACTGGAAAATACCAATCTACCAAAAATTGGTCAGCTATAGCACTGACGTGAAGTCTGGAGAATTTTTCTGACAGCTGTCAAAAAATGTTTTATTTTGTTTCTGAAACTGGAAAATGCGAATATACCTACAAGGTGCATGAACGAGCGCTCAAAAGCTACTGACTTCACGGCAGTGCTTTTCAAATTTTTTTTTAATCATATTGCCAGCTATGTACTGTTGCTATGGATACTAAAACTTCTCTTCCCGTGATTGTTCATTTATCTGTAACTTCTTTACAGGGTGTCCCAGAATGAATGGATAATTCTGTAATACTGTATAGAAGAGCTATTGGACAATCTGAAAAAAATACAAAAAAAAATCTATCCCCACTAGAAATATTTTTTTTTTCAAAATAATAATTTCTTGCACATCACGTTGCGTTTCTGTGTAACACGCTCACAAATGAATTAAATCAATCAGTTTCTTCATGGTGAAATAAGTTATGAAGATGTATTGTTCCATTTTGAAATTTACATGAAAGGCGCATATTTTTTTTTGAGTTGGCCACACAGGCTTTCTCAAATTTTATTTCCACCATGAACGATTGAACTTTCACATTATGAAATATTCATCACATTTTATGAAGAAATTTGAAGTTGGATATTTTTTTCCAAAAAAGTTACGAGAGATATTCATACGGTTTTCAGCATATCTATTTGTGATTCAACAAAGAATATTTCACCATGAAGAAACTGATGGATCTGATCCACTTGTGAGCGGGATACACAAACACGCAACGTGAAGTGCAAGAAATCATTATTTTGAAAAAAAATATTTCAAGTGGGGATACATTTTTTTTTGTATTTTTTTTCAGAGAGTCCAATAACTCTTACATACAGTGTTACAGGATTATCCATTCATTCTGGGGCACCCTGTATATTGATGAAAAATATTTTGATATTCAATCATAAAAATGCTTGTAACTCGAAAACAGTGTATTTTTTCAATGTTGCACTGGCATACCTTTTTTTTTGCAAAATTAATGATGAAATACATAAATGTAGGAATTTCGCCGATACGTTCAACATATCATTACTGATATTTGTATTGACTAAAATTCAAAAAATTAACAGAATTGGTTGTGTCTTTATTACAAAAAACTGAATTATAGGAATACCATTTGGATGCACATATCTTCGCAGGGGGACGTCGTAGGAAAAAAATTGAAGCACTCCAGACTCGTCTTTATATACTTTATTCACAAATAAGGAAGTGTCACGTAGCCCTAGCCATGGTATTAGGGCAGAAGACAAGCAGCAAGCACAAAAGTTGATATGTCATTCGAAAGCCAACTAGATCGGGTTTTTTTTGCTGGAAAGAAAACATGTCCATAATTAATGATTTTTCATCGATAAAACCATTGTAAGAAAAATATGACCGGTTGTGATCACTTCAGAATCGTGATATTCATCTCCTTACCACGCCCGCAATAAGAATTTTCTTGGCACACTGAAATTCTTATCTTGTAGCAAATTTAATGCTGTTTCCAGATGTGTGTTCAACTTTGATGAGACTGCAAGGACAACTGAAGTATAATTGATTTTATGGAAAAGCTTGAAATATTCCGTGAAATCATTGAAGAATAACCGTCAATATCTCGACCATGTGTTGTATGACATTTTTTTTTGCAAATCTCATGTATGATCTCCCACTGAAGTTTGGCCCTTTTGAAGGTAGACACCCTGTATATGACAAAGAGTGATAATTATCTACGCGGAAACGCAGGTCTCAAATCGAAGGCAGGTCATCGCGTCCTCACTACAGCCGATCACTCGATAAGAGCGATAACGTGCGAGGAGTGATGCCAAGTTTCTGGGTCTTTCCCTAAACTGAAGAAATTTGGAACTGTTTGAGAACTGGCTCATAACTTAAAAAAAATGAAGGATGGGGTTAGGGTAGGGTTCATAACCATAATAATTCCACTGGTTTGAATACTTCACTACAATATAATTAGACGTAGGGTAAACACTACAGTTATTGACACCTTGAGCCAACTGTCCCAATAGAATATAAATTTGTTATTTGGGTATGAAATGAAAATATTTCTTTTTCGAGGTTATGTGTTGGTTTATACTCGATTCAAATTAACAACCGAAAGTGGAAAAACCTTTTCAGAAGAAGCTTTAAAACACATCGTTAACATCATGTGTCAATTTTCAGTGATTGACACCGTAAAATCTATTGTTGACACCACCTGATACAGTTGTCTCTCATATTTTCAATCAGCTGAACAAGGATGTGGATAGGTATAATATAAAGTAATGGATCGTTCATTATGAGATTTATTTATAAGTTTTGCATTGAAAAATATTCGAAATGGAAACCTTCTCTATGAAGACATATTTCAATAAACATTAAACATGGAATTTTCATGCACAGGAAATGCATTTAATTATTTAATACCATTTAAATCCAAAATCTTTTTGCAAATAGGACACAAGCCCTGGCAGTTGGTTCTCCAGTAGCCGTTTATAGCAACTTGGTTTTCATTGTTATCACAGATTGTGTCTTCAGATGTACAATCCATGTCCATATTGGACTGTTTAATGACTTTATAAAGGATTCTTCATGAATTTCATCATCAAGCTTTATGTTTGAAATAATTTTTTTTTATTTTTTTTGGCACACCCGTCTATTCTATCACATAATTTGAGATCTTCTTCATAGGTTAATACAGGGCAAGGTCCGTGATTTGTTGAGCGCTCGTTGGACTTACACCAGGGCTACATCATTTCGTCAAGATGTCTGTATTTTTCGAATTTTGCCGTAAGCACGATAACTTTCGAACGGAACGACCTAGAGACTTTAAATTTTCAGTGTGGGTTCAGTTTCCGACTGCCGTAGTTGAGTTGGTTAATGAGCAGAATTCCATCAGGGGTTCCGTAAATATGGCCGTTCGAAATTTTGATCTCCTGATTACTTCTAAACTACTGATTCGATCGAGATGAAATTTCGCACCCAGATGGTGCGAATGACGCGTTCAAGTTACATGCAAAATTTGTCCAAATCGCATGACCAGAAGAAAATAATAACTTTCGAACGGAGGGGCTTAGGGACTAGACATTTTCAGGATAGGTGTGGATCTCGAATATCGCGGTCACGTTTATCAATGAACAAAATTATCAATGACCAAAAGTGGATGTTCAAAGAAATTTTTTTTAGGAAGATTCTACCTACTAGGTAGATGAACGAGCGCTCAAAAGCTCCTGACTACACGTCAGTGCTTTTCATTTTTCAACAAGTTTTCCACTCAACCAAAAAATTATTGTAGAACGAGGAACGCCATAGGTTTGGGAGGCAAGTTTTCTGGACATTCCTTCTGATTTTACTGCTGATAAGGCAGAAATAATAGCATCCTCCGTGTAATTTTTCTTATAATTGCTTCCTTCTTTTGCTTTTGCCATGTTGTTGAGAAGGAAGCGTGGAAAATCGATTCAGGGGGTAGGGAAAAGAAGTAGGAACTAGTTGAACTTGCAATATAGTTATTGACACGTGGAAATTCACAGAGATTGACACTGGTGTCAACAACTATCTAGAACAAAATTAGATAAAGTTCAATCATTTTTCAGTATTCATTGAGAAAGTGAGGCCTGAATAGTAGGCAATACGGACTAATTTTGCAAAATTTGAATACGACAGTTATTGACATAGTATGTCAATCACTATTCATCCACATATTTTCAAAGGCAATTATTGACACCCACAAAAAAACGCGAAACCTTCAACCAAATAGATTTTAAGTTATGAAAAAGTATTTATTGAAGAGTTTCAATAATTCAAACAAAAATTATGCTTCAGACAAAAATTAGAACAATTAAAAAATGTTATGAACTTGAGTTAAGTACCTTGAGAAAATGGCAGTATTTTTCTAATTGCAATGATCGTCAGCACGCTGCACATTGATAAATATATGGTGAATTGGGAATGCAAACCTAACCCAAATTAATACTAACAGTCCAAACTTGAAAAATTGAAATATTTTTTTCAAAGCTCCATGTTTTTAAGGCCTCCATCCAATTCTTATAATTCAAATATGAAAATGAGGGTGTCAATCACTGATAGGGTGTCAACAACTGTACCTTTTACCCTATACCTTAGCCACAGCAACGCGTGGCCTAGTCTGATAGTTATTTATATTTAACAATGCAATATTTCCGTCAGGTGGTAGCTGCTAATCCAGAAGCTGTGAGTGCAAGTTCTGTAATCTCTCCATCCAGAGAAGAATATAAGCTGAACGTTTGTACAAATAGAATTTGGTTTATAGTTGAACTTTGTGAGGCAATTCAAGCTAAGAAGATTGATATAGCAAACTTTGAACTTTTCTCCTCAACTCCAAAAGAGTTTACTGTGTCTATAGGCGATCGTTTTCCCAGCAGAGAGTGGACAACTGTCGGTCGGTTTACTGCTAAAGATGAAAGAGATATACAAAGCTTCGACTTGAATCCACATTTATTTGGAAGGTATATAAAAGTAGATGTCAAGTCACATCACGGATCACAACATTATTGCCCCATTTCTCTATTCAGAGTGTACGGAATTTCCGAGTTGGAGGTTCTACAAAAAGAAGAATTGGCGCATGTGGATGATGATGATATGGATGATAATGAAGAGTCCTTGAAAATATATTCTGATGGTTTGACAAAAAATATGTTGAATTCAGCTACCAATGCTGTCTACTCCATGATTAAGAAAGCTGCAGAGGTGTTGGGTACAAAGAATAATGAAACCGATAAGAAGAGAGATGGAAGTGTACAATTTGAATATCTACCTTTGATTAACACCTGTTCAACTCCAATTCACAGTATCATCTGTAGAAATTGTAGTGATCTTTTATTTGGAGAGGTTTATGAATTATTGAGTTGTCAATCTATCCAAATCACAAAACTAGTGCAATTGCCATATATTTACAACTTGTTGATGAATTCTTATATTTGTCAAAGTTTTGGATTGAATTTCAGTGTAATAAATGATCGTTCAATATTCAACAAAAGTGGTCAGTATGTTGAATCACTCTTTTCTGATTTTTTTTTGGCTGCAATGTGTAATAGCTTGGCAGTTTCAGAAAACATAGCAGTCTTGAATAACAGTAAACGATTCCTGAACTCTACAAGAACGTTGACTATCGAAAACGATAACGAAGTAGTTGAAACGTCAAAAATCACTGGCGGTATTGAACAATCGATAGATGTCGATTTACCAGAAAATAATAGTAGAATTCAACCAACAGATGAATTGAAATTAGATTTATTGAGTAAAATCGATCTGCCAAAACTAACCTGCTCAACAAGTCTTGAATATAGTTCACAAATTAAACCCAGAAAAACAGTTACTTTGGATGTTTCTATTCAATCTTCAAACATCTTGAGTGGCAGTGAAACAGAAGAAATACTGACTGACATAACAGAAATAGATACACCTAGTGAAGTCAACAGCGCTTCGGATGCAAAACTCTTGATATCCGATTTTGAGGATACACAAAAAATATTAGATACAAACGTTCAAAGTTTAGATGTAACAACAGAACATCCTGAAAGTATAGACAACATGGATAATTTTATAGCAGATATTAGTGATGAACATGGACCTTCAACTGTATCATCATTACTCCATGAAAACAACCAAGTAGATAGGCAGAAGGAATCTGTGTTCCTGAGACTTTCAAATAGAATAAAGGTAAATTTTTTGTTTCTTTATTGCTTTGCTAATTTTTATCACTTCCAGGCTTCAATGATACCCTCGAATCGGAATGTTATTCAAAATATTAGCTTTGTATTATTCAATTGTGGTGAAGATTTTCACACTTGAAGTTTTCTACTTTTGCATCAGATTTGTCCGTAAGTTACTGTTCACAGAGGTGTTATTGAACAAGAGCAGAAATAAAAATATGAAAAATTTAAACATACGCCCTGGGAAAACTTTATTCAACGTGTTTTTTTCTCATAGTACATACTTGATCAACATGGCTTTCAGCGCTGATATCAACATAAATGTTAACAGTTACCTCTGCAGTCGAGGTAGATGTTGACATTCATGTTGAAAACAATGCTGAGTCATGCTCAGAAACTTGAAATATTTGGGGTGAGAGTTATATTGTCGACTCTGTTGGCAGTTGAAAACAAAACTACCATAATCGCAGAATACACATAATAATGAATCGACTAGCGAAAATACCCATTTGAAATGTTCATAACTTGGTTGCTTACACATCTTCTTTGCATACTACACACGAGATTGTTGAACATTTCTTGAGGAATTTGGTTCCATAATCGGGGCAGAAGCTCTCTCAGATCATTTAAGGATTCTGGGGTAGGTTGAGGATTATCTAATCTTCTTTGGAGCATATCCCATGCATGTTCTATGCAATTCAAATCTGGTGAGTGCGGAGGTATTGGTAAATGTGGAATACCAAGCTCCTCGCGCGCATTCTCAACTATGGCTGCACGGTGCGGTCTAGCATTATCGTCTAGAAATTGAAAAGTTTCACCAATAGCAGCGTGAAAATTTGGCACAACATTGTCAATGACATGCTCCCTATAGTGTAAGTCGGTCATATTCCCAGGACAAATGTGTCTGTGCGCCCGTTGAAACATATCCCGGCCCATACCATAACACTACCCCCTTGGAATGGATGGACTTCTTGGACATAGCGACGATTACGGGGTATGCGTGGGATTGTCCATACCCTTATTCTTCGAGAATCTGAAAATTGTCTATATCTGGATTCATCAGTGAAAAGGACACTACGCCATTGATCCTTCCAATTGATATGTTGCCTTGCCCATTCCAGTCTTTGACGCTTATGGTCACGTGTTAATGGAACTCCTCTTAATGGACGTCTAGAACCTAGATTCACCTCTCTCAAACGTCGTCTGATGGTTTCGATGGAAACTTGGACCCTATCTGCATTTTGAAGAGTATTCCGTAGCATTCTACACGTAGGTGTAGAGTTTCTTCTCGCCGAAACGGTGATGAAACGATCCTGAGCAGGTGTTGTTTTTCGTCGCCCACCAAGCCTTGGTCTTTCCAACACGGAACCTGTTTCCCTGAACCTATTCCAAAGTCGAGATATCACACTTTGGCTGACTTGGAGCCTTTCCGCTACAACAACCTGAGTTAGGCCACCCTGTAGCATTCCGATAGCCCTATTAGCCTCAGCGTTTGTTAATTTACGTCTTGGCATTTTCAGAAAACTCGTTTCAAATCAAAGCCGTTGATAAACTGACTTCATTTCAAAATAAGAACATTCGTGAAGAATATGCAAAGAAGCAAACTTCAGAAAAAAGGCGACCAGATTGACGAAATGTCTCATACTGATTTATATTGGATCGATTCGAGTTGTTATTGAGTTTTAAATGATTTTACAGCGATTTTCTCGAAGATACATACTTTTAAAAACGATTGAATACGATATCCCTAACTCTTGTGGAGCTGTATTTATTTATTAAACTTAAACAAACAAACTACTTATTATTATATATTCAAAAGTAACTGATTATTTGGAAAAAGGTAGTAACTATACATAAAGCTATAGAAAACTGTTTAAAAAAATTATTCTTCGTTGTAATTAACATGGTAGGTAACAGAAAAAAAATTATAGGCATTTTATTGATTAAATTGAGAGCATTTTGATGTTTAGCGTCTTTGATGTTGGCAATAATGTTGACACTGTTTCTTCTTAACTTGTCATATTGGTGCTGATTCACTGGTCTATTGTTGTCAGCAATAGTATCAATTTCATACGCGAAATTTGTAGAAGGCAAGGGTGAAGGCGGAAGCGAATTTTTCTTATATAAATCTTTATTTTCAGGCATTGGAGAGAAATGTTTCTCTTTCTAGTCAATACCTTGAAGAACTCAGTAGAAGATATAAAAAACAAGTTGAAGAAATGCAGAAACTTGAAAAAACAATGCAGTCAATGTTAGAAGAGCGAAAGAAATTGGAAGATAGGAGTAATGAGCTTGAAGAACGCTTGGACTTTTTGATAATGACTCTGGAGAAGTGGCCTAGCTTAAGTTTTTGGTTTCTTACTTCAATAACCATTTTGTGTGGTGTTTTCTGGATATGTGGAGGTGAAAGACAAAAAACTAGAATTGATCCATCGGCCGGTATAAAGGTATGTATGTATGTCTTGTTTTTGTGATATGTAAACCAAATTTTTAACATTGCATCAACTCAAGAAGAATAAAATTGAGTGTTATTTTGAACTTGAATTCGTATTGGTTGTTTTTGTTACTTAGGCCTCAATTTACGTCAATTCTCTGTTGAATTTCACCATAACACTCATTTATTTATACGTCATTTGTGCATGACCCTTGACATGTTCTTCTTCCGGGTCTAGAATTCGAAATGGACGTGTATAAAAATGCCGGTTATATTTAAATTTGACTCATCTCTCTTAATTCTTAACGAAGATCATTTACCTATTTCTCTGATTCAACTCCTATATATTTATATTTATGCATCAAGAAATGCATACTTTTGAATACGAATCATTTTGAATTATAAGTGCAGTCGGCGGTGAGATGCAAGAAGCGAGTCCACCTTCTTTTTTTTTGATTCTTCAACATTACATTCTAGTTGATTTGCAATTTCCTGCCAAGCAACTTGTTTGCGAGTTGTATTTTTATATTTCATTATTTTAATAGCAGACCCGGCCACGCGTTGCTGTGGCTAAGGTATACGTTGGATTATTTTTATGAATAATTCTAACATAACCTTAACCTAACCCAACCTAACCCTTACCCAGCCCTTACCCTACCCTCAGCCTCATCCTCACCCCTACCCTTGCACTTACCCTTAGACTCTAATGTTGTTGAAACCTCGTTCCTCAATTATGTTTGAACAAAATGATATCATTTGGAACAAACACACTTGTGTAATGCTGAATATCCTGCAACAAATGTTTAGATTGAGGTTCTTGCCCTGAAAGTAACGAATTCGAATTTGATTTTTCCATTCAAACAACATAATCCTGGGGGTTCGTTTCGATATCTCAGAGCATTGCAGTATTTATAAATAGTGCTCATATTTCCAAAAGAAACCAATATATTGCTAGCATAATCGACTGTGAGATCAAATCTAAATGCCAAACGCTCAAAGTTGATCATTTCATTGCGATCTATATTTTGTTTTATCTCGCCTGACATCGATGATATCGATTCTTCCGGATCTGGGGCAGATCTTGATTGATAACCTCTAATTCTGTTTGCTTCCACTCGCTGCCTACGCTCTTCTTCAGACTCATTGTCTCGATCATAACGAACTCGTCTTGAGTCACGCCTCCTCCGACAAATATTAGGACGCCTCACTGATGGCATTTTTATCAATACAACAACTATCCCACAACACAACGATATATATCAAACAAAGTGATTTTGCACTCAAATGGAGAATGACGTGTCGAAGCTACATGCAAAATTTTGTCCAGATCGCATGACCAGAACCATAGAAAATTATAACTTTCGAACGTGATGCTCCCACATAGGTAAACCATAGACCCTCTTTTATTAATATAGATATACAGTGTGTTTCATGAGTGGTTGGCCATAGCCTAGTGGTGAAAGCAGGTAATTCAAGCCTTTCAGAAATGTTGCTTGTTTTGTATCCTAGGCCATTAGTTAAGGAGATACAAGGTGATTTATGGATTTCGGTTTGAATTTACTTTGGCATCTGAGGTCCGATTTTGATAAAATTTCACGGGTTTGTTCACTTCAGAAAATCAATTCGAATGGCCCATAAAATATTAATATTTTCAGGGCAGTACTCAGAAAATCGTGGTTTATCTTTCAAGCCTGAAAATCTATTTTTTACATCACTCAGAGAAATTTCGTTATTGACATGAAATTCAATCAATTCAATTTTCACTTTGAATGGCACACTTCCTACTAGCGAGTAGCGATCGAACGAATTGATATTTTATGTAATTTTTTTGAAATGCGGTCCTGATTTTAGTCCATTCTTGATAATATTTCTTATCTTCTGCTGAAACTTTGAATCTTTTAACTTTCTGTTCAACAAGTTTTGAATTCTTCTGAAACAACATATTGAATTCAGGAAAAATGCCGTAAACCCCCTTGAAACATGTAATCAATGAGTACAATTGCTTTAAAACAAAAAAATATTGACTTGTATTCCTCAGGAAATTGGCTAGATATCGCTCTATTTACACATCAAATATTTGGAATTCAAGGAACGACATTCAGTGCCTCCAAACATAGGTGTCAAATTAAAGGGTACTCCAACTTGTATTCAAAATTCGAACTATTCACAACAATTGTGCGTATTTCGATATGATATTTGGTTATGGCTTTTGCAATAGAAATTCAAGAGCAGCAGTGCGAGAATATCCTCACAGATTTTCAAACAGTACACCTGTATCATGGCACCCAAGGTCCCCTGAACTTACTTCTATGGATTATTTTCTGTGGGGTTATCTGAAAGTATATGTATATACCGTTCAAATAACTTCACGAGAGCATTTGAGGCAGAGGATAGGAGGAGATTGCACAAAATTAAAACGAAATCCCGATATTATAAGAAGGGCAATAAATAATCTTATTTTGAGAGCTAGGAAATGTGTCTAGATGAAAGGACACCATTTCGAACATCTCTCAGGATACTACCATTTCAATTCCGTATCGTGAAATGAAATAAATAAGTTTCAAGTTTTTCGAAAAAAATAAAAAATATTAATATCTAGTTATTTGTGTTGTGAAGCGAATACACTAACGGATCACATTACCTAAAATAGTGCAATTCAATGTTATAACTCTCTTAAGCTTTGAACTCCAAAATCTCAGCGAAAGGCAAGAAATATTGTCACGAACGAATTAAAATCAGGACCGCGTTTAACAAAAATTACATATTATATAAATTCGTTCGATCGCTTCTCGCTTATAACAAGTGTGCCATCCGAAGTGAGAATTGAATTCCTTAGACGGAATTATGTATTTTTGAGCGCTCGTACTACTTACACGAGGGCTATATCATTTCGTCACGATGTCTGTATTTTTCGAATTTTGAGCCGAAAATGGTCTCAATCGACTATGTTCGACCCACTGATGACGAATCCGTCCGAAAATTCGAGTCTGTCCGTCCGTCCGGCTGTCCGTCCGGCCGGCCGTAAGCACGATAACTCTCGAACGGATCAACCTAGAGACTTGAAATTTTCAGTGTAGGTTCAGATCTCAAATGCCTCGGTTAAGTTCGTTAATGGGCAGAATTCCACCAGGGGTTCCGTAAATATGGCCGTTCTCCTGATTACTTCGGAACTACAGATTCGATCGAGTTGAAACTTTGCCCTCAAATGGAGAATGAGGTGTTCAAGCTACATGTGAAATTTTGTCCAGATCGCATGACCAGAACCATAGAAACAATAGAAAATTGTAACTTTTGAACGGAAACGCCTAGGGACTTGAAATTTTCAGGATAGGTGAGGTTCTGGAATGTCGTGATGACGTTCATCTATGAGCAAAATTATTCTAGGGGTTCCGTAAATATGGTCGTTTGAAATTTAGTATTTTTGATAATTTCAAAACTACAGATTCGAGCGTCACGAAATTTTGTATTTAAATGGAGAATGATATATTCAAACTACATTTCTCCAGATCACATGACCAGAACCATAGAAACCATAGAAAATTGTAACTTCTGAACGGAAAGGCCTAGGAACTTGAAATTTTCAGGGTGGGTTTGGATCGCGAATATCGCAGTCACGCTCATCAATGAGCAAAATTAGACTAGGGGTTCCGTAAATATGGCCGTTCAAAATATTTGCCTGATAGTTTCGAAACTACTGATCGGATTGAAATTTTGCACCTAGCTGAGGAATAATGTTTTCAAACTACGTGCGAAATTTTGGAGTCTGGAGTTTCGCCTAAGTTTCAGAATTTTTTTGACAGCTGTCGAAAATTCCTTCAATTGATTTCAAAACTGGAAAATGGGAATCTACCTACGAGATGCATGTACGAGCGCTCAAAAGCTCCTGCCTTCACGGCAGTGCTTTTCGTAATTTTTTTATAGCAATAACGAAATTTCTCCAAGTGAACTAAAAAATATGGATTTTGAGGCTTGGAAAATAAACAACGCTGTTTTGAGTACTGCCCTGAAAATATTGATATTTTGTTAGCCATTCTAAAGGGCTTTCTGAAGTAAACAAACCCATGAAATCTCATCAAAATCGGAACCAGATTCCAAAGTTATGACTATCGCAAATTCCGGCCAAAATCCATAAATCTAAATTAATAGCGTAAGGATACAAAACAAGCAACTTTTCTGAAAGGCCTGAACAACCCACATTCACCACTAGGCTATGGCCAACCACTCATGAAACAACCACACAGACCCGGCCACGCGTTGCTGAGGCTAAGGAATACGTTGGATTATTATTATTATTATTATAAACCCTAACCTAGATTAGTGTTATTAAATGAATAGATATAGATACTGAATTATTGAAATAAATTATTGATTATAACGTACAATAGTCGATAACAAATGCGAATCATCCTGAATTATATATTAATCAATAGTTTATAAACTTTATACGGCGTTTTTGAGCGCTCGTACTACTTACACGAGGGCTATATCATTTCGTCACGATGACTGTATTATTTCGAATTTTGGGCCGAAAATGGTCTCAAACGACTATGTTCGACTCACTGATGACGAGTCCGTCAAAAAATTCGAGTCTGTCCGTCCGGCCGTCCGTATACACGATAACTCTCGAACGGAATATCCTAGAAACATGGAATTTTCAGGGTAGGTTCGAATCTCGAATGCCGCGTTTGAGTTCGTCATTGGGCAAAATTCGCCCAGGGGTTCCGTAAATATGGCCGCTCGAAATTTTGTTTTTCTGATTACTTCGAAACTACTGATTCGATCGAGAAATTATAACTTTGTAATGGGAAGGCCTAGGGACTTGAAATTTTCAGGATAGGTGTGGATCTCGAATGTCGCGGTCACGTTCATCAATGAGCAGAATTAGACTAGGGGTTCTGTAAATATGGCCGTTTGAAATTCAGTTTTCTTCATAATTTCAAAACTATGGATTTGATCGTGACGAAATTTTGTCACCTAAAGCACTGACCTGAAGTCTGGATTTTCGCCTTAGTTTTAAATTTTCTTTGACAGCTGTCAAAATCTTTCAAATTGGTTCCTAAAACTGGAGAATGCGAATCTACCTACGAGGTGGATAAACGAGCGCTCAAAAGCTCCTGACTTCACGGCAGTGCTTTTCTAAATTTTTAAACGGGACTACAGGTAGACCTCGAATGATACTCTGAATAGTATCGCGCGCGCTCTGTCCTCTATCTCGAAAATGGTTCAAGATATAAAAAATTTATTCGTACAAAAGTTGTAGAGAATTTAATCTTTCACAATATTTATAATGAAATTAATTCGTATAAAACCCATAGGAAAAAAGATATTTGCAATAAATGTGTGAACAATCGATTTTTTGACCTTCGACCAGGGAACTTCGGAAGACGCGGACACCCTACGATAAGTAGGTTTTGAGGCAGAGTTTAGGGTATCAAAATAAAAGTTTATACACGTTTATAGCCGACTATCACCCATTTCGAGATTCTTGCCCAGATTTGACTAATATGCTTGGACTAAATTGACCATTAGTGCTCATATTTCCAAAAGACACCAATGTATTGCTAGCATAATCGACTGTGTGATCATATCTAAATGTCAAACGCTCAAAGTTCATCATTTCATTGTATTCTATATTTTGTTGTATCTCGCCTGAGATCGATAATATCGGTTCTTCCGGAGCTGGGGCAGATCTCGATTGAGAACCTCTCATTCTGTTTACTCATTGTCCCGATCATTACGAACTCGCCTCCGCCGACCAATATTTGGACGCTTCACTGATGACATTTTTATCAATCACAATAACTATTCCACAGCACAAAGATATATATCAAACACAGTGATAAACTTCTAGGCAATTTATAGAAACACGATAAACTTCACTTACACAAGTGTCAAAATTCTCATGAAATATAAGTAATCTAGTATTGTTCGCTTGGTCGGAGGAAAAAGGAAAGCCTGTTTTTTCCGTATGTTTTTTTCGGAAATATTTCGTTGTATAAACCTTGTCCTGATAATAACGAACACAGCTAAACAAGAATGATCGAATTTTGTGCAGTCGTTTGAACGTGAAGCCCGCACGCAGGTAAACCATAGATCATCTTTTATTAATATAGATTATGACAATAATAATTCACCATAACAACGTTCACAACTACTGAATAATTAACTGGATTTCATTTCTATACATAGTGTTAATTGTTTTCGTAGAATGGCTGAGACATATAGACGGACATTGTGAAATAATAAAGGTTCCGTTTTCCATATTTTGCTACGGCCATAATGAAATTGACATATGCGTTAGGGTATTCAAAAAGCGGGATCTTGGAAGTTCATTTCTCGATGGGAATAATTAAGCCCAGTTTCTATCAGAATATATGGGAGGATAAAGATAAAGAGAGATGAAGATGTATTCCTAATCTCAATTTCTGATCTTCTTATTGTCTTAACCTCATTCATTCCTAGCACCATATTTTTACAGCGTAGGAAGTCTTTCGATATTATAACTACCAAAGATGAGAAGAAAACAAGAAGACCTAGTGATCAAGCTCTGAAAATTGTGAGATCTTCCCTAATTGCAGAAGAAAGAAAACTGTCACTGGAAAAACGAAAAAAAAAAAGAAGCATCAAATGTCTACAACGTTCTAATTCTAATGAGTTCGATACCAAGAATTATAGGATTAACAGCC
This sequence comes from Aphidecta obliterata, assembly GCA_963966015.1. Taxonomy (NCBI): domain Eukaryota; kingdom Metazoa; phylum Arthropoda; class Insecta; order Coleoptera; family Coccinellidae; genus Aphidecta; species Aphidecta obliterata. The sequence continues at coordinate 4,392,603 of OZ014430.1, read as the reverse complement.
CTGATGAACCACAGAATGCAATACATGGTAAGAACTTTCCTTCATTTGAAGTTGTCAGTACATACATTTAATTGTTTTCTAAAGTGCTTGTAAATCAAATCAACCATTCTTATTGCACCTTATCGAGAAATAAACACGTTTTGACTGATCCATAGGTATTTGCGAAAACAAAATTTTATCTCCTAGTTTTTTCTGAAGAAACCGGTTTATAGGCTTTGACTAGTCCAGATATTTTTGAGCGCTCGTATTACTTACACGAGGGCTATATCATTTCGTCAAGATATCTGTATTTTTCGAATAATCCGTTAATCCACGGAGTTCAAGTAGCTTGGGAAGGCCACAAGCACATCGACCATCCCTTTTTGTAAAATACGGGAATATACTCGCTACGGGATCGCGAAACATATTATTGATTCTTTTCGGATAACATGATAATGATATTTCTTACAAATGTTATCGACCAGTTATTATCATTATTATTGTTAACGTTCCATTTTTGACGACCAAAAAATAAAGTTCCTTCTGTATTCCAGCAAGTAAAGGTTTTTCTTGGTACAAAAAACCCAAAAAGTTTGTTTCGATAAGGTTCTATATGTTTTCTTGGGTGCTGAATCCGAATTTGAGGTGTGTTCTCCTTAGATCTGAGTGCGGCGTATGGACGAAAATCCCAAAACACCTCAAAAATTTCGGTCTTATTCAGTTTTTTTGCCTATATCTTAATAAATTATTCAAGAACATCGATGTTATGATGAATATGACGTATATACTTATTTTTGAGCGCTCGTACTACTTACACGAGGGCTATATCATTTCGTCACGATGTCTGTATTTTTCGAATTTTGAGCCGAAAATGGTCTCAATCGACTATGTTCGACTCACTGATGACGAATCCGTCGGAAAATTCGAGTCTGTCCGTCCGGCCGTCCGTCCGTCCGGCCGTCCGTCAGCACGATAACTCTCGAACGGATCAACCTAGAGACTTAAAATTTTCAGTGTAGGTTCAGATCCCGAATGCCTCGGTTAAGTTCGTTAATGGGCCAAATTCCACCAGGGGTTCCGTAAATATGGCCGTTCAAAGTTTTGTTTCCCTGATTACTTGAAAACTACAGATTCGATCGAGATGAAATTTTGCACTCAGATGGAAAATGAGGTGTTTTAGCTACATGCGAAATTTTGTCCAGATCGCATGACCAGAACCATAGAAACCATAGAAAATTGTAACTTTTGAACGGAAATGCCTAGGGACTTGAAATTTTCAGGATAGGTGTGGATCTCGAATGTCGTGATCACGTTCATCTATGAGCAACATTATACAAGGGGTTCCGTAAATACGGTCGTTTGAAATTTTGTTTTCTCGATAAATTCGAAACTTCGGATTCGATCGAGATGAAATTTTGTATTTTAATCGAGAATGATATATTGAAGCAATATTTTGTCCAGATCGCATGACCAGAACCATAGAAACCATAGAAAATTGTAACTTTTGAACGGAAAGGCCTAGGAACTTGAAATTTTCAGGGTGGGTTTGGATCGCGAATATCGCGGTCACGTTCATCAATAAGCAAAATGAGACTAGGGGTTCCGTAAATATGGCCGTTCAAAATATTTTTTTCCAGATAGTTTCAGAACTACTGATCGGATTGGAATGAAATTATGCATCTAGCTGAGGAATAATGTATTCAAAGTACGTGCAAAATGTTGTCCAGACCGTATCACCAAGACCATAGATATCGTAGAAAATTCTAGCGAATTATCGAAACAAAATTGATCAGCTGAAGCACTGACATGAAGTCTGGAGTTTCGCCTAAGTTTCAGAATTTTTTTGACAGCTGTCAAAAATTCCTTCAATTGGTTTCTAAAACTGGAAAATGCGAATCTACCTACAAGGTGCATGTACGAGCGCTCAAAAGCTCCTGCCTTCACGGCAGTGCTTTTCGTAATTTTTTTTTATTTATCACTGCCTAACATCCCGAACTTCATCTTCAACTATTAGATGTAATGTTATCATTACCTCTCCCCATTTGAGTCTGAAATATACCACAATCACCTCATTCATTCTCTTCTTTCCCCTTGATTTATTTTAGGAATCTTCGGTTTCTTATAATGATAAGTACTTTTGTTTTTGTGTGTGTAATTCATGTTATATCCATCATTCTTCACCTTTCCAAGTGTATTCCATAGATTCGTTATAAAATTCTGTATTCTCACCTTTCTGCCTATCGTTTGCAAGGAGATTTTAGTTTTTTATAATTTCCCTCTCTGTCTGTCTCTTTCATCAATTCACTTTGCTATTTCTTTCCATTCAGGTGAGAATGATTTAGGGTATCAATGTTACCCGCAATCCTTTTCAGAAATATTTTATAATAAGGTGCTTCAATTATTACACTTCATGTTCATTACGTTGAAAATAACACGGAGTAGTGTTGCATGGAAAATGTTCCACTTAGCAAAAAACTAGGAAAAAAATTGAATTGAATGGAGGAACATTACCAGTCCAAGCCTCAAGGGACTGGTTAGTCTGTGTTGAAGATGCAATGGTTACATCAAAATTTGCTAATATTGGAGGATTGGAGGGTTTACCAGGAATGTCGTGTGATTTCGATTGGTGAATTATGTGCTAATGACAGGATGAACAGCTTATTTGATTGCGAGATCACGTAATGAACTTGTCAATTTACATGGTCCTAACTAATAACTTTTCCTAAGAATTTTAGCGAGGTGATCTCGCAATATTGAAACGCGCTCCCTGATGAGGAAACGAATGTGCGTTCGTCTCCATAGTTTTTTTTACGTAGAGAGAAATCCTCATGGAACTCAGGTTGAAGTAACTGAAACTTAAACCTGCTGTTCTTAGTTTCCAGGCATCTATTGCCTACTAACCTTTTGACTAATTTTCAATGAACCATTCGTCTTCTTGCAATTTTCTGTATATGATGTCTGCTCGTTGATGTCTGACTGCTATTCCCGAGTTGTCTGCATATACAGCTAGCAGATTCCTAGGTTTAAATGTTTTAGATAAGTGGTTCTAGAACTGAACCTGGGGGCACTACTGCTGCTTCTACTTCTACGGTGGAAGATACTGTGGCATCTATTTTTACATAAAACTTCCTGTTCCTCAGGTAATTTCTCGGTCGAAGGCTCTCAACATTTGATAGAACTAATCCTATGGCATGTTTATTCTGAAATCCTTGAGTGATGTAATACTTGTGCTAATCATACGAGATCCCTATTGGTACCTGATTTTTTCGAATCATCTAGATTCTAGATACATGAAATACATACATATTATGTTCTCACATATGACATATCCCCCATTCCACAAATCAATAATCAAATAAAATAACTCGAGAATTTTCACGTCTGTAATAATATATTAGAGATATTTTCATGGCATGGCAGACATAAAGATTTAACATCTTTCATTTAACATCTTTCTGACTGCCACGCCATGAAAATAGCTCTAAAATAAAATAACATTCTATTACATACATACAAATGACATATAGATCAAAGGGCACTAAGTTAATCAACTTAAGATAAGATAAACCTAAATTTTAATTTTAGATAAATTAATAGTTCTTCCTATTTGTTCATTCAGAATCATTTATTTGTTCAGAATTATCATTTTCTTTAATAATGAGTTCATTTTCTTTTTGAATGTTTCTACTTGTACTTCTTCACTAAAACTACCTTCAAAAATATTTTTATCGTTTTCAAATTTACTCTTAACATTAGAATTTCTTTTATCATTATAATCATTTTGAGAATTATTATCATCTTTTTCTGGTATATAACTAAATTACTTTGTAAAATATGGCTTGAGAAAAAGCCTACTTCTCCTTAAGTATAACATCGCTATTAGATTCCTTAACAAGATATGATCTTTCATTAACTGGTTTCGCAACATTTCCTGTTACCAAATACTTTTTTTGATATTCATTTTTTCATTATTCTTCAATTTCCTCAACTTTCTGATAGATTTATCATGAAACATTTTTGGTTTATTTTACCTTTGTTCAAATTTTTTTTCTGATTTCGAAAACTAACATTTTTCGGATATAATGAGACATTTGGTACTGGAATTAAAGTTTTAGTTTTCCTTCCAAACAATAATTCACTTGGTGACAGAATATTATTATCTACTGGTGTGTTTCAATAATCTAATAATGCAAGATTCAAATCTGTATTGGATTCCGAACATTTCTCCATAATATTTTTAACTGTTTGAATTGAGCGTTCCAACATCCCATTCGATAGAAGATAATGTGTACATGCTCCAAATGCCAACATTAAGGAAATTTTTCAGATTCAAAACCTGAAAATTGAGTACCATTGTCTATGGTATGGTCTACCAAAGAATGTGGAATACCTAGTCTCCAAAGAATGTTTCTAAAATGTTTCACGGTAGTTTCTGCAGTTGAATTAATTATTTTACAAATTTCTACATATTTAGAAGAATAGTCAATTATAATGAGATACTTATATCTACCTACCTTATACAAACACATGGCACATTCCACATGAAACTACAGCATTTTTAATATCACGGTACATACCAGGCCAATAAAGATATAGCTTTGCCTTTGAAATACATTTTGTGATACGCATATGACTTAAATGGATTGAATTCAGCATATCATTGCCCAAAGTTTTGGCCACTACTAAACAACTTCCTTTATACATCAGATTATCAACCTTTACAAGCTCTGCTCTGTCGTTGGAAGATATTTTTGAATTAGATTTACATTCGGCCTTTTTTGGGTCATCCTTCTTTTACATATTTTGATATTGTTTTAAGTTTGATTCCATGTTTCTTCTTTATTCATCTTCATTTATTTTCATCGATTTTCAGTGATGGAATAGTATATTGTATAATTAGTGGGAAAAGCATAATATTCCCAAACGACTGTGATACACAGGAGTTTGGAAATATGCTTTTCCCACGAATTATACATACTATTTTTTCTTCGATCGTTGATTTACATTTAAAAAATTAATTAAAAAATATTTCATTCAAGATGTAATCAAGTAAGTTCAAATAGGTTTCTCTATGTTCATATTGAAATATAGAAGTGGTAACCATGGAAATTACTTTGTTATGACAAAAGTAAAATAATTTTCAAGCCGGTTTTGTTTGATTCGTTGTATTTTATAAGGAATTGAAAAAAAATTAGTAAACATGAGCACTGATATAGTGTTGGGCGATACTTCGTAAAGTATCGATACCCTGGATCGTATAATATCGAACCAAATAGTATCGATACTGAAATCGTATCGCTTCGAAAGTATCGATACATTAAATATCGATACTTAAATATCGGACAATTTCGTACTGTAAAAAAACAAATCACTTTGATATATAAAAATGAAATAATAAAAGTCAACATAAAACAAATTTATTAAAATTATTACTAAAAAAAATTACGAAAAGCACTGCCGTGAAGGCAGGAGCTTTTGAGCGCTCGTACATGCACCTTGTAGGTAGATTCGCATTTTCCAGTTTTAGAAATCAATTGAAGGAATTTTTGACTGCTAATTCGCTAGAATTTTCCACGGTATCTATGATCTTGGTGATGCGATCTGGACAAAATTTTGCACTTAGTTTGAATACATTATTCCTGAGCTAGGTGAATTTCATTCCAATTCGATCAGTAGTTTCGAAACTATCAGGAAAAAAATATTTTGAACGGCCATATTCACGGAACCCCTAGTCTAACTTTGCTCATTGATGAACGTGACCGTGAAATTTGCGATCCAAACCCACCCTGAAAATTTCAAGTTCCTAGGCCTTTCTGTTCAGAAGTTAGATTTTTTTATGGTTTCTATGGTTCTGGTCATGCGATCTGGACAAAATATTGCTTTAATATATCATTCTCGATTAAAATACAAAATTTCATCTCGATCGAATCCGTAGTTTCGAATTTATCGGGAAAACAAAATTTCAAACGACCGTATTTACGGTACCCCTTGTATAATGTTGCTCATAGATGAACGTGATCACGACATTCAAGATCCACACCTATCCTGAAAATTTCAAGTCCCTAGGCGTTTCCGTTCAAAAGTTACAATTTTCTATGGTTTCTATGGTTCTGGTCATGCGATATGGACAAAATTTCACATGTAGCTTGAACACCTTATTTTCCATTTGAGTGCAAAATTTCATCTCGATCAAATCTGTAGTTTTCAAGTAATCAGGGAAACAAAACTTTGAACGGCCATATTTACGGAACCCCTGGTGGAATTTGGCCCATTAACGAACTTAACCGAGCCATTCGGGAACTGAACCCACACTGAAAATTTCAAGTCTCTAGGTTGTTTCGTTCGAGAGTTATCGTGCTTACGGACGGACGGACGGCCGGACGGACAGACTCGAATTTTCCGACGGATTCGTCATCAGTGAGTCGAACATAGTCGATTGAGACCATTTTCGGCTCAAAATTCGAAAAATACAGACATCGTGACGAAATGATATAGCCCTCGTGTAAGTAGTACGAGCGCTCAAAAACACCACAGAACAAAGAAAATAAATATAAATTTACAATTGCCAGTCTTCTAAATCCAATGACTTCAGAAACAATAATTTAGAGAGCATTTCCCCGCTCAAATTGTTTCTTTTGGGTGTCATTATATTTCCTGCTTGCGAAAAGACCCTTTCGCAGGGAACAGAACTGCCAACAATTGACAAATATTTGATAGCAATGTCTTTCAAAATGAAATATTCATTAGCATTCCAAAATAATAATGGGTTAGATTTCAGGTCCATCAAAGGGCGATTCAAATAATGCTTCAAATGAATGAAGAGCTCATCAGTTCGTTCAGTTTGTTCAGTTTCATGTAGAGACCACAAACTGTCAGATTTCGGTGTATTAGATGGTCCCGCAATATTTGGAGTACTGATACCTACTGATTTGCAAATTTTGTCTAAATAACTGATTGCGTGGGAACAAGAGATTTTGTTATTGAAATGGACTTTTTTGAAACGAGGGTCCAGGATCGTTGCGCAAGCTAAAATATTCACTTGTTTCACAGCACCAAATCTTTTGGAAATTCCTTGCAAAGCCGCATCTTTTAACAATTGGGCACTTTCTGATGAAAATGAGAGATTTTTTATTTTGTGAGTTAGGCAATTCATGATGGGGATTATTTTACTTGCTGTAAGGTATTTATCGCCGGAAATTTCTTTTGAGACCTCTTCAATAGGTCCCAAGAGCTGAATTATCTCATTGATTGTCTGCATATCATTGGCATCTACCATTGTGGGAGCCTTTGGAAATTTGATAAGAATGGGCGCAATAACAACTGACAGATCGAAAAATCTTTCCAGCATATAAAACGCCGAATTCCAACGCGTAGGCACCATTCGTATCAATTTGTATACACTGTCAGAATTCGATTCAGACTGTATGCGTCTCAATTCATCAGAAAGATTCACACTTTGTTTAAAATATTTAACAATACTTTTCACCTTGTCGATTATATTCTTTATATTCGCAACTTCATATACAATGCTCGACGCTACTAAGTCTAAAGTGTGAGCAAAACACGGTAGGTGCTTATTCTTGCCGAAAAAATCTTGCACAGCTTTCACAATATTCGAACCATTGTCAGTGACTACAGCTGATATTTTTTCCTGAGAAATTTCCCATTCGTCACAAATCTTTGTCATGCACGTCTTCAAATAATCAGCTGTATGCCTTTCCTCGAGTTCCAAAACAGAAATTGTTACTGTTTTGAGTTCTTTGTCTTGATAATAGTGAGCTGTTATCCCCAGAAAACTTACTGTACGCATGGTTTCTGTCCATACATCCATTGTCAAAGTTAGCGGATGCAAGGCATCGGGACGCCAAAGGCAACCCTTTCAAATTTTTTTCTCGTAAAATTAGTTAGTAAATTTTGTATTTGCACCGGGGCGGTGTATACAATAGAGCCGGCCCTGATAATAGGTGGTAACATACCTGATTTGCAAGTAATTTTTTAGTCGAAGTCACATTTGGATGTTTTCTCAGAAGGTGTTTCTTCAAGTTTGTGGTGTTTCCACTCGTCTTGATATCTGAACTACAGAATTTGCAACGGCCACCAATTGGAGTTTTTATGAAGAAATTCCAAAGTTCACTCTTAACTTTTGGCATTTTGTCTCAGGTGACGTAAGGGCACAGTAACTCGCACAACACTGCGGGGGGTCTCACAGAAATCCAGTCGAGTCGGGACTCAGGATATAAAATATAAATATAAGCAAAGAAACATAAACATACTAAATCTAATCTCTGTGGAAAGCTGGAAAGTAAACTATTCATCCCACTATACTCTAAAAAATTACGAAAAGCACTGCCGTGAAGGCAGGAGCTTTTGAGCGCTCGTACATGCACCTTGTAGGTAGATTCGCATTTTCCAGTTTTGGAAACAGGAAATTTTTGACAGCTGTCAAACCAATTCTAAAACTGAGGCGATAATCCAGACTGACCAATTTTTTCGATAATTCGCTAAAATTTTCTACGGTATCTAAGGTCTTGGTGATGCGATCTGAACAAAATTTCGCACGTAGTTTGAATACATTATTTCTCAGCTAGGTGCAAAATTTCATTCCATCAAATCGATAGTTTCGAAATTATCAGGAACAGAATATTTTGAACGGCCATATTTACGGAACCCCTAGTATAATTTTGCTCATAGATGAACGTGATCTGATCACGACATTCGAGATCCACACCTATCCTGAAAATTTCAAGTCCCTAGGTCTTTTCGTTCGAAAGTTATGATTTTCTATGGTTTCTATGGTTCTGGTCATGCGATCTAGAGAAATGTAGCTTGAATATATCATTCTCCATTAGTATACAGAATTTCATCACGATCGAATCTGTAGTTTGGAAATCATCAAGAAAACTAAATTTCAAACGACCATATTTACGGAACCCCTAGTATAATTTTGCTCATAGATGAAAGTAATCACGACAATCGAGATCCACACCTATCCTGAAAATTTCAAGTCCCTAGGCGTTTCCGTTCAAAAGTTACAATTTTCTATGGTTTCTATGGTTTTGGTAATGCGAACTGAACAAAATTTTGCTTGTAGCTTGAACACCTAATTTTCCATTAGTGTGCAAAATTTCATCTCGATCGAATCTGTAGTTTCAAAGTAATCAGGAAAACAAAATTTCGAGCGGCCATATTTTCGGAACCCTTCGGCGAATTTTGCCCAATAACGAACTTAACCGCGGCATTCGAGATTCGAACCTACCCTGAAAATTTCAAGTTTCTAGGACATTCCGTTCGAGAGTTATCGTGTATACGGACGGACGGCCGGACGGACAGACTCGAAGTTTTCGACGGATTCGTCATCAGTGAGTCGAACATAGTCGTTTGAGACCATTTTCGGCTCAAAATTCGAAAAATACAGACATTGTGACGAAATGATATAGCCCTCGTGTAAGTAATACGAGCGCTCAAAAAGGGCGTTGTCAAATTCAGAATACTGACCAATAACAAACTGTAACAAAGTTTTGGGAAAGCTGTGGGGTTTTCTCAAAATTATATTGGATCCTTGATATTCCCCACAACCTTATCAGTTATTATCTAGATATCCCTAAATGTACTTCTTAACCGGAACACAATGATATCCCTCTTAATTGCCCACCTTCAAATCCCTTTGTCATTGTCCGGCACCATTGTAAGTTGTAAGGTGTAATTTCAAGATTATACAAATAACGAATAGCTCTAAATACTCTGCACCTGAAGCAAAAATAGTATATTAAGTATCGAGAACGGTAAGGATATTTTACCGATCGAAGACAATAGTTTGGAGGAGGAGCGCAGCGACGACTCCAATTATTGTCTGAGATCGGTAGTCCTTAACGTTTGAGATACTTATAGCGTTTTTTGCACGATAGACACACTTTTTACTTAAACTACAAAATAATTATCCAAAAAATTAAAATAGTCATTCGTGGCTTCAATGTCAATGCTGTGTAGGAATATAATAGAAGGCGTTGTCTTGGTGATGAAAGCTTATTGATTGTATATTGTCAAAGTGACAATAGTAATGTTCTTCCGTACTGAACGAACTGATTTATGTAAGTTAAATCACATAGATCAGTTTAAGCGATCGTTCTTTCGTTTTCAATCAGTTCCCCCTTCCACAACTCCAAAGTGATTGCAAGTGATTATTCTGATCGCGAAATTTCTTATTTCAATTAGATCACATTGGTAAAGTCGAAATTTGAAGTTTGACGTTATAGAATTTTATATACATAGAAGTGAGCGCATTCTTTCGGGCATTAAGTGAATGAATATGTTCTGATTACAAAATCACTTTCACTTGAATCACATAAGTTCCATCAGTTGAATCAGTACGAAAGAACACTTCTAATAATTAACCGAAATCACTTCAAAAATGAGCGATTTTGAATCTTCTGAAGAAAACGAAATTCAAAAATCCTGGAAAATCGGCTGTTCTGCAGTTATTCCCGAGAAATCGAAATTTCGTAACGAGCGTACATACAAGACTTTCAAGAAATGGATTCAGGAAAAGGCAGCCAAATCAATGAAAAAGTACTGCTTGCTTATTTCGTTTAACGAATTGAAAACCTAAGACCTCCTGGAAGTCTTTGGGCTGAATATTCCATGTTGAAAGGCACAATATTTTTAAACGATGGTATCGATATATCCAAGTTCACAATTCTTATAGCATTCCTCAAGAAAAAAACTGTTGGTTACAAACCCAAAAAATCTGCCGTTTTCACTAGAGAAGAAATGAATAAATTCTTGAAAGAAGCATCGGATGATACATTTTACATAATACCTTTTGAATTTAGAAACTCCTAATGTCTATACTGGCCACATTTTGAGATAATAAAGTAGTAGATGTAAACTAAAAAGACACGGTGGATGGCGGTCCTCGACTGTTGCTGAAAGTTACGCTGAGGATTCCCTAGAAAATAAACTCGACGGAACGTGGCGAGTTGAAACAACAAATGTTGAATTGAGCAGCAATTTCTGTGAATTCAGCTACTTCTCAAGCTAGCGGTATTTCCATCAGCAATTGTAATAATTGTACTTTAACTTTCAATATCGAATGAATTAAATTCAAATCGTTTGTGAATTATTTCATTATTTCAATGAATATTTAGTCATTCCTACTTACCGTTCGCTGAACGGTAAGTAATTCACTTACTGTTCTGTTTATCTTAGCAACCAGTAAAAATAATCTACCGATCTAGCAACAAACGCGGTAACTAACAAAAGTCGCTCTATCGTGCAAAAACAATCTTTTTGCTGAATCAGTGGCGTAGCCAGGGGGGCTTAGGTGCTGCTCTTCCCTCCAAAGATATCAACGTTTTTAAATTTTTCTGAGTTCATTGTCAAACGTCAAACATTAACGAATATATTCCCCATTTGGTTGATTTCAAAATGTCCCAATTGTGAATTATTTCACATTCTCTTCGCCTTATTCTTGCAGTATCGCCTAGTTTAAATGTCGTAGAACATACATTTATTACCTCTTTACGTATATTTTTTGTAGACATGAATTATGTTTTGTTATATTTTCGGTTCATCAAAACTGACCTGACGTTGTGTAGCGGAGAATTTCCGAGGAAGTTTATGACTGTCGTAAAATTATTGTCGTTTGTCGGTCTCCTCCCCTAATATAATGAAATACAAACAAAATACTCATCTTTCTGTTATAGAATTGGAGTTCCGCTCATCAATAACAATCTCCCTTTTTATTTTGGTAATTCCCTAAAAAGATCGAAACACGAACAATTTGTTGAAACGATCTGAGATATTTATTCATATTCATATTAGATTGCTCATTTATTTTGTGTCTTTCTCAAGTTATGAATTCAACATTATTGTTATGATTTGTATGAAAAATGAATTAATACTGCAATATGAAATTAACCCGCATTGTTTTATTCAAAACCCAGAAATGGAAGATCATAGTAGATTAATGAAATGCATATTTTTGATTGAAATTACCTTCACTAATATTAAATTTTTTTGTTACACGAATTTATGTCAGAATTGGATATTTTTGTGTATATTTTGCGTTTCGTTCTTGAATGTGTTATTTAAGGGCTTTTCGAGTTTTTCAAACGTATCGTTGAGAGATTTCTACAAGAAATCTTTAATAATTCGATTTATCAACTTAGGCAATAGATATCAAGCGGTTCAGTTGTTAGAATTTGCTATCCAAATAGTCCAAGTATTTATTACATTTACTTATTCAAATAATACTGCCTATTGCCTGTGAAATGGAATTCCAGATGTGGCGAAGCCATAAAAATGTGGTAACTTGTAACCGCTTATGGTCCTTCTTCATATTCATTGTTTAGAACAAAATAACGGAACGATTTGAGTTTTCTGAATTCACGTGTCTGGTTGAAAATTCAAACATACTTATCTTTACATTTCATTTTTGTTTGAACAAACTTGAAAGACGGGATAATGGTCATTTCGACTATTCAAAGTATTCAATACTTCTGGTTATTCTAGAGTTTGTTATCGATCGATGTTTTCGTTGTTTTTCTGAAATAGATAGTAGTAGATAGGTTTCGATGTAATACGATCCAGAGTATCGATACTTTACGAAGTATCGCCCAACACTATAGTTACTAATTAACGTTAGGTGAAAGCACAGTCGACAACCCGACGAAGCTTGCCAATTTTTTTCACCTTAAAATACGGATAAAGTATTTTTATTTTTGTCTTCGAAGTTAATTTTATGGTTCGATAATCTGGAGGATTTTTTTCGGATATTTTTACGGATGCGTCAGATTTTTTCGAATTTTTTGTTGTTTTTTTGCGAAAAATTCAGATTTTTCTGCCACATACAGAAATGTAGCACAATGCGAAATCCAAACATAAGCTTCGGAAAAGAAGCAAGCATATTTCATTTTATCATTTCGATACTCGACCACCGATACACGCCATTAAGTATCGATACATCTTGGTATCGGTAAGTGAAGTATCGATACAAAATATCGAATATCGTAACGAAAAGTATCGATACAGTAAAATATCGATACGTATCGCCCAACACTACACTGATAGTGATTATTTGTTACCTTGCACGCCTCCTGAACTAGTAGAAGCCGCGAACGCGGCTTCACTTAATTTACTTCCGGCGAAATCCAGAGAGAAGTATGAACTTGCGTACCAAAGCTTCATGGATTTTTGCAGAAAAAACAACAGTGTATCCTTTTCTGAGAATGTACTTTGTTTCATGATATTGTAATAATCCATTTGTAACATTACCGCACGCTACAGCAGTGAGTTACCGCTCTGTTATTTTCTAATTGCTTAGCAACTGCCCACTATTCTGGAATGTTGAGCTTTGCGCATAGAAAACAGGTCAAAATAGTGTCAATTTTCCCACGATAGGAGAAAAACATGGCAGGTAGGCAGATTGAGGCCCCGGCGAAATATCAACAGTTCTTGAAAATGGCTCCAAAATCGGAGCCGAAACGTTGAACACGATTAAATATTAGACGCGGTCCAATCCGGAACCAACATAGTGCGTATATATATATATACTAGTAGATATTTTTCTTGCACTAAATATTTATAATATTAATTTGAAACATCAAATTCGATCATATGTTTCCACCCGAACATCTCTGGAAACAGAAATAACAACTATTTATACTTGAATTAATGTTTTATGATTTTAAAAATACCAACTCATAATAACTTAGAGACATTGAAGAAGGTCAATTTGACGACTGAAACACGTGTATGTGATGTTAATAAAGAGCATTTTAATTCGAACAAATTCCACCTATAATTTGAAGCACTCAAAACTCAAGAAATACCATTAATATATATAGATTTATTCGACCGCCTATACAGACCCAAATCGATATACTCTACCGACTTTTCAGTCCAAAAGTGACGTTGTCAGACCCGGCTCCGGGTCTGGTAACGTTTGACCATATAATCTTGCTGAGGGAAGTGAGGGGATGCCAGGGGTAAATTTTTAGCCGGGTGTGAAAAATCGGTGAAACATCATAATAAATACAGAAAACTTCAGGGTTCGACCAGTGCGAGGGCGCCTCCGTCGGAATCAACACGGTGTATATAATTGATATAGTCAATCAACTCCTCCAGTCCCTAAATATGACAACGCTGTAGATTGTATATAAACCTGAAATTCATACTTCCCACAGGTTATACAAACCCGGTATATAGAGCCGTCGTCAAGAGAAATGTTTTTTTAATTGTCCTCATGCAGCACGAAAATTGGATATTTCATCTTTCTGATATATAAATCTACAACCCATACTTTACGAAACTTATACAAACCCGGTACAGGGAACCGTCGTCAGGAGAAAAAATGCTTCCGAGTCTATCGAAGGTAGTGGAAGAAGCATTGTGATCCCTTTTGGTCTCCGATTCCAAAATGTCCACTCGCAAAATGCATTTCAGACGATTATGAACAACTTTGGTTTCGTGCCTGTCTGTCGGTCTGTATGTTCGTTAATGGACAGGATAACATCAGGGTTCTGTAAATATAACCATTCGTAATTTTGTTCTCCTGATTACTTCGAAACTACTGATTCGATCAAAATGAAATTTTACACGAAAATGACGTGTTCAAGCTACATGCGAAATTTTATCCAGATTGCATGACTAAAACCATAGAAACCATAGAAAATTATAACTTTCGAACGAAAGGGACTTTGAATTTTCAGGATAGGTATGGATCGCGAATGTCGCAGTCGCGTTTATTAGTGAGTAAAATCAGACTAGGAATTCCGTAAATATGGCCGTTTGAAATTTAGTTTTCATGAAAATTTGAAAACCACGGATGCAATCGTGACGAAATTTTGTATTTCAATGGAGCATAATATTTACAAGCTACATTTTTTCCAGATCGCATAACCAGAACCATTTCAAATTCCAACGAATTATTGAATGAAAAATCCTTATATTTCCGTAACTGCTGATTTGGCATAATTGAAAAAGAGCTGCTGTCATATAGACCAACTGCAGTATACAGGCCCGAGCTAACGGCAAATTGAACAATAACATTCCTATAAATAATGGTATTCGACAGGGTGATTCTCTGAGTCCATTACTATTCAACATAGTAAGGGACGCAGCGGCGTAACTACACAGGTGCAAACCGGTGCAGGGGGGCCCCAAGCTCTGACCAGCACACCCCGTTTGAACTAGCTGAAAAAAACTCAATATTTTAAAATTTTCAAATAAGCTCTATGTGATCAATATAAAATATATAAATCAGCGCTCTACCAATTATAATTTGTAATATAACGTAAATAGTATGTATTCAATCGATTTTTTCCATTAGAAAATTACTCACGTTACATTGAATTATTCGAAAATTACATGAATGTTTCAACGCTTCCGTACTATGTCATAATTTCTTTTGTCCCTTCTCCCTTATATCAAAACAAGTATGTAGGTACTTTTTCGCCGCTCGTAGGGGTGTCATGAAAAACAGCTCGCTCTCCTTGCCACCCAGCCAGATTGAAATGCAAGTTTATTTTATATTTATCTCGTTCATCCGTACGAAATCCCTATTTCGTTGAAAAAATGCGAACAGAAGTTAAAAAACACTTCGATGAATTAGCTTCTGATCACAGATTTCGAAGAAGAGATGAGATATTCAGAATAAATCAATAAATATTGTCTACAAAGTGTTAGATAGAATAACAATTGAAAGCACGTTTCGATGATATGATTTCAGTCAGTAAAATTTTCAATATTCTATCACCATCATTTTCACTAGATGTAGATGAAAAAACTAGTTAAAAGGTGTGACTAATTTCGAAGTATATATTCTGAAATAAAAGGCTCCAATTTTTAATTTCAATTCCTCAATATTTACCACCTATTTCTACCCGAATTAAATAAGGCATGAACAATTCACGAAGTTTGCATGAAAATAATTACGAAATGCGGAATGCTGGAATGCGACCTAACAGAAGTATTGACAGCAATATTACTGTTCCATACAATTTCTGTCACCTCTGCAGAAGCTGAAAGATCATTCAGCAAAAAAAAATTATAAAAAATTATTTGAGAAATAGTATGGGACAAGCCCGACTGCGACATTTACCGCTATAATATCAATCGACAACGAAGCAGATAGTCATTGATTCTTTCGCGAAAAATAAGGCTAGAAAGAAGTTGTAAATAAGTTAACCTTTGTTGTGAATCAAATGTATACATTGTTTTCAATGTTTGATTTTTATACACAATTGAATATTTTATATGAATACATAAATTAACCTTTCGATTCAATTCGTTTCTAGAGAAAAACAAAATTTATCTTTGGTTTAGAGTCCAATTGAATAGATTTAACGCGTAATGCATGTAAAGCTGAAATGACAGGCAAGTCGTTTCACTATTCACCCTTATTAACACAAACTTTTATCGACATCTAACAGATATTTTCTGAATTTCAAATTTTTTCTAACATTTATTCTTGATCTTTTGGCGGAATAATTCATACTAAATCTGCACATTTCATCGATCTATTACAGTGCAAGTGATTCCCAAGTTTCCATTTATTGGATTGGTAGGTTTCGAATCACTGAGGAAATAAAATTTCAGAATTTTTTTTTTAACTTCGAATTCACGCAATAACGAAATACTGCGAGATTCTCGGATTATTAAGCTACACTGGAAGTTTCAAGCTTATTCTTTTTGAAATTTATCGTGTGAAAGGAAAGGTGAAGGATTCGAATCAACTCGTTTGAGATCATTTCGACTCGATATTCGAAAATAACGGACATTCTGGCACAAGGGCGGATTTACGGGGGGAGTATAGGGGGTAATAACCCCTCATGAGTATCAAATTTACGCAACGTGATGCACAAAAAATATTGTATGCAATAAAAAATTTTATTTACGTATGTTTTTTTGTTTTATTTTGATTTTTTCTTGTATTTGAGTTTGAAAGAATGTGTATTTCGAAATTGATATGAAGTGATTGAATGTTGTGAATCTGATTTATGGGTTCCTAATCGTTATTACCCCTTCCATGAAAAAAAGTTATATCCGCCCTTGTTCTGACAAATTGAATTATTTTTATTCATCCAAAATGAGAATTGAGATTAATTCAATGAAAATAAACACATTTCATGCAATAGCACGCTGGACAATTGGAAAAAGCGCAATATTCTCTTTCCTTTTTCAGTTCTTCACAATACTTATACAAATATAACAATAACGCCCCCGACGAGATCGATCCCAATGATCTGACAACACCGCTGGGATCGAAAAGGTTGGCCGTATATCTCTGCCCAGTATATGTGGGAATGAAAAGTCGGTGGAACGTTTCGGGTCTCAAAAATAGAGTCGAATATATAAATTTTTTGAATGGAAATTTTTGTTTCCCCTCTTTAGATGCCTGAGGAGTTATATTTTCAAACAGCTTATTTTTCATTTATATACTTGTGGAAAACACCTGGATCACATGGGTCTTAGGTAGCCTGCCAAGTATACCGGGACTGAATACGTCTGTTGGATAAATATATATATATATATATATATATGCATAGCTTTCGCATTGTTTCAATGCAAAAAGAAGAAGCATTAAAACAATGCGAAAGCTTGGCATAGAATAAAGAGTACCTCATTTTCTCCCCAAACCAGAGTCGATAGACCCTTTTATATATAAAATCTGGGTTTTAAGAAGTTGAATACTATAGTCTTGAAGAAAATGTGTGTACTTTTCGCGTCTTTCAAGAGTCCCTTAAGATTATTATGAGCTTTTTGAAACATCAAATTCGAATTATTGACATAAAGAAAATCGATTTATCAATATATTTATTTTTCAGAGGCTGGTATGAGTATTACAGATAATCCTGGAGACTGGGTGGAAGATCACCGAAGACTACTTGAAATTATCAATTTAGATGAGTCTGAAAACTCTTCTCTCGACCAGTTTGGGACCATTGCGGAACAAGATGTTCCTCCTCATTATACGAGGACAGCCATCGATAGGCGATCCCATAGAATTTCTAGTCAATGTATTGAGCCAAATACAAATGGAGATGAAGACTTTTCTTACAGTGTGCCGAAAAAAAAAGAAAGTTTGGGAGAATCCCAAAGCTTTGAGATGAAGATTGTAGGAAGAAGATCTAGTCTTAATAGCAAATTGGACGAAAGCAATCGTAAAAAGCAAAAGAAGAGTTTTAGAAGTGTCTTGAAGAATGTTTTCTCATAAAAACGTGAAATTATGTTGTTCCGGAGCTTATATTCACTACCAATAAGATGGAGTCAAATCAATTCAAAATATTCTTTATTTTTCATTTGGGAAATTTCAAATCCAGAATTGGTGGAATATTCCCAACAAATATTTTTTTTTCAAAATAACTGGGTTTGATTATGACCTGAATGCGGTTTTTTATTTTTTGTGTATTCAAAAACTCATATTCATATCATAAATTGAGTAAGGATAATTTCATGCTCAAATATATTTGTTGAAAAGCTATTTACTTGTATCTATTTAAGACTATTATTTCATAGAATGCTGGAATTTATTATAGCTTCATTCAATATTGACTGTTTATCTAATTGCATTTAATTTATCAATTTGTCCGAAGAAAATGACAAGCAGACCAACAATTCAATCCATCAATTTGATGTTCCCTGTGGTTTACATGGATTGATATGTTGGCCTGCTTGTCAGATTATCTTCGGACAATTTTTCTTCGGGAAAATTGATACTTAATGTATCAATTTTCCAATATTGATTGATATAAGTGCCACACTCGTCGCAATAAATTAATTGGCCCTATTGAAATTGAGTTATTTCAAGAGTTGCTCGAAATGAGAACCATTTGCTTGAATACATTTTTCTTTTCGACTTCTCAGATGTAATTTAGTCTCTGAATCATATCGCCATTGTTTCTCGAAACATCAGAACAGTTCACTAAAAATGAGGATATTCCCAAAAGTAGTCCTACTGACATCCATAGGACGTCTTCTTCGGACATTATGGACATCCGTAGGACGTCCTTTTCTGGTACAGTGGACGTTCTATGGACGTACGAGGGAGCACTAATGTCACAACTTTGAACTGAATTCGGACCGCAGGCATCCACTAGATATCCCCTGAGGTCAAGGTAGGCGAACCTTTATGAATCAGGGTGCCGTGTTTTCTGAACAAATGATTATTGATGCCATAGGCGTGCCATCGAATAATTTCGACCTCTTGGTTATTAGGAAATAATAAAAATAATAAATACCATCAAATCAAAACTCTTTATTAAATACAAAAAAGTTACATTCGCAATGTTATAATTACACACGTAGTTTGATTTATCGTAAAATTAGTGCGACTTCTGTTGTTGAAGATTTGATGACAAATAACTTATATTAGGGTCGTAAGATGTTACTTTTAGCAGAATGCATGCTGAACTAGAATCATCAGTCAAAACGGTTCCTAAGGGATTCTTTAGTGTTATTCATCTGTGAAAATAATGACTCGCAGGCATATGTTGAAGAAAATATTGTTGGAATAGCATGAGCCAGCTTCATCAAACAGTTAAATGTGTCTGGCAACGCATTCCATGTTTCCAAAATTCTGTTATTGGCATTTCTACTTATATTACTTGTCGATCTTTCTGTTCCCATTAATTCCAACTCTTTCCTTGTTTCAATCGAATCCATATTGAACTAAATTGGAAATAAATCAGCTGCATTTCAATTTCTTCAATTTTCAACCAATCTAATTGGGAGAAGTTCAGTTTATCAAATGAAGTCTGATCAGGGTATATTATAAACTTGAGTATTTTCGATAATTATTTGAACTGACAAAATCTCGCTGAAAATTCGTTGATTGAAGTATGAATCACAGAAATAAATTCTTCAGTTATTTTTTTTGTCTGGTGTCTCGTGTATCTAAATGGACAAGGAAAGATTTAGTTCGTCCGATCTGGATCTGTCGAATCCAATCTCTACCTATCAGAACTGTACGGATAATCCGCCCGTGTATGGGGCGCTAATATGTTTACCGACTCTTGAGGAAAGTTGTGATATTTTGAAATTTTTATTAAAAGTAACAAAAATGCTATTCACAGAAACTGTTGAAAGTGCCTGCCTCTTACTTTCGCACTTTCTGAGACCATGCATTACTCGGTTCGTGATATCCAAATTTCCTTCATTATTCAATTTGGTTATTTTTTGAGCGCTCGTACTACTTACACGAGGGCTATATCATTTCGTCACGATGTCTGTATTTTTCGAATTTTGAGCCTGAAATGGGCTCAATCGACTAGGTTCGAGACTCACTGATGACGAATCCGTCGGAAAATTCGAGTCTGTCCGTCCGGCCGGCCGTAAGCACGATATCTCTCGAACGGAACAACCTAGAGACTTGAAATTTTCAGTGTGGGTTCAGTTCCCGAATGCCTCGGTTGAGTTCGTTAATGGGCCAAATTCCACCAGGGGTTCCGTAAATATGGCTGTTCAAAGTTTTGTTCCCCTCATTACTTGGAAACTACAGATTTGATCGTGATGAAATTTTGCACTCAAATGGAGAATGAAGTGTTCAAGCTACATGTGAAATTCTGTCCAGATCGGATGACCACCCTGCCAAAAATGTCTCATAGAAACTGATAGGAAATGGTCCAAGAGAACAAATGAGATCCAAATTGGATAGTGAAACCGCAAATCCGTATAGAACCGTATACGATATTCATAAGTATTTAATGGGGATTACAGATACATATTGCTTCAGTTTCTAATGGCATTCCCTAACGTGAATCCTATCCGTTTCTATCAGCGATTCCTGGGATGAATGCTTTATGTTTCTATAAGGACATGCAGTTTGAAAATAATGAGAATGTATGAGATCCAAATTGGATAGTGAAACCGCAAATCCGTATAGAACCGTATACGATATTCATAAGTATTTAATGGAGATTAAAGATGCATATTGCTTCAGTTTCTAATGGCATTCCTTAACGTGATTCATATCCGTTTCTATCAGCGATTCCTGGAATGAATGCTTTATGTTTCTAAGGGATATGCAGTTTGAAAATAAATGAGAATGTATGAGATCCAAATTGGATAGTGAAATCGCAAATCCGTATAAAACCATATGCGATATTCATAAGTATTCAATGGAGATTACAGATACATATTGCTTCAGTTTCTAATAGCATTCCCTAACGTGATTCCTATCCGTTTCTATCAGCGATTCAGTTCCTATAAGGAAATGCAGTTTGAAAATAAATGAGAATGTATGAGATTCCATCGTAGTTACTTATAAGGGTCTATGGTTTTCAATTGTGGTTCTCACATATAACACATATCTGTTCCTGATGGAAATTCCCAGAATGATTACTACATGGTTTGTATGTGTTTAAACACATACAAATGAAAATGTGAAGAATATAAAAAATAAGCACGTTCTACATAAAAATTCACCAAAACAAATCAGTGATTTTTATCAAAATAAAACAGTTTTAAGAGTTTGATATATCTATTATTTAGAAACAAAAGGATCTTGAAAAGTATAAACTTAAAAATTGAAGTTTAAAATCGCTACAGTGTCTTTTAATTGCTGATATCTGATTCATACAATAATGAAATAATACTTCAGCTATTTCCCTCTCTTTTGGATTGCTGCATCCTTCCTCTGATATTTGGTCCTCCGACGCGTTCACACTACTTGACTTTGTCCCTAAGAAAATATATTATTAAGTCAGATCGAATACTTATTGCAATATTTGTCACCTAAAATAATCCGTTTGTTGCATGTTGTTGTTGTTGCATCGTCACTCGTCATAGCACTCATAGGCAGCTGGTTGGAATAACGAATGTCGAATATACTTCGGAATTTGCCTCTGTTTATGTTTATTTAAGTGACTGGACATTTTGTAACAGCGTGATCATAATATTGGGCTGTGATATATTCAGAGATATTGTGGTATTCAGAATTCAGGACGTCCGAAGAAGATAAGGAATTTACAAGGGCGTAGTACTCCCTTTTTTCTTGGGGGGGTAATCGATAAAAAAATTTCGTCAGGTACACATCAAGTCTTGGCGATAATTCTGAAACTTTATATTTTGGATGTCTTGGGGGGAAGAGGGGGTGTAATTGCCCCCCAGTACCCCTCATATCTACGCCGTTGGGAAGTTATTCCTCGACCCAAACATTTCCCTCAATCGAATCCAAGGGCGGATATCCAGGATTTTTTTCTGGGGGGGAACAGGATTTTTTCTGGGGGTGGCACAAGATGCGGAAAGCAAAAAAATCTTCTAAGTATGTACTGTGATGGAATCTCCGAAGTACACAAAAATTCCGTCTGGGGGGGCACGTGCCCCCGTGACCACCCACCACCTCCTTGGATCCGCCCTTGATCGAATCTTATAGTATCTTCGAATCTTACTAGATATAGTAAATATAGGGGGGGGGGTTGTACTGGGGGCAATTACTCCCAAGACATCCAAAATATAAAGTTTCAGAATTATCGCCAAAAAGAACGGAAATTTTTTCATAAAAATGAACCTGACGAAATTTTTTATCGAGAACCCCCCTCGGCCCCCTCAAGAAAAAATAAGATTTACGACCTTGCTACCACTGCCTAATACAAACTCTCATACTTTGTTTCCATGTTTTCCTATCGAAACTTATAAATTCTCAGTTATTCTTAGCCATATAAACGCTTATAGAAACCGCATAAAATTAGATAAGGAATCCCTGATCAAAACCATCAAATCCTGAACCCACTGTTTCCCCAAGATACTCAATAAGATTTTAATTGTGAATTCCCATTCATTTCTGATACGTTCTCAAGCTTATGACTGAGCATATAATATCGTTATAATTGAAAGTGGAAAACCTCATCGAATCTCATAGACTCCTTTAAGCACCACTGCCTGATACAAACCAGTACACCATGTATTCGGATATGCTCATAAATAACATCTACTTATCAATATTCATAAAACCTTATAGAAAGTTTATGTGTCACGGATAACGTCCGCATGGATTACAGACTCTCCTCATAGATCCTTATAGACTCCCATAAATTGTCTATATTGTTTCATGAGATTTCATGAGGTATTTTTGGCAGAGCAGAACCATAGAAAACATAGAAAATTGTAACTTTTGAACGGAAACTTTTGGATGGAAACCTGCGCCCTCAAATATGTTTGAACCAAATGATGTCATTTGGTAATGCTTAATATTCTGCAAGGAATGTTTAGATAGAGATTCTTGTCCTGAAAAAAACGAATTCAAAGGTTCGGGTGGCGTTGTCAGTTGTTGCAATTTGATTTTTCCATTCAAAAAACATAATCCTGGGGATTCGTTTTGATATCTCAGAGCATTGCAGTATTTCCAAAAGACACCAATATATTAGCATAATCGACTGTGGGATCATAATATCTAAATGCCAAACGCTCAAAGTTGATCATTTCATTAATTCATTCTGTATTTTGTTGTATCTCGCCTGAGATCGATAATATCGATTCTTCCTCTCATTCTGTTTGTTCATTGTCCCGATCATTACGAACTCGCCCACAACACAACGATATACAGGGTGTCCGGGAAAATGTGGTAAATCTCGGATTCAGATCAAATATAAAAGAATAAGATGACAAGTTCCCATAATTTTTTTTCCTAGCGGCCCTCCCTACGGAGATAGGGCCTCCTGAATGACGTCACTTGAAATTCATTTTACTGGAATAAATTTTAAACTACTTAATATAATTTAATGAAAATTTGATATGATGAACACTAGTAAGGACCTCTTGAAATACTGCCCTTAAATTTAAATTAGCTCGTTTAGTTTACCAGGGGCGGACTAGGTTGTACGTTTTAATGCTTACATTTTCAACACCCTGTACGATGAGGAGTTGAAAAAAACAAATTTGAATACCTTGAACATTAAACTAAAGAAAAAGGTACTCTTGTTCATAGTCGATAAAATGAACCGTTTTCGAAAAACAAAATAATAAAAGAAGTAACTTCTTTATTTCTATTAAAAAGAATCATGAATTCTAATTTTTTTTCTGCAACGTGTGATACGAACGTTATTCAAGGAACGAAAAAGTTTCAGTTTATGTTATTAAATTCGACAAAATTTGTTTCTTATCACTTCCAATGAAATGTATGTATTTTTGTTAAGGTGCCTTACTGGGCCAAAACTGCATTGTTGGGAATCTTGTAATTTTGTCGGATTCAATAACGTGAACTAAAATTTTGTTGTTCCTTCAATAACTTTTTTATCACACTTTGTTGCAGACAAAAAAAAAATAGAATTCATAGTTCTTTTTGATAGAAATAAAAAAGTTACTTCTTTCATTATTTTGTTTTTCGAAAACGGTTCATTTTATCGACAATCAACAAGAGTATCTTTTCTTTAGCTTAATGTTCAAGGTATCTAAATTTGTTTTTTTTAGCTCCTTATCATTTTAGGGTGTTTAAAATGTAAGCATTAAAACTTACAACCTAGTCCGCCCCTGGTAAGCTAATTCAAATTTAAGGGCAGTATTTCAAGAGGTCCTTAGTATTATTCATCATATCAAATTTTCATTAAATTATATCAAGTAATTTTAAATTTATTTCAGTAAAATGAATTTCCAGTGACGTCATTCAGGAGGCCGTATCTCCGTAGAGAGGGCCTCTAGGAAAAAAAGTTATGGGAACTTGTCATCTTATTCTCTTATGTTTTATCTGAATCCGAGAGATTTCTCACATTTTACCGGACACCCTGTATCATATATCAAACACAGTGATAAACTTTTGAGCAATTTCTAGAAACACGATAAACTTCACTCACATAAGTGTCAAAATTCTCATGAAATATAAGTAATCTATGATTGTTCGCTTGGTCGGAGGAAGGAAGAAAGCCTTTTTTGAGCGCTCGTACTACCTACACGAGGGCTATATCATTTCGTCACGATGTCTGTATTTTTCGAATTTTGAGCCGAAAATGGTCTCAATCGACTATGTTCGACTCACTGATGACGAATCCGTCGGAAAATTTGAGTCTGTCCGTCCGGCCGTAAGCACGATAACTCTCGAACGGAACAACCTAGAGACTTGAAATTTTCAGTGTGGGTTCAGTTCCCGAATGCCTCGGTTAAGTTCGTTAATGGGCCAAATTCCACCAGGGGTTCCGTAAATATGGCCGTTTGAAATTTTGTTGTCCTGATTACTTGAAAACTACAGATTTGATCGAGATGAAATTTTGCACTCAAATGGAAAATGAGGTGTTCAAGCTACATGTGAAATTTCATCCAGATCGCATGACCAGAACCATAGAAACCATAGAACATTGTAACTTTTGAATGGAAACGCCTAGGGACTTGAAATTTTCAGGATAGGTGTGGATCTCGAATGTCGTGATCACGTTCATCTATGAGCAACATTATACAGGGGGTTCCGTAAATACGGTCGTTTGAAATTTCGTTTTCTCGATAAATTCGGAACTACGGATTCGATCGAGATGAAATTTTGTATTTTAATCGAGAATGATGTATTGAAGCAATATTTTGTCCAGATCGCATAACTAGAACCATAGAAACCATAGAATATTGTAACTTTTGCACGGAGAGGCCTAGGAACTTGAAATTTCCAGGGTGGGTTTGGATCGCGAATATCGCGGTCACGTTCATCAATGAGTAAAATAAGACTAGGGGTTCCGTGAATATGGCCGTTCATAATATTTTTTGCTAATAGTTCCGAAAATACTGAGCGGATTGGGATGGAATTTTGCACCTAGCTGAGTAATAATGTATTCAAGCTACTTGCAAAATTTTGTCCAGATCGCATAACCAGAACCATAGAAAATTGTAACTTTTGAACGGAAACGCCTAGGGACTTGAAATTTTCAAGATAGGTGTGGATCTCGAATATCGCTATCACTTTCATCAATGAGCAAAATTACACTAGGGGTTCCGTAAATATGACCGTTCAAATGGTTTCTTTCCTGCTAATTGCACATAGATGAAGAATAATGTATTCAAACTACTTGCAGATTGCATTATCAAGACCATAGATCCGTAGAAAATTCTAGCCAAACATTATTTGTGTTGACTTATTTACATATATGTACCTAATTTTATTTATTTATTTAAAGAGGAAAAAGGGTTTTTTCAAAAAACTCATATTATTAACCATGTTGCCGAACAAATTGCACTAAAATACCAATTCCTGAAAAATATGGAGTTACGTAGTTTTCTCCAGAACATGGGGACATGAAGCATTGTCGTGAAGTTTGGAGTTTTGCCTTAGTTTGAAATTTTGTTGAAACAGTTCCCGTTCGAATCGGCCACCAGCCGCCGATTTCCCGAATTTCGACACACAAGGATAATATCAGGACTATGCGCAGAGTCCAGCAAGACTCCAACACAGAGAAATCATGGTCCTAAATATCCTAAAAAACGCTGTAAATGACTCTTGCAAACAAATGGAATCTGAAGTGATTGCACACATCGATATCTAGTATACAAGTTCTCAACTGATGACTTATTCTCTCATAAATATATAATTGTCTTATGTTCATTTTGTTGCATTCACTGAACAATCATTCAGTTCTATATGTTCTATCAACCCTCATGATAATCTTCGAAATATACCTCTGAATGATCTACAAACCCTCCAGAGCATTATCATATAAACTATTAATTCCAGTTATTATTATGACTAGCATAGGGATTATTGAAAGAAATGAAAGTATCTATTTTCTACAACATTGGTTTTATTGTTAAACAAAATATATCAATAATACATTAAAAATTAACAGAATTTAAATTACGCATTCCTAAACAAAATTGTTTGGGTGAACATAGCCTTTGTAATATGTATTGAAAAGATCATATGATTTTTTGCCTATATTTATTCTCACTCGTAATCAATCTCCAACATGCTTCGATACAATTCTTTGGTTATTTATCACAGAATATAAATCTAACTATCAATGTCAATAAATCCACAGAATTGATCTCAGGGCTCTTTTACATTGCATCAAATAATATATCTAATAACCCCTTTCAATTTAAAATTATACAAAAAAAAATTAAATTAATTTAAAATTAACAAACAAAAGATTTCTATTTACTCATTCTAAAATTTTGAAATTTTTCTTTCCCTAAAGCTTTCGTGAATAGATCAGAACAGTTATCATTTGAACAAACATAATTGAGAACTTGTCTTTTTGTACACAAATCTTTAATAAAGTGATATTCAATTTCGATATGTTTACTTCGTTTAGAATTTTCAAAATTTTTAGTTGAAGAAATAGCACTAAGATTGTCCATTCTTAAGGTAACTTTGTTAGATTCTCCAAACGCTGATAAAATACCCTTCAAATTTACAAGTTCAGCCTCCATTGATGGATGGCTACTCAGCTTTGTTTTCTTGAGTGCCAAGCAACTGTGTTTCCAGCATGAAAAGCATCGAATTCAGTTATGCTTTTTTAGCGCTCGTACTACTTACACGAGGGCTATATCATTTCGTCACGATGTCTGTATTTATCGAATTTTGAGCTGAAAATGTGCCGTAAGCACGATAATTCTCGAACGAAACAACCTAGAGTCTTGAAATTTTCAGTGTGGGTTCAGTTCCCGAATGTCTCGGTTAAGTTCGTTAATGGGCCGAATTCCACCAGGGGTTCCGTAAATATGGCCGTTCAAAGTTTTGTTCTCCTGATTACTTGGAAACTACAGATTTGATCGAGATGAAATTTTGCACTCAAATGGAGAATGGGGTGTTCAACCTACATGTGAAATTTTGTCCAGCTCGCATGACCAGAACCATAGAAACCATAGAAAATTATAACTTTCGAACGGAAAGGCCTCGAGACTTGAAATTTTCAGGATAGGTGTAGATCTCGAATATTGCGGTCACGTTTATCAATGAGCAAAATTAGACCATGGGTTCCGTAAATATGGTCGTTTAAAATTCAATTTTCTTGATAATTTCAGAACTATGGATTTGATCGTGACGAGATTTTGTATTTAAATTGAGAATGTTATATTTGAGCCACATTTTGTCCAGATCGCATGATCAGAACCATAGAAACCATATAAAACCATAACTTTCGAAAGGAAAGGCCTAGGGACTCGAAATTTTCAGTATAGGTTCGGATCGCAAATTGTGCGGCCACGTTCATCAATGAGCAAAATTAGACTAGGGGTTCCGTAAATATAGCCGTTCAAACTATTTTTTTCCTGATAATTTCGAAACTACTTATTGGATTGGAATGAAATTTCGCACATAGCTGAATAATAATGTATTCAAACTACGTGGGATATTTTGTCCAGATCGCATTACCAAGACAATAGATACCGTAGAAAATTCTAGCGAATTATTGAAAAAAAAAAATGGTCACCTAAGCACTGACGTGAATTATGGATTTTCGCCTTAGTTTGAATTTTTGTTGACAGCTGTCAAAATCTTTTCAATTGGTTTTCAAAACTGAATAATGCGAATCTACCTACAAGGTGCATGTACGAGCGCTCAAAAGCTTCTGCCTTCCCGGCAGTGCTTTTCGTAATTTTTTCTTTTCCGTACAGGTTTTCGGGAATATTTCGTTGTGTAAAGTTTGTCGTGATAATAATGAACACAACTGAAAAAGAATTATCGAATTTGGTTCAGTCGTTTGAACGTGATGCTTGGACATACATAAACCATAGATCCTCTTTTATTAATATAGATTAGGAATTGAATTAGGTCAGTGCATGAAATGAGATAAAGCGGTGTACGTGTTCTTTCAGTTCATTTCGTGAATAATGATGGCAAATTTAAGGGAGCTAGTATCAAGTAACGGTGACTTGGTAAGTTTTTTAGTCGAGAATAAGTTTTTACATTTTCATACGACGACAAAAAATTTATGAAGGACTTACCAGTTCCTAGACCCTCTATATCGAATCTTATTTAGCGCACAACGAGTCACAATCGTGCTTTTTCGAGATCAATTTACGAAAAATTCATTTGGTTAACCGGTAGGGAAATTCGAAACAAACTTTTCTGTTGGTACTGCCTACTTTTTCCCGACCAAAAAAGCCCTTTCTGTTCGGCCGGATATGATAACTTGAAGGAAATTCATCGCGCTTCGGGTGAACATGAAATTTCCAAAGAACATATTCATTCTGCCCTAAAATTTAAGTTGTTCGGAAAACAAAATATTTTGAATTCTTTAGACAGTGCTCATCAGGAATTCATAAAGAGTTTTAACGATAAGGTTCGGGAAGATCGTAAAATGATCAAGCATTTGCTAAACATGATCATTTTCCTATCGACACAGGAGCTAGCATTTAGGGGAAACAATGAGAGTGTTGAGTCCGACAATCAGGGGAATTTTAAGGTCGCGACGTTAGACGAAGACTCCCAGAAGTTTATAGATCCAACCGTATCCTCTGTATTTTGTGGTTAATCGAAAACTATACAGAACGATTTAATTTATTCGGCGACCAAAATTTTGAGAGAACAAATTCAGAACGAAATTGACAGTGGAGCGTGTTTTTCTTGGGAAATAGGCGAGACAACAGATATAAGATGTTTTACTCAGATGTAGGTAATTTTCCGCTTCGTTCGAGAAGGTAAAATAGAGGAAAGATTTTGGGGGTTTTTCGACGTCAGTGAAGGCCGAACCGCGAATGATATTTTCAGTACTTTGTTAGAGAATTTCAGCAATTTCAACAAAGCGACAAAATTGGTAGGATAAACGTATGACGGTGCGGCTGTGATGGCGGGAGAAATAAATGGTTTACAATCGCGGATATAGACAATTGCTCCTCAAGCACTATTCACGCACTGTTATGCACATGAATTAAATCTAGTTTCACAAGATTCTACCAAAAAAATTTATGGATTTCCATCTTTTTTCACAAAATCTAGTACGAATATATTAGACGAAATTTGCAGGAAAAGATTACCCTCTAGCTCGGAAACTCGTTGAAATTTTGAATCTCGCGCTGTAAATACGATATTCGATAAGCGAGAGAATTTAATTGAAGTTTTTGATTACATTATCGAAAATTTGGACGAATGGGATGATATTTCAATACGTGAAGCTATCGGTCTGAAGAAAACTTTGAAAGATTTCGAATTCTTGTTTATTCTGCACACATTCAATTTAATTTTTGAGCGCTCGTACTACTTACACGAGGGCTATATCATTTCGTCACGATGTCTGTATTTTTCGAATTTTGAGCCGAAAATGGTCTCAAACGACTATGTTCGACTCACTGATTACGGATCCGTCAAAAAATTCGAGTCTGTTCGTCCGTCCGGCCGTCCGTATACACGATAACTCTCGAACGGAATGTCCTAGAAACTTGAAATTTTCAGGGTAGGTTCGAATCTCAAATGCCGCGCTTAAGTTCGTTATTGGGCAAATTCGCCCAGGGGTTCCGTAAATATGGCCGCTCGAAATTTTGTTTTTCTGATTACATTGAAACTACAGATTCGATCGAGGTGAAATTTTGCACTCAGATGGATAATTACGTACTCAAGCTATATGTCCAGCTCGCATGACCAGAACCATAGAAACCATAGAAAATTATAACTTTGTAATGGAAAGGCCTAGGAACTTGAAATTTTCAGGAATCGAATGTCGCGGTCGCTTTCATCAATGAGCAAAATTATATGAATATGAAATTAAGTTTTCTTGATAATTTCAAAACAATGGATTTGATCGTGACGAAATTTTGCGTTTAAATTGAGAATGATATATTCGAGCTACATTTTTTCCAGATCGCATGATCGGGACCATAGAAACCATAGAAAATAATAACTTTTGAACGGAAATGCCTAGGGACTAAATTTTCAGGGTCGGTTCGGATTGCGAATTTCGTGGTCACGTTCACCAATGAGCAAAATTAGACTAGGGGTTCCGTAAATATGGCCATTTGAAATTCGGTTTTCTTGATAATTTCGAAACTATAGATTTGATCGTGACGAAATTTTGTATTTAAATTGAGAATGATATATTCGAGCTACATTTTTTTCAGATCGCATGATCAGAACCATAGAAAATCATAACTTTCGAACGGAAAGGCCTAGGGACTTCAAATTTTCAGGATAGGATTGGATTGGATTGCGAATTTCGCCGATCTTTTTCATCAATGAGCAATATCAGACTAGGGGTTCCGTAAATATAGCCGTTCAAACTATATTTTTCCTGATAATTTCGAAAATACCTATTGGATTGAAATGAAATTTCGCACATATATAAAGAATAATGTATTCAAACTACGTGAGAAATTTTGTCCAGATCGCATTACCAAGACCATATATACCGTAAATAATTCTAGCGAATTATCGAAAAAAAAATGGTCACCGAAGCACTGACGTGAATTCTGAATTTTCGCGTAAGTTTGAAATTTTCTTTGACAGCTGACAAAATCTTTCCAATTGGTTTCTAAAACTGGAGAATGTGAATCTACCAACAAGGTGCATGTACGAGCGCTCAAAAGCTCCTGCCTTCACGGCAGTGCTTTTCGTAATTTTTTACATACACGGACCAAGTTTTCTCTATTATCCAACATAAGTTATCGGATATAACTTATTGTAACGCAAGAATCACGTCGCTATTGTCTACCTTGAAAAAATTTCGCCGAGAAGATGAATATTTCATTCGCTTATATTCTGATCAAAACGAATCAGAGGGATTATCAAGAAGAAATGAAGCGTATGAAAGAAGAGAATGAGGAAGTCAAGATAGAAAATCAAAATTTGAATATAAAGACCAGGCTCGACTATATGGAAAATGAAAAACGAAGAAACAACGTGGTGGTGAGCGGGTTGAAGCTGGTGAATGCAGAGCAGGTTGTGATGAAGGGTGAAATAAAGAATTTTCTCAAAAATAATATGGACCTGGAGATTGTGCCAAAAAAGGTCAACAAGATAGGACCCAATATGTGCGTAATTGAGCTGGAGGATAAATTCGAGAAGATGAAATTGATGAAAAATAAGAGCAAGTTGAAAAATTGTATGATGGGTAGGATATACAGGGTCTTTCACGAGGAACCTCACCCATATTTATACGGGAAACTACTGAACGTATTTTCATGAAATTCAGCACTTATAAGTATTTCACGATGCTGATGAAATCTAAAATATTTTCAAGGCATGAGCACCTCCGGTTTTTCCGGAAATGACGTCAACTTCCGTTTTTCAAATTAGAACACCATTTTTTTATTGCAGAAATAGATTCCTTAGAAAATTTCAAGTTATTTTGATGTAACATTTTTCAGTTTTGGTTGGAAAATTCTCTCTGAGCGGGAAAATTCGAAAAAAAAATCGAAAATAGAGCTCCGCTGAAACAAGAATAACTTCGAGGTTTTTGGATGGAAAATTTTCATTTTTGGGATTTTTCAAGATGTAAGATTGATGTATCCACTTTAAAAATCGAAATCGCGATTCATGATACAGGGGGTGAAAAAATCGCTTTCAAAGTTAGGGATGACAAAATCGTGAAAAATCAATTTTTTCAAATTAGAACCCCATTTTTTTATGGCAGATATTGAATCTACGTTAAAAAATAATGTGAGTGTACGCATCACACCCTTGCCCTAAAATGGATATTTTCTGAGTTATTCACAAAAAACTGTTTTTCGTCTTGAATTTTCAGCTATTTCTTTTCCCTTCACGCCAAAAAGATGAAATTTTCAGGAACTGTTACTTAAACCATGTTTTAGATTTTACTACCCTAATATGCGAGAGAAAAAAGTTACAGGTTGTTCCTAAATAGATGACGAATTTGGATTCGAATTTGTATCGGAAACCTCTTTATTTCAACTAATCGGCCATCGGTTTTCTCTCCAGTGATAAATAAATAATTCCTTATGAACCATATGCAAAAACTTACCATGTTTTACATTCTTTTTTTTTAATGATAGATATCATTAATTACATCTGCCAAATTCCTCTTTATTCAGTAGCATTTTGTGTTTACTATTAATTTGGTGATAATTCGTATTAAGTTATAAAATCGATCACTATGCCTAATTTTACCAATGAAGATTATTTAAATCTCATTCTACTTCATGGAGAATGTAATAAAGTTGTAGATAGAACGATTCGACTGTTCATTGAGAGGGTTCCTGACCGACCCAGACCAACGAGAGATACCATTAACAGAACCATGACAAACTTGAGAAATGTCGGATCTTTCGTTAAGAAAACTATACACAGAGAAAAAAGTGTAGTAGAAGATGAGAACAACGAAATTACAGTTCTTGCATATTTTCGTGTGAATCCTCAAAATTCTCTCAAAGATGACGAGATTGATCTGGGATTATCTCAATCGAGTGTTTGGAGAATATTAAAAAAACATAAAATGCACCCATATAAATTCAATAGGGTACAGCATTTGAAGGAAACTGATTTCGTCAGGAGAACAGAGTTTTGCGGAGCTATGATGATTCGATTTCAAGATAATGAAATCTTTTTGGACTGTATAATTTGGACAGATGAATCTAAATTCAGAAAGAATGGTTCTTTCAATAGGCATAACAGTCATTATTGGGATGAAGAGAACAACCACCACTTCAGACAATGGAACTTTCAAGAGACCTGGAGTTTCAATGTTTTTTGCGCCATCAAAAATAATGCAATTCTCGATGTTCACATTTATGATGAGACTTTAACTGGTAAGATAGAACACTACACATGTTTGCGTTATTTAAAGAATGTTCTCCCTTAGGAGATAGATATTCTGACATATTGACTCAAATAATTGAGCCGCTAGTACAGAACCATAATGACTTATGGTATCAACAAGATGGCGCGCCTCCACACAATTCACTCAATGTGTCAAATATCCTCTACAGGCTATTTGAAGATCGATGGTTGGCGAACAATGGTCCACATCTTTGGCCACCACGTTCTCCCGATTTAACTCCTTTAGACTATTATGTTTGGGGTAGGATAAAAAATATTATCTACTCAACTCCCCTGACTGATAAAGAGGACTGCATAGAACGAGTCAGAAATGCGTTCAGGTTTGTTTAGATTTTTAGATTCATAGTTTTGAAACTCAATTTGGTTTTTAAACACTTTTGCAGATCTCTTCCCCCCGATGAAATAAGAAGAGCAACGCACGAAGCATTCCTGAGACGTATAAATAAATGTCTAGAAATTAACGGTCAAAACTTTGAGCATCTTCTCTAGTTATAACTGCGAGAGTTTGCCATGGTTCTCCTAATAGTAACTTGAAGTCGGTTTTAAGAAGGGGTGAAAAATCTACAGCATGGTTCAAATAACAGTTCCTGAAAATTTCATCTTTTTGGCGTGAAGGGAAAAGAAATAGCTGAAAATTCAAGACGAAAAACAGTTTTTTGTGAATAACTCAGAAAATATCCATTTTAGGGCAAGGGTGTGATGCATACACTCACATTATTTTTTAACGTAGATTCAATATCTGCCATAAAAAAATGGGGTTCTAATTTGAAAAAATTGAATTTTCACGATTTTGTCATCCCTAACTTTGAAAGCGATTTTTTCACCCCTGTATCATGAATCGCGATTTCGATTTTTAAAGTGGATACATCAATCTTACATCTTGAAAAATCCCAAAAATGAAAATTTTCCATCCAAAAACCTCGAAGTTATTCTTGTTTCAGCGGAGCTCTATTTTCTATTTTTTTTTCGAATTTTCCCGCTCAGAGAGAATTTTCCAACCAAAACTGAAAAATGTTACATCAAAATAACTTGAAATTTTCTAAGGAATCTATTTCTGCAATAAAAAAATGGTGTTCTAATTTGAAAAACGGAAGTTGACGTCATTTCCGGAAAAACCACAGGTGCTCATGCCTTGAAAATATTTAGATTTCATCAGCACCGTGAAATACTTATAAGTGCTGAATTTCATGAAAATACGTTCAGTAGTTTCCCGTATAAATATGGGTGAGGTTCCTCGTGAAAGACCCTGTATATTAATGATGATTTGACTAAAACACAGAGAGAAAAACAGGCAAAATTAAGAGGTATCGCAAGGGAGGAACGAGCAAAAGGCAAATATGTAAAGGAGGGTTTCCAGAAACTATTTATCGATGGTGAAGGCTATTTTTGGAATGAGGAGATGGAAAAAATAGATAAAGTACCTTCAAAAAAACTGATAGAAGCGGAAACTATTGAGATGGGAAAAACTATGACGACTAAGCAAATTAAGGGACAACGAAACGATGAATACACAGGAATAAAGGGAGAAAAATTGGTGAGTTCGAGGATTGCAACGTGGAATATCAGGAGTATTCGGGATAAGGAGGATGAACTGGTGAGGGAATTTGAGGAGACGAAATTGGAATTATTGGCGATAACGGAAACAAAAAAGAAGGGTATCGGAGAAATGAAGATGGAAGGTGAGCATCTGCTAATTTACAGTGGAGTTCCTGAAGACATGAGAGCCAAGGCAGGCGTGGGATGTATTATAAGGAGAGATATTTGCTGGCAAGTGAATAGATGGGATGGTTGGTCAGAGCGAATATTATCGATAGAAATGGGAAATATGAAGAAAGAGATAAAGACGTTCATAATAGTATATGGCCCCAATGAGGACGATAGTCCACCAAATAAGGATAGGTTCTGGGAAGACCTAACTGAAGTTACTGAAACAGCAAGGGGAACAATTATTATAATGGGCGATTTCAACAGCCGAGTGGGAAGAAAAAATGAATTTTATGAATCAGTGATGGGACCATACGGGGAAGAAACTAGGAACAACAATGCTGAGAGAATGCTCGATTTCTGTCTACTGAATGATTTTGTTATTACTAATACAATATTTGAACATAAGAACACACATGAGTTTACAAGAGAAGTCGAAAGTCGTGAGGAAAAATCAATTATAGACTACATTCTGATACAAAAGGAGAGAAGATCTATGATACTAGACACCAAAGTAAGAAGGGGCCCAGAAATCGGAAGCGATCACTATATGTTGGTTTCTATGCTGAGGGAAGAAAGGGTGAAAAAGAAGTAAATTCTAAGAGAGAAGAAACATATGAATGCCTAAAGTCTTACAAACTCACTAGTAAAGAAAATGCCGATTTATATAGGTATGAAACAGAACAAAGATTTGAAAGAGAAAATTCGTTACGGAAGTACAGAACAATGGAGAGCTTATGGGGGAGCTTCAAGAACATAGTAATTGAAACTACACGTAATATATGTGGAAGTTATAAAAAGACGAATAAGAGAAAACAAACAACATGATGGACAAGCGAGGTGAAATATCAAGTGAGGATTAAAAAGGATAAATGGAGACAATACTTGAGTCATAAAACAGTGGAGAAATATGATCAATACAAAGAACAAAGAAAACTAGTAAAGGAACTGATTCACAGGGAAAAGAAGAATAAATGGGAAGAATTTGGGTAAAAATGGAAAAAGATCATAAAAGTAATCAAAAACCATTTTATAAAGTTCTTAAAAATACGAGAAAGACACCAAGGAATGATAATATGATGATAAAAGATGAAAATGGAAAACTGTTGAAGGCAGTTACTGCAATAATGGAAAGGTGGAGGGGATATTTTGAGGACCTACTTGAGGAGGGATGTGAGGGGGATATAAGACAGAAAATCAGCGAACTACAGGAAGTAAATGAGGAAGAGGAAGGCATATCAATAGAAGAACTGAAGAAAGCGATAAATACCCTAAAAAATGGCAAAGCAGCAGGATCTGACAGAATTACAGCAGACATGTTGAAAAACCTAGGAGAAGGTGGAAACAAAATGCTGCTGGAAATTGTACAGAGGGCATGGACGGAAGAAATGGTACCAGTGGATTGGCAAACATCTTTGATAGTGCCAATACACAAGAAGGGGGATGTGCAAGAATGTAACAACTACAGGGGTATCACTCTGTTGAGTTCAGCAATGAAAGTATTCGAGAGAATACTGGATGGAAAAATAAGAGAGAAGATAGAAACAACTTTAGAGGAAACGCAAAGCGGCTTCAGAAAAGGAAGAAGTATACAAGATCACATATTCACATTGAAAGTACTAATGGAGAGGGCGAGACAAAAAGATGGGAAGATATATATGGGTTTTGTGGACTTGGTGAAGGCTTTTGTCAGAGTTGAAAGAAATAAACTGTGGGGAATTCTAGAAGGGAGGGGAATGAACAAGAAAACTATCAGACTTGTTAAGAATGTTTATGAATTGAACAGGAATAGAATAATCAGCCACAACCGAACATCTGGAGAATTTGGTACAAAAGTAGGTTTAAGACAGGGAGGTAGTTTGAGCCCTGTACTGTTCACAATATTTATGGATGAAATTCTGAAAGAGTGCACAAAAAGATCTAAGAAATTTCAAGAAGGGTACAGAAACTTAAAGAGAGTGGTTATGTCAGAATGTGCCTTTGTGGACGATATTGTTATCATTGCAGAGAGTGAGAGAGATCTTCAGACAAATATGGACATCTGGAATGCCGTGTTGAAAGAATTCGGAATGTAAATGAATAGGGAAAAAACAAAGGTTATGGTGGTGGCGAACTCTCAGGAAAAGGTTGATGTAGAGATAGAAGGTGTAAGATTGGAGCAAGTGACATCTTTCAAATACTTAGGAGTGCAGATAGAAGAAAATGGAAAACAAGATCTGGAGATGAACAGTAGATTGGAGAACACATCGAAACTATACCACGCCATGAACAAGAACTTCCTAAGTAGTAAAGAAATATCAAGAAGCACTAAGATGAATGTATACAAGGCGATATTTAGACCAATACTTACATTCGCGTGCGAGTCGTGGGTACTTGATAGAAGACAGAGAAGCAGGATGCAGGCAATGGAGATGAAATATCTCAGAAGAGTAAAGGGAATAACGAAGATGCACAGAGTGAGAAACGAGCTAATCAGGCAAGACATCGGAATAGAACCTCTGCAGGATTTCATAGAGAAGAGAAAATTGAGTTGGTGGGGACATTTTTTTTTTGAATTGTAAAACACACTTCCATGGGTTGAATGATTCATCTTCAAACTGATCAAAAATTCCTTAGTTCCTTATTAGAGAAATATGGGACCTTTCGCAAGCTGAGATTGAACACCCTTTATGGAATTTCATAAAAATATTCGGAAAGAGCACAAAATTCTCGATGGGAATTAGTAGATTTCATTGTCCCGTACGACATTTGATCCATCAAAATTTTTGTTGAAAGATTTTACTCGATAGTAACATTACACTGACACTGAAAATTTGTCTGTTGGACTGATTTTTTTTCATATTCTAATGAATAATTTCAAGAATTTTCCAGAAAAATATGGATTTTGAATAATTTATTCAAAACGATCAACAGTGAAGAAGTAAATAAACAAATGAATAAACAAGACTGCATGTGAGTTTTATCAAGCCCATCGATACAAATTCCTCAAATCATACTCCATCCCTCTAAAATAGGACTCATCGTCACAGGAACCATTGAAATTTCTTGAAATGATAGAGGCATATCTAGAATGCAGCAGTAGTAGAATTTCCCATGCTCTGATTGTGCCGCATGTAACTGTATGGCGCAGATTGAAGAAAAAAAATATTTTTCAAACTTGTTTCTATTGTATTAGACCTGATGAAGCCATGGTGATGGCGAAAACTGGAAGGATTATAATATTCTTCCACCATGGTCCAGATGTTTGTATGCTTAACATAAATCAAAACATTGACCAGACGTTAGTTTCTAAGTCCACAAGAGAAACTCTGACATTGTACATGGATATAATTTTATAAACACATGTTCCAAAGTAGGTAGTTAAACTCATTATTTCATTTAATATTGAAGAATATTCGATTTGTATTCGCTATTCATTCAAATATCAATAAAGTTGGCGTTCATGAAATGAAATAATTTTATTTTGCTCCCAAAAACTAAGAAAAAAATATTTCTATGCTGTCTTATTGTATACTCGAATTCATTGCGGCTTCCATACCCGTACACCCCCACTGCAGACCCAAAGCGGAGTTTTCAATGTTTGTTTCCATTCACCCCACCCGAAATCGAATAGACTCAAGCGACATAATTTTTTTTTTGCAAAAATCATCGATTGCACACACATTTTCTAGCCGAGGTCTATTGTATTAAGTGTGACCGGACTTTTGACGAAATATGGGTATTGAATTATTTTCCTTTCAAGAGATATGAGCATATTCGAACGTCAGAATGTGTTTCTATTTTACGGTACTAATCGACTGTACGAACATTTCAGGAATGTAATTCCAGCATGATGGGGCTCCATCTCATTTCAATGTTATCGTGAGGAACTTTTTGGATCAGAACTTTCCAAATATGGTGGATAGGTGGAGGTGCATGGCCCTATAGAGCACCAGATTTCAATTCCTTTGATTATTTCGTTTGCGGATATTCGAAATCTTCAGTATATGCGTCTGAGATTGGAAGTGAGGATATTCTCCTACAACGTATCGAAGTTGCCTGAAATAAGATCCGTGTTGGGCACCAGTATGGTATGTATCAGGCCGGTGCCCATATGTGTTGAATATCCGTGTCACCAATTGAGATAAGGGTGTTGTCAAGTCAACAATGGAGATGATAACCATGCATGCCAGTGCGATTCGAAGAATCCCATCTGGTTTCGCTTTAGCGCCATTTGGCCAGGGGTTGAGACTTGAGAGTTTCAATTTCACCAACTTGGCGCCAGAGGCCATCTGCTTTTAGAAACGCTTGTCGTGGAATGATTTCAGGACCAATTTTGTCATTGGTCGGGTTTCTGAACTTGATGACGCCTTTTGTATATTTTTGTGTATAGATAGTGGGAGAAATGTTTTATATTCCCCAAATTAGTTCAATATAGTTAGTTAATACGATCTCTCGGTAAATCAACAACGTACCATTTGTGATAGAAAGGATACTTACAACATCTTTTCTAAGGGAAGTTTAACTCAGTGTATGTCGTGAGAGTTGTTGAAATCGATACAACCAGACCAACAGATGTATATGTATAATTTGTAAATAGATCAAAGAAAGCATATACGTCTTTAATTCATCAAAGGGATCTTTCATTAATTTGAGAAATCCAGTCCGTTGAGAACCGGAAATATCCGAAAATTCTCATCGCACCTATACCAAATCTCGTTTCTGCTTTACAACCAGAACCCGGAAAAATTCATCGGTCCAAGGAATTCTTCAGATCGAGAAGGAATTCAAACGTCCCTTGAAAACGGGGTTACGAGATAACAATCCGTGATGACCCAGATATGATCAAAGAGGCTACTAGACATAATTTGAAGAGAGCAAGAATGTGCATCGAGCAAAACAGTGGCACCTGTACCTGT
Organism: Aphidecta obliterata; assembly: GCA_963966015.1. Classification (NCBI taxonomy): domain Eukaryota; kingdom Metazoa; phylum Arthropoda; class Insecta; order Coleoptera; family Coccinellidae; genus Aphidecta; species Aphidecta obliterata. The sequence goes on along the minus strand of OZ014430.1, from coordinate 4,352,385 downwards.
GAGCAACTTTTAGGGTTTCTTTCTAATGTTTTACTTGTTTACTCATTTTTGAGCGCTCGTACCACTTACACGAGGGCTATATCATTTCGCCACGATGTCTCTATTTTTCGAATTGAACCGAAAATGGTCTCAATCGACCATTCGACTCACTGATGAACAATCCGTCGAAAAATTCCAGTCTGTCCGTCCGTCCGTAAGCACGAGAACTCTCGAACGGAACAACCTAGAGACTTGAAATTTTCAGTGTAAGTTCAGATCCCAAATACCTCGGTTGAGTTTGTTAATGGTCATAATTCCACCAGGGGTTCCGTAAATATGGCCGTTCAAAATTTTGTTCTCTTGAATACTTCGAAACTACAGATTCGATCGAAATGAGATTTTGCACTCAAATGGAAAATGAGGTGTTCAAGCTACATTTGAAATTTTGTCCAGATCGCATGACCAGAACCATAGGAATCATAGAAAATTGTAACTTTTGAAAAGTAACGCCTAGGGACTTGAAATTTTCAGGATAGGTGTGGATCTGAAATGTCGCGTTCACGTTTATCAATGAGCAGAATTATACTAGGGTTTTCTCGATAATTTCGAAACTAAGAATTCGATCGGGACAAATTTCTGTATTTTAATGGCGAATGATATATTCAAGCTACATTTTGTTCAGATGGCATGACCAGAACCATAAAAATCATAGAAAATTATAACTTTCCAACGGAAAGGCCTAGGGACTTGAAATTTTCAGGGTAGGTTTGGATCGCGAATGTCGCGGTCACGTTAATCAATGAGCAAAATGAGACTAGGCGTAAATATGGCCGTTCAAAATATTTTTTTCTTGATCATTTCGAAACTACTGTTGATTCTGAAACTGGAAAATGCGAATCTACCTACAAGGTGGATGAACGAGCGCTCAAAAGCTCCTGACTTCACGGCAGTGCTTTTCGTAATTTTTTTCTATTTATTTTCTCACAGATTCTTCGAATTCAATCCCAATGTACGACATTTTTTGAAGTAAGTGGAATTTTGATGGGTCAAATGTCGTGAGGGAATTCTTCATACCTGAATCTCAACTTGCGCAAAGTCTCTTATTCTTCTAATACGGACCTGTTATTTTCGATCGGTTCGAAGATGAATCGATTCACCCATGGAAGTGTGTTTTACGGATCAAATATCAATTTATTATACTGAATGGTTCATAAGTTATAAGCAATTGAAACTATTGAAGAATACATAAACAGCTATGTAGTTGAATATATAGGTTCTTTGGAGTCGTCTAGGGAAGATAATAATAATAATAATAGTGTTTTTATTTAAATGCTACTATTTACATTTATAACAACAGGGCGAAGTCTAGCATTAGAGCTACCCCACTTAACCCTATAAAAAAATTGTTTACTTACAAAATTTTCTATAAAAACAAAACATAAAATTCATTCACAAATTCTGCGTATTCTGAGTATTAAGTACCCCTTCAACCTGGACCACAATGAGCCCAGGGAGGTCGCTTGGAGAAGCATATGTTCATTGTACAACTTCACAGCGTTTTAAGTGAAAGAACGCTGAAACATGGCCGAACAAAAAGTAGGCAACATGAGCCTTTGTCCATGTCTAATCGGGACATCATAAACATCCCGTCTTTTTTTTTTTTTTTAGTCAGTGGGAATCCTCATGGACGAACTATCTCCGATAGATAGAACAGTGTGAGACTTCGTGTGAAGCACGACCTACTCTAACCTTCCTAAACACATCTTCTGCGGGGTTGTAGTCAACAAGTCTTCTTAGCTTATCATTTGGGTGCTGACTTGCTTTTTCAAATATCTTTTCGGCCTTTTTTTTCAGGAAATCTGTGACAGTTTCCCATTCTAAGTCTGTGGATTTGTTGGTTTCTTACGAACCACGGCATATTCATTGCTGCTCTGAGCAGTTTATTCTCTGTTACTTGAATCTTCTTTATATATTATATTGTTTATATTCTGTATATATTGTGTATATTCTCTCCTAGGTCTCTGTGAGACCCCTCAGAAGCTCAGAGCTTGTGCGAGTTAGGAGACCCGGTTGTAATTTGTGTAGGATTTGTTACTATTGGCTGCATGGCCCCATTACTTGATCATTAGTAGCTTCGTGCTTTGGTTCATTTGGCTTCTTTCTAGCAGTGGGTAACTCAGTACTCATTGCTGAGTTTGTTTTAGCCACTGCATATTTTATATGGTTTTTCCATGTTAGCCCTTTATCTAGTTTTACTCCTAGATATTTGACTTCATTTTCCCATTTTATCTCTTCTCCATCTATCAGTAGGTTGGAATTAATTTCAAGTCTCCGCTTCTGTAGTAGAATAGCTTGGCTCTTTTTGCTATTTATTTGAATTTTTTATTTAATGAACCATTCTTCTAAATATTCTGGTGCTTCTCGCAGTCTTCTGTATATGACATCTGGTCGTCGATGTCTGAAGGCTATTCCCGTGTCGTCTGCATAAAGGGCTAGCAGATTCCTTGGGTTCTTAGGAATATAGTAGATATATATGTTATAGAGCAGAGGTCCTAGAACCGATCCTTGGGGCACTCCTGCTTCTACTTGTCTGGTGGTAGATAATGTGTCGTCTATTTTGACATAAAAATTCCAGTTCCTCAGGTAGTTTCTTATTATCTTGCAGGTTTTGGTGGTGTAGCCTGCCATCATCATCTTGTAGGCAAGTACTTCGTGCCAAACTCGGTCGAAGGCTCTCTCGACATCTAATAGCACTAATCCTATGGCTTGTTTATTCTGAAATCCTTCAGTGACATATTCAGTGATCCTTAACAGTTGAAGTTCTGTGGAATGATTTCTTCTGAATCCAAATTGTTCCGGTAGTATCAGATTCTGTTTCTTCATTGAGTCTTTTTGCAATGAACCTTTCGACATTTTTTCCAAGTGCTGACAGTAGACTTATCGGCCTGTAGTTTTGTGGTAATTTTCTATCTTTTCCTGGCTTTTTGAACACAATTACTTCTGCTGTTTTCCATCTTTCCGGATAGTATTCTGTTCTCATCACTGCGTTTGCCATATAGGTTAGCAGTGCTATTCCTTTTCTGGGCAATTTCCGTAACATAAAGTTTGTTACTTTGTCTTTTCCTGGAGCTTTTCTGTTTTTCAATTTCTTGATAATTGCTTTAATTTCCGTTGGTGTTGTTGGGTTTGGGATGGTATCGCCTTCCGGCGGTTCCAACATCAATTCTTCATTTCCTTCGACTTCTTCTTGTAAGTCTTTATTGTCATCGCCTTCTCTGTAGTTGATTCTGGCTTCTAGTTCTATTGCGTCGACCAGTGCTTCGGCTTTTTCAAGCTTTGAGTAGGCCATCCCATTAGCTCCGTGTAGAGGGGGAATTTCGGTTTTCTCGCGTCGTAAGCACTTTTGCATCGTCCATGCTAAGTGGTCTATGGTGTTTAGCTCTCTAACTCTTTGGTTCCTTCTGTCTGTTCTCAGTTCTTTCAGTGCATTTTTCAGCACTTGACTGTGTTTATTCAGCTCTACCTTGTCTTCTTCTCGATGTGAAGTTCTGTAGTTCTTCCTGAGTTTTCTATTCCTCTTTATAAGCTCTTTTATTGCTTTTGGGGTTTCAACTTGTGAATGTTTCGGGGCTGGTCTTTCGATTCTTCTGGTACTTTCCTCGTAGGCTTCTTTTATTCGGGTTTCTAATTTTTCAACTGCATCTTCTAGATCTTCAGGGGTTCTTATCTGTGGAATTTCAGTAATTTTTTCCTGGAGTATTTCACTGTACTTTTGCCAGTCTGTGAAGTCTTTTGTTCGAAGTTCTTCTGTTATCGGTCTGCGTCCCAATCTGAGTTCTATTGGGTTGTGGTCTGATGTGCCCTCTTCTTAAGTATCAAGTGCGAAATCTTGGGTAATATCTTTCATTATGACGATATCTAATACGTCTGGTAGGCCATTACTTCTTGGCAGGTAGGTCGGAATTCAGGTCCTAAGGCGCTGGTCTCCTCGAACCGCTCGCACGCGACCTACGACGTGCGGTACGGTTTAACTCTCGCCCTGGCGGTTCAGAGAGACCAGGCTCATGGTTTCCCGAACATATAATTCAGAAATTGACGGAGGCGTCTCCGCGTCGGTCGTCCGTCGCGTTTCGAGGAGACCAGCGCCTAATACTATGGAATTTAGTTTTTCGGCGTACTTCTTGAGCCATGACTTTCTGAAGTCTGGCTGCAGTGGGAGTGGAAGTAATATTTTCACAGAAAGCTTGGAAATTAAGCCTTTTGGCCTTCCTGATCTATTTATTATACTGAGTGAGTTTCTCGGTGTACCCCTGCCAATTGTTATCCCGTCTTGCCCTATTAAAGAGCCGACGGACCTCCTTTCGGAGGTTTGACAGGTTCTCATTCCACCAAGGAGCATCCTTACTTGGTCGAGCTTTGGTGAGTGAACAGCTGGAGTGAAACGCCTCCAACGCCAAGTTCTGACGCAAAGTTGTTCTGAAATTTTCCCGCTTCAGTTTGTAAAGACGGCCTCTGAGATTGTTTCTATTGATGGTGAACATATCTCTGACTCCATCACCTAGAAATCCTCGCATAGCTCGGAATGAAAACATCAAGGTTGTTAGCTGAGAGATATTCAAATAGGTACTCACCTCTTGGGTTATTGTTGGTGCTCCTCCAAACAGTGTAATGCGCATTCGCATCACAGCCAATTATTAATGGAAGGCGTTTACTGTTGCAGTAACATACTAGTTCCTGTACCTCCTCTGGCGGTGTTATTGGCCCGTCTCCACCGAAGTATGCGGATGCAATGACAATGTCTCGGTCAACGCCCCCCAAGTTGAGTTGTACCATAATTGGAATTAAGTCCCGAGACATGTATTCTGAAACACAAATGTATTCAATGTTTTTCTTCACGAGAACACAGGCACGTGGAGTTACTTGCATCTGATGATGAATCGAATTTGATTCCTTACACGCCAAACCTTTGATTCGGCCTTCTTTGTTGATCCAGGGTTCCTGGATCAGAACAATGCCTAATTGCAGCCTCGCAAACAACCTTGCAATCACGGCTGAGGAACCCCTCGCGTGATGCAGGTTTACCGGCGCTGTTCTTATGAAGACGAAGGTTCGTTTTGTGGGGTTCTTGCCCCCTCCTTCGCCTCCATCTGCCCCTCCTCGACTTCCATTTGAGAGGTTTCCTCTCCGGGACACGAGGAGGTCTCCTTGCCCATAGTCGGACCCCCAGCCACCACACAACTTAGCCCAGTACCTTGGGGCGCAGAGGGAGTCTCCGTATCTCCAGGAGTACTGGCGGTGTCGCAGCTGGGTTCCTGGAATGTGGAGGGCTTCTCCACATTGTTCGACTCTTCTTCAGGGCTATCTTTCTTACCTAGCCCTGTGACTGGGACGCTCCCAAACCGGAAGTTCAGTTGGCCTCCCTCTGTCCTTATGACTTCCTCGGATTGGGGATCAATCCCAATCGTGAGGATACTTCCTCTCCCTTCCTTTTTGAAGCGCAGCACCTTCCAAGCCCTAACATTGAGGTCGGCATTCTGAATCTCGACAGGTCGGAGGATCTTCTCCTGTTCCATGCCGAGACTTCTTGGGAAGAAGACCGTTATAACGGTAGGACTTGGGATGTCGTCTCCACTCAGTGCTACCAACTCGGGTCCTTCCCAAGATTTCAGTTGCGGTACTGAACTTGTGAGCCAGTCCGCCGCCTTTTGGATCCACAATCCACCAGCATCATTCCATTACAGAAATGAACGCCAGATAAGTGAATCCCTCTTTCTGTGTACTTACACATCTCCTCCACCAGAACCTCTTCAAGAGTCGATAGTTGCTCGGCTTCCAGAATGGTCCTGGGGTATTCTTTGGGGACTATCCCAATGCTGATTGTCGCCTTTTTTGCTTTGACTGCTGCTGCATAACCAGTGGCTTGCCCGGTTTTAGCTGCGGCCGTCTTCCGCTTTTTCGGCAGAGGCAACGTCGGAGGTGTTATCTGCTCCGGACGTCTCTTGCCGTGGTCTTTTCCCTTTGGGGTGACCTTCGGGTCTGTGCGCTGAAGAACCTGCTTCCTAGCCTCCTCAGGTGGTAGCCCCTGATGGAAGAGTCGCAGGTACTTCCGCACTCCTGCTTCACTGAGACTTTTCCTCAGTGGATCATTTCTGCCGCCCGGTTGTCCAAGTTTGGGCAGCTCGAACGGCAGCCGATTCTTTGGTCGTTTGACCTTCCCTCTTGCGAGGTGCAGTGGTGATTTGTTTTACCGGTTTTTTGTCCATAATTGGTCCCACGAGAAGCTAGGGTCATATCGGTCCACCTCTGCAGAGCCCCGCATGCAGAGGTAAGGGGTTTATACAATGGAGTTCACCCCGGTGCTCCAAGGTTGAGACCAGTAGAGGCCAGTCTTCTATCTGACCACGCATCCTTCGGCCTGGTTCCCGCCTTGGATTTAGAATTTTTGATGAGGTTGTTTCCTCTTGATCCGGGCGGTCAAGCCAAGACCCCCCCCCCACCTCACTGGCCCGCGAGACATGACCACGGACAGCCAAGAGGCGTTGGTATGACAGAATGGTCTCGAGGTATGCTCGATGCTTTATCTGGCATCGTTTAACCTGGTGCAATTCCTTAGCCACGACACTACAGCTGGGACAGGTGAAGTCGGTCCGCGGCAAGGTATTGAGGGCTATCAGTTGAGTTTCCAGGCACAACGAACCTCCCTATTTCCCTGCAGACCTCCTCCCCACCAGAGATCATCGTCAGAGGCCCCCTCCTATCCGCCACCTGGAGACGCGCCGGGTTGGCACTTCATTCCGTACCCCGCAATATAATAATATGTCGAAAAAACGGTAGCCCTCAATATTATTGTTTCAATATCCTCCTCACACGTTCAATATATTGATCGATATCGATATTGCTACAATAATATTGATCGTGTAATGCTCGCTCAAAAGCACCGATGAAGTCTGAGCTGAATGCAGGTCACTTAGTACAGGCAATCAACACATATGCCATACCAGTTTTAACTTACTCTTTCGGAATACTCAAATGGACAAAAACTGAGTTGGATGCTATTCAGAGGTCGACAAGAACAATGATGATAAAAACGAACAACCACCATCCAAAGTCAACCACTATAAGAACGACACTACCTCGGAAGGAAGGAGGAGAGGGGTTTATTGACCTCATCAATCTGCACAATCGACAGGTCCGAAACCTCCGATCTTCATCGGACAGTAACTAGAGCGGATAAGGATTACACTCCCCTGAACTTCGCGTTGCTGGAAGCAGATTTTGGAGTAGTTTCAGATGTGGAGAAACAAGAACAATGGTCGCAAAAGACATTGCATGGCCGACACCACCACGAACTCAACCAGCAACACATTGACAAGGAGGCTTCAAATAGATGGCTCACTAGCAGAAACTTATTTCCAGACACTGAGAGCTTTATGATCGCTATTCAAGATCAGGTCATCAATACGAATAATAACAAAAAGTTCATCATTGGATCCTAATACCCAATCCGACAAATGCAGGAAGTGACAACAAAAATCAGAGACTATGACTGTAGCGAGCTGGCTTATACTGATAACCTGCATAGACATAATCAAGTGTGCAACATGGTCCACCAGAAATTGGCGAACAAGTTCGTTCTTCTCAACACCTATACACCATACTATAAGTATCAGCCACAGATGGTTCTCGAGAATGACAATTATCAGTCCATTATCACCGATACACTGATAGACAGGTGACGAATAACGGACCTGATATTGTGGTATTGTATAAAAGAGTCAACTCGGTCTTCCTAGATGATGTAGCGGTTCCGAACACTCACAACATTATCAATAAATATCAGGAGAAGATGGCTAAGTATGCGGATCTCTTCATCGAAATCAAACAAATGTGGCGTTGCGTGAAAGTGGAAATCGTTCCAGTGATAATATCATCAACCGGAGTGGTGCCCAAGACTCTGCACGAAAGTATCGCTATATTGGGACTACCTGAAAACACCTATTCAGACATCCAAAAGGCTGTTATATTGAACACCTGTCATACAGTACGGAGGTTCACAATGTAAATTGAGTCTAATCTCTTTGGTACTTCGTACCCGGGATAGGCCAATGATACCAGCATTGAGCTGAGTTTGGTAGCAACGAGATAATAATAATAATGATAATAATAATGTAAACACGGCCTCAGCGAAACACTATTACAGATTGAAGACTATAAACATCCCCTCATGCTGAGCTGTTCATGAAATGGATTACATTTCAATAAGATACTTATATTTGTGTTTGGATAAAGTCCGCCTTGAGGCGGAGCTGTGTACTAGAAGGTTAAAGACACAATTACGCGTATTGGGCTTCATCTGTAAAGAGACATCTGTAAACAGACATCTGTTTAATATTCGCGAATTCTGTAGCACCCATCAACTAAAGTTCATTCTAGGAATATTATCCCCATTCTCCAGTCTCTGTACTTGTTGAATGTGATCCGGATACAGGCGATGTTTTTTTTATGATTATTTATTAATTTTAAAATAATTATGGATTCAATAGTTTTGATAATATATTATTGACAGTCCCTTTTAACCTTTCTTTGGTATACACGTTTTCAAAAATTTCATTTTTGAGTTACATTTTGTGGAGTGAAATTGTCTACGCAAAAATGTGAAGCACACGTTTCAGTTCAGTTTCTCATGCTCTTCTCAAATATATAAACGAATTTTCAGAATTTCGATATGAAGGGTGTTGTTTCAAGGATACAATCGTTTCATGATTTTTTGTTAACTTGTACCTGGATTTTCCTCGTGGCTATTGAGTGATTCATTTGAGCTTCTAATAAGAAACATGTGTGCCAAATATAGTTAAACCGGGTGGTTCGTTTGTTAGGACCTCGAGAAGAAATGAGCAAAATTCATGAAACATAAACCTGTATTTCGGTTACAAAGACAGTCAGAGCCAATAAATGTGTATACCATTGCTTCTATTACACCGGGTAGTGCCAAGACCGTAAAATACTGCGGATTATTGTAGACCTGACAAGCGATACAAAATCTAGAATGCGTTTTGGTCTACAAGTTACTTCCAAAACTTTGTGAGTCGAAACACCATACGGCAACATCAGGAACACGTATCCTGAAGCGGACAGGCGATGGTCTCCCCGAAACGCGACGGACGACCTACGCGGAGCCGCCCCCGTCAATTTCCGAATTAAATGTTCGGGAAACCACGAGCACGGTCTCTCTGGACCGTCGTGCGACGTTCAGAACCGTGCCCGTAGTTTCCCGAACACATCATTCGGGAGTTTACGGCGGGGGCTCCGCGTAAATCGTCGCGTGCAGCGGTTCGGGGAGACCAGCGCCTTAAGGTGTGTACAGACATGCTCCGAATATCGTACCGAACCGTGTCGCGTACCCCGCGAGAGCGAATCAAATTCACGAATTCAAATTGCACCTCTACGTGCGATGAATTTGATTCGCTCTCGCGGGGTACGCGACACGGTTCGGTACGATATTCGGAGCATGTCTGTTCACACCTTCAGAGCTACATACACCAGCGGTTCTGTCCGTTATTGATGTAAAATCGCACATCTGGATCGGTCAAATCAAATCTCTACGTATCAGAACTGTACGGATTATACGTCCGTGTATGGTGCCCTATTCAGTTCATCGGGTTTACTAAGAGCTGATTCCAGCGCAATGTCAAAGTGCTGAATTCTGTCAATGTAGTCGGGTTTATGATCAAATAAATCTAATTTGGTCTATTTTCAATAATTGCGCTGTTTTTATCTCAGTAGAGGCATAAAATCAGTAGAATTTTCACCAGAAGAAAGCAAATTTTCAAGTCATTCGAAAATTGATACTGTAATTTGTGGTTGACATTCATTGAACGAATTTAACTATTAGTGAGCCAAAACCGGTTCAGTTTTCGAATGCTGAAAACAATGATCGGAGAGAGCGGGTTAACCCGATCAGTAAAGCCCGCATGATTTCGTTACTAATCATATTGACAGAAAATAATATAAAAGTCTAAAAAATGGGGATTATCTGCTCGAAAAACTCAACTGATGTGTGTCCTTTCCAAATAAAAAAACGTTTTTCCATTTCCTTTCATTGTAGGTACCATTGTTACAACGCCTTCGTTACGATATGTCTTCCTTACAGTTATTAAATCCTAAGTTCATATGGTTTCTTGGTTTACCTGGTTCTGGAAGGACAACTCACGCCCATTTACTTTGTGGAAAATTAGGGCTTATTGAGATTGCAGTTGTAGATTTGCTGAGAGATGAAAGTAAAAGAGATACAGATTCCAGTTCCTCAGGTAGTTTCTTATTATCTTGCAGGTTTTGGTGGTGTAGCCTGCCATCATCATCTTGTAGGCAAGTACTTCGTGCCAAACTCGGTCGAAGGCTCTCTCGACATCTAATAGCACTAATCCTATGGCTTGTTTATTCTGAAATCTTTCAGTGACATATTCAGTGATCCTTAACAGTTGAAGTTCTGTGGAATGATTTCTTCTGAATCCAAATTGTTCCGGTAGTATCAGATTCTGTTTCTTCATTGAGTCTTTTTGCAATGAACCTTTCGACATTTTTTCCAAGTGCTGACAGTAGACTTATCGGCCTGTAGTTTTGTGGTAATTTTCTATCTTTTCCTGGCTTTTTGAACACAATTACTTCTGCTGTTTTCCATCTTTCCGGATAGTATTCTGTTCTCATCACTGCGTTTGCCATATAGGTTAGCAGTGCTATTCCTTTTCTGGGCAATTTCCGTAACAAAAAGTTTGTTACTTTGTCTTTTCCTGGAGCTTTTCTGTTTTTCAATTTCTTGATAATTGCTTTAATTTCCGTTGGTGTTGTTGGGTTTGGGATGGTATCGCCTTCCGGCGGTTCCAACATCAATTCTTCATTTCCTTCGACTTCTTCTTGTAAGTCTTTATTGTCATCGCCTTCTCTGTAGTTGATTCAGGCTTCTAGTTCTATTGCGTCGACCAGTGCTTCGGCTTTTTCAAGCTTTGAGTAGGCCATCCCATTAGCTCCGTGTAGAGGGGGAATTTCGGTTTTCTCGCGTCGTAAGCACTTTTGCATCTTCCATGCTAAGTGGTCTATGGTGTTAAGCTCTCTAACTCTTTGGTTCCTTCTGTCTGTTCTCAGTTCTTTCAGTGCATTTTTCAGCACTTGACTGTGTTTATTCAGCTCTATCTTGTCTTCTTCTCGATGTGAAGTTCTGTAGTTCTTCCTGAGTTTTCTTTTCCTCTTTATAAGCTCTTTTATTGCTTTTGGGGTTTCAACTTGTGAATGTTTCGGGGCTGGTCTTTCGATTCTTCTGGTACTTTCCTCGTAGGCTTCTTTTATTCGGGTTTCTAATTTTTCAACTGCATCTTCTAGATCTTCAGGGGTTCTTATTTGTGGAATTTCAGTAATTTTTTCCTGGAGTATTTCACTGTACTTTTGCCAGTCTGTGAAGTCTTTTGTTCGAAGTTCTTCTGTTATCGGTCTGCGTCCCAATCTGAGTTCTATTGGGTTGTGGTCTGATGTGCCCTCTTCTTAAGTATCAAGTGCGAAATCTTGGGTAATATCTTTCATTATGACGATATCTAATACGTCTGGTAGGCCATTACTTCTTGGCAGGTAGGTCGGAATTCAGGTCCTAAGGCGCTGGTCTCCTCGAACCGCTCGCACGCGACCTACGACGTGCGGTACGCCCTGGCGGTTCAGAGAGACCAGGCTCATGGTTTCCCGAACATATAATTCAGAAATTGACGGAGGCGTCTCCGCGTCGGTCGTCCGTCGTGTTTCGAGGAGACCAGCGCCTAATACTATGGAATTTAGTTTTTTGGCGTACTTCTTGAGCCATGACTTTCTGAAGTCTGGCTGCAGTGGGAGTGGAAGTAATATTTTCACAGAAAGCTTGGAAATTAAGCCTTTTGGCCTTCCTGATCTATTTATTATACTGAGTGAGTTTCTCGGTGTACCCCTGCCAATTGTTATCCCGTCTTGCCCTATTAAAGAGCCGACGGACCTCCTTTCGGAGGTTTGACAGGTTCTCATTCCACCAAGGAGCATCCTTACTAGGTCGAGCTTTGGTGAGTGAACAGCTGGAGTGAAACGCCTCCATTATCGCCCTGCTGACCTGCTCTACCCTTGAATTCAGCTCGAAATATCGGTGTTCTGACCCGATATTTTCGATTCCCTCTAGGTTTGTCTTTATGTGGTTCCTGTAAAGGAGCCAGTCTGTTTTTCTAGGGTTTCGAGTCTCAGGGAAAGAAGTGGTATCTCCCTCCATCCTAAACTCGATGATCCTATGATCAGAGAGTGATGGCTCTTCCACCCCCCTCCAAGACGTAAACGTAATGTATTTCCTGGCCACAGGATTAGCAGTTGTTACGTCAAGGACTTCTTCCTCGTTCTCGTGACGAAGGTTGGTGTTGTCCCAATGTAAGTGGTCTCGAGGTTATCATTATTATTATTATTATAAAAAGAAATAAGAATTGAGGTTCACAACCTATAAACTCAAAATAAAAAAATATGCTGGTTGGTACACATACACTATGAAAAAAAAAAATTGAAGTATACAGTAGCACATTCAAAACTGTAGGTTTAGGATTAACATCCTCCTTGTTGGGCAGACTTCCATCCGTCGTATCTATTCTTAAATGCGTTGACAGAAGGAGCTTGAACTACGGAGTTGGGAAGACTGTTCCAGTCACTGAAGACTCTGTTAGGTAGGAAGTTCTGACGCAAAGTTGTTCTGAAATTTTCCCGCTTCAGTTTGTAAAGACGGCCTCTGAGATTGTTTCTATTGATGGTGAACATATCTCTGACTCCATCACCTAGAAATCCTCGCATAGCTCGGAATGAAAACATCAAGGTTGTTAGCTGAGAGATATTCAAATAGGTACTCACCTCTTGGGTTATTGTTGGTGCTCCTCCAAACAGTGTTATGCGCATTCGCATCACAGCCAATTATTAATGGAAGGCGTTTACTGTTGCAGTAACATACTAGTTCCTGTACCTCCTCTGGCGGTGTTATTGGCCCGTCTCCACCGAAGTATGCGGATGCAATGACAATGTCTCGGTCAACGCCCCCCAAGTTGAGTTGTACCATAATTGGAATTAAGTCCCGAGACATGTATTCTGAAACACAAATGTATTCAATGTTTTTCTTCACGAGAACACAGGCACGTGGAGTTACTTGCATCTGATGATGAATCGAATTTGATTCCTTACACGTCAAACCTTTGATTCGGCCTTCTTTGTTGATCCAGGGTTCCTGGATCAGAACAATGCCTAATTGCAGCCTCGCAAACAACCTTGCAATCACGGCTGAGGAACCCCTCGCGTGATGCAGGTTTACCGGCGCTGTTCTTATGAAGACGAAGGTTCGTTTTGTGGGGTTCTTGCCCCCTCCTTCGCCTCCATCTGCCCCTCCTCGACTTCCATTTGAGAGGTTTCCTCTCCGGGACACGAGGAGGTCTCCTTGCCCATAGTCGGACCCCCAGCCACCACACAACTTAGCCCAGTACCTTGGGGCGCAGAGGGAGTCTCCGTATCTCCAGGAGTACTGGCGGTGTCGCAGCTGGGTTCCTGGAATGTGGAGGGCTTCTCCACATTGTTCGACTCTTCTTCAGGGCTATCTTTCTTACCTAGCCCTGAGACTGGGACGCTCCCAAACCGGAAGTTCAGTTGGCCTCCCTCTGTCCTTATGACTTCCTCGGATTGGGGATCAATCCCAATCGTGAGGATACTTCCTCTCCCTTCCTTTTTGAAGCGCAGCACCTTCCAAGCCCTAACATTGAGGTCGGCATTCTGAATCTCGACAGGTCGGAGGATCTTCTCCTGTTCCATGCCGAGACTTCTTGGGAAGAAGACCGTTATAACGGTAGGACTTGGGATGTCGTCTCCACTCAGTGCTACCAACTCGGGTCCTTCCCAAGATTTCAGTTGCGGTACTGAACTTGTGAGCCAGTCCGCCGCCTTTTGGATCCACAATCCACCAGCATCATTCCATTACAGAAATGAACGCCAGATAAGTGAATCCCTCTTTCTGTGTACTTACACATCTCCTCCACCAGAACCTCTTCAAGAGTCGATAGTTGCTCGGCTTCCAGAATGGTCCTGGGGTATTCTTTGGGGACTATCCCAATGCTGATTGTCGCCTTTTTTGCTTTGACTGCTGCTGCATAACCAGTGGCTTGCCCGGTTTTAGCTGCGGCCGTCTTCCGCTTTTTCGGCAGAGGCAACGTCGGAGGTGTTATCTGCTCCGGACGTCTCTTGCCGTGGTCTTTTCCCTTTGGGGTGACCTTCGGGTCTGTGCGCTGAAGAACCTGCTTCCTAGCCTCCTCAGGTGGTAGCCCCTGATGGAAGAGTCGCAGGTACTTCCGCACTCCTGCTTCACTGAGACTTTTCCTCAGTGGATCATTTCTGCCGCCCGGTTGTCCAAGTTTGGGCAGCTCGAACGGCAGCCGATTCTTTGGTCGTTTGACCTTCCCTCTTGCGAGGTGCAGTGGTGATTTGTTTTACCGGTTTTTTGTCCATAATTGGTCCCACGAGAAGCTAGGGTCATATCGGTCCACCTCTGCAGAGCCCCGCATGCAGAGGTAAGGGGTTTATACAATGGAGTTCACCCCGGTGCTCCAAGGTTGAGACCAGTAGAGGCCAGTCTTCTATCTGACCACGCATCCTTCGGCCTGGTTCCCGCCTTGGATTTAGAATTTTTGATGAGGTTGTTTCCTCTTGATCCGGGCGGTCAAGCCAAGACCCCCCCCACCTCACTGGCCCGCGAGACATGACCACGGACAGCCAAGAGGCGTTGGTATAACAGAATGGTCTCGAGGTATGCTCGATGCTTTATCTGGCATCGTTTAACCTGGTGCAATTCCTTAGCCACGACACTACAGCTGGGACAGGTGAAGTCGGTCCGCGGCAAGGTATTGAGGGCTATCAGTTGAGTTTCCAGGCACAACGAGCCTCCCTATTTCCCTGCAGACCTCCTCCCCACCAGAGATCATCGTCAGAGGCCCCCTCCTATCCGCCACCTGGAGACGCGCCGGGTTGGCACTTCATTCCGTACCCCGCAATATAATAATATGTCGAAAAAACGGTAGCCCTCAATATTATTGTTTCAATATCCTCCTCACACGTTCAATATATTGATCGATATCGATATTGCTACAATAATATTGATCGTGTAATGCTCGCTCAAAAGTACCGATGAAGTCTGAGCTGAATGCAGGTCACTTAGTACAGGCAATCAACACATATGCCATGCCAGTTTTAACTTACTCTTTCGGAATACTCAAATGGACAAAAACTGAGTTGGATGCTATTCAGAGGTCGACAAGAACAATTATGATAAAAACGAACAACCACCATCCAAAGTCAACCACTATAAGAACGACACTACCTCGGAAGGAAGGAGGAGAGGGGTTTATTGACCTCATCAATCTGCACAATCGACAGGTCCGAAACCTCCGATCTTCATCGGACAGTAACTAGAGCGGATAAGGATTACACTCCCCTGAACTTCGCGTTGCTGGAAGCAGATTTGGAGTAGTTTCAGATGTGGAGAAACAAGAACAATGGTCGCAAAAGACATTGCATGGCCGACACCACCACGAACTCAACCAGCAACACATTGACAAGGAGGCTTCAAATAGATGGCTCACTAGCAGAAACTTATTTCCAGACACTGAGAGCTTTATGATCGCTATTCAAGATCAGGTCATCAATACGAATAATAACAAAAAGTTCATCATTGGATCCTAATACCCAATCCGACAAATGCAGGAAGTGACAACAAAAATCAGAGACTATGACTGTAGCGAGCTGGCTAATACTGATAACCTGCATAGACATAATCAAGTGTGCAACATGGTCCACCAGAAATTGGCGAACAAGTTCGTTCTTCTCAACACCTATACACCATACTATAAGTATCAGCCACAGATGGTTCTCGAGAATGACAATTATCAGTCCATTATCACCGATACACTGATAGACAGGTGACGAATAACGGACCTGATATTGTGGTATTGGATAAAAGAGTCAACTCGGTCTTCCTAGATGATGTAGCGGTTCCGAACACTCACAACATTATCAATAAATATCAGGAGAAGATGGCTAAGTATGCGGATCTCTTCATCGAAATCAAACAAATGTGGCGTTGCGTGAAAGTGGAAATCGTTCCAGTGATAATATCATCAACCGGAGTGGTGCCCAAGACTCTGCACGAAAGTATCGCTATATTGGGACTACCTGAAAACACCTATTCAGACATCCAAAAGGCTGTTATATTGAACACCTGTCATACAGTACGGAGGTTCACAATGTAAATTGAGTCTAATCTCTTTGGTA
The DNA here is from genome assembly GCA_963966015.1 of Aphidecta obliterata. Taxonomy (NCBI): domain Eukaryota; kingdom Metazoa; phylum Arthropoda; class Insecta; order Coleoptera; family Coccinellidae; genus Aphidecta; species Aphidecta obliterata. The sequence goes on along the minus strand of OZ014430.1, from coordinate 4,336,065 downwards.
CTTCGTACCCGGGATAGGCCAATGATACCAGCTTTGAGCTGAGTTTGGTAGCAACGAGATAATAATAATAATGATAATAATAATGTAAACACGGCCTCAGCGAAACACTATTACAGATTGAAGACTATAAACATCCCCTCATGCTGAGCTGTTCATGAAATGGATTACATTTCAATAAGATACTTATATTTGTGTTTGGATAAAGTCCGCCTTGAGGCGGAGCTGTGTACTAGAAGGTTAAAGACACAATTACGCGTATTGGGCTTCATCTGTAAAGAGACATCTGTAAACAGACATCTGTTTAATATTCGCGAATTCTGTAGCACCCATCAACTAAAGTTCATTCTAGGAATATTATCCCCATTCTCCAGTCTCTGTACTTGTTGAATGTGATCCGGATACAGGCGATGTTTTTTTTATGATTATTTATTAATTTTAAAATAATTATGGATTCAATAGTTTTGATAATATATTATTGACAGTCCCTTTTAACCTTTCTTTGGTATACACGTTTTCAAAAATTTCATTTTTGAGTTACATTTTGTGGAGTGAAATTGTCTACGCAAAAATGTGAAGCACACGTTTCAGTTCAGTTTCTCATGCTCTTCTCAAATATATAAACGAATTTTCAGAATTTCGATATGAAGGGTGTTGTTTCAAGGATACAATCGTTTCATGATTTTTTGTTAACTTGTACCTGGATTTTCCTCGTGGCTATTGAGTGATTCATTTGAGCTTCTAATAAGAAACATGTGTGCCAAATATAGTTAAACCGGGTGGTTCGTTTGTTAGGACCTCGAGAAGAAATGAGCAAAATTCATAAAACATAAACCTGTATTTCGGTTACAAAGACAGTCAGAGCCAATAAATGTGTATACCATCGCTTCTATTACACCGGGTAGTGCCAAGACCGTAAAATACTGCGGATTATTGTAGACCTGACAAGTGATACAAAATCTAGAATGCGTTTTGGTCTACAAGTTACTTCCAAAACTTTGTGAGTCGAAACACCATACTGCAACATCAGGAACACGTATCCTGAAGCGGACAGGCGATGGTCTCCCCGAAACGCGACGGACGACCTACGCGGAGCCGCCCCCGTCAATTTCCGAATTAAATGTTCGGGAAACCACGAGCACGGTCTCTCTGGACCGTCGTGCGACGTTCAGAACCGTGCCCGTAGTTTCCCGAACACATCATTCGGGAGTTTACGGCGGGGGCTCCGCGTAAATCGTCGCGTGCAGCGGTTCGGGGAGACCAGCGCCTTAAGGTGTGTACAGACATGCTCCGAATATCGTACCGAACCGTGTCGCGTACCCCGCGAGAGCGAATCAAATTCACGAATTCAAATTGCACCTCTACGTGCGATGAATATGATTCGCTCTCGCGGGGTACGCGACACGGTTCGGTACGATATTCGGAGCATGTCTGTTCACACCTTCAGAGCTACATACACCAGCGGTTCTGTACGTTATTGATGTAAAATCGCACATCTGGATCGGTCAAATCAAATCTCTACGTATCAGAACTGTACGGATTATACGTCCGTGTATGGTGCCCTATTCAGTTCATCGGGTTTACTAAGAGCTGATTCCAGCGCAATGTCAAAGTGCTGAATTCTGTCAATGTAGTCGGGTTTATGATCAAATAAATCTAATTTGGTCTATTTTCAATAATTGCGCTGTTTTTATCTCAGTAGAGGCATAAAATCAGTAGAATTTTCACCAGAAGAAAGCAAATTTTCAAGTCATTCGAAAATTGATACTGTAATTTGTGGTTGACATTCATTGAACGAATTTAACTATTAGTGAGCCAAAACCGGTTCAGTTTTCGAATGCTGAAAACAATGATCGGAGAGAGCGGGTTAACCCGATCAGTAAAGCCCGCATGATTTCGTTACTAATCATATTGACAGAAAATAATATAAAAGTCTAAAAAATGGGGATTATCTGCTCGAAAAACTCAACTGATGTGTGTCCTTTCCAAATAAAAAAACGTTTTTCCATTTCCTTTCATTGTAGGTACCATTGTTACAACGACTTCGTTACGATATGTCTTCCTTACAGTTATTAAATCCTAAGTTCATATGGTTTCTTGGTTTACCTGGTTCTGGAAGGACAACTCACGCCCATTTACTTTGTGGAAAATTAGGGCTTATTGAGATTGCAGTTGTAGATTTGCTGAGAGATGAAAGTAAAAGAGATACAGATAGAGGAAAGATACTCCGTAAGGCATTCAAGGCGAAAATTAGCACAATTCCAGATGTAAGGAAATTATAGTTTTCACAAGTCATTATAGTCAAATAATAATTGAAAAGGCAGTGTCGTTCGTTGGGGGTCAGTGTCCTTCTTTCGTGGTCAATTTCATTCCCAGTTTGTTAAACTGGAATTCAAAGATGATGTAACAACCGTAACGGTATAAATTACCTCAGTTGGTTGGGCGCCAAAAGTAAAGTTACAATTCACTTTACAAATTTTGATTGCTGTGAAAAAAAATTTCAAACTAACGCGAAAATCCAGACTTCACGTCAGTTATTATCGAAATTATCAGGAAAAATATAGTTTGAACGGCTATATTTACGGTACCCCTAGTCTAATTTTGCTCATTGATGAAAGTGATCGCGAAATTCGCGATCCGAACCTATCCTGAAAATTTCAAGTCCCTAGGCCTTTCCGTTCGAAAGTTATGATTTTCTATGGTTTCTATGGTTCTGATCATGCGATCTGGAAAAATGTAGCTCGAATATATCATTCTCAATTTAAATACAAAATTTTGTCACGATCAAATCCATTGTTTTGAAATTATCAAGAAAACTGAATTTCAAACGGCGATATTTACGGAACCCCTCCCTAGTCTAATTTTGCTGATTGATGAACGTGACCGCGACATTCGAGACCCACACCTATCCTGAAAATTTCAAGTCCCTAGGCCTTTCCATTACAAAGTTATAATTTTCTATGGTTTCTATGGTTCTGGTCATGAGAGCTAAACAAAATTTTGCATGTAGCTTGAATACGTAATTCTCCATTTGAGTGCAATATTTCACCTCGATCGAATCTGTAGTTTCGAAGTAATCAGAAAAACAAAATTTCGAGCGGCCATATTTACGGAACCCCTTGGCGAATTTTGCCCAATAACGAACTGCGGCATTCGAGATTCGAACCTACCCTGAAAATTTCAAGTCTCTAGGACATTCCGTTTGAGAGTTATCGTGTATACGGCCGGACGGACGGACGGACAGACTCGAATTTTCCGACGGATTCGTCATCTGTAAGTCGAACATAGTCGTTTGAGACCATTTTCGGCTCAAAATTCGAAAAATACAGACATCGTGACGAAATGATATAGCCCTCGTGTAAGTAGTACGAGCGCTCAAAAATGAGGTGAAATTTGAGAAATTTCTAATCCCTCAAATCTACTTATCTCAACTAAAAAAAGTCTATTGGGGTCCTCGACTCTAGGGAATGATTCAAAAAAGGAGTTCTACTTCCAGTGCATTATTGAGTCTCGAGTGCATCCACTGTTCGTTGAACAGGAAACTGCAGGACTCCTAGATACCTCTTGTCGATGTTGATAACAAGATTCTTGCTCAGAATCACTCGTAGCAAGCTTAACCTTGGAACATCTTCAAGTTGACTGAAGGGCGGTGGTAAATTTCTTAGGCGTGTTCTTAAATCCCAACCAAAAAGCAATATGAGAGTCAAAGATATCAGAGCTTTTAAAAAAAGTCAACATGACTCCTTCTCGATTCTCAGTAAATATCATGATACAAAAATAATCATGAACATCATAGAGGTAATTAATAACGAACCTGAGAAGGGATCCTGTTCTGGAATATAAAAGTTATAAATAAAATTACGAAAAGCACTGCCGTGAAATCAGGAGTTTTTGAGCGCTCGTTTATCCAACTTGTATGTAGATTCGCATTTTCCAGTTTTAGAAATCAATTGAAGGAATTTTCGACAGCTGCCAAAAAAATTCTCAAACTTAGGCGAAACTCCAGACTTCATGTCAGTGCTTCAGCTGACCAATTTTTTTTCGATAATTCGCTAGAATTTTCTACGGTATATATGGTCTTGTTAATGCGATCTGAACGAAATTTCTCACCTAGTTTGAATACATTATTATTCATCTATTTGCAGAATTTCATTCCAATCCAATCAGTAGTTTCGAAATTATCAGGAAAAAAATATTTTGAACGGGCATATTTAATTTTGCTCATTGATGGACGTGACCGCGACATTCGCGATCCAAACCTACTTTGAACATTTCAAGGTCCTAGGCCTCTCCCTTCGGAAGTTATAATTTTCTATGGTTTTTATGGTTCTGGTCATGCGATCTGGACGAAATTTTGCTTTAATATATCATCTTCGATTGAAATACAAAATTTTATCTCGATCGAATCCGTAGTTTCGAAATTATCGAGAAAACAAAATTTCAAACGACCGTATTCACGGAACCCCTATTCTTATTCTGCTCATTGATAAACGTGAACGCGACATTTCAGATCCACACCTATCCTGAAAATTTCAAGTCCCTAGGTCTTTCCGTTCGTAAGTTATGATTTTCTATGGTTTCTATGGTTCTGGTCATGCGATCTGGAGAAATGTAGCTTGAAAATATAATTCTCCATCAGTATACAAAATTTCGTCACGATTGAATCTGTAGTTTTGAAATGATCAAGAAAACAAAATTTCAAACGACTATATTTACGGAACCCCTAGTATAATTTTGCTCATAGATTAACGTGATCACGACATTCCAGATCCACACCTATCCTGAAAATATCAAGTCCCTAGGCGTTTCCGTTCAAAAGTTACAATTTTCTATGGTTCTGGTCATGCGATCTGAACAAAATTTCACATGTAGCTTGAAAACCTCATTTTCCATTTGAGTGCAGAATTTCATCTTGATCGAATCGGTAGTTTCCAAGTAATCAGGAGAACAAAACTTTGAATTGCCATATTCACGGAACCCTTGGTTGGAATTTGGCTCATTAAAAAACTCAATCGAGGTATTGGGAAGAGAACCTACACTGAAAATTTCAAGTTTCTAGGACTTTCCGTTCGAGAGTTATCGTGCTTACGGCCGGCCGGACCATTTGAGACCATTTTCGGCTCAAAATTCGAAAAATATAGACATCGTGACGAAATGATATAGCCCTCGTGCAAGTAGTACGAGCGCTCAAAAAAGAGGAAAGAACACGTGCAGGAAAACAAAATGAAGCGATCACAGGCTTGCCCCTTCAATCGAATCAGCTGACCCGATCAAAAGGTCATCTACGGCTGACCGACGCGAGCATCAATATCTATGAGAGCTATTGCGTGGCGCGCAAGCAGGGATATATAAGTCGAATTCAAGCGAGTAATAATAACCTGGTTATAATTGGTAAATACCAACCATAACCAACTGCATTCAAGCGCTTTTGGTCATTGTTGGTTATAATCCATGACCACATGAATCAGCCCTTCATTTGATCGAGATGAAATTTTGCACTCAAATGGAGAATGAGGTGTTCAAGCTACATGTGAAATTTTGTCCAGATCGCATTACCAGAACCATAGAAAATTGTAACTTTTGAACGGAAACGCCTAGGGACTTGAAATTTTCAGGACAGGTGTGGATCTCGAATGTTGTGATCATGTTCATCTATGAGCAAAATTATACTAGAGGTTCCGTAAATATGGTAGTTTGAAATTTAGTTTTCTTGATAATTTCAAAACTACAGATTCGATCGTGACGAAATTTCGTATATGAAATGGACAATGATTTATTCAAGCTACATTTCTCCAGATAACATGACCAGAACCATAGAAATCATAGAAAATCATAACTTTCGAACGGAAAGGCCTAGGGACTTGAAATTTTCAGGATAGATGTGGATCTGAAATGTCACGTTCACGTTCATAAATGAGCAGAATTATACTAGGAGTTCCGTAAATATGGTCGATTGAATTTTTGTTTTCTCGATAATTTCAGAACTACGGATTCGATCGAGATGAAATTTTGTATTTTAATCGAGAATGATATATTAAAGCAATATTTTGTTCATATCGCATGACCAGAACCATAGAAAACTTAAAATATTGTAACTTTTGAGCGGAAAGGCCTAGGAACTTGAAATTTTCAGGGTGAGTTTGGATCGCGAATATCGCGGTCACGTTCATCAATGAGGAAAGTTGGACTAGGGGTTCCGTAAATATGGCCGTTCAAAATATTCTTTTCCTGATAGTTTCGGAACTATTGATTGGATTGAAATGAAATTTTGCACCTAGCTGAGGAATAATGTATTCAAATCACGTGCAAAATTTTGTCCAGATCCCATCACCAAGACCATAGATACCGTAGAAAATTCTAGCGAATTATCGAAAAAAAAATTGGTCAGCTGAAGCACTGACATGAAGTTTCGCCTAAGTTTCAGAATTTTTTTGACAGCCGTCGAAAATTCCTTCAATTGATTTCTAAAACTGCAAAATGCGAATCTACCTACAAGGTGGATGTACGAGCGCTCAAAAGCTCCTGACTTCACGGCAGTGCTTTCCGTAATTTTTTGAATTATTTTCATCAGAGAAGGATATGATATGTATGAAAAAAGTGAAAATATGCTGTAATAGGTGTTGAAAAAGAATTCGTATGATTTGAAAGTTGGTATACGAAGAAAAGAATAGTCGATTTCTAATATCAACTTGCCTGCAACTTTCGAACTCCACAATTTATGTATAGAAATTATTTTAAATACTTGCCGAATTCCTTCTTCATTTCCTTGAAAGTTTTCCGTTAGAACGAAGCCACCAGTTTCGCAGATTTTGTTTTGAAAGGGGATATAACCGAAGAAAGAAAAGTAACGATTCAAATATTTTTTATTGCAATTCAACTCAAAATTTCATTGTATGTATTCATAAATTATGTTCGAAAAACATAAATTATATTCCTTATACAAGCACGGGCCCTTTTTCTAATTTCTTCAGTCCTGAAGTTTACTTTACTTTCAATTTTCTCACTGCTCCGTCTATTCTCTCCACAAGAGTGGTGCACATGTATGTTTTTCCCTTTCATATACTATTTCTCCTAAACTGCCCCAAACATGAAAATCTAACGGTGTGAGATCTGGACTTCTCGCTGGCCACGAAATAGCTCCTCCCCTACCTATCTACCGATAAGGAAACAATTTGTTCAAGAACATACGAACGTTTAGCCTATAGCCTATAGTGTGCGGGACACCCATCCTGTTAAAAAATGATTTCACGCCTGTCAATCAAGGGAACCTCGTCCAAAAAACTGCCCATATTTGTTCTCAAAAATTCTTCATGATTTTCTCCATTTAAGTTGTCAGGTAAATAGTGAGGACCTATCAAAAGATCAGCTATTGCTTCCATCCAAAGCTCAACGCCAAAACACTATATTTTATGCCGAACTTTCAAAAGATTGTTCATAAAAAAATCGGCTGAAACGAAACTAGTGCCTGCTTTGTAACGAAAACTTTTTTAGGATAAAGAAGGAGTTTGGAAGTTTTTTAAATAACTTTGTCATACATGAATTGTGGAATTCGAAATTTGTAGGCGAATGATACTTAAAATTGACTATTCTTTTCTTCATATACCAACTTTTAAATCAGACGAATTCTTTTTCAACATATATTACAGCATATTTTCGCTTTTTTATACATATCATACCCTTCTCTGATAAAAATAATCCGAAATTATAATCACACTTGTTCAACGTAGAAAAAATTGACGAAAAATGAAGTAAGGTCAGTAATTTTTAAAAAAATACGAGAACTCAAATAACTCGTAAACTGTTGATTTTTGAATATCAATAAATATGGCTCAAACGTCAGCAAAGAGAGACTAACACGTCCTCCAAGGTTCACGTCGAATTTGTATAATGTACTTGAGAAATTAAATTTACATCCATTATTGTACAGACTCCAACGTTTTTTGAGCGCTCGTTCTACTTACACGAGGGTTATAACATTTTGTCACGATGTCTGCATTTTTCTTATTTCGAGCCGAAAATGGTCTTAATCGACAAGGTTCGATTCACTGATGACGGATCTCTCGATAAAATCAAGTCTTTTCGTCCGGCTGTAAGCGCGATAACTTTCGAACGGTACGATCTAGAGACTTGACATTTTCAGTATGGGTTCAGTTTCCGAATGCCGCAGTTTAGTTTGTTAATGGGCAGTACTCCGCCAGGGCTTCCGTAAATATGACAGTCCGAAATTGTGTTCTCCTGATTACATCGAAACTGCGGATTCAATCGAGATGAAATTTTGCACTCAATTGAAAAATGACGTGTTCAAGCAACATGTAAAATTTTGTCTAGATCACATGACACAAAAAATGATCCAAAACTCAAATCAAGAATTTTTTTGCAGACCGTTGTGTTTTCCTCGCATATTGGCACCATTGTCATAACCCTGACCACGAAGATCATCCAATTTAAGCTCGTATTCTTCAAATATCACCAACGAAAAGTTTACTAACCTGACCCTGTTATATCGGTATTGGATAAAATTTTGAAAAAATCTCGTTATGGAGAAGCTGTTCTGATTCAATCGCACAAATCTAGCAAACAGATATCTGCTCTTCTCGGCGGCTATCACCTTGTTCAAAATTTCAGATCTGATATGCTCTCTTATAAGGTGAATTAGCTCATTTTGTATTTTATCACGAATATACTGAGGCATTTTTTTTTTTTTTTTTTTTTTTTTTTGTTTAGTCAGGGGGAATCCTCATGGACGAACTATCTCCGATAGATAGAACAGTGTGAGACTTCGTGTGAAGCACGACCTACTCTAACTAAACCTAACCTGCTGTTTTAGATTCCGGGCATTTATTACCTACTAACCTTTTGACTCTTCTTGTTCGTATCTCTATCACGATCTTTGTCGTGGGATGCTTGTGTTACCTATGAATTTGAATTTCATAGGAGTCTCTTTTTCTGGATGATTTAAATTGAGATTACTCAATTTCTGTTTCTACGTAGTTGATCTCTGGGTCTTTTGTGATAGGTGGGTATCCTAACCACATCTTCTGCGGGGTTGTAGTCAACTAGTCTTCTTAGCTCATCATTTGGGTGTTGACTTGCTTTTTCAAATATCTTCTCGGCCTTCTTTTTTAGGAAATCTGTGACAGTTTCCCATTCTAAGTCTCTGTGGATTTGTTGGTTTCTTACGAACCACGGCATATTCATTGCTGCTCTGAGCAGTTTATTTTCTGTTGGTTGAATCTTCTTTATATGGCTATTGGCTGCATTGCCCCATGCCGCCGAGCCATATGTTAGTTGGGGTCTTGCAATTGACTTGATCATTCGTAGTTTCGTGCTTTGGTTCATTTGGCTTCTTCTTCCTAGTAGTGGGTAAAGTCTACTCATCGCTGAGTTTGTTTTATCCACTGCATATTTTATATGGTTTTTCCATGTAAGCCCTTTATCTAGTTTTACTCCTAGATATTTGACTTCATTTTCCCATTTTATCTCTTCTCCGTCTATCTGTAGGTTGGAATTAATTTCAAGTCTCCGCTTCTGTAGTAGAATAGCTTGGCTCTTTTTGCTATTTATTTGAATTTTCCATTTGATGAACCATTCTTCTAAATCTTCTAGTGCTTCTTGCAGTCTTCTGTGTATGACATCTGGTCGGCGATGTCTGAAGGCTATTCCCGTGTCGTCTGCATAAAGGGCTAGCAGATTCCTTGGGTTCTTAGGAATATCGTAGATATATATGTTGTAAAGCAGAGGTCCTAGAACTGATCCTTGGGGCACTACTGCTTCTACTTGTCTGGTGGTAAATAATGTGTCGTCTATTTTGACATAAAAATTCCGGTTCTTCAGGTAGTTTCTTATTATCTTGCAGGTTTTGGTGGTGTAGCCTGCCATCATCATCTTGTAGGCAAGTCCTTCGTGCCAAACTCGGTCGAAGGCTCTCTCGACATCTAATAGCACTAATCCAGTGGCTTGTTTATTCTGAAATCCTTCAGTGACATATTCAGTGATCCTTAACAGTTGAAGTTCTGTGGAATGATTTCTTCTGAATCCAAATTGTTCCGGTGGTATCAGATTCAGCGCTTCTGTTTCTTCATTGAGTCTTTTTGCAATGACTCTTTCGACAATTTTTCCAAGTGCTGACAGTAGACTTATCGGCCTGTAGTTTTGTGGGAATTTTCTATCTTTTCCTGGCTTATTGAACACAATGACTTCTGCTGTTTTCCATCTTTCCGGATAGTATTCTGTTCTCATCACTGCGTTTGCTATATTGGTTAGCGCTGCTATTCCTTTTCTGGGCAATTTCCGTAACATAAGGTTTGTTACTTTGTCTTTTCCTGGAGCTTTTCTGTTTTTCAATTTCTTGATGATTTCTTTAATTTCCGTTGGTGTTGTTGGGTTTGGGATGGTATCGCCTTCCGGCGGTTCCAACATCAATTCTTCATTTTCTTCGACTTCTTCTTCTAAATCTTCATTTTCATCGTCTTCTCTGTAGTTGATTCTGGCTTCTCGTTCTATCGCGTCGACCAGTGCTTCGGCTTTTTCAAGCTTTGAGTAGGCCATCCCATTAGCTCCGTGTAGAGGGAGAATTTCGGTTTTCTCGCGTCGTAAGCACTTTTGCATCTTCCATGCTGAGTGGTCTATGGTGTTTAGCTCTCTAACTCTTTGGTTCCATCTGTCTGTTCTCAGTTCTCTCAGTGCATTTTTCAGCACTTGATTGTGTTTATTCAGCTCTTTCTTGTCTTCTTCTCGATGTGAAGTTCTGTAGTTCTTCCTGAGTTTTTTATTCCTCTTTATAAGCTCTTTTATTGCTTTTGGGGTTTCACCATGTGAATGTTTCGGGGCTGGCCTTTCCATCCTTCTGGTACTTTCCTCGTAGGCTTCTTTCATTCGGGTTTCTAATTTTTCAACTTCATCTTCTAGTTCTTCAGGGGTTCTTATCTGTGGAATTTCTGTAATTTTCTCCTGGAGTATTTCACTGTACTTTTGCCAGTCTGTGAAGTCTTTCGTTTGAAGTTCTTCTGTTATCGGTCTGCGTCCCAATCTGAGTTCTATTGGGTTGTGGTCTGATGTGCCCTCTTCTATAGTAACAAGTGTGAAATCTTGGGTAATATCTTTCTACTGAGGCATATTTTTGTCTGTATTCATTTGTATATTCTTTATATGTTCTGGGAACTAGTGAATTAGGCACGAGTTTATCAATGCACCCAGTATCCACGCGTTTCCAATCTCAACGACAACGAGTAAAGTATCGTATTGACCTGGCCTGGCGTGGACGCATTTTTGCTTACTGTGGTTCTTATTTATGTGTACATCAATTAAAACATTAGAATAGTATTCCAGGAATATGATTCATGAATGATAGACATTTTTATGTAATGAGATCAGGGCTGAAGGCTCGGCGCCCCTGGGCCTTGCCCATCCTGCCCATGAGGGCGGCGCGGCCCTGCTTATCCACTTTAGCAAATATGTGGGACCCATCTATAGCTGTCACAGTCAAAATGGGTATGTTTGGTTCTGTACCTTTTATATCCTAGAGAAACCCAAAAGATAAAATTCCAGGTAATATATAACTCAGTTGTCGATAGTTTTCTACCAGGATGAAATTCCAGACTCGATAATATACAAGCCTACACAATTATCTGCTTAGTTTTATTGAAAAGGAGCGTTAATGCAGAAGGATGATGTTAAAATAAAAGTTGGTCATGTGTTTGTTTTGACTACAGCACCCTAACCTACATTAACGAAAATGGTGGAACATAACCGCACTGTATTCAAGCGGATGTTGGTTATTCGCGGTTATACCGAAACCAAGGGCAAGACCAACAATAACCGCGGTTATTAGTGGTTACTCGCTTGAATTCGACTATAGGGAATAAGAAACATTTGCATGGACAATCGTTAACCTGTTACTTTCAAATTTATTCAGAAGGAACTAATTGAGTTTTCCAAAGGAGATATTGAAAGGCAGCTGGGGAACAAGGATGCGTTGGCACGACTCGCAAAACTTTGCACAAACCTTTCACCTAGAGAAAAAAAATGTCGGAGAAAGATAAAAAAATTTTTCTGGGTGCATGGTATTATTTGCGAATACGGCTCTGATAGGGGGCACAATAGACCTTGAGGTCGCAGTGGAACGTAACCCCTTCCTAACTATAAACTATAATTATTGCCTTTTGCACATTTTCTTCGAAAACAAAAAAAAAACTCTGTTGGGATCGAAAGGGAGCAAAGAATATCTGGTCACTGGTGGCGACGCCAAAAATGCAAGAAGGGGGGAAGATATCCAAATGCTTGAGGCCGATAGGAAATGTGAGGGAAAACAGAAAGTAACCCTGTGAGACATTCAAGTGGATGAGGCTGTGAATAAGACACATGATGATTGAAAGGGAAAAGTGATGGTCCAGCAGAAAGTTGAAGGTTACATGCAAAGGAGAAGACTAGAATAAATCTAGTCAGTGTAGGCGACATAAAGTTAAAAAATTACGAAAAGCACTGCCGTGAAGGCAGCAGCTTTTGAGCGCTCGTACATGCACCTTGTAGGTAGATTCGCATTTTCCAGTTTCAGAAATCAATTGAAGGAATTTTCGACAGCTGTCAAAAAAATTCTGAAACTTGGGCGAAACTCCAGAATTCATGTCAGTGCTTCAGCTGATCAATTTTTTTTCGATAATTCGCTAGAATTTTTTACGGTATCTATGGTCTTGGTGGTGCGAACTGGACAAAATTTTGCACGTAGTTTGAATACATTATTACTCAGCAAGGTGCAGAATTTTATACCAATCCGCTCAGTATTCTCGGAACTATCAGCAAAAAAATATTTTGAACGGCCATATTTACTGAACCCCTAGTCTAATTTTGCTCATTGATGAACATGACCACGATATTCGCGATCCAAACCCACCCTGAGAATTTCAAGTTCCTAGGCCTTTCCGTTCGAAAGTTACAATTTTCTATGGTTTCTATGGTTCTGGTCATGAGATCTGGACAAAATATTGTTTTAATATATCATTCTCGATTAAAATACAAAATTTCATCTCGATCGAATCCGTAGTCTCGAAATTATCGAGAAACCAACATTTCAAACGACCGTATTTACGGAACCCCTAGTATAATTTTGCTCATAGATGAAAGTGATCACGACAATCGAGATCCACACCTATCCTGAAAATTTCAAGTCCCTAGGCCTTTCCGTTCGAAAGTTATGATTTTCTATGGTTCGAGTCATGTGATCTGGAGAAATGTAGCTTGAATATATCATTCTCCATAAGTATACAAAATTTCGTCACGATCGAATCTGTAGTTTTGAAATTATCAAGAAAACTAAATTTCAAACTACCATATTTACGGAACACCTTGTATAATTTTGCTCATAGATGAACGTAATCACGACATTCCAGATCCACACCTATCCTGAAAATTTCAAGTTCCTAGGGGGTTTTTTTCACATGAAGCAGTAACGCAATGACCACGTCGCAGTACACATCGGGCGCTGTTGCCATTGCATATTGCATATTGCATAATTGAAAAAAAAATGTGCACAAAAGAAACGACTTTGGGTACATTCAATTTTGGAACAACGGCTATTAAAAGGTGCATTTGTAACCCTGTATTCCCACCTGAGAGAACACCCAAGAAAATTTTTCAATTATTTTCGTATGTCCTTGGTAACATTTGATGAATTACATGCAAAACTGGAACATAGTTTGATGCATATGTGCATAATCAGGGCCATATTACCGCATAGGCCAACATAGGCCATGGCCTAAGGGCGGCACGGTTTAGGGGCGGCAAATTTTCGGTAAATTAGAAAAAAAAAATTTCTGAAAAAAAAAAAATTGAAATACGCACCTTCGAAAATCATAAAATTATTTAATATTTTACATGAATTTCACACATTTTCAAGGCAAAAAGTAATAAGTTCTTTCATTTCAATACGCAGTTGAGAAATGAATAAACAATCTTATTGGAAAACCCAATAATCACTTCACATCTAAATATGATGATAGTAGTATATAAAGTAGCCGCCCTAAAACCGAACAGTGGTCGTCGATAACGCTCATCAAAGGATGTCGGCAAACTGGATGAGTACTATCCTAAATTGTAAATATGCAATAAAAAGAGAATAGGAGTAATAGGACCACCCGCCTTTGGGGTCTGCCGCATCGCACTTGCGGAACATCTGTATTAGAAATAATAGAAAAAATTGTAGAAGAATCGAAAACTTGCCATTATAGAGTAGTACTAGTAGTAGTCAGTTGTGTTTTGGTATTTCTGAATATTATTTGTGAGTTTTGTGACAATTTTTAGTATAAAGAAAGTTCTTGAAAACGTTTTCATTCTTTTTTTTCGTTATGTCGAGAAGACGTGAAAGTGGCTGTGGATATAGAAAACGAGCAAAGGTTAGGTTAGACAAAAATGAAGAACTATTGAAAAGATGCCAAAGATTGATAGCTTTTTGCAAAGAGGAGTTAAAAAACAAAAAGTGAAATTGAAATTGCACAAGTATTCGATAAACCTCCAACAAGTGGGAACCATACTGCGAATGAAGCTTGTGAAAAACTAAGAGGAGTTTTTCCGGAGGTGAGCGACAGTTCACTATGTTCAAGGAATTTTAGTGACGATCCAGCTCTATAAGGTGAAATTACCGAGGAGTTAAAGCAGCATTTTATCAACTTTACTCCAGATAAGTACCTTCATTAGAAGCAAAAAAAGCTTAGTGCAAGTTTTTCCGTATCTCAATATTGCCATTAGAATGTTTTCAATGCACTTTTGCAACGAACTGCTCAGCAGAACGGTCTTTTTCAGCTTTAAAAGGAATTTTATCCTATATGCGATCTAGCATGTCTCAAGAGCGTTTAAATTTCCTTGCCATTTTGTGCATTGAAGCTGAGTTGTGCAAAAAAATAGACTTCGAAGTAGTGTTGCAAAAGTTTGCAGAAAAAAAAGCGAGAAAAAAATCCTTGATATATTGATGAGAAAAGTTTAATAGCAGTGTTTCTTAAGTTTTTTGGATGTTATGTATAATAATATTAAATAAACACTCTGAAACAATAAGATTGTTCCATTTCCACGATAGTAAATTGTCTTAATCAACCCCTCCTGTGAAAATCACTCGAGTAAAAAAATCGGCATATTTTTCCTTTCAATTTGCTCAACTCAGAGGGGTGGCAAATTGTTATTGGCCTAAGGGAGAAAATGAGCCTAATCCGGCCCTGTGTGCATATGTGTTCTTTGGAATTGGAAGAACGTGCAAATTTTCCCAATTGCATCGCTGCTGTTGATGGAAAGCACATGAGAATCATCAAGCCAATAAAAAGCGGATCACTGTTTTACAATTATAAACATTTCTTCTCCATTCTCTTATAGGCAGTTTGTTTATTAATAGTTCTGTATCAATTGAATCTTGAATCCATATTGTTACTTTCGAGCATTCGCATACTGTTCCAACCGCATACTGGCTAGCAGTATCTATTCCCTACGCCTACGCGCGGCGTAGCATGCGAATAGTAGGTATCCTCACCGTGCCCTTACGCCCGACGTAGGACGCCAGACGCAAGGTCCGAGCGCGATCCCAGGCGCTTAATTTCACGCGCGCTGTAACGTCGCTGCAACGCGCTCGCATGTGAAACATCCCATTTAACTCAATGCCATCCGATCTTCCAGCGTAGGACGTAGGGCGCGTTCTACGCCTCATGTGAAACGGCACTAAGAGCAATACAAAAATGATTTAAAATTATTAAAAGCACTGCCGTGAAGTCAGGAGCTTTTGAGCGCACGTTGATTCACCTTGTAGGTAGATTCGCATTTTCCAGTTTTAGAAACCAATTGAAGAAATTTTTGAAAGCTATCAAAAAAATGGCAGCAGCAGCTCTTTGTCAATTATGCTGAATCAGCTATTACAGAAATAAAAGAGTTTTTGATTCAATAATTCGTTGGAATTCAAAATGGTTCTGGCAATCCGATCTAGAAAAAATTTAGCTTGAATATATAAT
Organism: Aphidecta obliterata; assembly: GCA_963966015.1. Taxonomy (NCBI): domain Eukaryota; kingdom Metazoa; phylum Arthropoda; class Insecta; order Coleoptera; family Coccinellidae; genus Aphidecta; species Aphidecta obliterata. The sequence goes on along the minus strand of OZ014430.1, from coordinate 4,320,088 downwards.
TCTGCATTGAAATAGAAAATTTCCTCACGATCGAATCTGAAGTTTTGAAATTATTGAGAAAAAAAAATTTCAAACGACCATATTTACGGAACCCCTCGTCGAAATAGATCATTGCCTTCGTAACTCTCAGAAGAATACTTCAAGGTTGTACACTACTTCCATTTGCCTTATGCATCACAATAATTGTTTCAATTTCTCATTAACGGCATGTTGAATTCTTTTCATTTTTTGAATGTGCATTCAGGCGTGTATGCAAAAGACTTTCCTCGAAAGTTTTAGGAAAAAAAATTCAATATTTTTGGGTGTAATCCAACCCATCCAAGGCGGATAATTTAAACTTACTTCAACAATGACTGACAAATGTCCAATGGTACACGTCTTTCCCCTACTCTTATTCTGCTTACATCAGGTTATTGATTGAACCACATTTCCTAAGGTGTTTTTTTTTTATACCTGAAACTGCTGATCGATTCGTCAGATGAACTGCAGTTGACACTGGCTCTGCCCAAAACAATTTTTGCATATTAGCATCATATAACGAGCAACGAGCTTTCTCAACTATTATAGTGAGATTCATTCGCTCCCTCACATCGTTCTGCTGAGGGGTATAGGCATTTGTTTTTTGAAGCAGAATGCCATGCTTTCTATAGAACGCCTTGAATTCATTACTATTGAACTCTGTTTCATGATCGCTTCTTAAAGTATTGATCTTACAATCTTTCTGTAGTTGTAATTTCTACATTACCTGCACATGCTGTAGCAAGTTTATTATCAGTAGCCACTGTGATTTCCATTTTTACATAATTGTTTACATGTGTGACCGATTCCATTCTTGGCGTGATGTGTACTGCGTACACTGCATCATAGAATATAAAATACCAGGAAGAAGCATACCAGGCTTCTCTTTTGAATAACCTCGCGAAGGGAAACGGCCATATTGAAGAACCTTGTTTGACTCATCAGTTAGTTATTCTCTGAGTTCTCCATCAACATTTGTTTGGCAGACTCCCGTTTCCGTAAGCAGTGGCGTAGTAGGGTGTGCAGTACAGAAAAACAATTTCACGTGAACGAACACGAAATGAATTGCCATTTATTCAATTCAAAAATAAATTACAAGTTTGATGATCGCTCATTCATTCTACTTGAATTTTAATTCATATCATTGGTTTTTCAAAACACAAATGGCATTTATTTTCGCCTCATTTTATGTGAAATTATCTTCTGCACTGCATACCCCATTACGCCACTGCTATACAGAAACGGAACTCGGCCATATGCAAGCCCCTTAGCGATTTCCAATTTCAGGTCTTATGCTTCCTCCTGTTATTCTTTACTCAAAGCACTGCATCCATAATCAGCATAACAATCTGATTTTCCAAAGGCTCCAGTGAGAAAAACTGCGTTGGAAGCACTTCAATTATCGTCCTTTTGCTCTTTATTTTCTGGAGAATTATTCATAAAATTACCTGTTTTCTTGCATTTTTATTAAGTGACTCAATTTTTGGGTTTCTTATTCTTTTCAGTACTGCCACCTCTGTATCCTTTGTTAGCGAATGCTCCTACTTCACAGTTTCCTGCAACGCTAAAGCTTGGTTTACATTGGTATTGATAGTAGCAGAATTCGGTGGTAGAGTACTCACTATTCCCCTACTCGAATAATGTAAACAGGTTGTGCTAGTGACAGTATCCTACCCCCACTTTCACTATCTTACGCTACTCTACTACGCAAGTTTGGTTTTAGCAGAGGAGTGTCTTTCTATCTTCTCAGATTACTAGCAAGCGTGAATACCAAAATGAGCACAGTAGAGTATTTCAGAAGAAAAGTATGCGAGTGAACTCTACCACTTTTGATACCAATGTAAACCACGCTTAACTCCTCCTAGATTCCTATCACTGACATTCATCCCGGAATGTTCGATGGCAATCACCATGGGTTCGTACCTTTCAGTTAAACCAGCTTACATCAAACTTCCAACCAATTCTTGCCTGAGTTTTATACCCGATCTGTCTTTTTTCTTGGAAATCCTTGATCCTTATTCACATAATTTTCCATCGATTCGAAATCTTCCAATCTCAATGAGATTAATTTTCGCAACAAACCGATTTTTCGGGCGAAGCCACTGTCTACAAAAAGTCTTCTTAACTTGTCCTACACATCTTCAGCAGAATTACAGTATTTCACTTCAATGTACAGCGAAGTGTCCAACGTGAGAATCAACTCAGCCTTTGCTTTGTTCACCAACACTGTGTCCTTTTGGGGCCCTTCAGTCTTCAATACAATCAGTAAGGCCTTTCAACCATGTTTTGCAAAGCGGAAGCCCATTCAGAGTAATTTTCACGACCAACCAACTTTGGAATACTTGATTAAAAAACTAACCGCCATCTTAGCACTCAAAAAAATATTCGCGTTCACCTAATCAACACACAACACGTCGTTTACTGTGCTCATAACCTATCAAATAAAAAAGTGTGGACTCTTTTGCGTTAAGAGGTGGAAAATAACGGCAATACATTTTGGGTATTAGCTAACAACTAATCGCGTTTTGTTTTGTATTGCACGTCGCAAAAAAACATACATCGATCAACATGGCTTGAACCATAGAAGATGATATACATGTTAGGTGAACATAAAATGGCCCTAGCAATATTAAAGATTAACAATTTCTGATAATATTTCAACGAAATCGTCACAATAGAGAGGAAGATGTTTGTGCGGTTGTTGAAACCAGTACACCTTGTTCGAGTACAGAAATTGCTGAACAAGTTTATATGTGTGATAAAACTGTTATTTCATTTTTATAAAGTTGAGACTAGCCAAGACAAAATATAAGAAATTATAAGTTTTGAACTATTTTATTGAAAATATGAAAACATAAGTATTACAGAAGAACATGAAGTTATGATTTTTTATGAAAATCATAAAAGCATGTTTTGGTTGCAGAATTGCATAAACTAAGCTGGCATTTTCCGCAAAAAGCTTGTGTTTCAGATTTGAATTTTGGTAATTTACACTGCTTCTTGCCAGATCGATCCCAAAACATCCACCAATGCCCCACTTGATCGAACTGAATGTCATCTGTTGGAAGGTATGACTGTTTCGCTGATACTGGTGGTACTTTGGGAGATGATTTTTTTTCAGGTGCATTTCTGGCAACACAGAGAGATTCTGCAATTTGTGTTCGAAAAAACTGGAAGCTCATTTTTTTCTGTCTCGCCATGTATACGGTGGAACTACATAAGAATTCACAACTGCTAAATCAAATAGATGGTAAAATATTCGATTGGTCTATTTCCGACTTTTCATTCTCATATGATATCACCCTGATGAACCATTCATCGAATTTACACCCCTCATATTCCGATTATATTCTTTGATTATCTGGGACAATCTATTCCATAATGTTTCTTCTTTTTCTTATCCCATCTTTCCAATTTCTGAGAAGGTCCCATATCCTCAGATTTGAAGGGTTTCATTCCAACGTAGGTTGACAACAGTCTTAGACCTTACTGGCCTTAGTGTCTTGTCACAGAACCGATCTTTCTATCTATACTGAATGCACTTCCAACAAACTCTTCAGAATAACCTCGTTTTCCTCGTTCTTTCTTTTCTGAATGAAGTTTCGAGTCAGTCGAAAGTTCACAATTGGGCACTCTATTAGTACTCTTTCTATTCTTTGTTGAGAATCCTCATTATATCCAAGCCATCTTCCGCGGTGATCAGATGGTATGACGGATCAATATTATTTGAATTATCACCTAGATTGTTTTCATCGTCATCGTCTGAATCTTCGCTATCGCTACGAATCCCATTCAGAAATTCAAAGGCATTTTCGTTGGTCAAGTTCGTCAAATCAAAATATTTGTGTTGTTCAGTCATGAATGTGAAAATTAATATAAATTAGTTTCATTTCCTCATATTGAAATCGAAATTGGAATAATATTGCATAATTTTCCTCAAAAAACTTGAGGTGAGAGAACTTGTACCTAACATATAAATATTCCAATTGAAATGAGATTTTTTTGCCGAACTGCATAGGCGGCATAAACGTACAAAAAGATATTTCATATTTCGACTGACAGGTTCCTCGAAAGGGTCTACTTTCCCTCCGCCGTAGGGAAATGTGTTGCTATGTCAACGATGAATTACATTTCCGCCGTAGGGTAAAATGTAATTAACTATCAGAATCAATTTTTTCTACAATCGATATCCAAATTAGGCATTTGCGCTCGTATTTGACCACGCAAACGTAATCATTTTCGAGGAATGTCACTTTTTGCACGATAGAGCGACTTTTGTTAGTTACCGCGTTTGTTGCTAGATTGGTAGATTATTTTTACTGGTTGCTAAGATAAACAGAACAGTAAGTGAATCACTTAAGTCTAGTTCGCATTAGGAGAGTATTTTAGTCGAGTAGCGAGTGACTAAACCCGCTACTGTCCGAAAATCGTTCGCACTTTGCTTTTAGTACAGTTGACAGTTCACAAGTGAGGTTAGGTGTGATTTGCAAGATGAACAGCCTACAACGAATTAAAATAAACAAAGTGATTAAGCTAATCGTGTCGGCTATTTTAGAAGAGGTTGATGAAGAAATTTGTGTAATTAATAAGAAGAAGCTATGGGTACGAAAATGGATCGAAAGAAGAAAAAAACTAGGAGCTACTAATTGTCTTCTGAGAGAATTAGCATTGGAAGATCCCAAAGAATACTTCGATAGTTTCAGAATTTCGGAAAGTTGTGTGCATTTCCTGTTAATGAAAATACAGTCTCAGATTCAGCGTAAAGATACTCTTTTAAGAAGAGCTATTCCTGCAATTACTAAATTACAAGTAGTTCTATACTTTCTTGCTACTGGATGCAGGGACACTCACACATATATTTAGACTCGGAAAATCCACTATTTCTGGATTCATCATCGAAGTTTGTGAAGCAATATATGAATCATTAAAGGAATTTATACCTGATATTTTTGATTTTCATTTTTATTTCCCTTTCACCAAATCCAGAAATGTCCATTGTTTTTTCGATGTCCAAATATGCAGATTGTTTCGACTGCCTGTTTTTATACTGCGCGGACTTGATGTTCCACAAACATTCATGTTCTAGATACTTCGAAATAAATTTTAAAGTTGTATCTTCGCTCCAGAGGGACGTCATATTAGCGGCTACTAATGAACTCTACTAAATATTCGGGTTCGCACTTGTTGAGCCGGCATGCCAGTGATCTCGGACGCGTGGTGGGGGTGCTACTCGCCCGTTGAAAATACAGTAGAATGGATCGACTCGACTAAATTACTTGCCTAACTACTCGACTAAATTTTCATCGTTCAGACACGTTTAGTTACTAAATCACTCGCTACTCGACTAAAATACTCTCCTAATGCGAACTAGACTTTACCGCTCAGCGAACGGTAAGTAGGAATGACTAAATATTCATTGAAATAATGAAATAATTCACAAACGATTTGAATTTAATTCATTCGATATTGAAAGTGAAAGTACAATTATTACAATTGCTGATGGAAATACCGCTAGCTTGAGAAGTAGCTGAATTCACAGAAATTGCTGCTGAATTCAACATTTGTTGTTTCAACTCACCATGTTCCGTCGAGTTTATTTTCTAGGGAATCCTCAACGTAACTTTCAGCAACAGTAGAGGACCGCCATCCACCGTGTCTTTTCAGTTTACATCTACTACTTTATTAGCTGAAAATGTGGCCGACATGCGCCTGAAAAAGTGGCCAGTATATACATTAGGAGTTTCTAAATTCAAAAAGGTTGACGGCCAACTTCCAATTGTCCCTTTGCCTATTACTTTAAATGTATCATCCGATGCTTTTTCAAGATTTTATTCATTTCTTCTCTAGTGAAAACGGCAGATTTTTTGGGTTTGTCACCAACAGTTTTTCTCTTGAGGAATGCTATGAGAATTGTGAACTTGGATATATCGATACCATCGTTTAAAAATTTAGAAAAGCACTGCCGTGAAGGCAGGAGCTTTTGAGCGCTCGTATATGCACCTTGTAGGTAGATTCGCATTTTCCGGTTTCAGAAATCAATTGAAGGAATTTTCGACAGCTGTCAAAAAAATTCTGAAACTTGAGCGAAACTCCAGAATTCATGTCAGTGCTTCAGCTGATCAATTTTTTTTCGATAATTCGCTAGAATTTTCTACGGTATCTATGGTCTTGGTGGTGCGATCTGGTCAAAATTTCGCACGTAGTTTGAATACATTATTACTCAGCAAGGTGCAGAATTTCATCCCAATCCGCTCAGTATACTCGGAACTATCAGCAAAAAAATATTTTGAACGGCCATATTTACTGAACCCCTAGTCTAATTTTGCTCATTGATGAACATGACCGCGATATTCGCGATCCAAACCCACCCTGAGAATTTCAAGTTCCTTGGCCTTTCCGTTCGAAAGTTATTATTTTCTATGGTTTCTGGTCATGAGATCTGGACAAAATATTGTTTTAATATATCATTCTCGATTAAAATACAAAATTTTATCTCGATCGAATCCGTAGTTTCGAAATTATCGAGAAACCAAAATTTCAAACGACCGTATTTACGGAACCCCTAGTATAATTTTGCTCATAGATGAAACTGATCACGACAATCGAGATCCACACCTATCCTGAAAATTTCAAGTCCCTAGGCCTTTCCGTTCGAAAGTTATGATTTTCTATGGTTCGAGTCATGTGATCTGGAGAAATGTAGCTTGAATATATCATTCTCCATAAGTATACAAAATTTCGTCACGATCGAATCTGTAGTTTTGAAATTATCAAGAAAACTAAATTTCAAACTACCATATTTACGGAACACCTTGTATAATTTTGCTCATAGATAAACGTAATCACGACATTCCAGATCCACACCTATCCTGAAAATTTCAAGTCCCTAGGGGATTTCCGTTCAAAAGTTACAATTTTCTATGGTTTCTATGGTTCTGGTCATGCGATCTGGACAAAATTTCACATGTAGCTTAAACACCTCATTCTCCATTTGAGTGCGAAGTTTCATCTCGATCGAATCTGTAGTTTCGAAGTAATCAGGAGAACAAAATTTTGAACGGCCATATTTACGGAACCCCTGGTGGAATTCTGCCCATTAACGAACTTGACCGAGGCATTTGGGATCTGAACCTACACTGAAAATTTCAAGTCTCTAGGTTGATCCGTTCGAGAGTTATCGTGCTGACGGCCGGACGGACGGACGGACGGACAGACTCGAATTTTTTGACGGATTCGTCATCAGTGAGTCGAACATAGTCGATTGAGACCATTTTCGGCTCAAAATTCGAAAAATACAGACATCGTGACGAAATGATATAGCCCTCGTGTAAGTAGTACGAGCGCTCAAAAATATTGTGCCTTTCAATATGGAATATTCAGCTCAATGACTTCCAGGAGATCTTAGGTTTTCAATTCGTCAAACGAAATAAGCAAGCAGTACTTTTTCATTGATTTGGCTGCCTTTTCCCTGAATCAATTTCTTGAAAGTCTTGTATGTACGCTCGTTACGAAATTTCGATTTCCCGAGAATAACTGCAGAACAGCCGATTTTCCAGGCTTTTTGAATTTCGTTTTCTTCAGAAGATTCAAAATCGCTCATTTTTGAGCGCTCGTACTACTTACACGAGGGCTATATCATTTCGTCACAATGTCTGTATTTTTCGAATTTTGAGCCGAAAATGGTCTCAATCGACTATGTTCGACTCACTGATGACGAATCCGTCGGAAAATTCGAGTCTGTCCGTCCGTAAGCACGATAACTCTCGAACGGAACAACCTAGAGACTTGAAATTTTCAGTGTGGGTTCAGTTCCCGAATGCCTCGGTTGAGTTCGTTAATGGGCCAAATTCCACCAGGGGTTCCGTAAATATGGCCGCTGAAAGTTTTGTTTCCCTGATTACTTGAAAACTACAGAGTTGATCGAGATGAAATTTAACACTCAAATGGAAAATGAGGTGTTCAAGCTACATGTGAACTTTTGTCCAGATCGCATGACCAGAACCATAGAAACCATAGAAAATTGTAACTTTTGAACGGAAACGCCTAGGGACTTGAAATTTTCAGGATAGGTGTGGATCTCGAATAATAATAAGGTTTATTAATTCCAATATGTTACAAATATATTTTACAATTGTAAATAGACAGATATATGGAATTAAATGGCCATTACATTCAGCCTCCCAAGTCTGTGAGACTCAGGTGCTGTTGGGCCATGATTCACACAGTAACACTAAACTAACAAATATAAAAATAAACAGCAGGAGAAAACAGAAATCAGAAATGTGAACAGAAATCAGAAACTAAAAATCAAAGTGGAAGGTTGAGGGATCAGGCTTGAACACACACATCCAACGAAAGCCCACACCGGAAACAAACAGGCAACAGGCACTGAAAATCAGGAACGAGACATGAGCCTCTCCCTGTATTTCCTCTTGAAAGTGGCGCAAGAAAGGGAAAAATCAAAAATTTTATGTCCATTTATGACATGAGCGATTCTGTAGGTGAAAGATCTCTTAAAAAGTTGTTTGCCATGCCTAGGAACGGTCAGCAAACTTCGCAATCGCAGTGTTCTGCTATGAACACTATCCCTGAACATTACTCGCTGCATGAGGTAACTTGGAGTTTTAGTTTTCAAGATCTTATAGTAAAAACAACCCTCATGATAGAGTCGGCGATCATGCATATTCAGCCACCCCGCCTCAGCTAACTTATGCGAAACTCCCTGTACACGCGGAATGCCATATATAAATCTCAGACATGAGTTTTGGAGTCTCTGAATGCGTCCAGAGTTATAGGAGTTCAAGGCGGGACCATACACGGCATCACAAAAACTCAAATGAGACAAACAAAGGGATTCACAGAGCATTATCTTTGTTCTTTGGTTGAGACAACGTCTATGTGCATAGATCTGCCTCAAGGTCGAGTAGGCCAGCCGAAGCTTGCAGTTAATATGCTCGGTGAACTGGAGCTTGCTGTCAATAATTAGACCCAAGTTCTTAGCTGACTCCTTGAATTCAATCCCATCAGTACCAATTCGCAGATTCAGACTCTGCAGGAGTACTGGCCTCGCGTTATCAGAGCAGAATAGCAAAGCGACGGATTTTTCGGCGTTTATCTCCATATGATGCCTCTTCAACTCGAAAAATATGTTGTTGAGGTCAACATTTATGCTCCGATTGGCCTGGTCCACGTCAGAGGGATCGAAAGATAACTGCAACTGAGCATCATCGGCATACAAATGATAATCGCAGTACCTCAAACATCTATGAAAACTCGAGGTATATATAATATAAAGCAAGGGACCTAAAATGCTCCCCTGTGGAACTCCTCGTGCCAACTTCAGCTCACAAGAGGCAACCCCATCCAAAACCACGCATTGTGTTCTGTCGGTCAGAAACGATCTAATCAAATTACAAGCATCATCATCGAAACCCACATGCTCCAAAATACAACCCAGAATTTCATGATCCAGGGTATCAAAGGCTCTAGTACAGTCCAACAATACCAAAACCGCCGCATTACCGCAATCCACAGCGCGATAAACATTGTCCAGGATCTCACTCAACGCCGTATCGCAACTATGTCCCGCCCGAAAACCCGACTGCTTTTGAGGTAAAATATTATTCCGCTGTAGAAAGGACAACATCTGTTTCACCATAACCTTCTCCAAAACCTTCGATAACACAGGTAAAATAGAGATTGATCGGAAATGGGAGTATTCTGTCGGGTTACGAGTCTTAGGCAAAGGAATCACATTCGCTCGCTTCCAACCAGAGGGAAAGAAAGATCGTTCCAAACAGGTGTTTATAATATGTGTTATATAGGGAACAATAACGGGGCAACACAATTTTACAGAAAAGATGTTCAATCCATCTCTACCTACAGCATTAGATTTGATGTTATCAAGAACATTCTCAATTTCATCCTGCGACACGAAAGCGAATCTAAATGTATCATCGTTCAATTTAGTATTTCTGTAGAAGTTACACAAGTCCGGATCAGAAGAACTGTCACGAGTCAAGTTTTCTGTGAAAAAGTTGTTGAGGTCATCTACGTTACGTAAGCCTTCCGGAACTTGTCTTGTCTTATCTCCAACTACATTAAGTTTTTTCAATTCAGCCCATTTTTCCCTCTGTGAGGCACCCTCGAATTTTCGACAAAGATATGCCTTTTTTTCGATCTTATTGCAGCAGTAGTGGAATTACGTAGCCGTCTATAGTACACCCTGTGCTGGGGATCCCGTGTTCTCTTGAACTTATCAAAAGCTTTATCGCGCAGCTTCATTAAATGCCTCAAACCATCCGTTATCCATGGCGAGTAGTTCTTCCGCCTAGTTTTGACATGCTTAATCGGAACATGGTGATCTAACAATGCTAAAATACTAGATGTCATAAACTCAACCTTTTCATCAATGCTATCAGTATAGAAAACCCCTAGCCAAGAAGCCCTCCTCAGGTCAGCTTGAAACGCTTCAAAATCAATACTCTTGAAATCCCTATAAGAAAACCTACGGAGAGATGAAACCACATTTTCCATGTCCAAACTGCAAAAGATCAACCGATGGTCCGATGCACGAAGATCTCTCGTTCCACAATTGGTCACGTTTTCTTTATTATAAAAGAGCAAATCGATGAGAGTCTCGGAACAAGCAGTAACACGCGTAGGTTCATTCATCAGCTGATTGAGATCGAAATTTTTCATCAAATTCAAAAGCTTTTTAGTTCTAGAACTTGTCGAACTGTATAAGTTGATGTTGAAGTCACCGTAGCATAATCGAAAGAAGCAAACATCTCCGTCACACTCTCCTCAAGATGTTTAAAAAATTCTTCCTCATTTCCGCTCGGAGGTCGATAAACACATCCCACAACCAAAGATTGCCCCACAACATCAACCGCAATCCACACATGCTCCACAAAGTCCCTACTATCACTCAAAATTATTCTATAAGATAAATTTTCTCTCACATAAATACCAACGCCACCCGCCCTAGCTCCCCGATCCAACCTAACAAAAGAATAACCGTCTACATACACACTTTCATCAGAAACGGTAGAGCCCAACCATGTCTCGGAAACACCCACAATATCATAATCATATTCCCCCATCTGCTCCCGAAATGTAGCAAAATTACCAACTAGAGATCTTACGTTGATATGTGCACAAGTTATCATCTTTGGAAAACAAACAAAAAGGACAGGAACGAAAAGGAGTCAAAGGAATGGTACATAAAATAAGCGACCAAATAAATACAATGAATCAATGAAAACCTAAAATTACATGAAACCTACAGAATTACATATTAGAAGAATGACCGACAAAACCTGAATTGATGCAATACCGAAAATACAAAATATAAATGAACAGATCAAATAATACAATGTCTCCCAATACAAAATAGCCAAATTACTTTATGAAATTTAAATTCTTAGCCTAAACGAAAGAAAACAAAACCCGTACACAATGAGACTCGGCTCACTTAAAGGCTATCATCCACCTTTGGACTTACCGGACTTCTTGGCGTCCCGAGTGAGAGGTGGTGTGTTCCTTGGTTTTCTCAAAATAGGCCTTTTATCTGGGACGGATTTGAGGGCAGTATCTCTCACGGCCTTCCCAGCCCACCAGTCATCCACAGGACGCAGAGGCTGCGAGGGGATAACCTGTTCCAAACTGTCAGTGTCGAGCTGAGGAAGCTGCTCCGAATTGGCAGCAAAATATGGTAGCTGCAAAGGGGGTGCCCGGTCTAAGCTGGTACCGACCGAAACGGTATTTCGACTTGGCGTCGCAGGCGCACTACTGGACTCTCCTGTCGGAGGCAGATATGGCTCACTACTTCTCAAATCTTCTACGTTATAAGAGTCTTCATTAACGATCAATTTACCGGACTGTACACGAGCACTATAACCCTTGGATCTTGCATTTTTGCAATGCTCGAGCAATACCCTGCGATCCTGGCGTTCTGCCAAAGTGATCCTGGTTTATGAATATTTTCGTGTTCCTTAACTTTTTCCTCAATGATATCAATTCAATTTTCTTCCAAAAAGACAAAAACTCGACCTTATCGATCCTTCCCGTACCACGGCCCAAAACACGAATATCATTAATCTCCTGGGGTGCAATATGTACACCCAAAAGCCGGTCTGTCACTCCAGAGACATGTGACAACAATGAAGAACGAGACTCTTCTACCGCCCTCGGCAGGTCCAGTCCAGAAATAATAATATTATTCCTCAACTCTCTCCTCTCCAAACCCCGCACTGTCGAGCGAAGCTTACCAACCTCATTTTCAAGGTTCAAAATTCTATCCCTAGCATCGTAGAATTTTTCGCTGAGCTTATCAATCACAGAGTCAAAATGCTGTTTCAATTCCTCCTTAGTCTCACGAATGATAGCGTATATTTTATCAACTTCAGAGCTCAGCATCTCCGCGTGTGGCAACCTTCACGATATAAGAGCGACAATAGATAAAAAGTGATAGCAGATAAGAACTGATATCAAACTATATCTGGTGAATCCGAACTCGACAACTGTTCACCACGACATGCAATGTGTGAATGTGTGAATGTCGTGATCACGTTTACCTATGAGCAACATTATTTTAGGGGTTCCGTAAATATGGTCGTTTGAAATTAAGTTTTCTTGATAATTTCAAAACTACACATTCGATCGTGACGAAATTTTGTATACTAATGGAGAAATATATATTCAAGCTACGTTTCTCCAGATCACATGACCAAAACCATAGAAACCATAGAAAATTATAACTTTCGAACGGAAGGGCCTAGGGACTTGAAATTTTCAGGATAGGTGTGGATCTGGAATGTTCCGTTCACGTTCATCAATGAGCAGAATTATACAAGGGGTTCCGTAAATACGGTCGTTTGAAATTTTGTTTTCTCGATAAATTCGAAACTACGGATTCGATCGAGATGAAATTTTGTATTTTAATCGAGAATGATATATTGAAGCAATATTTTGTCCAGATCGCATTACCAGAACCATAGAAACCATAGAAAATTGTAACTTTTGAACGGAAAGGCCTAGGAGTTTGAAATTTTCAGGGTGGGTTAGGATCACGAATATCGCGGTCACGTTCATCATGGAGCAAAATTAGACTTGGGGTTCCGTAAATATGGCCGTTCAAATAATTTTTTTCCTGATAGTTTCGAAACTACTGATCGGATTGGAATGAAATTATGCACCTAGCTGAGGAATAATTTATTCAAACTACGTGCGAAGTTTCGTCCAGATCGCATCACCAAGACCATAGAAACCGAAAATTCTAGCGAATTATCGAAAGAAAATTGATCAGCTGAAGCACTGACATGAAGTCTGGAGTTTCGCCTAAGTTTCAGAATTTTTTGACAGCTGTCAAAAATTCCTTCAATTGATTTCTAAAACTGGAAAATGCGAATCTACCTACAAGGTGCATGTACGAGCGCTCAAAAGCTCCTGCCTTCACGGCAGTAAATTCAGTTAATTATTGTCACTTTGACAATCTACAATCAATAAGCTTTCATCACCAAGACAACGCCTTCTATTATATTTCTACACAGCATTGACATTGAAGCCACGAATGACTATTTTAATTTTTTGGATAATTATTTTGTAGTTTATGTAAAAAGTGTGTCTATCGTGCAAAAAACGCTATAAGTATCTCGAACGTTAAGGTCTACCGATCTCAGACAATAATTGGAGTCGTCGCTGCGCTCCTCCTCCAAACTATTGTCTTCGATCGGTAAAATGTCCTTACCGTTCTCGATAGTTGATATACTATTGTCGCTTATAAGCGACAAAATGAAAAATTTCGAAAAGCACTGCCGTGAAGGAAGGAGCTTTTGAGCGCTCGTACATGCACCTTGTAGGTAGATTCGCATTCTCCAGTTTTACAAACCAATTGGAAAGATTTTGACAGCTGTCAAAGAAAATTTCAAACCAACGCGAAAATCCAGACTTCACGTCAGTGCTTTGGGTCCATTTTTTCGATAATTCGCTAGAATTTTCTACGGTATCTATGGTCTTGGTAATGCAATCTGGACAAAATTATACATTATTCTTCATATATGTGCGAAATTTCATTTCAATCCAATAAGTATTTTCGAAATTATCAGAAAAAATATAGTTTGAACGGCAATATTTACGGAACCCCTAGTCTAATTTGGCTCATTGATGAAAAGGATCGCGAAATTCGCGATCCGAACCTATCCTGAAAAATTCAAGTCACTAGGCCTTTTTGTTCGAAAGTTATGATTTTCTATGTTTTCTATGATTCTGATCATACGATCTGGAAGAAATGTAGCTCGAATATATAATTCTCAATTTAAATTCAAAATTTCGTCGAGATCGAATCCATAATTTTGAAATGATCAAGAAAACTGAATTTCAAACTGCCATATTTACGGAACCCCTAGTCTTATTTTGCTCATTGATACACGTGAACGCTACATTTACGATCCACACCTATCCTGAAAATTTCAAGTCTCTAGGCCTTTTCATTACAAAGTTATAATTTTCTATGGTTTCTATGGTTCTGGTCATGCGAGCTGGACAAAATTCTGCATGCAGCTTGAGTACGTAATTATCCATCTGAGTGCAAAATTTCACCTCGATCGAATCAGTAGTTTCGGAGTAATCAGAAAAACAAAATTTCGAGCGGCCATATTTACGGAACCCCTTGGCGAATTTTGCCCAATAACGAACTTAACAGCGGCATTTGAGATTCGAACCTACCCTGAAAATTTCAAGTTTCTAGGACATTCCGTTCGAGAGTTATCGTGTATACGGCCGGCCGGACGGACGGACAGACTCGAATTTTTCGACGGATTCGTCATCAGTGAGTCGAACATAGTCGATTGAGACCATTTTCGGCTCAAAATTCGAAAAATACAGACATCGTGACGAAATGATATAGCCCTCGTGTAAGTTGTACGAGCGCTCAAAGAACGTTTGCTCTCCCAATTATCAACTATAAATCAAATATGCATTGCTCAGAGTATCCAATGACAACGAGTAAATGACATCTTTCATTTGAGTGAAAAATTTCCTGAATGATAATCGTATGTGAGCGTGAAGCAGGAAAGGAGAAGAAGTACTACTATTACATGGTGTAATTCAAGAAAAGTTAAAGTTAAAACCTACACTGAAAAAGTGATGATGGCTTACTTTACTGAAAAAGCCAAAACTATAAACTGCTGTGATAACAAATTGTAAAAATGGTACTTTTAATTATCATTCATCAAATTGAATAAATTATTGGAAATATGTGAACAGTTCGATTGTAGAAAAAACCTTGTGTGTAATTCGAGCGCAAATTCATTGTCGATTTCAAGATATTATCCTACTTCGTCGCGCGGCAACTTTCTTTTTCAATCGACAATATATCATTTTGCGCCCTTAATACACAAATAGCTATTGTGAGACAACCGTAACTAGGCAAACTTTCTATTGATCACTCAATTATAACGATCGTAAATATAAATCTAATGTCCAGATTTTAATGAATTCCAAAGCGTTTGAAAAAAAAAATAACATATTCCATTCGGAGGAGTAGTGACTTTTCATGGCTCACTCCGTTCGGCGGGTAAATACAAGCTCGCCATGAAAAGTGACACTTTTCCTCCTTATGAAATAATGTACCACTTCCGATCGCACTTGAGAACTTTTTTTCCGGCAATTCATCACGCACGTCTGACAAATTCTCGACCTATCCTAGCTGTTACTCCTTTACACAACAAACCTTTATGCTGAGCTTTGCATGGGATGAATTACATTTCACCAAGATCCTTATATTAGTTATATTTGAGTTTGAATGAAGTCTGCCTTGAGGCGGAGCTGTGCACCAATTCGACCAGGGGTTCCGTAAATATAACCGATCGAAATTTTGTTCTCCTGATTACTTCGAAACTACTTATTCGATCGAGATGAAATTTTGCACTCAGATGGAGAATGACGTTTTCAAAGAACATGCGAAATGTGACCAGAACCATAGAAACCATGGAAAGTTATAATTTTCGAACGGAGAGGCCTAGGGACTTGAAATTTTCTGGATAGGTTTCGATCTCGAATGCCGTAGTCACGTTCATCAATGAGCGAAATCAGACTAGGGGTTTCGTAAATTTGGCCGTTCAAAATATTTTCTCCCTGATAATTTCGAAACTACTGATTGGATTGGAATGAAATTTTGCTCATAGATAAAGAATAATGTATTCCAACTACGTACGAATACGAATACGATGTCCAGATCGCATTACCAAGACCATAGATATCGTATAAAAGTCTAGCTAATTATCGAAAAAAAAAATTGGTCACCAAGTGAAGTCTGGAGTTTCGCCTTAGTTTGAAATTTTTTATGACAGCTGTCAAAAATGTCTTCAATTGTTTTCTAAAACTGGAAAATGCGAATCTACCTACAAGGTGGATGAACGAGAGCTCAAAAACTCCTGAATTCGCGGCAGTGCTTCTTATAATTTTTGAATCATATCTTATTTACTGATGAGTCATCGTTTTTCTTGAACAGAAAACATAACCAATCAGTAGTTGGATTTTGTTCTCTAGATCTTTAAGCGCTCGTTCTACTTACACGAGGGCTCTATCATTTCGTCACGATGTCTGTATTTTTAGAACTTTGCGCCAAAAATGGTCTGAATCGACAAGGTTCAACTCACTGATGACGAATCCGTCGAAAAATTCAACTGTCCGTTCGTCCATTCTGCCGTTAGCACGATAACTTTCGAATAGAACGACTTGAAATTTTCAGTTTAGGTTCAGTTTTCAAATGCCGCAGTTGAGTTCGTTAATGAGCAGAATTCCGCCATGGTTTCCGTAAATATTGCCGTTCGAAATTTTTTCCCCAGATTACTTCGAAACTACTGATTCGATCGAGATGAAATTTTGCACTCAAATTGAGAATGAAGATGGAGATTTTGTCGAGATCGCATCACCAAGACCATAGACGGTTTACAGGTAAAGTCGTACCGAATATTGAAGGACGTTATTATTCAGGTCATTTCTGATGGATTTTTTTTTTCAATTTTCTCTGAGTGTTTTCAACTTTGAAGCGCTTTTTTTGAAAAAAAAATCCGAAAAGCACTGCCGTGAAGGCAGGAGCTTTTGAGCGCTCGTACATGCACCTGGTAGGTAGATTCGCATTTTCCAGTTTTAGAAATCAGTTGAAGGAATTTTCGACAGCTGTCAAAAAAATTCTGAAACTTAGGCGAAACTCCAGACTTCAGCTGACCAATTTTTTTTCGATAATTCGCTAGAATTTTCTACGGTATCTAAGGTCTTGGTGATGCGATCTGGACAAAATTTTGCACGTAGTTTGAATACATTGTTCCTCAGCAAGGTGCAAAAGTTCATTTCAATCAAATCGGTAGTTTCGAAATTATCAGGAACAGAATATTTTGAACGGCCATATTTACGGAACCCCTAGTCTAATTTTGCTCATTGATGAACATGACCGCGATATTTGCGATCCAAAACCACCCTGAAAATTTCAAGTTCCTAGGCCTTTCCGTTCAAAAAATACAATTTTATATGGTTTCTATGGTTCTGGTCATGCGATCTGGACAAAATATTGCTTTAATATAACATTCTCGATTAAAATATGAAATTTCATCTCGATCGAATCCGTAGTTTAAAAATTATCTTGAAACCAAAATTTCAAACGACCGTATTTACGGAACCCCTAGTATAATTCTGCTCATTGATGAACGTGAACACGACATTTCAGATCCACACCTATCCTCAAAATTTCAAGTCCTTAGGCCTTTCCGTTCGAAAGTTATGATTTTCTATGGTTTCTATGGTTCTGGTCATGTGATCTAGAGAAGTGTAGCTTGAATATATCATTCTTCATTAGTATACAAAATTCCGTCACGATCGAATCTGTAGTTTTGAAATTATCAAGAAAACCAAATTTCAAACGACCATATTTACGGAACCCCTAGTATAATTTTGCTCATAGATAAAAGTAATCACGACAATCGAGATCCACACCTATCCTGCAAATTTCAAGTCTCTAGGCGTTTCCGTTCAAAAGTTACAATTTTCTATGGTTTCTATGGTTCTGGTCATGTGATCTAGAGAAGTGTAGCTTGAATATATCATTCTCCATTAGTATACAAAATTCCGTCACGATCGAATCAGTAGTTTTGAAATTATCAAGAAAACCAAATTTCAAACGACCATATTTACGGAACCCCTAGTATAATTTTGCTCATAGATAAAAGTAATCACGACAATCGAGATCCACACCTTTCCTGCAAATTTCAAGTCCCTAGGCGTTTCCGTTCAAAAGTTACAATTTTCTATGGTTTCTATGGTTCTGGTCATGCGATCTGAACAAAATTTCACATGTAGCTTGAACACCTCATTCTCCATTTGAGTGCAAAGTTTCATCTTGATCGAATCTGTCGTTTCAACGTAATCAGGAGAACAAAATTTTGAACGGCCATACTTACGGAACCCCTGGTGGAATTCTGCCCATTAACGAACTCAACCGAGGCATTTGGGATCTGAACCTACACTGGAAATTTCAAGTCTCTAGGTTGATCCGTTCGAGAGTTATCGTGCTTACGGACGGCCGGCCGGACGGACATACTCAAATTTTCCGACGGATTCGTCATCAGTGAGTTGAACTCTATCGTTTGAGACCAATTTCGGCTCAAAATTCGAAAAATACAGACATCGTGACGAAATGATATAGCCCTCGTGTAAGTTGTACGAGCGCTCAAAAAACACCATAGTACTTATTCTGCAAGAAAGTTTGAAAACTTCTACGTCTCCTTAGCTATTCGAAAAGATATAACACCTGCTATTAAATAGGCAAAACATTGATCAAATAACAGTTAAGATAGTAGGTGTTACATTTTCAGTTTGAGGTAAAAGTAGCTGAAATAGGCAGGAAGTATGGCCCACCAAGTTATTTGATATGGCCATTAACACATGTAAACTAAATCTTCTTTGTGACCCTTTTGTTCTTTTTCATTGGGTCACCTTGCGCTTTGGGAGCCCAATAATGGGCGTTAAGATAATTTGTGATGCCGTCTTCATCAAATAATATGGATTTGAGCATAATATAAATCTGCAAAAGTCTAGTCGCCCCGATAGATCCCCTTCTTCAGTTACTTGCACTTGCGTGTAATGGTAAGGGTATTGCCCGTAAGTGTGCATTACGAACTAGACTTTCTACTGGGAAATACTAGCCGTCGAGCGATAACATTTGTTGACGTAGTTGGGTCGGCTTCAAAGTATTTCATTTGCTCGCCGTCGTCGTCATCAAGAATACGAGGTCTTCCAATGTTAGTCCGTCGTACTAGAACAGACCCAGTTCATCGTAGTCTTCGACAAACTTTGCGAAAAACGCCAACATCAGGTACTCGACGAGCAGGATACAGTCGCAAGTATTTAAGTACACTCCTTCGCATAATCCATAAAACATCAAGATCTCAGCATTACCTCGTTATTACCTAAATGTTGCCATGTTCATGATACAGATCAAAGTCCAGTCACAATCCACGTCAAACAGTTAGGAGATGCAACAGTCAGAAAATCCAAGCCATGTCGCGTTTTTACAAGAAAATTAACGATAACATATCTACCAGGAAAGAATCGCATGAGCAGACTCTGAGACCGTACGTCTATGTCCTCAGAGCACAAAGCCTTTCCGTTCGAAAGTTATGATTTTCTATGGTTTCTATGGCTCTGGTCATATGATCTGGAGAAATGTAGCTTGAATATATCATTCTCCATTAGTTTACAAAATTTCGCCACGATCGAATCTGTAGTTTCGAAATTATCAAGAAAACTAAATTTCAAACGACCATATTTACGGAACCTCTAGTATAATTTTGCTCACAGATGAACGTGATCACGACATTCGAGATCCACACCTATCCTGAAAAATTCAGGATTCCCTAGGCGTTTCCGTTCAAAAGTTACAATTTTCTATGGTTTCTATGGTTCTGGTCATGCGATCTAGACAAAATTTCACATGTAGCTTGAACACATCATTCTCCATTTGAGGGCAAAATTTCATCTCGATAAAATTTGTAGTTTTCGAGTTATCAGGGGAACAAAACTTTGAACGGCCATGTTAAGTTATGATCAGAGAGCGCCGCATTTTAATATATTTTTTGTTGTTGTCATGACGATGCAGTAAGTCATCGGTGAATAAAATAAATTGATCAATCAAGATCGAAATTACCCTAGTCGGTAATTGATTACGTGAACTGATTCATAGTTTCCATCAACTGTGTAACAGAACTTCTGTAAAAATCCTTCCAAAACAAATCCCAGAACCTGATTACAGTCCCAATTTATGTTGGAAATAGCAACAGGCCATATTTACGGAACCCCTAGTGGAATTTGGCCCATTAACGTACTTAACCGAGGCATTCGGGAACTGAACCCACACTGAAAATTTCAAGTCTCTAGGTTATTCCGTTCGAGAGTTATCGTGCTTACGGACGGACAGCCGGACGGACCGACTCGAATTTTCCGACGGATTCGTCATCAGTGAGTCGAACATAGTCGATTAAGACCATTTTCGGCTCAAAATTCGAAAAATACAGACATCGCGACGAAATGATCTAGCCCTCGTGTAAGTAGTACGAGCGCTCAAAAATGACGAAAAGCACTGCCGTGAAGTCAGAAGCTTTTGAGCGCATTTTCCAGTTTTAGAAATCAATTGAAAAAATTTTCGACAGCTGTCAAAAAAATTCTCAAACTTAGGCGAAACTCCAGATTTTATGTCAGTGCTTCAGGTGACCACTTTTTTTTCGATAATTCGCTGGAATTTTCTACGGTATCTATGGTCTTGGTAATTCGATCTGGACAAAATTTCGCACGTAGTTTGAATGAATTATTCTTCAGCTGGGTGTAAAATTTCATTCCAATCCAATCAGTAGTTTCTGAACTATCAGGAAAAACATATTTCGAACGGCCATATTCACGGAACCCCTTGTCTAATTTTGCTCATTGATGAACGTGACCACGATATTCGCGATCCAAACTCACCATGAAAATTTCAAGTTTCTAAGCCTTTCCGTTCGAAAGTTAAAATTTTCTATGGTTTCTATGGTTCTGGTCATGCGATCGGGACAAAATGTTGCTTCAATATATCATTCTCGACATACAAAATTTTATCTTGATCGAATCCGTAGTTTCAAAATTATCGAGAAAACAAAATTTCGAACGACCTTATTTACGGAACCCCTAGTATAATTCTGCTCATTTATGAACGTGAACGCAACATTTCAGATCCACACCTATCCTGAAAATTTCAAGTCCCTAGGCATTTCCGTTCGAATGTTAAGATTTTCTATGGTTTCTATGGTTTCTATGGTTCTGGTCATTCGATCTGGGGAAATGTAGCTTGAATATATCATTCTCCATTAGTATACAAAATTTCGTCACGATCGAATCAGTAGTTTTGAAATTATCAAGATAACCAAATTTCAACGGCTATATCTACGGAACCCCTTGTATAATTCTGCTGATAGATAAACCTGATCACGACATTCGAGATCCACACCTATCCTGAAAATTTCAAGTCTCTAGGCATTTCCGTTCAAAAGTTACAATTTTCTATGGTTTCTATGGTTCTGGTGATGCGATCTGGACAAAATTTCACATGCAGCTTGAACACCCCATTCTTCATTTCAGTGCAAAATTTCATCTCGTTCAAATCTGTAGTTTCCAATTAATCAGGAAAACAAAACTTTGAACGGCCATATTTACGGAACCCCTGGTGGAATTTGGCCCATTAACGAACTCAACCGAGGCATTCGGGAACCGAACCCACACTGTAAATTTCAAGTCTCTAGGTTCTTCCGTTTGAGAGTTATCATGCTTACGGCCGGACGGACGGCCAGACGGACAGACTCGAATTTTTCGACGAATTCGTCATCAGTGAGTCGAACATAGTCGATTGAGACCATTTTCGGCTCAAAATTCGAAAAATACAGACATCGTGATGAAATGATATAGCCCTCGTGTAAGTAGTACGAGCGCTCAAAAATTGTAGAAATAGTAATTTTAGGCTATACTCTGCTATATCTCACCAAAATCTACGAACTATAAATCGCTACTATAGCGGAGGATTCCTGATTGTATGTACTCGATGATCTATAATTATTCTTATGGTGCTGTAGTTTTTGCATTTTTTGTTTGTTGTTGTTGCTGACTGCTTTCCCAAGTTCGCATTTATCAAAATTACTTTGCACATTATTTGTGAAACTATTGGTTGCAGGGACATTTGGGGTTCATTGACTTTTTGATTTTTCACAGTAGTTGATTTAGCATTGATTGCTTTTTTATAGCTTATTTCATTTTTCTCTTTAATTGTTTTGATAACTATTCCGTTTCGTTTATTTTGAACTAACTTATTTGAAGCTACATATTGCTCATGTAAATGTGAGATCGTTGGCTGCGAATTTCGGACCATTTCAGGATCATGTTATGCAACATAATTTTGATATTGTGACTCTTACAGAGACATGGTTGAACGACGATGTTATGGTTGATTCTGTTGGTTTGAGCGATTATAGATTCTTCAATCACAATAGAGGCGGTCACCGGGGAGGTGGAGTGGGTGTCTATCTCAGGGATGGCATTGAGGGAACGGTTTTGTTGGTTGGGTCGCAGGACGTAGTGGAGTATATGTGGACTAAGGCCGTTGATGAGAATCAATCTTTTATCATTGGTTTTGTGTATAGGCCTCCAAGTTCTGATATACTGCAATTTTTTCTCATTTAGAGATATGATAATATAGTATGCATGGGCGACTGTAACATCAACATGTTGGATGTAGGTATATACGAATTCATCAGCACTGTTGGAGAATATTTTTCTTTCATATGACATGAAACAGTTGATAAAAGTTCCCACACGAGTTTTGGTTGGTTGTATTTCGCTGTTAGATTTAATTTTCACGAATTTAGACGGTTTTGGCGATGTCGGTGTGATGGATGGTGGTATTTCAGATAATTTCACAATTAGTTTCAAGTTATCTATCAATGAATCAGTATCGGAGCCTAAGACTTTTTTTCATAGGGCTTTGTATACAATCGATTAGAAGAAGTTTCATGGAGAACTTCCACTCAATAATATTTTTAATTTATTCAGTATAGATGACAAAATAAATTTCCTGAATTCTTGTATATTGGGTATTTTTCAAACGCATGCGCCAGTAAAATAAAAGTAAGAACAAAAGAGACCGTTTATATGCTCCGTGGATAACTTATAATATAAAGCTAATGCAAAAACTGAGGAAGAAGGCATTGAGGGCCGTGAAATGTGATAAAAAGGCCTATATTGCTAAAAAGTTTGCAGGTTAGAGTGCGGCTCACGAATGGTCTGAACTGAGGAAACTTAATTTAGTGAAAAAGAAAAAAATTTGAGATGCCATCTGACTTAAGAGATGTGAATGAGATAAACAAACATTTTGTAAGCGCTTCCGCCACATCTCATTCGCCGAAGCCGAAAATCATAAAATTGTACCAAAATAATTTACTACCGCAGATAAATAGCAGTTTTCGCTTTAGACTTGTCGATGAAGGAGGGATAGTTGTGGCTATCTTGGGCATAAAGACAAAAGCTTTCGGCACAGATCAGTTAAATTCGACCATGATTCAGTTATGTTGCCCTCAGATAATTCCCTATATCACGCATATACTGAATGAGTGCCTACTCACGTCTTGCTTTCCAGATCTTTGGAAGCGGGCTCATGTTACACCTCTTCCCAAAGTTGTCAATCCGACGGACATGAATCAGCTGCGGTTGTTATATTCCCTACTTTTTCAAAGATCTTGGAACGAATAATGGCAACACAGATGAACGAGTATAATCGAATGATATTTTAACGCAGAATCAGTCAGGTTTCAGAAAGGGATATAATTGTGAGACTGCTTTGGCCGATGTTGTGGACGATCTTCTTGCTGCTCCAGATCGTAATGAAATATCCATTTTAGTACTACTTGATTTCAGTAAGTCTTTTGACCTGATAAATCACCAAATTTTATTGTCTGTTTTGCATTATATAGGATTCAGTGCTGAGGTATGCACAATGATTGAGTCGTTTCTGAGTGATCGTGTTCAGCGGTTAGTTTATGGGGACGAGTTTATGTATAGATTTGAATGCTGGAGTTGTACAGGAGAGTATTTTGGGGCTAATAATGTACACGATATATACGTAGAGATCTCCTTATTCATTGAGTCGATGTCGGTACCACTGTTACGCTGACGATACGCAGATTTATTATTATTTTCCTGAAAATGATTTAGGGTCTCCTGCCGAGGTTCTCAATCGCGAGTTGGAGGATTTTCTCACACCGGTAGAAGTTTGGGTCTTATAGTCGACTCGAGGTTGCGTTTCAGAGAGCATGTTACATCAAAGCTCAGATTGGCATATAGTGGACTGAAGAGTATTTATGGGCACAGGCATTATCTACCTATGAAAACTAGAAAGATTCTCCTCGAGGCTCTCGTGCTCTCCCATTTTAATTTATGTTGCTCGGTGTATGTACCTTGCTTGGATTCCAACAGTCCTTATTGGATACAAAAGGTTCAGAATCCTTGTCTTCGACTTCTTTATGGCGTAAAAAGGAGAAATCATATATCCCCTTATTTAAATAGGCCGGGTTGGCTCAACATGGCGAATGGGGCAAGATTTTATATGCGTTGTTTTTATTTCAGGATCTTCAGGTTTAAACACCCCCCGACTTGTACAATAGGATCAGGTTCGTACGGATGTTTCCACGTTGAATTTAAGAAGAAGATCCCGTTTGACTATTCCCAGACATAAATGAGAAATATTCAAGAGATCCTTTTCATATAATATTGCTGAGTGTATCAATGCTCTGGAGATACTGGAGTTGGAGCGGTCCCTTTCTTCTTTTAAAGCAAAAATGAGGTCAATGATATATCTCAATCAGTGATGATACCTAGAATGTCTAATTAAAAAAAAATTATTTTGGGGGTGTATGTCTGTGGTCCGATTTTGCTGCCTTTTGTATCTCATTATTCTATTTATTTTGGCTTCGGGATTGTTGGTGATTTTAAATTGATGAATTACTTATTGTATGATGTTGTCATGTAACTTATGAGCTTTTAACGTTTCTCATGTCATCGTGTTGATGAAAAATTCAAAAATAAGGCTGCAAGAGAATCCTATATGGAATTCTGATAGTAAAGCCTTTTGTTATTTACCACGAATGAAATACTTTTTGAGCGCTCGTACTACTTACACGATATCATTTCGTCACGATGTCTGTATTTTTCGAATTTTCAGCCGAAAATGGTCTCAATTGACAGAGTTCGACTCACTAATGACGAATCCGTCGGGAAATTCTAGTCTGTCCGTCCTTCCGTATACACGATAACTCTCGAACTGAACGACCTAGAAACTTGTCCTAGAGACTTGAAATTTTCAGGGTAGCTTCGAATCTCAAATGCCGCGGTTAAGTTCGATATTGGGCAGTTAAGTTCTGCTCATTGATAAACGTGAACGCCACATTCAGATCTACACCTATCCTGAAAATTTCGAGTCCCTAGGCCTTTCCGTTCGAAAGTTATGATCTTCTATGGTTTCTATGGTTCTGGTGATGCGAGCTGAACAAAATTTGCATGTAGCTTGAACACCTCATTTTCCATAACAGTGCAAAATTTCATCTCGATCGAATCTGTAGTTTCAAAGTAATCAGGAAAACAAAATTTTGAGCGGCCATATTTACGGAACCCCTCGGCGAATTTTGCCCAATAACGAACTTAACCGCGGCATTCGAGATAAGAACCTTCCCTGAAAATTAGTTACTAGGACATTCCGTTCGAGAGTTATCGTGTATACGGCCGGCCGGCCGGACGGACAGACTCGAATTTTTCGACGGATTCGTCATCAGTGAGTCGAACATAGTCGTTTGAGACCATTTTCGGCTCAAAATTCGAAAAATACAGACATCGTGACAAAATGATATAGCCCTCGTGTAAGTAGTACGAGCGCTCAAAAAGGATCCTGTTCCTGTATTTGAATGATAAAGCATACCTGCTTTCTGTCCAACCCTGGTTGGCATAGGTGGTCCAAAAGTTTTCTTTTATCCCAGTCAGGGTTCAATGTGTATTTTATCATCATAGCACTATACCAATCTGTGCATGATTTTTGAGCGCTCGTACAACTTACACGAGGGCTATATCATTTCGTCACGATGTCTGTATTTTTCGAATTTTGAGCCGAAAATGGTCTCAATCGACTATGTTCAACTCACTGATGACGAATCCGTCGAAAAATTTGAGTCTGTCCGTCCGTCCGGCCGTCCGTAAGCACGATAACTCTCGAACGGATAAACCTAGAGACTTGAAATTTACAGTGTGGGTTCGGTTCCCGAATGCCTCGGTTGAGTTCGTTAATGGGCAGAATTCTACCAGGGGTTCCGTAAATATGGCCGTTCAAAATTTTGTTCTCCTGATTACTTTGAAACCACAGATTCGATCAAGATGAAACTTTGCACTCAAGAGGAGAATGAGGTGTTCAAGCTACATGTGAAATTTTGTCCAGATCGCATGACCAGAACCATAGAAACCATAGAAAATTGTTACTTTTGAACGGAAACCCCTAGTGACTTGAAATTTGCAGGATAGGTGTGCATCTCGATTGTCGTGATCACTTTCATCTATGAGCAAAATTATACTAGGGGTTCCGTAAATATGGTCGTTTGAAATTTGGTTTTCTTGATCATTCCAAAACTACAGATTCGATCGTGACGAAATTTTGTATACTAATGAAGAATGATATATTCAAGCTACACTTCTCCAGATCACATGACCAGAACCATAGAAACCATAGAAAATCATAACTTTCGAACGGAAGGGCCTAGGGACTTGAAATTTTCAGGATAGGTGTGGATCTGAAATGTCGCGTTCACGTTTATCAATGAGCAGAATTATACTAGGGGTTCCGTAAATACGTAAATACGGTCGTTTGAAATTTTGGTTTCTCGATAATTTCGAAACTACGGATTCGATCGAGATAAAATTTCATATTTTAATCGAGAATGATATATTAAAGCAATATTTTGTGCAGATCGCATGACCAGAACCAGAGAAACCATAGAATATTGTAACTTTTGAACGGAAAGGCCTAGGAACTTGAAAATTTCAGGGTGGGTTTGGATCACGAATTTCACGGTCACGTTCATCAATGAGCAAAATTAGACTAGGGGTTCTGTAAATATGACCGTTCAAAATATTCTGTTCCTGATAATTTCAAAACTACCGATTTGATTGGAATGAAATTTTGCACCTAGCTGAGGAATAATGTATTCAAACTACGTGCAAAATTTTGTCCAGATCGGATCACCAAGACCATAGATTCCGTAGAAAATTCTAGCGAATTATCGAAAAAAAATTGATAAGCTGAAGCACTGACATGAAGTTAGAGTTTCAGAATTTTTTTGACAACTCGAAAATTCCTTCAATTGATTTCTAAAACTGGAAAATGCGAAGCTACTTACCAGGTGCATGTACGAGCGCTCAAAAGCTCCAGCCTTCACGGCAGTGCTTTTCGTAATTTTTCGAGAAAAACTCTCGAAACCTCGATTTTTGAGCGCTCGTACTACTCACACGAGGGCTATATCATTACGTCACGATGGCTGTATTTTTCGAATTTCGAGCTGAAAATGGTCTCAAACTACTATGTTCGACTCACTGATGACGAATCCGTCGGAAAATTCGAGTCTGTCCGTCCGGCCGTCCGTAAGCACGATAACTCCCGAACGGAACAACCTAGAAACTTGAAATTTTCAGTGTATGTTCAAATCCCAAATGCCTCGGTTGAGTTCGTTAATGAGCAGAATTCCACGAGGGGTTCCGTAAATATGGCTGTTCAAAGTTTTATTTCCCTGATTACTTGAAAACTACAGATTTGATCGAGATGAAATTTTGCACTCGAATGGAGAATGAGGTGTTCAAGATACCTGTGAAATTTTTTCCAGATCGCATGACCAGAACCATAGAAACCATAGAAAATTGTAACTTTTGAACGGAAAGGCCTAGGAACCTGAAATTTTCAGGGTAGATTTGGATCGCGAATGTCGCGGTTACGTTCATCAATGAGCAAAATTAGACTAGGGGTTCCGTAAATATGGCCGTTGAAAATATTTTTTCCTGATGGTTTCGAAACTACTGATTGGATTGGAATGGAATTTTGCACTCAGCTGAGGAATAATGTATTCAATCTACGTGCGGAATTTTGTCCAGATCGCATCACCAAGACCATAGATACCGTAGCTGAAGCACTGAAATGAAGTCTGGAGTTTCGCCTAAGTTTCAAAATTTTTTTGACAGCTGTCGAAAATTTCTTCAATGGTTTCTCAAACTGGAAAATGCGAATCTACCTACAAGGTGGATGTACGAGCCCTCAAAAGCTCCTGACTTCACGGCAGTGCTTTTCATGATTTTTTCTTAATCTCTACTGATTTCTAATCTTTCACACTCTTTTTCAAAGACTTTCATCCACTCAAGAGCATTAATTTTTTCACTGAATTTTTTGATCACAAATTTATGTGCAAGTTTCCTGAGACTTGGCCTTTCAATATACTTCTAATTTCCTAGAATCATTTCAAATGCTTTTACCATCTGGTCTGTTATTGTACTTCCTAACTTAAAATTTCCAGGGTAGGTTCGAATCTCGAATGCCGCGGTTAAGTACGTTATTGAGCAAAATTCGACCAGGTGTTCCGTAAATATTGCCGTTCGAAATTTTGTTCTCCTGATACGATCCAGATGAAATTCCGCACTCAAATGGAGAATGACGTGTTCAAGCTACATGCGAATTTTATCTAGATCGCATGACCATAACCATAAAAACCATAGAAAGTTATAACTTTCGAAAGGAAAGGCCTAGGGAAATTTTCAGGATAGGTGTGGATCTCGAATGTCGCGGTCACGTTGATCAATGAGCAAAATTAGACTAGGGGTTCCGTAAATATGGTCATTTGAAATTTAGTTTTCTCGATAATTTCAAAACTACGACTTCGATCTTGACGAAATGTTGTATTTTAATGGAGAAGTATATTCAAGCTACATTTTGTCCAGATCGCATGACCAGAAATATAGGAACAATAGAAAATTATAACTTTCGAACGGAAAGGCCTAGGGACTTAAAATTTTTAGGATAGGTGTGAATTTCGAATGTCGCGGTCACGTTTATAAATGAGCCAAATTATATAAACTTTGGTGGGAATTCACATTTATGTGTTTATATGTGAACAAAAATAAGTCTTTATTTGTTAATTATAGTAGTCATGTTTATAATACCAGATGCAAATATTTGTTGGTATCCCAAAAACATAGAAATACATATTATCAGAGAAATTTATATTTTGTTGGATGTAAAATTTTCAATGCACTTTCTGTTGAAGTGAAGAATTCGTCGAATGTTTACTTGTTCAAGAAAAAGGTTAAAACATTGCTTTTAAATAAGAATTGTTATAACATAACAGAGTTTCATGAGTTGTAATTTGAATCGACGTTTTCTTCAGTTATATGCCTTTGTTATGTATATTGCACCGAAGAAATGAATAAATTATTGTTATTATTATTATTATTAGGCCCGGTTTCTTCACATCCGAATAAATAAATTTATCCTATAGTTAAGTTTTATTCTCAGAATAAGAGAAATCTCCATCTCTTCACTTCCAGTTAGCGCTATTCTTGGAATAAAAAATCCTTATTGAGAAAATAACTTATTCGGTACCAAAAGTCGTAGTTAACGGTTTATTCGACTGATTCGACAGAATAAATACGTCAGCACAAATTTATGTCAGGATTGTCACGTTAGGTAAGTTAGGTTAGGCTGTTTTGTTTTTCAACGAGTAATACGTTTTGTGATTTCGATTGTTGTTTTCGAGGAATATTTCTCCATACTTGAATATGTAATTCCGGAACGAGAGTACCTATGTATTGGGGACAAGATTTGATGATTTTCCATAAATGGAATGATAATGAACTCTACAATAGATTCGTATTTCAAAACGTACAGCTCAGTTCATTCAAATTCAAATCTTCAGAATCGGACTACTTGGTAAGTATTCAAACCACATGTGCCTGAATAATTCTAGTTTCAAATTTAGTATTCACTTTA
Source organism: Aphidecta obliterata (assembly GCA_963966015.1). NCBI lineage: Eukaryota > Metazoa > Arthropoda > Insecta > Coleoptera > Coccinellidae > Aphidecta > Aphidecta obliterata. The sequence continues at coordinate 4,289,937 of OZ014430.1, read as the reverse complement.
TTATAGTATTTTTCGATTTTAGGAATTCAAGTCGTGCAGTAGTCCAATGGATAAACTCTGAGGTTTCTGGCAACTGGAGATCTTAATATGTCAGTTGGAGACTTTTGAGAAATTAATAAAAGTACTGTAGGGCGTATTATCAAACAAGTGATAGATGATTACTGAACTATTCGATTATTATGTTCATCTTCCACAAACAGATGAAGAACAGGTAGAGGCAGAAGGAAAATTCTATCATAAAACTTGTTTTCCCAGAGAAGTAGGAGCCATAGATTGTAGACATATAAAGATTAAATCACCTGGAGGAGAAAATGCAGAAGTTTTTCGTAATCGCAAAAGTTTTTTCTCTTTGAATTGCCATGTCGCTTGTAACGCTGGCTTAAAAATTATAGATTTGGTATGTTGTTGGCCTAGTTCTGCAAATGACAACCACATATTTGAAAATTCGTCTCAGAATATAAGACTTGTTAACAGGCAAATGCTTGGTTTCTTAATTGCTGATCGAGGCTATGTATGTAAACAGTACATCATTACTTCATTAGAAAACACAGAAAATTAAGTCCAAGTCCTTTTCAATGAAACACATATCCGAACAAGGAATATCATCGAACGTATGTTCGGAATATGAAAAAGGAGTTTCCAATACTCAGGAAAAAAAAATTGATTCAGTTACGTGATAATTTTTTATTCCTCAATCAACTACATGCGCTACAGTTTCGATGACAATTCTCCGCTTCTTCAGGCTACAACGAAAATGCACAATTACATTAGGGAAGAAAAAGTTATAAGAACACTAAAATATTCCTCCTTTCCTTTTTGGGAAACTTATATTTCTTATATTTAACTCATTCAAAAAGGAATATTTTAGTGTTCTCATTGTTACATTAGGAAAGAAAGATTTATGAAAACACTAAAATATTCTCTTTTTCTTTTTGAATGAGTTAAATATAAGAAATATAAGTTTCCCAAAAAGGAAAGTTTTAGTATTCCCATAACTCTTTCTGCCCTAATGTAATTGTGCATTTTCGTTGTAGCCTGAAGAAGAGGAGAATTGTCCTCGAAACTGTAGCGCATGTAGTTGATTGAAGAATGAAAAATTGCCACGTAATCGAACCAAGTTTTTTTTCCTGATTCTGATTTTTTGGCAACTTATATAATTTGAATTTCCAATATTAATTATATATTTTGCAATAAGATTTCAGCTTGCATTTGCTCAGAAACTTAAAGTGGCTTGTGCATAACATAGCAATAGATTTCAATTAAGAAATTTTTAAGGGAGACGATACCATTGGGGAATTTCCAGGAGATCGAAATAATGAAGATATGAGTGAAGATGGTGACCCTCGTAGTTTTTTTCCTGATTATTTTGCAAATTTATTCATTAATGGAAACACTAGTTTGTATAGGTAATCAGTAAATATTTTTCCACATATTGTAATTTTTATTTCCCCTTGTGTGTTTATAGGCTTTGGAATGGATATTATTTTCATAATTCAATAATTTTTTCAGTTTTCTCAAATATAAGGCCATTTGGGTGCAATAACCGGCTATGATCAACTTTTATTGTTACTTTTTTTATATTAACAATTAAATATTTTTATATTTAAAATTTAGTCTGAGGATCGTAAATAGCAATAGATATGATTCAAAGTTCAATGAAAAGAATGGTACATACAATTTAAAAAATTAGTGAATAAAAACCCTAATAACGGATTATCAATTTATTTTTTTACATCATAATTGATATTCTCTAATTGTTTTCTTTTGATTTCCTCTTCATATAGGAGAATTCCCATTTCTACCTCATCTTTTCCTTTTGGGCACACATATAATTTGTACCCCTTGTACAATTACTTAGAACCCAAAACCTAACTCAAAATACGTGAAATCTCAAATGTAAAATTTTCTAAGGTTTATGTCGATGATATTCAAGGTTAACAATGGTTCACCGACTAGAGAATAGAATAAAAGTTTTCTTTCCATGTATATTATTCCTCTATTACTTCCAGTTTCAATATTAAATGGTTGGCAACACTGACGAATCTGGCTAATACCAAAGATTAGACTGTTACTCTTTGCGAATAGTTATCTATCAGCTAACTGGAAGTGAAAAGACGCTAATAGGCTATTCTCGGAATAGGAAGTATATCTTCATTTATGAGACCGATAGTTATTCTCCTGTTAGTGGTTATTTATTCGGATGTGAAGAAACCGGCCCTTAGTCTAAGGATTCCGTAAATATGGCAATTCTCTTTTCCTGCTCATTTTGCTAACTTCGCATGATGATCACATTGGGATGAAATTCTGCACATGGATGAAGAATAATGCATTCAAACAACATGCAAAATTTTATCCAGATTGCATTACCAAGACCGTAGAAAATTCTAGTCAATTATCGAAAAAAAAATTAGTCACCTGATGCACTGACGTGAACTCAGGAGTTTCGGCTCAGTTTGAAATTTCTCTTGACAGCTGTCAAAAATTTTTCGATTGTTTTCTAAAACTGGAAAATGCGAAACTGCAAAAGCTCCTGACTACACGGCAGTGCTTCTTATAATTTTCTTCAGATCGTTTCATATCTACAAATGGCAAATAACTCCTTATAGTTTCTAGTAATTGTTTCATTAATTGAATAGTTTCAGATAGGTACAGCAGACTGATTCTCGAATTATACATTTCCCCAAATATGATCTTCAGGGTGTTCGAATGATTCCTATGGTTCATTATCAGACATGAGATAGCTGAAGTTGTTATTGTAGTTCTGTGATGGATTGCAAAGGCCCTTGGTTGCCTGATCAAGAAATGAAAGTAAAATTGATCTACCAAATTCGCTTATTAGAAATTTCAGCGAACTTCATGGTTCAGAATTTATTTGTAATTTTTTTCTTGATCAGACAATCCAAATATTATGCGACATATTGTAAGACCAGTAAAATATAAAGTATGGAATCGTTTCAACTGCAGGCAATGGTTGGTGTTCTTAATTCAATTTTTCGTTCTGAAGGAATTGGTTATTGACCTTATAAAAGAAGCCCTCTTATCCAGAGCAACTGCTGGACCCAACAAGTGTTTCATGGTGAATAATTTCCCCAGGAGCAAAAAACAGGCCAAACTTTTCGTGAAAGAAATCAAAGATGTGGAAGTTATAATTTATCTCTTTGCTGATATGGCCACACTGATTGATAGGCTTCAGGGAAAAAATCCAGAAAAACCTGTAGACCCTGAGGTTTCGAAGAAAATTATTGTGGATTACGCTAAGGAAGTGAGGGAAGCGTTGTCTGGAATGCAAGCAAAAAATGAGAAGGTAATTCAATATATTGACCGTTCAAAAACAAAAAAAAAGTAAGAAGGCTTTATACGTATAAGGTATAAGGTATCATGTCAATATGTCGTTCTATGTTCTATGTTTCTCTAGACATATTATGTGAATGTCATTTGAATTATTTTCGTTTTTTTCCCAGAAAATTTAACAGCCTCCTCTTTGAATAATTTCGAAATAGCACATTTTTCCCCTACGATTTTTGAAATTTTCGTAGCATTTTTTGATGGCATAAGATAAGATTGCATAATTGGTTTGCCAAAACCTTCGTCAATTCTAGAGCTCTTTTGTATTTTTTTATACATTTCGAATCTTTCGTTTATTGCTTCTGAGTATTGCATTAATTTATCTCTAAATAACATCGATCTGCTTATTCTTAATTGCTCTCTGACGCGAGAAGCTGCTGATGTGATGGGGCTGCAATAAATATTAGTTCTTCTGTGATGAGACTTTATGAAGTTAATATAAATGGTTCATTGAATTACTTGATCTAATTAGACGAGATGTTGATTCCTTTATTACCATGAACATTGCGCATACATCAAAGTACCTTATCTAACATCCCTTTTCTTAACTGTAGGCTTAAAATGAATCAGAGTATATCATACTATTGAGAAAATTATATTTAAAATCCCTTACTATCCTACATTACAATCCCCTTCTGAAATTTGTCTTATACATTTTCGATGTATTTTCACTAAATCTAATAGGGCTACATACACCAGCGGAATATCTATCATATCTGATACGTGGCGAGCCAAATTCCTACATATATCAGTGCGTGTATGGTATCAAATCCGTTCGTTATTGATGTGAAATCGCACATCTGGATCTGTCAAATCAAATCTCTACGTATCAGAACTGTACGGATAATCCGTCCGTGTATGGTGCCCTAATCAATATTTCACATCTAGCTATATACATATCCTTAGAATCTATCATCTAGTTCATCGGAATATTCAATCTATCACAAGGTTTCACAGTTCTACCATAACTAGTTTTATATATGATCCTTGCTATCTTAAAACTTAGAATTCAATAGATTGTCTGCTGAATTTTGAGTATCGACGTTATATTTGTGACAAGTGTCATTTGACCTGAAACTTAAGTACCTATATTCTATTTCTACAGAATCTTACTCCATTTGTATTTTCAATTATATAAGACCTTTGACTTTTTAGTTATTCTGCAACTATAGCAGGAGAAGATTCAGATTTGTTATTTTTGAGCGCTCGTACTACTTACACGAGGGCTATATCATTTCGTCACGATGTCTGTATTTATCGAATTTTGAGCTGAAAATGTGCCGTAAGCACGATAACTCTCGAACGGAACAACCTAGAGACTTGAAATTTTCAGTGTGGGTTATGTTCCCGAATGCCTCGGTTGAGTTCGGTTGAGTTAATGGGCTAAATTCCACCAGGGGTTCCGTAAATATGGCCGTTCAAAGTTTTTTTCTCCTTATTACTTGGGAATTACAGATTTTATCGAGATGAAATTCAAGCTACATGTGAAATTTTTTCCAGATCGCATCACCAGAACCATAGAAACCATAGAAAATTGTAACTTTTGAACAGAAACGCCTAGGGAATCTCGATTGTCGTGATCACTTTCATCTATGAGCAAAATTATACTAGGGGTTCCGTGAATATGGTTGTTTGAAATTTAGTTTTCTTGATAATTTCCGAACTACATATTCGATCGTGACGAAATTTTGTATACTTATGGAGAATGATATATTCAAGCTACATTTCTCTAGATCGCATGACCAGAACCATAGAAACCATAGAAAATCATAACTTTCGAACGGAAAGGCCTAGGGCCTTTAAATTGTCAGGATAGGTGTAGATCTGAAATGTGGCGTTCACGTTTATCAATGAGCACAATTATATTAGGGGTTCCGTAAATACGGTCGTTTGAAATTTTGTTTTCTCGATAATTTCGAAACTACGGATTCGATCGAGATAAAATTTTGTATTTTAAACGAGAATGACATATTGAAGGAAGAGTTTGTCCAGATCGCATGACCAGAACCATAGAAACCATAGAAAATTATAACTTCCGAAGGAAAAGGCCTAGGAACTTGAAATTTTCAGGGTGGGTTTGGATCGCGAATTTCACGGTCACGTTCATCAATGAGCAAAATTAGACTAGGGGTTCCGTAATAATGGCCGTTCAAAATATTCTGTTCCTGATAATTTCGAAACTACCGATTTGATTGGAATGAAATTTTGCACCTAGCTGAGGAATAATATATTCAAACTACGTGCGGAATTTTGTCCAGATCGCATCACCAAGACCATAGATACCGTAGAAAATTTCAGCGAATTATCGAAAAAAAAATTGGTCACCTAAAGCACTGACTTGAAGTCTGGATTATCGCCTTAGTTTGAAAATTTGTTTGACAGCTGTCAAAAATTTCCTCAATTGGTTTCCAAAACTGGAAAATGCGAATCTACCTACAAGGTGCATGTACGAGCGCTCAAAAGCTTCTGCCTTCACGGCAGTGCTTTTCGTAATTTTTTTTTTATATAATCTGGAATATACATGATCATTAGGGTAAACAAGATTGAGATTTTTCAAATTTATTTTTAAATGTTTCGAATGTGACTACCTTAGGTGTTAGTTTTTTCATTGATATTGGACTATTATTTCTCAATTTTCGTGACATGAGTAGTTGAGCAGGTGAAGGTTAATTTGATTTTGGAGTTAGTAAGTAAGTGAGTAATTTATTCATCCAAGGATTATTACAAAACAATATAGGACTAGTCAACAGTACAAAAAATAGGACATAGAAACGAATAAATCAAAAAGGCAACACCAATCAACTTTTTTTCTCAACATCATTTCAACTCCCTATACTTCAAGAACTCCTGAACACTGTAGTAGAATTTTCCAACACCAGAGACTTCACAGCTTTCTTGAAAGTAAACACATTTCCCTGGCTCTTTGAAAAAATTTGGAAGTTTATTGTACATCAATATTCCGATGTATGCTGGGTCATGTTCACAAACATCCAACTTATGAGGGGTACTGAGATCTTAATTATACGTCTCGTGCGATATCCATGTTAATCACTTTTCTTCCTGAAACTACTCGAGTTGACTTCACAAACATCAATATTTCCATTATGTATATTGTTGTTTTCCTTGGAACACAAGACAATTGTGTGGAATTTGGTAATTCTGCTGTCACCAGGGCAGCTTTATTTCAACCCTACGTTACTTGCGCCCTCTTTTCGAACGTATTTACTGGCGTGGTCTACGATTATAGAACATTTCAATTTCGACATTTAAAGATTACATTCATATATTTCAAAATGTATCTATGTTTGAATCTTTCATTCGACTACTTGTGATTGATGTTATGTCGTGCTAATATAATAATCTTTTCTGTAAGGAAATTAAAGAAACACCAATGTCTTGGATTTCAACATTTAGTTGCAATAACTCTAAATATTTCATATTTGTTCGAAAATAAATCAACTTAAAAAAAAAAACCTATAGGTAGTGGAAAATAACACGTTGTATACTTGCAGAAAAATATTCACAAGCAAGAAAAACTCACAATATAGACTATGTCCACCTAAAGAAGGCTATTTTTATTCATAGTGACACATATTTCCTCCATGTGATTTTCACACGTATACCTGTTGCATTTGATATTATATATATTTTCATGTGGATTTCTCATCAGCTCTGGGCATGTATAAAACAGCGTACAGCATTATTTTGCGACCTTTCAGGTGGAGGGGGTACGTCCTTACTTATACCTAACAGATGTCGAGCGCGGAGCCTCATTTCTGCGGGCAATTGTAGATTATAGAACTGTTCATCTGAACTCATTTTGTGGTTAGATCAGTTTCCATGGACAATTTTCCAAAAATTCATTTCGAGATTCTGTTTCTACAGGGTGATCCGCCTTGAATACGCATAAAGCGTTCATACCAGAAATGTTCAATAAATCATAAAAAACAACTATTGGCCAGCGACGGGTATTTCTGGCAACATTGTAATTGTTGCAAAGCTGATCTTTTTAATCAATCCCAATTTTTGTTCTATTATAAACGGTAATAATAAAAATAATAGGTTTTTTGGCATCTCCTGTTTCAACATTTATCTTATAACAGTGATACATAGACGAGAACAATAGTACGTACTTGTTTTTGTTGGAATGGTCTGAGAACGCCTCCTTTAGCGTCAGACATACTGGTTAGCCTTCTAACAATAAAAATTTCGAAAAGCACTGCCGTGAAGGCAGGAGCTATTGAGCGCTCGTACATGCACCTTGTAGGTAGATTCGCATTTTCCAGCTTCAAAAACAAATTGAAAACATTTTTGACCGCTTTCAAAAAAATTCTCAAACTAAGGCGAAACTCCAGACTCAACAACAGCTTTATTAGCTGACCAAATTTGGCACATAGTTTGAATACATTATTCTTCAGCTATGTTTCAATTTCATTCGAATCCAATCAGTAGTTTCGAAATGATCAGGAAAAAATATTTTGAACGGCCATATTTACGGAACTCCTATTCTAATTCTGCTCATTGATAAACGTGAACGCGACATTTCAGATCCACACCTATCCTGAATATTTCAAGTCCCTAGGCCCTTCCGTTCAAGAGTTATGATTTTCTATGGTTCTGATCATGCGATCTGAACAGAATGTAGCTTGAATATATCATTCTCCATTAAAAAACAAAATTTTGTCTCGATCGAATCCGTAGTTTCGAAATTATCGAGAAAACTAAATTTCAAACTGCAGTATTTACGGAACCCCTAGTATAATTCTGCTCATTGATGAACGTGAACGCGACATTTCAGATCCACACCTATCCTAAAAAATTCAAATCCCTAGGCCTTTCCGTTCGAAAGTTATGATTTTCTATGGTTTCTATGGTTCTGACCATGCTATCTGGAGAAATGTAGTTTGAATATATCATTCTCCATTAATATACAAAATTTCGTCACGATCGAATCTGTAGTTTTGAAATTATCGAGAAAACTAAATTTCAAATGACCATAACTACGGAACCCCTAGTATAATTTTGCTCCTAGATAAACGTCATCACGAAATTGGAGATCCACACCTATCCTGAAAATTTCATGTCCCTAGGCGTTTCCGTTCAAAAGTTACAATTTTCTATGGTTTCTATGGTTCTGGTGATGCGATCTGGACAAAATTTTGCATGTGGCTTGAACACGTCATTTTCCATCTGAGTCTGAATTCACCTCGATCGAATTTGTAGTTTCGAAGTAATCAGGAGAACAAAATTTCGAAGGGCCATATTTACGGAACCCCTGGTCGAATTTTGCCCAATAACGAACTCAACCGCGGCATTTGAGATTTGAACCTACCCTGAAAATGTCAAGTTTCTAAGTTGTTCCGTTCGAAATTTATCGTGTATACGGCCGGACGGACATACTCGAATTTTCCGACGGATTCGTCATCAGTGAGTCGAACCTAGTCGATTGAGACCATTTTCGGCTCAAAATTCGAAAAATACAGACATCGTGACGAAATGATATAGCCCTCGTGTAAGTAGTACGAGCGCTCAAAAATAATTGCTTTCAACTAATCTGACTCGAACCGAAAAGTGTTAAGTAAACAGTCGCATGGTCTACAATCGTAGACCAGTCGTATTCTAGATTTATTCGCTTCCATTATAGCTCGGTGACAATGTCAGAAATACATTGATTCTCTAAATACTTGGATGGCACAATGGAAATAGTTCGTTCACTGATGAACATCGTTCGAATAGGCCTGGTTACGGTAACGGAGGGTTAAAGAAAAAAATTACGAAAAGCACTGCCGTGAAGGCAGGAGCTTTTGAGCGCTCGTACATGCACCTTGTAGGTAGATTCGCATTCTCCAGTTTCAGAAATCAATTGAAGGAATTTTTGACAGCTGTCAAAAAAATTCTGAAACTTAAGCGAAACTCTAGACTTCATGTCAGTGCTTCAGCTGATCAATTTTTTTTCGATAATTCGCTAGAATTTTTTACGGTATCTATGGTCTCGGTGGTGCGATCTGGACAAAATTTCTCACGTAGTTTGAATACATTATTACATTAGGTGCAAAATTTCATCCCAATCCGCTCAGTATTTTCGAAACTATCAGCAAAAAAATATTTTGAACGGCCATATTCAGGAACCCCTAGTCTAATTTCGCTCATAGATGAACGTGACCGCGATATTTGCGATCCAAACTTACCCTGAGAATTTCAAGTTCCTAGGCCTTTCCGTTCGAAAGTTATGATTTTCTATGGTTTCTATGGTTCTGGTCATACGATCTGGACAAAATTTCACATGTAGCTTGAACACCTCATTCTCCATTTGAGTGCAAAATTTCATCTCAATAAAATCTGTAGTTTTCAAGTAATCAGGGGAACAAAACTTTGAACGGCCATATTTACGGAACCCCTGGCGGAATTTGGCCCATTAACGAACTTAACCGAGGCATTTGGGATCTGAACCTACACTGAAAATTTCAAATCTCTAGGTTGATCCGTTCGAGAGTTATCGTGCTTACGGCCGGCCGGACGGACGGACGGACAGACTCGAATTTTCCGACGGATTCGTCATCAGTGAGTCGAACATAGTCGATTGAGACCATTTTCGGATCAAAATTCGAAAAATACAGACATCGTGACGAAATGATATAGCCCTCGTGTAAGTAGTACGAGCGCTCAAAAACCCTTATTTCAAGACTGCCTTTGTTTATATACTTATGTATAAAATTATCTGTAACTGACTTCTTCCGAATTCGTAATTTTCTGTACATGCACAAACGTTTTAATTTTTTCTATATGTCAGGCCTGGGGAATTCTTCAAATGCCTGGATCAATTTGGAGAAATTCTCGCAGTATGTTGAAAGAATTCGTAGAAGACGTTCAAGGCTATATTTTGCCCCAACTTTCAGTTCAATTGCCCCAAACAAATAAAAAAGGAATGAGCAACGATAACGATTTTACATAAATTTCATCGAAATATATTCATTCTGTCCACAAAAAAAAGCATAGCATTAGGATCTAGGAAACGGGGTCGGTTGAAATAAAAAAAAAAATTACGAAAAGCACTGCCGTGAAGGCAGGAGCTTTCGAGCGCTCGTACATGCACCTTGTAGGTAGATTCGCATTCTCCAGTTTTAGAAACCAATTGGAAAGATTTTGACAGCTGTCAAAAAAATTTTCAAACCAACGCGAAAATCCAGACTTCACTTCAGTGCTTTGGTGACCATTTTCTTTTTCGATAATACGCTAGAATTTTCTACGGTATCTATGGTCTTGGTAATGCAATCTGGACAAAATTATACATTATTCTTCATATATGTGCGAAATTTCATTTTAATCCAATAAGTATTTTCGAAATTATCAGATAAAATATAGTTTGAACGGCAATATTTACGGAACCCCTAGTCTAATTTGGCTCATTGATGAAAGTGATCGCGAAATTCGCGATCCGAACTTATCCTGAAAATTTCAAGTCACTGGCTCTTTTCGTTCGAAAGTTATGATTTTCTATGGTTTCTATGGTTTTGATCATACGATCTGGAAAGAATGTAGCTCCAATATATCATTCTCAATTCAAATACAAAATTTCGTCAAGATCGAATCCATAATTTTGAAATGATCAAGAAAACTGAATTTCAAACGGCCATATTTACGGAACCCCTAGTCTAATTTTGCTCATTGATACACGTGAACGCAACATTTACGATCCACACCTATCCTGAAAATTTCAAGTCCCTAGGCCTTTCCATTAAAAAGTTATAATTTTCTATGGTTTCTATGGTTCTGGTCATGCGAGCTAGACAAAATTTCACATGTAGCTTGAGTACGTAATTATCCATCTGAGTGCAAAATTTCACCTCGATCGTATCAGTAGTTTCGAAATAATCTGAAAAACAAAATTTCGAGCGGCCATATTTACGGAACCCTTTGGCGAATTTTGCCCAATAACGAACTTAACCGCGGCATTTGAGATTCGAACATACCCTGAAAATTTCAAGTTTCTAGGACATTCCGTTCGAGAGTTATCGTGTATACGGACGGACGGACGGACGGACAGACTCGAATTTTTCGACGGATTCGTCATCAGTGAGTCGAACATAGTCGATTGAGACCATTTTCGGCTCAAAATTCGAAAAATACAGACATCGTGACGAAATGATATAGCCCTTGTGTAAGTTGTACGAGCGCTCAAAAAGCTCCGCAATACCTTTGGTTGTACTAAAAGCACTCATTTGACTTGGTAAGATTCACTTGATTTGAGGAGTTAGGTTCACATGATTTAAGAAGGTAGATTCATTAACACACGATTAACTTTAAAAGATGTATTCAGCAATGTGAAAAATGACGAATTAAAAAAAAAGTCGATTAAACAAGTATTATTTACTTGATATTGGTCCTATTCCTAAGAACATGAAATATATACATAAGAACATAAATACATAATTTAGAATATTAAGATCTAAGATTAAGATAGAAATAAATTGAAATGATAAGAGAGATTCTTGCATAAATATCACTTAATTAAAAAAAATTATAAAAGCACTGCCGTGAAGTAAGGAGCTTTTGAGCGCTCGTACATCTACCTTGTAGGTAGATTCGCATTTTCCAGTTTTAGAAATCAATTGAAGGAATTTTCGACAGCTGTCAACAAAATTCTCAAACTTAGGTGAAACTTTAGACTTCATGTCAGTGCTTCAGCTGACTAATTTTTTTTCGATAATTCGCTAGAATTTTCTACGGTATCTATGGTCTTGGTGATGCGATCTGGACAAAATTTCGCACGTAGTTTACATTGTAATAATTGGGGAATACTTATTCAAAATTACATGGATTATTTAAATTCAAATGCATTGCTTGAGTGGAAAATACTCCAGACTTTCGCATATCCATGGAATCAGTCTGTAGGTATCAGAAAGGATGTCGTTAGTTTAAATCGGCGTGATAAGTTCGAAAAAGACCACCCATAATCTACGCCTAGAATTCGTAGTCGTTGAAATTGTTTATGTTTACCGTAGATTGCGTACGTTCGGTCTCACGGAAAAATTTTGAAGCAAAATTTAAAAAATGCTGCAGTGTCAGCATCTGGGCACCCACTCTGGAGTTGTGGATTCTTTTTGAAAAGGGGGTTAGAGTTTACTTTTGGAGAAGAAGGAAAATTCAGAAGCAGTTACTCGGCGAAAAAGGAGTTGCTCGGAAAATGGGGACTCATCACGATGAAGGGAAAATTCGGACGACGGTTTCGGTCGCAGGGCGGTGTAGGAAACTAGTGTTGTAATTTTCAGTCGAGGATTCTGTTAGATTTCGGATTAAGGGAGTAATTGTGTGGAAATAAGTGTTGTAGAAGTGTTATTTTGAGTAGCGTTAAAAGCCGTATTTTGTGTTTCGAATGCGAATAAAAATAAAAGCCAATATCGTGTGTGGGTGGTTTTGTTTCCAAATAGATACAAAAGAGAAGTTAGGTGGTTTGCAAACCAAGGTAGGAAACTTCAGTTCAAAGTTTTAACACCTATGAATGTGAATCGTGTAATTGTAATCCCCAATATTATTGATATCTCGATTCGAAGTTGATTTGATTTTGAAAGAATCCTTAATGGCATAGGTGTGGTAGTCCGAAAAAGCATCCGTGAGGATCCTCGCAATGAAATCACTCAGCTGAAAAGGGGCGGAATCAATTGTGGAAACAATAGGTCTTAGTGGTATCCCTTCTTTATTTATTTTTGGGAGGCCGTAGATTTTTGGAGCATTATAAGTAGTGAGCGATCTGGCCAGAACATTGTCAACAATCCCCTTGTCCTTCAATTGCCTGACAGTTCGATTTTTCTTGGTTTGGAACCTGGCTGTGGGATCAGTTCTCCCCTCAAAGGGATCAGGCTGAATTTAGGACCCAAACTCAGCATCAACTTTACATCAGGAGGGCAAGGAGATGTCAAATTGAGAAACCAATTGTCTTTGACTTCGAGTTATATTTACATATTCGGATTCAGAATCGGTTGAGCATTCAGAAAATATGAAAAATGTGAAAAACTATTATGAAGTATATTTTGCAGGAAGAAAATTTCCGGTTTCTGGAAAACGGGAAGTTCAAATGAAGAAACGATTGGTGATAAATTGTTTTTCGACCTTCTCATTTTGAAAACCAATCAAATTTGCAAAAAAGTTTTTTTTTTGGAAAAACGATTTTTCCCCATTTACTTTTAATGCCTCCCTTCGATAGTTCTTCCGATAACATATTCAGATATTATATACTCCGTTTAAGAATTATTGACATCTCGGTTGGCTGTGAAAAATCGAATTTAAGTTGGTAATAGACTATTCAGTAATATTTTGGGTTGCTGAATTCAGGTTGGTATAGGAATAACACTTACATTACCCATAGAAATCTTGCTTTGATGATTTTATCGAAGATATTGGTGAATATGTAATTATAAAAATTTGCTCTGAATTTGAGTATTTTTTGTCTTATGCTATTAAAATGGCCGGAATTGACCAGGATACATCGCGCCTAACAAGAGAACGCCAGGCAGTTTGTCGGTGTTACTTCGAGTTTTTCAAAGATTTGGCATATATTTCCGCTAGTGTTTCAGGTAAACTGTTATTCACCGACTCAAAGTGTCTTCTGATTGATCAATGTCTCTTGAATTTTTAGATTTCACCAAGCACTGTCCGTAGAATATTAGCATGTTATTACAGCCTGGAATTAGCAGTGGAAGAAAACCTGTGCGATATGATTATTCTTTCAAAGAGACATTGAATGACTTTGTTTTTGCTAGAATTAAAAACAATGAATATATCAGTTTAGATATCCTTTTCGAACTGGCCAAAGAGCACCTAGATTTCAATTGATCGAAGTCAACATTATATTATGTATATCATAAAAAAAATTGGATACAAATACAAAAAAGTTGATCGAAGGAAAATTCTTACTGATAAACAGAAAAATATAATAAAAATTACGAAAAGCACTGCCGTGAAGGCAGGAGCTTTTGAGCGCTCGTACATGCACCTTGCAGGTAGATTTGCATGCTCCAGTTTTAAAAACCAATTGGAAAGATTTTGACAGCTGTCAAATAAAATTTCAAACTAACGCGAAAATCCAGACTTCACGTCTGTGCTTTGGTGACCATTTTTTTTTTCGATAACTCGCTAGTATTTCCTACGGTATCTATGGTCTTGGTAATGCGATCTGGACAAAATTTCTCACGTAGTTTGAATACATTATTCTTCATATATGAGCAAAATTTCATTTCAATCCAATAAGTATTTTCGAAATTATCAGGAAAAATATAGTTTGAACGGCTATATTTACGGAACCCCTAGTCTAATTTTGCTCATTGATGATAGTGATCGCGAAATTCGCGATCCGAACCTATCCTGAAAATTTCAATTCCCTAGGCCTTTCCGTTCAAAAGTTATGATTTTCTATGGTTTCTATGGTTCTGATCATGCGATCTGGAAACAATGTAGCTCGAATATATCATTCTTGATTTAAATACAAAATTTCGTCACGATCAAATCCATAGTTTCGAATTTATCGAGAAAACAAAATTTCAAACGAACGTATTTACGGAACCCCTTGTATAATGTTGCTCATAGATGAACGTGATCACGACATTCGAGATCCACACCTATCCTGAAAATTTCAAGTCCCTAGGCATTTCCGTTCAAAAGTTACAATTTTCTATGGTTTCTATGGTTCTGGTCATGCGATCTGGACAAAATTTCGCATGTAGCTAAAACACCTCATTTTCCATCTGAGTGCAAAATTTCATCTCGATCGAATCTGTAGTTTTCATGTAATCAGGGAAACAAAACTTTGAACGGCCATATTCACGGAACCCCTGGGCGAATTTTGCCCAATAACGAACTTAACCGCGGCATTCGGGATCTGAACCTACACTGAAAATTTCAAGTCTCTAGATTGATCCGTTCGAGAGTTATCGTGCTGACGGCCGGACGGACGGACGGACGGACGGACGGACGGCCGGACGGACAGACTCGAATTTTCCGACGGATTCGTCATCAGTGAGTCGAACATAGTCGATTGAGACCATTTTCGGCTCAAAATTCGAAAAATACAGACATCGTGACGAAATGATATAGCCCTCGTGTAAGTAGTACGAGCGCTCAAAAATAGTACGATATTGTGATAAATACCGAGAATACATAGAACAAAACATAAAATTCATTTATCTAGATGAAATTTGGCTATTCAAATTCGTCAGTGGACACTAGAAAATAATCCAAAAGGTATGCCGAGTATATTCAAGGGTAAAGGCAGAAGGTGCACTATTTTGAATGCAGGAACAATTGATGGATTTTTACCTGGATTCGATCCAATTCTTGACAGTGGTATTAATGATAAGGATTACTATGAATGGTGAATTATTTCATAAATGGCTTATTGAAATATTGAAACCTTCCCTGCAAAAGGATGCCCATCAATAGGACTATGTCAGCTTATTCAATAAACACATCCAAATCACTATACTACGTGGAAACAAAGTTTTCAATGATATTTTTATCTTTGCTCTTGTATCATTCATAGATATTTTAATTTTATTTATTATACTTATACTGTATGGTACCCCATTCACATGCTATATTGTTCACAATTCAAAAGTATACTGAATAATTGTAAAATTGCTCATCAATTATAATATATTCAATAATTCATGGACAGTTTTAATGAATGAAAATAAAAACTGACTTTCTCAAAGTATTCAACACCGAGCAATAAATAATTCACAAATTGGTTCATATATTGATAGTTCGGTACAAAATTCATGTCAAAATTCTTCATGTACTACATAGATTCTTAATTTTTGTTTCTCTCTTATTTCTTAATACATTATAACGTTTTTTCCAATCCATTCTTTTGGCCCTGTGCTTGCGAAGTATCCAAAAATTTTTTTCTGTTGCACCACTAGCTACCCTAAGTGTCTTGCAATAAATTATACAATATATCCACAACCCCCCTAACCAAAAATGATTTCAACAAAACCCGAATTAGTTAGATTCCTTAGCTTATATTCTTCGAGAATTCAAATTGAATTTGAAAGACGGTTACAAGATCTGAATGTTGAGGATTTTTCTTATTGCATCATATAAAAATTCATAAATT
This sequence comes from Aphidecta obliterata, assembly GCA_963966015.1. Lineage (NCBI taxonomy): Eukaryota > Metazoa > Arthropoda > Insecta > Coleoptera > Coccinellidae > Aphidecta > Aphidecta obliterata. The sequence goes on along the minus strand of OZ014430.1, from coordinate 4,273,484 downwards.
TCACTATTAATTGGAGCATAGCAAGCTGGAATGCTGCATTCCGTAGAAGGATACCACTATCTACAATTCTTATGATTCTGTTGAAATATTGAAACCTTCCCTGCAAAAGGATGCCCATCAATAGGACTATGTCAGCTTATTCAATAAACACATCCAAATCCCTATACTACGTGGAAACAAAGTTTTCAATGATATTTTTATCTTTGCTCTTGTATCATTCATAGATATTTTAATTTTATTTATTATACTTATACTGTATGGTACCCCATTCACATGCTATATTGTTCCCAATTCAAAAGTATACTGAATAATTGTAAAATTGTTCATCAATTATAATATTTTCAATAATTCATGAACAGTTTTAATGAATGAAAATAAAAATTGACTTTCTCAAAGTATTCAACACCGAGCAATAAATAATTCACAAATTGTTTCATATATTGATAGTTCGGTACAAAATTTATGTCAAAATTCTTCATGTACTACATAGATTCTTAATTTTTGTTTCTCTCTTATTTCTCAATACATTATAACGTTTTTTCCAATCCATTCTTTTGGCCCTGTGCTTGCGAAGTATCCAAAAATTTTTTTCTGTTGCACCACTAGCTACCTGCTAGAATTCCATTAATTATCCTTCTTGAATCCTGACATAAATGGTACTTTTATAGTTATATGGTTAGAATTTTGCAAGATTTCCAATACCAATAAATATTGCATGGTCCCGAGTGAAAATAAATATTTATTTGAATGATCTTCAATTTTCCATGGTTGACTTTTATATGAACGATAAGTTCAGATAATTTCATATGAAAGCATTCCACGATATTTTTGCGCTTTCAAACCTGAATTCCCATGTTTGAACTGCAATCGAAATATTCCGGCTTAATTATTCGATAATTCGTAATATTCGTATACTCAACACTTTTCTAGGTTATATTTATGTTCCATTTCTATGATGAAATTTAGTTACTTTTTAGTAACCAGAAATGAAGCCTCGCCTGGACGTTCATGGCCTGCTTCGATGTCAATAATTCTTAAATGGACTATACTATCATATTGATGGGTCACTCAACAATTTTGCTCAAAGGATAAGTCACAAAATGCAGTGACCGGGTTCGAATCCACCGGTCGGGAAAGAAATTTTCTGACCTGGAGTATGGTTCCACCATACGCTTTCGGGTAAACAATCAATAGTGCTGTGCCTCAGGTGGTGCGAGGACATAGTAGCAGAGCCTACACATAACACAACCGGGTATCCTAACTCTGACAAGCTCTAAGTTTATGAGGGGTCTCCCAGAGACCTAGGAGAGTCGGGATATAAACATAAAACTTAAACATTGGGATACCCACTCATCACAAAGAACCTAGAGATCAACTACATAGAAACAGAATTTTTTTCAAATATCAAAAAGGAGAGACTTCAATATGAAAGGCATAGATAACACAATTATCAAACGACAAAGATCGTGAAGAATACAAGCAAAAAGAAAGGTTAATAGGCAATAAATGCCCGGAACCTAAAACAGCAGGTTGGGTTTAGTTCGAGCAGGTCCTGCTTCACACAAAGATCACACTGTTCTATCTATCTGAGATTAGTCCATGAGGATTCCCCCAGACTAAAAAAAAAAGAATCACCTCCTGAAATTAATGATATTTTTAAGAAACACCCTATATACATATAATTACGTTTATTGAAATGTTTCAATCGATATAAAGCCTATGATGTATTGTCGGTCGAATGAAACAAATTATAATTTGATTGTTTTTTCATTTCCTCTGAATAGGTATTCACGGAAGCGCCCATTACCACTGTGAATTCAATGCTGGTATCCGCCATAACCGAAAGAGCTAATATCAAACCAAAGAGGAGTATTGTTGAAGCAGAGCAGCTCAATTAACGAAAATGATGACATGTTGACAAGAAAATCGACTGAAAAAAGCTTGTTTGAATTAGAAAGAGTGCTGTTTCATTATGAATATGTTGATAGACACTATGAGTATTTTATTCTCCGTAATTTTTTGGAGTGCCGATGCCTGTGTACAATATCGTAGGATGAATTACTTTAAAATAAAATCGTGCTTTAGGTCCGAGTTATCTCAAATAGGCTTGAAGAATGTAGGGAGTCTTAAGGTAAGTGTCTTGCAATAAATTATACAATATATCCACAACCCCCTAACCAAAAATGATTTCAACAAAACCCGAATTAGTTAGATTCCTTAGCTTATATTCTTCGAGAATTCAAATTGAATTTGAAAGACGGTTACAAGATCTGAATGTTGAGGATTTTTCTTATTGCATCACATAAAAATTCATAAATTTCACTATTAATTGGAGCATAGCAAGCTGGAATGCTGCATTCCGTAGAAGGATACCACTATCTACAATTCTTATGATTCTGTTGTTTTTATAATTTTTATCAAGTTATTCGCCTAGTTTATTAAAAAAAATGTTTTGTAAGTTGCTCCATTTTCTTATGATGAAATTCATTATTTTTCCTGAATGGTTCATCTTAGACTTTTTGACCAAGAACATTTTTGTGTAGAAAAAATTTCGTCATTATCGTAGAGATGAGGGGCGAAAAAACAACAAACATTTTTATGTTTTGCTTCTGATTTCACAAAAAGTAGAAAGATCTTTGTAATTACTACTGGAAAACTTATTGTGATGTGTGTTTAAGCGGGTCAACAAGTTCAATGGACTATAATACTTCGTAATTAAACCTGAATTAATGGAAAGAGTGCAGCAAAGCGAAGATCTGACAGACTCTTTTCCGATATTTTGGTTTAGAAGACAAAAAGACTTGATTTCTCATGGAGATGAAGAGTTTCTTTGCTCTGGGGGGTCACTAGGAAATTGCGGTCGGCCATCTATAGGTGTTCAGGACGTTACGAAATCATACGCTTTTTGAGAAACCCCCACCCTCAAAATCAGACTGGCGAAACACTACCCCCATAGTGAGACTGGAAGGGGGTGACCAAAATCATTTAAATACCGACTGCACAGAGAAATCGCTCTCTACCTCTACTTCTCTTTTCAACTTCGGTAAAAATAATCACTCTATATACATTTTTTTATTATTTCAATAAACTTACTATGTAACTACTATGTTTGTTTCAAATAATCCGATGTTTTGTAACACCTCTAAGAACTCAGCCCATTAGCAGATGCGGGAGTAAACCAACGTCATAACTTGGTCCTTCGAAACCACATTTGAAGCAGTGAAATTCAACATTTTTCAGCAGGAACGGCAGCTCAAGCCTGTATTATACCAGGTGTTTATACGTTCTCTTTCCCTATCTCATTCTATTTCATTATTGTGGCAATATTTTATACATTTTTCAGAACGCACATATTTTCCCTGATCAATTTTTTCGAAAACAATCCATGATTTGAAAATTTATTTTGCGATTTCTCTGTGATTTGATCAGACAGGAAGAATTAATTGAAAAACTACGCTACGTTCAAAGCACAACTCACTCGTTTGGAAACATACTTGGCGAAATGTCTTAATACGAATTCATCGAATACCACTCAGGTAGAAATACAACCTTTACTATCCAACTTTCAGGATATTCAATACGAACTAAATCTCATTTCTACAGAAACCATTAAACCAATGCGGATAGAAACAGATTCATTCGAAAATAGAATTCTATGATTTAACGTGTTCAGCCCGAGATTCCATTCGTTCCAAAAATGGTACTTCATCTAGCAGTTCAAAAACAATCTCTTCGTCGCATCAAAACGCATCAAATATAAAATCTTTATATATAAAAATTACGAAAAGCACTGCCGTGAAGGCAGGAGATTTTGAGCGCTCGTACATGCACCTTGTAGGTAGATTCGCATTTTCCAGTTTTAAAAATCAATTGAAGGAACTTTCCACAGCTGTCAAAAAAATTTTGAAACTTGGGCGAAACTCCAGATTTCATGTCAGTGCTTCAGGTGATCAATTTTTTTTCGATAATTCGCTAGAATTTTCGACGGTATCTATGGTCTTGGTGGTGCGATCTGGAAAACATTTCCCTCGTAGTTTGAATTAATTATTCCTCAGCTAGGTGCAAAATTTCATTCCAAACCAATCAGTAGTTTCGAAACTATCAGGAAAAAAATATTTTGAACGGCCATATTTACGGAACCATTAGTCTAATTTTGCTCATTGATGAACGTGACTGCGATATTCCAAACCCACCCTGAAATTATCAAGTTCCTAGGCCTTTCCGTTCAAAAGTTACAATTTTCTATGGTTTATATGGTTCTGCTCATGCGATCTGGACGAAATATTGTTTTAATATATCATTCTCGATTAAAATACAAAATTTCATCTCTATCAAATCCATAGTTTCGAAATTATCGAGAAACCCAAATTTCAAACGACCGTACGGAACACCTAGTATAATTGTGAACGCGACATTTCAGATCCACACCTATCCTGAAAATTTTGAGTCCCTAGGCCTTTCCGTTCGAAAGTTATGATTTTTTATGGTTTCTTTGGTTCTGGTCATGTGATCTGGAGAAATGTAGCTTGAATATATCATTCTCCATTAGTATACAAAATTTTGTCACGATCGAATCTGTAGTTTTGAAATTATCAAGGAAACTAAATTTCAAACGACCATATTTACGGAACCCCTAAAATAATGTTGCTTATAGGTGAACGTGATCACGACATTCGAGATCCACACCTATCCTGAAAATTTCAAGTCCCTAGGAGTTTCCGTTCAAAAGTTACAATTTTCTATGGTTTCTATGGTTCTGGTCATGCGACCTAGACAACATTTAACATGTAGCTTGAACACCTCATTTTTCATTTGTGTGCAAAATTTCATCTCAATCAAATCTGTAGTTTTCAAGTAATCAGGGGAACAAAACTTTGAACGGCCATATTTACGGAACCCCTGGTGGAATTTGGCCCATTTACGAACTCAACCGAGGCATTCGGGAACTGAACCCACACTGAAAATTTCAAGTCTCTAGGATGTTCCGTTCGAGAGTAATCGTGCTTACGGACGGCCGGACGGACAGACTTGAATTTTCCGACGGGTTCGTCATCAGTGAGTCGAACATAGTCGATTGAGACCATTTTCGGCTCAAAATTCGAAAAATACAGATATCGTGACGAAATGATATAGCCCTCGTGTCCTCCTAAAATACCGCCGTAAAGACAGCGGCCAACTTGGCAGACCAAATCTCCGGAAATACCCGATCGACCAGTGGCGTGCCGAAAAAATATTTCTATGGACTATTACGATAATTATAAGTTCTTTTTCGGGACTAATGGAAATAATACATTAATTATTTACCAAGATAACATGTAACATGAAATACAAATGGAAATTGTTTATAATGGTAAATAATAGGAGAAATGTTGAGCCGAGTGGCCGATTCTTACACAGCTCGACATTTGAAAAATTCTTTTCATATAGAAGCCGCCGTTCTAGCATCACCAGATATTCACAGCATGTTTCTCATTGCAATACTAGTATTTCTTGAACAATGGTCGACTTCTCTCGGGATCCAGGAGTTGAAATTTCAAAAGATGCTGTGAAATTCTGGTTATGCTAGAACGGCGGCTTCAATATAAATCTAATTTTTGAAATTTAAGGGTTGAACTTTCAACCCCTGGATCCCAAGAGAAGTCAACCATTTTTTCACGAAATACTAGTATTGCAATAAGAAACATCCTGAGAAAATCTGGTGATGCTAGAACGGCGGCTCCTATATAAAACTAATGTTTGAAATTTAAGGGTTGAAATTTCAACCCCTGTATCCCAAGAGAAGTCAACAATTTTTTCACGGAACACTAGTATTGCAATAAGCAAGATGCTGTGGAAGTCTGGTTATGCTAGAACGGCGGCTTCTATATAAATCTAATTTTTGAAATTTAAGGGTTGAAATTTCAACCGTTGGATCCCAAGAGAAGTCGGCCATTTTTCACGAAATACAAGTATTGCAATGAGAAATATGCTGTGAAAATCTGGTGATGCTAGAACGGCGGCTTCGAAATAAAACTAATTTTTGAAATTCAAGGGTTGAAATTTCAAACCCTGGATACCAAGAGAAGTCAACCATTTTTTCAGGAAATACTAGTATTGTAATAAGAAACATCCTATGAAAATCTGGTGATGCCAGAACGGCGGCTTCTATATGGCAAGAATTTTTGAAATTTAAGGGTTGAAATTTCAACCCCTGGATCCCAAGAGAAGTCAACCATTTTTTCACGAAATACTAGTATTGTAATAAGAAACATCCTGTGAAAATCTGGTGATGCTAAAACGGCGGCTTGTATATAAAACTAATTTTTGAAATTTGAGTGTTGAAATTTCAGCCCTTGGATCCCAAGAGAAGTGAACCAATTCTTCAAGAAATATTAGTATTGCAATAAGAAACATGCTGTGAAGATCTGGTGATGCTAGAACGGCGGCTTCTATATAAAACTAATTTTCAAAATTTGAGGGTTGAAATTTCAACCTCTGTATTCCAAGAGAAGTCAACCATTTCCTCACGAAATACTAGTATTGTAATAAGAAACATCCTGTGAAAATCTGGTGATGCTAGAACGGCGGCTCCTATATAAAACTAATTTTTGAAATTTAAGGGTTGAAATTTCAGCCCCTGGATCCAAGAGAAGTCGACCATTTTTTCACGAAATGATAGTATTGCAATGAGAAACATCCTGTAAAAATCTGGTGATGCTAGAACTACGGCTTCTATATGAAAAGAATTTTTCAAATGTCGAGGTGTGTAAGAATGGGCTTAACATTTCTTCTATTATTTACCATTATAAAGAATTTCCATTTGTATTTCATGTTACATGTTATCTTGGTAAATAATGAATGTATAATTTCCATTAGCCCCGAAAAAGAACTTTTAATTATCGTAATAGTCCATAGAAATATTTTTTCGGCACGCCACTGGTCGATCGGGTATTCCCGGAGATTTGGTGTGCCAAGTTTGGCCGCTGTCTTCGCGGCGGTAAATACTGAACCGATTTCAATTCAATTTTGCAAACTGTGTGCAAACTTGAGAGATAGGATAGTTTATATCTTAATTTATAGTTGCAAAATTTTATATTGCAAATTATTTGTTCATTATATATTATATGACAAAGAGTGATAATTATCTACGCGGCAACCTGGGTTTGAAATCGACGCCAGGTCATCGCGTCCCCACTATATCACTCGACAAGGCCGATAACGTGCCAAGGGCGGTCCTAGGCTGAATTTCTGGGGGGGGTAATGGAATGAACAATTCAAAAAAATTTTCCGGGATAGTGCAAGACCCCCCCCCCTCGTCGGGAATATTTTGACGGTGTAAACGTAAACTTCTTTATACTTATATTTTGCTGTTCCTTTTATTGTTGTTATTTTTTGAGTGCTTGTTCTACTTATACGAGGGCTATATTATTTCGTCATGGTCGTTTGAAATTTAGTTTTCTTGATAATTTCAAATATGTATATGGATTCGATCGTGACAAAATTTTGTATTCCAATGGAGAATTATATATTCAAGCTACAATTTTCCAGATCGCATGACCAGAACTATAGAAACCATAGAAAATTATAACTCTCGAATGGAAAGGCCTAGGGACTTGAAATTTTCAGAATAAGTCTGGATCTCGAATTTCGCGGTCACGTTCATCAATGAGCCGAATTAGACTAGGGGTTCCTTAAATATGGTGGTTTGAAATTTAGTTTTCTTGATTATTTCAAAACTACGGATTCGATTGTGACGAAATTTTGTATTTTAATGGAGAATGATATATTTAAGCTACATTTTGTCCAGATCGCATAGAAAATTATAACTTCCGAACGGAAAGGCCTAGGGACTTGAAATTTTCAGGTTTGGATCGCCGATGTCGGGGTCATGTTCATCGATGAGCAAAATTAAACTAGGGGTTCCGTAAATATGGCCATTCAGAAAATTTGTTTTATGATACTGAATGGATTGGAATGAAATTTGGCACATAGACAATAATGTATTCAAACTACGTGCGAAATTTGTCCAGATGGCATTGCCAAAACCATAGATACCGTATAAAATTCTAGCGCATAATCGGAAAAAAAATTGGAAACCTAAAGCACTGACGTGAAGTCTGGAGTTCTGCTCAGTTTTAAATTTTTTTGACAGCAGAAATTTTCAATCGGTTTCTAAAACTTGAAAATGCGATTCTACCTAAAAGGTGGATGGAAGAGCGCTCAAAAGCTCCTGACTTCACGGCATTACTTTTTATACATTTTTTTACAAACTTTTCAATTCTAATTGCCACGTTCTTACGAATCCAACACCTTCTCAATCAGAAAATCGTTCGGAAAACAAATGTTCTCTTCTTCAGGCTAAACAACACAAAGGCGTAGATATGGAGAGGTACTGGGGTAATTAATTACCCCCCTAAGACTTCCAAAATATAAAGTTTCAGAATTATCGCCAAGGCTTGATGTACCTATACCTGACGAGATTTTTTATCGATTACCCCCTCAAGAAACAACATGAGCAGTTGAGGTATCAATCTTATCAAACAACAGACTCACCACTTATACATTTTATGCAATATGATCTTCAAAAATAAAACGTACGACTGAAAGTAAAACTTCAGAATTTTTCATTTATTTTACTGATTTTTCTGTTTTTATTTTTTTTTCTGCTAATTTTATTGCATTATTATATTATTTTCTTGTTGGTCATTTTTTCCTAAATAAAATTTTCCAGTGCTCTGGGGGGGTAATTACCCCCGTTACCCCCCCCGTAGGACCGCCCTTGTAACGTGCGAGGAGTGATGCCAAGTTTCTGGGTCTTTCCCAAAACTGAAGAAATTTGGAACCGTTTTAGAACTGGGTTGAAACGCGCAAGCAATGAACATTTTAGAAATCTCCGACGCCAGTTGGATTTTTATCGATCGAGTGGACTGTAGACTGAATTAAATCTTTGCACTGTTTAATTTAAGATAACGTTGGTCATATATAAATCGAGTTATTAACAAATATAAAAACTTTATCAACAAATACAAACACAACCAAATTAGGTTATGTTGTTACGAGCGAATAGGATTTAAAACAGAGTTGCCACACGGCACGTAAATAATTTACACAGAATGTCATGAAGAAATATTGTTCTCTTTCTGACAACTCAAATAAATTAAAAATATACAGTTGACAAATATAAATTGAAATTGGGGATTTGAATAAACTAAATAATATAAAATAAGAAAGAGCAACCATATATAAATGGAATAAACTAGAAATTAAAAACATTGATGGAGGCTAGCGCCATCTACTGCGTCAATCAACAACAATAGCAAATGGAAGAGCGCTGCTTTTCTCCATGCCGCCCACCTTGACAGGTATAAGATACAGTGACTAGATTGAACACAGTGGCGACAATATGGCTAAGCCCCGCCCCATCCGCCATATTCTTCCTAAATTTGAATGTGAATCCATAGGATTTGAATGAAAATCGTAATAAAAAACTTATGATAATTAAATAGAATGATTTTTTTCCTAATATTTACTGGTCAATCGTTGTAAGAACGTAATAGAATATCCAGATCATAAATTTTATTACTTATAATACTGTATTGCAGTGTTATAATGAAAAGAATCTTTTGGATTTCACGTTCATTAATTCCCTTTGGAAGGATACAAATAACAATAAAAAAATTACGAAAAGCACTGCCGTGAAGGCAGGAGCTTTTGAGCGCTCGTACATCCACCTTGTAGGTAGATTCGCATTTTCCAGTTTTAGAAATCAATTGAAGGAATTTTTGACAGCTGTCAAAAAAATTCTGAAACTTAGGCGAAACTCCAGACTTCATATCAGTGCTTCAGCTGATCAATTTTTTTTCGATAATTCTCTAGAATTTCAAAATATTGCTTTAATATATCCATTCTCGATTAAATTACAAAATTTCACTTCGATCGAATCTGTAGTTTCGAAATTATCGAGAAAACAAACTTTCAAACGATCGTATTTACGGAACCCCTGGTATAATTCTGCTCATTGATGAACGTGAACGCGACATTTCAGATCCACACCTATCCTGAAAATTTCAAGTCCCTAGGCCTTTCCGTTCGAAAGTTATGATTTTCTATGGTTTCTATGGTTCTAGTCATGTGATCTGGGGAAATGTAGCTTGAATATATCATTCTCCATCAGTATACAAAATTTCGTCACGATCGAATCTGTAGTTTTGAAATTATCAAGAAAACTAAATTTCAAACGACCATATTTACGGAACCCCTTGTATAATTTTGCTCATAGATGAACGTCATCACGACATTTCAGAACCTCACCTATCCTGAAAATTTCAAGTCCCTAGGCGTTTCCGTTCAAAAGTTACAATTTTCTATGGTTTCTATGGTTCTGATCATGCGATCTGGACAAAATTTCACATGTAGCTTGAACACCTCATTCTCCATTTGAGTGCAAAGTTTCATCTCGATCAAATCTGTAGTTTCGAAGTAATCAGGAGAACAAAATTTTGAACGGCCATATTTACGGAACCCCTGGTGGAATTTGGCCCATTAACGAACTTAACCGAGGCATTTGGGATCTGAACCAACACTGGAAATTTCAAGTCTCTAGGTTGATCCGTTCGAGAGTTATCGTGCTTACGGACGGACGGACAGACTCGAAATTTCCGACGGATTCGTCATCAGTGAGTCGAACATAGTCGATTGAGACTCGAGTACGAGTACGAGCGCTCAAAAACAAATTGATGACTTTCAATAAATGATTAATCGAAACATAAATAATTCAGAATAAGTTGCCAGCTACTCATTGTTTTTTGGGGATGCTTTGAATTTTCTGGAATTAATTTTTAAATCTGAAAACAATAAATCTTTTTATAATTTTGGTTTTGAGATTATGGCAATCTGGCCTCAAATCTGACATTTCTTTAAAATAAAATAATTTTAGATCTATATTTTGAGATGAAATATTTCCTGAAAATACTTTCCATCTCTAAAAAAAACAAAACACTGCCTCTGAAGTGAAAAATAAGGATTGTTAGTTCAACCTCTTTATTAGTGTAAATTTACTACATTTTTTGTGCAATGGCCTTTTGGAAACTGCTGAACTCACACATTCGATGGTATTAGAAGTTTTTGAAATATATCCTGATATATTATAAAGAGAATTCGAGTCCATGTGATTCAAATTAAAAATTGGAGTTTCTATCATTTCTGGCAACATAACTTAATCATAAAGTGGCTTCAATGTTTTCAGACTGTCTAAAAAACCTGAAGAAACTCTGTCATCTTCCTCCTAGCTGCTATTATTCGCGTTCTTCAAGTATTCCAACACAGAGATCAATTTCAGGTTGTTTTTCACTTGTACCACATTTGGCACCATTTGTTTGCTTCTCAATACACAGAATAAATTTCCCAAACAATCTTGAGAAAATAGACTAGTTAAAACGAATTGGTACTCTCCCTATTCCAACAATTCAGTTTGGAGTTCCAGAATGGATCGTGTCGAAGTGACAACACTTGTTTGGGATGGTTTCCAAATTGTCTTATAGCCTTATTCTGTATTGGTGAATATTTTGATGAATTCTTCTGAAAATGTTATCGTTTCGTTGTCGACATCAGTGTTAAATTTGCTTATTGCAGCAGATGGATGTCTGGATGTCATCAAGTAAACCATTGATCTAAAAAATATATACTCTTCAAATCGAAGTTTCGGCTGCGATATCATATACTAGGTAAAGAACCGAAGATTTAAGGATAATTTAAATAACAAATGGTACAAGAAAACGTAAGGAATACTTATATATAAAAGACAACACTCACCACTTTGGCTGAATAATAACAAGAAAATTTTGATAGTGAAGGGATACTTAGCCAAAAAATATCAGTCACAGATAACAGGTACATTTCTAAACCATTAAATTCTCTTACTTTCTCACTACACTTGGCCTTATATTTTGAATAAAACCTAAAATGCTGGTAAACGAAGAAAGTAAACAAACGAATTTAGGAAGAATATGGCGGCTGAGCCGGCAGCCAATCAAAAATGAGACCACGGATGTCGCCACTGTGTTTAATCTAGTCACTGTAGTATAAGACTTCAACACAATCAGTATTGAACGAAATTGCTTTATAATATTACAAGAGACACCTGTTTGATGTCTGAATGAAAAAAATAAATAATTACAATATAACAAAAAAAGGAAAAGGGGCATACAAGGGACGGGAATTGAGGACTTATTCAATTTGAGTCAACTTGGGCCGGACCCCATAATTTACTTGATAATAATTCTGAAAGAAATAAACCTTTATATGAAATATCTCCTGGATTTTCCTTCGATGGGATATTATTCCACTTGCCATTACAAGTGACCTCTTGAAGAACTATTTCTTAATCAGACCAAATATAGCATTCTGTATTTGATGTTTAAGTTTTCACTAATCGAGATACAATGAGTGCACCGAGTAGTTCTTATCTAGACATAATTAAAGGCGAAACTCTTGTCTTAGTGCAGAGAAGGGATACTTTGATCTCGTCGTTTTTATTCACCGATAGTGAATGAATAACTGCGCCATGAGATCTATTACTATCATCAGAGAATCCGAAAAGATGTAATTTTGAAGGATTTGAAATCAATTAAAATCGTGGACTGAGTAAATTTAAATTTATCATATAACGTTGGAAGGCTAACCACTCATCCCTCAATCCTTCAGATATTTTATTTTTTTAACACAAACAGAGATCATTTTCCGAAATCAAAGCTGGAAGGGGATGACCCATTCAAAACGATATTGGTTGTTACATTCCCTTTACGAATAACAGCATGATGAGGCATGAAATAATATATTTCATCATGAGATAAGTCCTTGAACAAACTCATGTGCTCCAATTTCAAATATTCTGTCATAATATTATTATATTCATATTTAAAGGAAGAGTTCTTTTCCAACTTTTTTTTCTGTGATAATAATTTTCTGACCGCAATACTTCTCGAATCTCCTAGCTTTGAGACATTCTCCTGAAGAGAAATCCTCACACCAAAGCGACCATTATTATTTAAAAGAAAGTATATTTGAAACTCTTCTCATATTATCCTCAGAGGAAAAAACCGAATCGTTATTCATCAATAATTTTCGGTTATCAAATCGGTTTGATAATATCTTCCATGCAGTACTATAGTTTTCCGCAGTGAAGTCAAGTGACTCAATCATTTTACAAGTGCTTTTATCCAGACTTGCTCGCAGATGATGTAATTTTTGGATTTCGCTTATAGAGTTATTACAGTGCACCAATGACATAAATATATGTTTGAAACTTAGCCAACCAGCATAAGTTCCATTGAATTTTGGAAACTGAATAACTGATAATTGGATTCGAGAGAAGCATTCGGAATCGTTGTCTGATTTTACTATATGTTTCCTTAATTCTTCTCTCTTATTCAAAATGAGGGTAATCTTGGTGAAGGAGTTAGTCATCTTCTCAAAGAATTCGTCCCATTGACAAAAATGACTCTCGAGGTCATCTTCCTCACAGGATTCCTCAATTCTCGATTGTATCTCATCGAACGCTTCATTGATTTGAAATAATTTATCTCTAAAACTCTCAATGTGAATTAAATCTTTTTCGCTCAAAGGAGATGAATCAATTTCGTATTTTCTAATCAAAATTGCTAATTTAGATTCAATTATAGCGGCGTTTCACACAATCACGTTTGCTTATCAATGAAATATTCATATTAGGATATATTTATTGAATTATATACAAGAATTACTCTTGACTCAAAAAGAATAAAACGATACTTTGCAAAAGGTTTCCTCTGGCACTTTTTTGACTTCCAATGATTGGCTACTTGGTCAAGTAGATGGGAGTAGACAGGTCACCAGTATTCTTTTGAGCTTCTATTTCTTCGGCACCTTCTTGGATTCCGACGCACGTGGAACAGAAAGGTCACCGATATTTCTTCAAACGCTATCGCTTCGGCACTTTCTTGATTCCACGATAAGCTAATTATCAGATGGGAGTAGGAATTTCAACTCTTTCTAACAATGGATTAGCCAATGTGGAAATTTCGAATAGAACTAATGTGGAAAGTTATAATATTAATTTAGTATAATCCAATTGCGTCATATTGTTTCAATAATAAGCTTCTCGATATATTTCAAATAGATACAAACATTCCATCAGAAAATACCGATATAAAAAAATTAATTAGAATTGCACATATGAATGACGAAGAAAAGTTCATATTCTCAAATTATGTGAAGAATATTCTGATATTTTTCATAGAGAAAATCAACCACTATCATTTTCGATCCAAATTAAACATTATATTAACACTAAAGATGATATTCCTGCCATGGAAAATCTTACAGATACCCATATGTTCATAAAGAGGAAGTGAAAAATCAGATAAATGCAATGTTGAAACAAAGTATTATCAGGCCATCAGTCAATCCCCTTGGTCATCTCCTATTTGGGTAGTTCCTAAAAAGACCGATGGATCGATGGGAAAGAAAAAATTGAGAATCGTACTAGATTTTCGTAAACTCAACGAGAAAACTGTACACGATAAATACCCTATTCCTAATATTAATGATGTTTTCGATAAACTTGTAAAGTGTCAATATTTTACCACATAAGATTTGGCAAGTGGTTTTCACCAACTTGAAATGAACCCGGAAGATATTGCAAAAACAGCTTTCACCGTGGAAAATGGGCATTACGAATTTTCAAGAATGCCATTTGGTTTAAAAAATTCTCCTCCTCCCTTTCAACGTGTGATGGATAATATTCTCAGAGGATTACTAAATTGCTCAGTGTATCTTGATGATATAATAATATTTTCCACTTCCTTGCAAGAGCACATTGTTGACCTGAGTAAGGTTTTCCAAAGGCTCAAAGATGCAAATTTCAAAATTCAATTGGACAAGTCCGAATTTTTGAAGAGAGAAGTAGCATTTTCATGGCACATAGTTACCCGGATGGAGTGAAACCAAATCCCGATAAAATACTTGCGATTCAAAAATACCCACTGCCACGTACCACCGAAGAAATAAAAAGTTTTCTAGGTTAAGTAGGTTACTATATGAAATTAATTCGAGATTTTGCTAATATTACCAAACCACTAACTTCATATGTGAAAAAGGGTGCAAAAATTGAACATACACCAGAATTCAATTATTGTGTTGAATATTGTAAGAATCTCTCAACAAATAAACCTATTCTTCAGTACCCAGATTTTTCCAAAGAGATTATTTTAACCGCAGACGCTCGTAACTTTGCTATAGGTGCTGTCCTATCTCAAGGAATTGCGGGATC
This sequence comes from Aphidecta obliterata, assembly GCA_963966015.1. NCBI lineage: Eukaryota > Metazoa > Arthropoda > Insecta > Coleoptera > Coccinellidae > Aphidecta > Aphidecta obliterata. The sequence goes on along the minus strand of OZ014430.1, from coordinate 4,258,198 downwards.
AGATAGACCAATTCCATATGCTTCACGAACATTGAATGACAATGAACTGAATTACAGTACCATCGAAAAAGAAATATTTTAGGCCATATTTCTTTGGCAGATATTTCAAAATTGTATCAGTTCATAAACCTTTACAATGGATAATGTCACTCTAAGAACCGAACAGCAAACTTTTGAGATGGAGGTTAAAATAAGAGGAATATGATTTCGAAATAGTGTACAAAAAAATTACGAAAAGCACTGCCGTGAAGGCAGGAGCTTTTGAGCGCTCGTACATCCACCTTGTAGGTAGATTCGCATTTTCCAGTTTTAGAAATCAATTGAAGAAATTTTTGACAGCTGTCAAAAAAATTCTGAAACTTAAGCTAAACTCCAGACTTCACGTCAGTGCTTCAGCTGATAATTTTTTTTTCGATAATTCGCTGGAATTTTCTACGGTATCTATAGTTTCGGTGATGCGATCTGAACAAGATTTTGCACGTAGTTTGAATACATTATTCCTCAGCTAGGTGCATAATTTCATTCCAATCCGATCACTAGTTTCGAAACTATCAGGAAAAAAATATTTTGAACGGCCATATTTACGGAACCCCTAATCTAATTCTGCTCATGGATGAACGTGAACGCGACATTCCAGATCCACATCCATCCTGAAAATTTCAAGTCCCTAGGCCTTTCCGTTCGAAAGTTATAATTTTCTATGGTTTCTATGGTTCTGGTCATGTGATCTGGAGAAATGTAGCTTGAATATATATTTCTCCATTAGTATACGAAATTTCATCACGATCGAATCCGTAGTTTTGAAATTATCAAGAAAACTAAACTTCAAACGACCATATTTACGGAACCCCCAGTGTAATTTTGCTTATTGATGAAAGTGATCGCGATATTCGAGATCCACACCTATCTTGAAAATTTCAAGTCCCTAGGCTTTTCCGTTCGTAAGTTATGATTTTCTATGGTTTCTACGGTTTTGGTCAGGCGATCTGGACAAAATGTAGCTAGAATATTTAATTCTCCTTTCAAATACAGAATTTCGTGACGATCGAATCTGTAGTTTTGAAATTATCAAGGAAACTAAATTTCAAACGACCATATTTACGGAACCCCTAGAATAATTCTGCTCATAGATAAACGTCATCACGACATTCCAGAACCAAACCTATCCTGAAAATTTCAAGTCCCTAGGCGTTTCCGTTCGAAAGTTACAATTTTCTATTGTTTCTATGGTTCTGGTTATGCGATGTGGACAAAATTTCACATGTAGCTTGAACACCTCATTCTTCATTCGAGTGCAAAGTTTCAACTCGATCGAATCTGTAGTTTCGAAGTAATCAAGAGAACAAAAATTTGAACGGCCATATTTACGGAACCCCTGGTGGAATTCTGCCCATTAACGAACTTAACCGAGGCATTTGGGATCTGAACCTACACTGAAAATTTCAAGTCTCTAGGTTGATCCGTTCGAGAGTTATCGTGCTTACGGACGGACGGCCTCGAATTTTCCGACGGATTTGTCATCAGTGAGTCGAACATAGTCGATTGAGACCATTTTCGGCTCAAAATTCGAAAAATACAGACATCGTGACGAAATGATATAGCCCTCGTGTAAGTTGTACGAGCGCTCAAAAAGGTACTGCCAACACTAATGCCGATGCTTTTTCTCGCATTGAAAATCACAACAAAGAAATTTTTGAATATGTATATGGAAAATTTCAATGAAGCTCATTCAATGTCAAACTTGAATGATGATAGTGCATCTATGATTGTAAACTTAGATAAATCTGTTTTTCGAAATAATAAAACCAAAGGACAATTATTATCATTTTAAAAATTTTCAGAACTTTATTAATCAAATAATAAAGAAGATTGCTCTCACATCACTGAACGGAAAGGAGATCTATTCGAATGTCCAGAATTATACTCTTCAGCCCATTGTGCTTCAGAAGATCTCTATATGAATAAAGGAATGGCTTCAACATTTAAACAAAGATTTGATCAGGTGTATAATTCAAAATACCAAAATTAGAGAGTCAGGGAAATTGCTTCAATCAATGTTAAAAAGCATAGAATTTATTATCTCATAACAAGGGAATTTAGTTACGAGAAACCTGAATACAAAACGGTCTTCCAAACACTTGTTAATCTCAGAAAATCGTGTGAACAGAATGGAGACAGAAAGCTATCGTTACCAAGAACTTCAAGCGGACTTGATAAACTGACTTGGCAAAAAATATTTGAGAAAATAAAGTTCGTATTCGCGGAGAGTAACGTGAATATCGCAATCTATTACTTACCACAACAAAACCAAGAAGCATTCGTAGAAGTTATCAACGGGAAAATATCGAATGACAATACCATTCATTTCTCTCGTGAGAACCCAATTCAGGAGATCCCCATTTCGGAAAAAGCGTTGAACGTTTTTGACAACCAAATAATTTTTGATTTCGTGTTTCATTGTCCAGGTGAATGGAGTTGAAAAAAAATTTGTAACAAAATAGAATTTTTAGAGAAAGAGATTATAGAATTTTTCAAAACCTATATTTTATACGCTCACGCTCTACATTTTTAAGGAAGATAAACACTACCTCGATATTTGCGAAATTTTGAGGAAAACTTTCGAACAATCTGCTTTCAATTTAGTTGAGTGCAATGATATATCAGAAGATGTAACAAATGAGGATTACGAATTCAAACCATTCAATCCATGCACGAAGCCAAAACCAATCATAGAGGAATCATTGAAACCATCGCTAGAATAAGAATCTTATTGGCCTAGTGTCCAAAAAGAAGTCACTGAATATATCAATAATTGTGAAATTTGTCAAATAAATAAATACGACCGAGATCCTCTATGTGAAAAGCTTATGCTCACTCCAACACCGTCTAAACCATTCGAAATTATTCATATTGACACCTTCCAAGCTCAAAATAAAAAGTTTTTACTATTATTGATACCTTCTCAAAATACGCACAGGCCTACCCATTGATTTCTCTAACAGGTATCGAATTCGTGCGTTCACTTTTGATATTCATGACACATCATGGTTCGCCCTTAACAATAATAATGGACAACGGAACAGAACTAAAAAAAGTGTTATTACAGAATTTTTGAAAATCCATCGGATCACCTTTCACTATACAACCCCTAATAATCCTCTATCAAATAGATTAATTGAAAGATTTCACTCAACACTCATAGAACATCTCAAAATATCAAAAATTCGGGAGAAAGAAATTAGTAATATTGAGAATTTGATGCCTTATGAAATTTTCGGCTATAATAATTCAATCCATTCATCCACTAAACAACAACCTACCTATTGATGTTATTTATGGCCACCCCGATACAAAAGACCCATTGAATATCGATATTAACGAAAAATTAGTGAATAATTACATTGAAAATCATAGAGGAAAATTCAAAGAAATCTACAAAAAGTTGAATGAAGAAATGAGGAACAGAAAAAAAACATTTGAAAAGCATAATGGAAAAAGGCATGAACCCCTCAATTATTAATCAAACTCTGTAGCATATCGTGAAGTTAAGTCAAACATTAGAAATAAGCTCACTCCAAAATTCGAGAAAATTCGCGAAAGAGAATGTTTCAACTGAAAAATTAAAATACATAGTCATACTGAAATAATTCATGAGCAAATGTTGAAAAAACCAAAATCCAAATCCAAAATACATTTACAGAATGCTCCTAGTGCATCTAGTAGCAGCCCAGGAAATAGATATAATGAATATTCAAGAGAATCCAGGAATCCTCCCAATTTATCTGGGCAAAGCCAAAACTAAAACAAAATCCCACGATTTCATACATTTTCACGATGTCGAACCAATCATCGTTGAACTGAATTATCTTCAAAATCAATATTTGACTGTCAAAGAATTCCTTATAAATAAACCGAAAAGTATATTCTAGAAAGAATTGGAAAACCATGGAAAAATTTTTGAGTATTGATTTAATGTAGCGAAACAAAAATTGAATAGTTTAATTCCGAAAGGGAAGTATCTCAAGAAATGTAGACGCTGACGATGCAGTTTATTATGAAAAAGCTCTGGGAAAAGTTCAAGACAACCAGCAAGAAGTAATTACTAAATTAAATTCTGAAATTTCGCTAACAGGAGAAGTGATTGATAATTTTAATAAAACTATTTTTACACTTCAACAGAATCGAAAAACAATAACTTTCCAGTTCGAAACAATCTATGGAAGATTCAATGCTCTTGAGGATAATTTTTATTATTTCATGAGAATTAAAAATATTATGGATCAGATTGGAACGTCAGTCAATATTGTTATGACAATGATCGATGAAATCGAAATTCAGTTTCTCGAAATTAGGAGATTCACATCACAGCATAATCAAAATTTCCGATTTAAAATCAATAATCCCGAAAATATCAAAAAATATACTCAGGATAATTCAATGTTCGCGAATGAAGAAGATTTTCGCAATTTTCATGAATTAATTGAAGTAGATGCATACAAAATTCAATTTTGATTTGTTTTCATTTTACATTTTCCAAGTATGAATTTTCAATTATTTTCTTATTATCACTAGTAATACCACTAGAGGTCAAATTATTGCCGGAAATTTTTTCGAGCTCATGAATATTTTGAAAATTATCCCGAGTCGAAGACGAGGGATAATTTTCTAAAAATATTCATGAGTGAGAAAAAATTTCCGGATTTAATTTGACCTCGTGTGGTATTCGGTAAGAAAATTCCACACCAAATGCGATTATTTCCAATAACATCGATTTTTGTCTTCATCAAGTATAATATTCTGTCATTATAAACGTCAAAAAAATTTCCAGTATAATTCGCTGTTGGGTACCGTGAAAAAATTTCCACTAAAATTCATCCGTTGCGATGGTGATCTGTCAGAATTACACGTTCTGATTGGTTAAAAATCACATGTGTGGAATTTTCACTAGTAATACCACTAGAGGTCAAATTATTGCCGGAAATTTTTTCGAGCTCATGAATATTTTGAAAATTATCCCGAGTCGAAGACGAGGTATAATTTTCTAAAAATATTCATGAGTGAGAAAAAATTTCCGGATTTAATTCGACCTCGTGTGGTATTCGGTAAGAAAATTCCACACCAAATGCGTTTATTTCCAATAACATCAATTTTCGTCTCCATTAAGTATAATATTCTGTCATTATAAACGTCAAAAAAATTTCCAGTATAATTCGCTGTTGGGTACCGTGAAAAAATTTCCACTAAAATTCATCCGTTGCGATGGTGATCTGTCAGAATTACACGTTCTGATTGGTTAAAAATCACATGTGTGGAATTTTCACTAGTAATACCACTAGAGGTCAAATTATTGCCGGAAATTTTTTCGAGCTCATGAATATTTTGAAAATTATCCCGAGTCGAAGACGAGGTATAATTTTCTAAAAATTATGAGAAAAAATTTCCGGATTTAATTCGACCTCGTGTGGTATTCGGTAAGAAAATTCCACACCAAATGCGTTTATTTCCAATAACATCAATTTTCGTCTTCATTAAGTATAATATTCTGTCATCATAAACGTCAAAAAAATTTCCAGTATAATTCGCTGTTGGGTACCGTGAAAAAATTTCCACTAAAATTCATCCGTTGCGATGGTGATCTGTCAGAAATACACGTTCTGATTAGTTAAAAATCACATGTGTGGAATTTTCACCTATATTCCATTCCAACGATCAAAAGCACCGTAATCTTACCCAAAAACACTGATCTGATATGAAATGAAAAACTGTATCAGTCTACCTCGTCCTCTTGTGTGAAAATGCAAAACCCATTCTACTGTGAGGAGAACAACCTGGTCGAAGGTTCCAAGGTGTAGGGCTGTATTTTTCAACTGCTTCAGCTAAAGAATCCATTTGGGAATTGTCAACACTACTCAGAAGTAATCAATGAAATGTTTATCCAGAGAATAGACAATTCAAAGTTAATTGCAATCATCCCTCAAGAAACCAAAATTCAAACGTCTTGCAAGAAGGAAGATTTTATTCTACTCAAAGGAAACTTCTCAAGCACAGTTCCAAAAGGGTGCTATTTGGCAATGGAATAAGGAAAGTACTCCAAAGATAAAGAAGTCATTGAAAGACAACCAATGTTTCTCCCTAGAATTGTAACCAATTGGACTTCGTCAAAAACCAACAACTTCAGAATCCACTTACAAAATGTTCCGCTGGACCAGCTGCACAATCTCAAGAAGAGACAAGAACAAATTCGACCCATCATCGAGGAAACACAGCCTAAAAGTTCAATTCATGAAGAACTTATTGGAATTTTATACATATTGCTTTTTTCTGCACTCATTATTTTCTGTTACAAGAAAGCGAAAGAATGTTGGAAATCTAGAAAACCAACTGCAGGACCGGAACCGACAGCGGCCGTTCAACAACCCCGCAAACCCTTCTTTATCCCCTGGGAGAAATTCCAGTTAGTCTTGACATAATCGGTATCGTTAATTTATGTACGAATCGTTCGACATTTTCTATCCTTATAAATCTTAAATAAACTCCTTTTCAAAAAACCCAGTTGTTGACCAGTAAAACGTAATTCGCGCGACTGAGTCGCGCGCGAAATCACGAGTGTTTTTTGCGCGGTAAGGAGTGGCCCGTGTAAACTTTTTGAGCGCTCGTACGAGGGCTATATCATTTCGTCACGATGTCTGTATTTTTCGAATTTTGAGCCAAAAATGGTCTCAAACGACTATGTTCGACTCACTGATGACGAATCCGTCGGAAAATTCGAGTCTGTCCGTCCGTCCGGCCGGCCGTATACACGATAACTCTCGAACGGAATGTCCTAGAAACTTGAAATTTTCAGGATAGGTTCGAATCTCGAATGCCGCGGTTAAGTTCGTTAAGGGGTTCCGTAAATACGGTCGTTTGAAATTTTGTTTTCTCGATAAATTCGAAACTACGGATTCGATCGGGATGAAATTTAGTATTTTAATCGAGAATGATATATTGAAGCAATATTCTGTCCAGATCGCATGACCAGAACCATAGAAACCATAGAAAATTGTAACTTTTGAACGGAAAGGCCTAGGAACTCGAAATTTTCAGGATGAGTTTGGATCGCGAATATCGCGGTCACGTTCATCAATGAGCAAAGTAAGACTAGGGGTTCCGTAAATATGGCCGTTAAAAATATTTTTTTCCTGATAGTTTCGAAACTACTGATCGGTTTGGAATGAAATTATGCACCTAGCTGAGGAATAATGTATTCAAACTGCGTGCAAAATTTTGTCCAGATCGCAGCACCAAGACCATAGATACCGTAGAAAATTCTAGCGAATTATCGAAAAAAAATTTGTTCTGGAGTTTCGCCTTCAGAATTTTTTTGACAGTCAAAAATTCCTTCAATTGATTTCTGAAACTGGAAAATGCGAATCTTCCTACAAGGTGCATGTACGAGCGCTCAAAAGCTCCTGCCTTCACGGCAGTGCTTTTCGTAATTTTTTACAAATTTTTTTAAATATTTTCACCAGTCTGTGGTTAATATGATGCTATACCAGATGGTTGTTCGGACTGTGATGAATATGATGTGACATCTGGTAGTTCAATCTGAGCAGAATATGCTGTGTATAAGTGTGTAGGTAACGATGAATTGGACGTTTCCCCACTGTGGAAACTAAAGGGGAAAAAATTGGTGTCTGGGGCGGTAAATCCGATGTATTTATGGTTAACTGGTTAAGTAGTCCCAACTTAACTATTCTGTTCATGTACATATCAGCATATATGGCCTGTACCGGTTTCATTCTTCTTATTTTTTTGGCCCAGAAAATTGCTGCCGCATAAGAACTTTTATAGTATCATCTTTATGGCACTCGTCAATTCGAATTATGAATTTATTTTCGTCGATGTTGGGAAAAATGGAAGTTTATCTGATGGAGGAGTCCTTGAGAGCAGCGAATTCTATAATACGTTAATGAACTTGGTGTGCTTTATATCTAAATTCGTTCAGTTTATGATAATAGTACTTTTGGTTTTTAGGTCAGTTGAATTTGCCAGATAATAAACAAACCGAAAGTAATCTAAATTTTGTATATTTAAGAGACAACGCTTTTCCCTTACAAGAACATTTTTTTGAAATCATATCGCCACAGAGATCTTCCTTACAAAAACAGACTATAGATTGTCGCGGGCCAGAAATGTTTCAGAAAATGCATTTGGCCTTATAGCTGCACCGTTCAGAATTCAGCATGTTCCAATAGACATGATATACCCAAAAAATATCAGCTATGTCGTACTTGCTATTTGTGGTCAGCACAATTTTCTTAGCAAGAGAGATACTTCGTATTCAACGTCTGCATGATTTGATTCATTTGATCAAGAAAATTTGGCAACTAGAGAATTGCAGTTGGCCAACTGGCGGGGCTGAAATAACAAACCTACGGAATTTAAGAAGAACTGCCACAACAACTTCCAGAGATAAACGAAATAACTACAGAGATTTTTTTGATGGTGAAGTTGATTGGCAAGACGAAATGTTGGCTAAAGGAAAAGCATAATTTGTTGTTTTTTGTATTCGTGAGTGAATAAATTGAAAATGACCTGCTCATGATTCATTCATTCCAAATTATCGTCATCTTCAGTTCTTTCCATGAATTCTCCTTGCGACGTCCCTTCCTCAGGTTCTGGGTCAATATTTGACAGACTTGGCGTAGGAAGTTCTTGGTCCAAGGTGAAAAGCAATAATTCGAAATACCACAACGTTGGGGTATACATTTCGTCTGTACCCCCCCACTTCTTTTGGACTCTTCTATTTTTTTCAATTCTTTCCAAAATGAGTCACAGAAACTCTGGATTTTTTTGAACACGTAGTTTCACAAAAGTCGACCAGTTTTTGGTAAGTTTCTTTATCTGAATTTGGGTTCGTGTGTTCTTTGGATTTTATCTACCATAAACATGGAAATGATTTGTATAGTAAAGTCGGGTGAGCTGGCCACCGTTTTGCAAAGTATGCGCCTGCTAGTTTTTTTTAATGTTTAGGATTATATCATATTTTTATTTCAACAGCTTCACCCAAACAGGTAGGTAAATAAATATGGTCAAAATACTCTTAGAATTTTCGTTTTATTGAGCGCTCGTACTACTTACACGAGGGCTATATAATTCCGTCACGATGTCTGTATTTTTAGAATTTTGAGCCGAAAATGGTCTCAAACGACTATTTTTGACTCACTGATGACGAATCCGTCGAAAAATTTGAGTCTGTCCGTCCGGCCGTCCGTCCGTCCGTCCGTATGCACGATAACTCTCGAACGGAAGGTCCTAGAAACTTGAAATTTTCAGGGTAGGTTCGGATCTCGAATGCCGCGGTTAAGTTCGTTATTGGGCGAAATTCGCCGAGGGGTTCCGTGAATATGGCCGCTCGAAATTTTGTTTTCCTGATTACTTCGAAACTACAGATTCGATCGAGATGAAATTTTGCACTCTAATGGAAAATGAGGTGTTTCAGCTACATGCGAAATTTTGTTCAGCTCGAATCACCAGAACCATAGAAACCATAGAAAATTGTAACTTTTGAACGGACACGCCTAGGGACTTGAAATTTGCAGGATAGGTGTGCATCTCGATTTTCGTGATCACTTTCATCTTTGAGCAAAATTATACTAGGGGTTCCGTAAATATGGTCGTTTGAAATTTAGTTTTCTTGATAATTTCAAAACTACAGATTCGATCGTGACGAAATTTTGTATACTAATGGAGAATGATATATTAAGCTACATTTCTCTATATCGCATGACCAGAACCATAGAAACCATAGAAAACCATAACTTTCTAACGGAAAGGCCTAGGGACTTGAAATTTTCAGGATAGGTGAAGATCTGAAATGTGGCGTTCACGTTCATCAATGATCAGAATTATACTGGGGGTTCCGTAAATACGGTCGTTTGAAATTTTGTTTTCTCGATAATTTCGAAACTACAGATTCGATCGAGATAAAATTTTGTATTTTAAACGAGAATGACATTTTGAAGCCACATTTTGTCCAGATGGCATGACCAGAACCATAGAAACCTTAGAAAATTAAAATTTCCGAAGGAAAAGGCCTAGGAACTTGAAATTTTCAAAGTGGGTTTGGATCGCGAATTTCACGGTCACGTTTATCAATGAGCAAAATTAGACTAGGGGTTCCGTAAATATGGCCGTTCAAAATATTCTGTTCTTGATAATTTCGAAACTACCGATTTGATTGCGATGAAATTTTGCAACTAGCTGAGGAATAATGTATTCAAACTACGTGCGAAATTTTGTCTAGATCGCATCACCAAGACCATAGATAACGTAGAAAATTTTAACGAATTATCGAAAAAAAAATTGGTCACCTAAAGCACTGACTTGAAGTCTTGATTATCGCCTCAGTTTGAAAATTTGTTTGACAGCTGTCAAAAATTTCCTCAATTGATTTCCAGAACTGGAAAATGCGAATCTACCTACAAGGTGCATGTACGAGCGCTCAAAAGCTCCTGCCTTCACGGCAGTGCTTTTCGTAATTTTTATTTATAAATATAAGTGTTATGTGGCCATCTATCCCAGTTCAGTGGGGTTAGTTGGCCATATGGTTGGAGCGCCCTTTTTTCTTGTTTGGTTTTCTTTACAGATCTCTTTTTCACCTACCTCCCAAGGGTCTTTCTAGGAATACCATAAGTTTTTGAGGCTCCGGTTACAGAAGATTCGTTTCTGACAGCTTCTATTGCTAGCCTTCGATTTTCTTTTGAAGTATAGTTTCCATGATTTGAGTTCTTTCTGTTATACTTCGTTGGCATTTTTGCGCAGTAAACAAGAAAAGACGACAAACTATAAAGAAATAGACATAAAAACTAAATGGTCATCTATCCCTACAGTTTGGTGGACATCTCTCTCGAATGCTCGAAGTAAAAGGAGAAATGGCCACGTCAAAAAAATAATTCACTGCATTCTTTTAACAAGTTTTGGAGGTAAAACTCATAGAATGAACATCGTACTCACCCAATACGTCGAAATCACCGATAAATTTACTTTCGCACAATCACAGTAGTGGAAAGTAAGAAACCATTAAATAATTTCTCAAGGACGCGCTAGTATTTTTATTTTCTGACTGCTCTAATATCACCTTGACGTATTCGAAAACACAAGGGCCCTGCTCACACATAGTCGAAGATCGCTGGGGAGGACAAGCAGCGCCATAGAACGACGCGTTATGGAGATTTAGCTATTGGCCTACTCTCCCGGCTGGCCATCTCACCCCACTTTATCCTATAATTCAATGAAAATTGTTATGAACTCTATGTTCCCGAAGCGTGAATCTCCCATGTTCCGTTCAAATTAAAAAATTGCATGAATAATTAATAATTGAAACATACAAACCTACTTACGAATTCTAAATACGTACCTCAGAAACCTGTGCCAAAACTCTAACACCCTTTATAGAATTGAAACAAGTATACAAATAATGACCATTTGAAGTTTCGTGCAAAATTTCGTGTGGATACCATAATCAGAATCATAGAGAATGGACCATAATAAATTCAATATTGAAAAAGAATCACCCAATATTTCCGTGTATTACAGATTCTATCGAGTTGAGATTTTGCCTGTATGTATAGATCAGCAATTTTTATCTTTGTACGATATTTCGTCTCAATAGAAGCGTCAGATCAATAGAAAATTCAAGCAGAATAAAGAAATCGCGACAGTAAAGAAAAGTCAGCCCAGCACTTTTGGGTTTTTTTTAATTGAAATAATTTGAAAAATTATTATGAGCAAAATTGTGTCTTAGTAAAATTTTGACGAATATCTGGCTAATTTTTCGTATAACAAGAGATTGATTCTTTCTAATTGTGGAAATCGTAGAAAATGAACAAGTGGCCCAGGCCCTCCATAGTTCGAAATGGACAAAGTGAGAAGTGGTAAACTAAAAGTAGCTTTGTCTCCAATAGTAGATACACTTGGTGAAGGAAGTTCTTGGTCCAAGGTGAAAACCAATAGTTCGAAATACCATAACATTGGGGTATACATTTCATCAGTACCAGGCCCACTTCTTTTGGATTCTTCTATTTTTCGATTCTTTCCGAAATGAGCCAGGGAAAGTCTGGATTTTTTCGACCACGTAAAACCAAATAGTCGACTCGGATAAAAATTAAGTATTGCGCGGAACTTTTTTTTGGATACTTCACTTTCTTGAGAAAATTTGAGCATTTATTCAATTTTCAATGCTATGAGTTCATTGCCTGTACTGAAAGACTATTGTGAATGAAATAAAGATTTATAAAAAGAGGATGATGAATTGTCCTTGGGTTTGTTTCTAAACTTATCCAAGGCTTATGACTGCATTCATATTGCGAAGCTGCTTGAAAAACTGAAAAGAAGCGAAATTAGAGGACAAGCTCTGAAATGGGTTAAATCATACTTCGAGAATAAAACACAAATGGTTGAGATACAAGCAAACCAAGAAAAATTCAGATCAAAGGAGCAGATCATTAAGCTTGGAATTGCACAAGGAAGTATAGGGTGATTTTTTAAGAGCTTGAGAACTTTTTTTAAAAAAAAAACGCATAAAATTTGCAAAATCTCATCGGTTGTTTATTTGAAACGTTAGATTGGTCCATGACATTTACTTTTTGAAGATAATTTCATTTAAATGTTGACCGCGGCTGCGTCTTAGGTGGTCCATTCGGAAAGTCCAATTTTGGGCAACTTTTTCGAGCATTTCGGCCGGAATAGCCCGAATTTCTTCGGAAATGTTGTCTTCCAAAGCTGGAATAGTTACTGGCTTATTTCTGTAGACTTTAGACTTGACGTAGCCCCACAAAAAATAGTCTAAAGGCGTCAAATCGCATGATCTTGGTGGCCAACTTACCGGTCCATTTCTTGAGATGAATTGTTCTCCGAAGTTTTCCCTCAAAATGGCCATAGAATCGCGAGCTGTGTGGCATGTAGCGCCATCTTGTTGAAACCACATGTCAACCAAGTTCAGTTCTTCCATTTTTGGCAACAAAAAGTTTGTTAGCATCGAACGATAGCGATCGCCATTCACCGTAACGGTCTTCAGCAACACTCTCAGAAACAGACGCAATATTCTCTTCTGTACGCACTGTACGCATTCGTGTGGTTGGTTTAATGTCCAATAAAGTAAACTGAGTGCGAAACTTGGTCACAATCGCATTAATTGTTTGCTCACTTGGTCGATTATGTAGACCATAAATCGGGCGTAAAGCGCGAAACACATTTCGAACCGAACACTGATTTTGGTAATAAAATTCAATGATTTGCAAGCGTTGCTCGTTAGTAAGTCTATTCATGATGAAATGTCAAAGCATACTGAGCAAATACTAATGCATGAAAATCCTAACCTCAAAAAAATCTGAGCAAATACTAATGCATGAAAATCCTATCCTCAAAAAAATCACCCGTTATAACCGGGTCAATTTTCGTCATCCTTTATATCAGCGAGTTTGGGGAAGAAATCGATAAAGTGAACTAAAATGGGCCAGTGGTAAATTATGCTGATGACACCGACATCTTAACTATTGCAAAACAATGGCCAGACTTAGAAAAAAACAGCTTCAGAAGTAATGACACTTGCCAATTCATGGTTCAGCAATAATAATCTCATACTGAATGAGAAAAATTACGAAAAGCTCTGCCGAGAAGGCAGGAGATTTTGAGCGCTCGTTCATACACCTTGTAGGTGGATTCGCATTTTCCAGTTTTGGAAATGGAAATGCAAATTTTTGACAGCTGTCAAACAAATTTTCAAAATGAGGTGATAATCCAGACTTCAAGTCAGTGCTTTAGGTGACCAATTTTTCTTCGATAATTCGTTAAAATTTTCTACGGTATCTATGGTCTTGGTGATGCGATCTGGACAAAATTTCGCACGTAGTTTGAATACATTATTCCGCAGCTAGGTGCAAAATTTCATTCCAATCAAATCGGTAGTTTCGAAATTATCAGGAACAGAATATTTTGAACGGCCATATTTACGGAACCCCTAGTATAATTTTGCTCATAGATGAACGTGATCACGACATCCGAGATCCACACCTATCCTGAAAATTTCAAGTCCATAGGCCTTTTCGTTCGAAACTTATGATTTTCTATGGTTCTGGTCATGCGATCTAGAGAAATGTAGCTTGAATATATCATTCTCCATTAGTATATAGCATTTCGTCAAGATCGAATCTGTAGTTTGAAAATTATCAAGAAAACTAAATTTCAAACGACCATATTTACGGAACCCCTGGTATAATTTTGCTCATAGATGAAAGTGATCACGACAATCGAGATCCACACCTATCCTGAAAATTTCAAGTCCCTAGGTGTTTCCGTTCAAAAGTTACAATTTTATATGGTTTCTATGGTTCTGGTGATGCGAGCTGAACAAAATTTTGCATGTAGCTTGAACACCTTATTTTCCATTAAAATGCAAAATTTCATTTCGATCGAATCTGTAGTATCAAAGTAATCAGGAAAACAAAATTTCGAGCGGCCATATTTACGGAACCCCTCGGCGAATTTTGCCCAATAACGAACTTAACCGCGGCATTCGAGATTCGAACCCACCCTAAAAATTTCAAGTTTCTAGGACCTTCCGTTCGAGAGTTATCGTGTATACGGACGGCCGGCCGGACGGCTGGACGGACAGACTCGAATTTTTCGACGGATTCGTCATCAGTGAGTCGAACATAGTCGTTTGAGATCATTTTCGGCTCAAAATTCGAAAAATACAGACATCGTGACGGAATGATATAGCCCTCTAGTAAGTATTACGAGCGCTCAAAAAGACTAATCTCTCAATGTTTCACCAAATCAAGTCAGATATAAAAATTCAGAAAAGCACTGCCGTGAAGGCAGGAGCTTTTGAGCGCTCGTACATGCACCTTGTAGGTGGATTTTCCATTTTCCAGTTTTAGAAATCAATTGAAGGAATTTTCGACAGCTGTCAAAAAAATTCTGAAACTTTGGCGAAATTCCAGACTTCATGTCAGTGCTTCAGCGGATCAATTTTTTTTCGATAATTCGCTAGAATTTTCTACGGTATCTATGGTCTTGGTGATGCGATCTGGACAAAATTTCGCACGTAGTTTGAAAACATTATTCCTCAGCTAGGTGCAAAATTTCATTCCAATCCGATCAGTAGTTTCGAAACTTTCAGGAGAAAAATAGTTTGAACGGCCATATTTACGGAACCCCTAGTCTTATTTTGCTCATTGATGAACGTGACCGTGAAATTCGCGATCCAAACCCACCCTGAAAATTTCAAGTTCCTATGCCTTTCCCTTCGGAAGTTATAATTTTCTATGGTTTCTATGATTCTGGTTATGCGATCTGGACAAAATGTTGCTTTAATATATCATTCTCGTTTAAAATACAAAATTTTATCTCGATCGAATCCGTAGTTTCGAAATTATCGAGAAAACAAAATTTCAAACGACCGTATCTACGGAACCCCTTGTATAATTCTGCTCATTGATAAACGTGAACGCCACATTTCAGATCTACACCTATCGTGAAAATTTCAAGTCCCTAGGCCTTTCCGTTCGAAAGTTATGATTTTCTATGGTTTCTATGGTTCTGGTCATGCGATCTAGAGAAATGTAACTTGAATATATCATTTTCCATTAGTATACAGAATTTCGTCACGATCGAATCTGTAGTTTGGAAATTATCGAGAAAATTAAATTTCAAACGACCATATTTGCGGAACCCCTGGTATAATTTTGCTCATAGATGAAAGTGATCACGACAATCGAGATCCACACCTATCCTGAAAATTTCAAGTCCCTAGGTGTTTCCGTTCAAAAGTTATAATTTTCTATGGTTTCTATGATTCTGGTGATGCAAGCTGAACAAAATTTTGCATGTAGCTTGAACACCTCATTTTCCATTGGAGTGCAAAATTTCATCTCGATCGAATCTGTATTTTCAAAGTAATCAGGAAAACAAAATTTCGAGCGGCCATATTTACGGAACCCCTCGGCGAATTTCGCCCAATAACGAACTTAACCGCGGCATTCGAGATTCGAACCTACCCTGAAAATTTCAAGTTTCTAGGACATTCCGTTCGAGAGTCATCGTGTATACGGACGGACGGACGGCCGGACGGACGGACAGACTCGAATTTTCCGACGGATTCGTCATCAGTGAGTCGAACATAGTCATTTGAGACCATATTCGGCTCAAAATTCGAAAAATACAGACATCGTGACGAAATCGTGTAAGTAGTACGAGCGCTCAAAAACCCCAAGTGGCATAAAATTGAATTATTGTTTATTGTTTATTGTTCATAACCCGACTCTCCTAGGTCTCTCAGAAACTCAGAGCGTCAGAAGCTTAAGATTTAAGAAGAGAATAATTCGAAATACCACAACGTTGGGGTATAAATTTCATCAGTACCAGACCCACTTCTTTTGGTTCTTTTATTTTTTTCGATTCTTTCTGAAATGAGCCAGGAAAAGTCTGCATTTTTTCGACCACGTAGTCTCTACTTGCTTCGGGATTTCTTGTCTTACAGAAGTCGACCAGTTTTTCGTAAGCTACATTCTTCAAATTTCTTTTCGTGTAGTCTTTAGATTTCATCTTCCATAAACACGGAAATGATTTACATACTACAGTTAACCCTTTAATGAACTATTTTTTCCAGAAACGTGAATCTCCCATGTCCCCTTCAAACTAAAAAATTGAATGAATAATCAATATTACATACCTACTGTCGAATTCTAAATACGTGCCTCACCTTCAAAAACCCGCGTAAAAACACATAGGGTAAAAGGTACAGTTGTTGACACCCTATCAGTGATTGACACCCTCATTTTCATATTTGAATTATAAGAATTGGATGAAGACCTTAAAAACATGGAGCTTTGAAAAAAAAATTTTTCAAATTTGGACTGTTAGTATTAATTTGGGTTAGGTTTGCATTCCTAATTCACCATATATTTATCAATGTGCAGCGTGCTGACGATCATTGCAATTAGAAAAATACTGCCATTTTCTCAAGGTACTTAACTCAAGTTCATAACATTTTTTTAATTGTTCTAATTTTTGTCTGAAGCATAATTTTTGTTTGAATTATTGAAACTCTTCAATAAATACTTCTTCATAACTTAAAATCTATTTGGTTGAAGGTTTCGCGTTTTTTTGTGGGTGCCAATAATTGCCTTTGAAAATATGTGGATGAATAGTGATTGACATACTATGTCAATAACTGTCGTATTCAAATTTTGCAAAATTAGTCCGTATTGCCTACTATTCAGGCCTCAATTTCTCAATGAATACTGAAAAATGATTGAACTTTATCTAATTTTGTTCTAGATAGTTGTTGACACCAGTGTCAATCTCTGTGAATTTCCACGTGTCAATAACTATATTGCAAGTTCAACTAGTTCCTACTTCTTGTCCCTACCCCCTGAATCGATTTTCCACGCTTCATTCTCAACAACATGGCAAAAGCAAAAGAAGGAAGCAATTATAAGAAGAATTACACGGAGGATGCTATTATTTCTGCCTTATCAGCAGTAAAATCAGAAGGAATGTCCAGAAAACTTGCCTCCCAAACCTATGGCGTTCCTCGTTCTACAATAATTTTTTGGTTGAGTGGAAAACTTGTTGAAAAAATGAAAAGCACTGACGTGTAGTCAGGAGCTTTTGAGCGCTCGTTCATCTACCTAGTAGGTAGAATCTTCCTAAAAAAAAATTTTTTGAACATCCACTTTTGGTCATTGATAATTTTGTTCATTGATAAACGTGACCGCGATATTCGAGATCCACACCTATCCTGAAAATGTCTAGTCCCTAGGCCCCTCCGTTCGAAAGTTATTATTTTCTTCTGGTCATGCGATTTGGACAAATTTTGCATGTAACTTGAACACGTCATTCGCACCAACTGGGTGCGAAATTTCATCTCGATCGAATCAGTAGTTTAGAAGTAATCAGGAGATCAAAATTTCGAACGGCCATATTTACGGAACCCCTGATGGAATTCTGCTCATTAACCAACTCAACTACGGCAGTCGGAAACTGAACCCACACTGAAAATTTAAAGTCTCTAGGTCGTTCCGTTCGAAAGTTATCGTGCTGACGGTAAGATTCGAAAAATACAGACATCTTGACGAAATGATGTAGCCCTGGTGTAAGTCCAACGAGCGCTCAACAAATCACGGACCTTGCCCTGTATTAACCTGATGAAGAAGATCTCAAATTATGTGATAGAATAGACGGGTGTGCCAAAAAAAATAAAAAAAAAATTATTTCAAACATAAAGCTTGATGATATAATTCATGAAGAATCCTTTATACAGTCATGTAACAGTCCAATATGGACATGGATTGTACATCTGAAGACACAATCTGTGATAACAATGAAAACCAAGTTGCTATAAACGGCTACTGGAGAACCAACTGCCAGGGCTTGTGTCCTATTTGCAAAAAGAATTTGGATTTAAATGGTATTAAATAATTAAATGCATTTCCTGTGCATGAAAATTCCATGTTTAATGTTTATTGAAATATGTCTTCATAGAGAAGGTTTCCATTTCGAATATTTCTCAATGCAAAACTTATAAATAAATCTTATATAATGAACGATCCATTACTATATATTACACCTATCCACATCCTTGTTCAGCTGATTGAAAATATGAGAGACAACAGTATGTCAATAACTGTATCAGGTGGTGTCAACAAGAGATTTCACAGTGTCAATCACTGAAAATTGACACATGATGTTAACGATGTGTTTTAAAGCTTCTTCTGAAAAGGTTTTCCCACATTCGGTTGTTAATTTGAATCGAGTATAAACCAACACATAACCTCGAAAAAGAAATATTTTCATTTCATACCCAAATAACAAATTATTTATATTCTATTGGGACAGTTGGCTTAAGGTGTCAATAACTGTAGTGTTCACCTAGGTACTACGTGTGAATTTTTATACGTCCAATAACCGAGCGAAAAATTGCCATTACACTAGCACGCTGTCGCGCGCGAATTTGTTCGAGGCGTTCCAGTCGCGCGCGATGGAGTAGGTAGGGTTAATAATAGGTTAGGAGTACCTAACTTAAGCCTAACCTAACCCTATCCTAACCCTTTTTTTCGGGTTGTGAAAAGAAATCTGTTGCCAGATTCAACCACGACCCGTGTCGTGGGATATGTCGGTTTGGCTTGATGTTGTTGCCGGCCGGCCGGCCAACACAACTTGGGGAAATGCGAGGACCACCGGAAAAGACATCCCGGTCCGTACTTCGATGATACCCGATGAATTGCAGTCTTGTCTCTTTTCTCCTCATGTCTCCTGTCACAAAGCCGTAAACGCGTTCCAGTATCCTTCATGCTGTATCATTTTCTCTATTATATACTCAACTGGTGGTAAGCGGCCTATCTTTTCAACCAGTGCGTTTCTTTCCTCCGTCCATCTGATCTGAGGCAGTGCTTCGGGTCATCTGCAACGTGGCATGCATGACAGATCATCCCGTCCTAGACTCTTAGTAAAGGAATGACGAAAGGAATCGTCTCGCCGTTAACACTGTAAAAAGTGAATTGTGTGTTTACTTTAATATGAAAGCTAGTTGCACCTAATTCAAGGATGCCATCTCAAGCAACAATGAACCATTGTTGGAATCAGTTTCATCAAATGCTAAGTACATAAAGATGTAGTCTGTGAGCTTTTTCGCCATTTTCCGTAATGTGTACCTAATATGAAATAATAAAAAATTAAAATTTGTCCGTTTTTTCCCCCAAATACAACTGGCAACCCTACCTGCCATACGTCGATTGCCTGGTAGTTCTCTTCCTACGGGATAAAGGAAGCACTCAAGGGTCAATTGGTGGAAAGCCAGCAATTACTTGGACAGCTTCCGCCGACACAGTTCTGTATGCCGAATCTACCCTTATCTCTCAAGTTGGATCAAACTGCACACAGTTCGCAAAATGAAATCAATCACATTGGTCATTGATTGTTGACAACCAATATATATGTATGTCAATCATTTTTTATCACAGACATTATTCTACATTCTTGACAGTTTCGAATTCTATGAATATTCTGTATTATTCAGTTCTTAAACAGTTCCAAATTTCTTCAGTTTTAGGAAAGACCAAGAAACTTGGCATCACTCCTCGCACGATATCGCTAGGGTTGACAGATCGGTAGAGTGGAGACGCGATCTCTTGTCGTCGATTTGAGCCCCATGTTGCCGCGTGGATAATTATCAGTCTTTGTCATGAATAATAAACAAATAATTTGCAATAAGAAAATATTGCAACTATAAATTGAGATATAAACTATCCTATCTTGTTTGTTGGATCAAACTGCACACAGTGTGCAAAAATTTGATTGAAATCGGTTCAGTATTTTGGGAGACCATTCCGGACAAACAACGTGACACGTAATTTATATATATAAAGATATTTCTCACTATGTTGATTGCGAAAATATTTTTTTTTATTGATGCCCCATTTTACCTGTTTCAAGAACGCCTCAGCGTGTTTAAATCGAACTTTCAAACACGCGCGTTTTTTAAAGTCACTATGGCAACAGCAACGACTCGAGAAACGTGAAGTCTAAATGACAATTTTTCGATTATAGATCTGACAGGAGTAGGTACCTTGTTAGGCCAAATAAAATATTACTAAATGCAAATAGAAATGCGGTATCAACCTCGATTCTGCTTTACTTTTCGAAAATCTATAATTAGAATTCATTTTCGAGCACTGCGGTGACAACAATTCATTTTTGATGACAAATCGCAAATAAGGTTCTGTTTTTCTCATTACCATGACAACGAAAGGTATACTGATCAAGAATTCAACCATTTTACATTCTTATTTTCATTTTATGTAGTAATAATACCAGTATTCATGATCTCAAAGCGCTCCAATACAAAAAAATAGCGTAAAGTATTCGTAGATAACTGGTCTGTAAAACACTTGCTCTATTTCGAGCACTCCTGCTTCGCCATCGTGCTCGAAAAATCGCGCGTGTTTTAAAGACCTCTTTATCCACTTATACTTTAATATACTATTTTTTTATTGATACCCCATTTTATCTATTTCACGAAAGCCTCAGCGTGTGTAAATCGAACTTTCAAACACGCTCGTTTTTTAAAGTCACCATGGCAACAGCAACTCGAGAAACGTGAAGTCTAAATGACAATTTTTCGATAATAGATCTGACAGGAGTAGGTACCTTGTTACGCCAAATAAATTATTACTAAATGCAAATAGAAATGCGGTATAAACCTCGATTCTGCTTTACTTTTCAAAAATCTATAATTATACTCCGTTTAAGAATTATTGACATCTCGGTTGGCTGTGAAAAATCGAATTTAAGTTGGTAATAGACTATTCAGTAATATTTTGGGTTACTGAATTCAGGTTGGTATAGGAATAACACTAACATTACCCATAGAAATCTTGCTTTGATGATTTTATCGAAGATATTGGTGAATATGTAATTATAAAAATTTGCTCTGAATTTGAGTATTTTTTGTCTTATGCTATTAAAATGGCTGGAATTCACCAGGATACATCGCGCCTAACAAGAGAACGCCAGGCAGTTTGTCGGTGTTACTTCGAGTTTTTCAAAGATTTGGCATATATTTCCGCTAGTGTTTCAGGTAAACGGTTATTCACCGAATCAAAGTGTATTCTGATTGATCAATGTCTCTTAAATTTTCAGATTTCACCAAGCCTTGTCCGTAGAATATTAGCATGTTATTATAGCCTGGAATTAGCAGTGGAAGAAAACCTGTGCCATATGATTATTCCTTCAAAGAGACATTGAATGACTTTGTTTTTGCTAGAATTAAAAACAATGAATATATTAGTTTAGATATCCTTCTTGAACTGGCCAAAGAGTACCTAGATTTCAATTGATCGAAGTCAACATTATATTATATCATAAAAAAAATTGGATACAAATACAAAAAAGTGTATCGAAGGAAAATTCTTACTGATAAACAGAAAAATATAATAAAAATAGTACAATATTGTGATAAATACCGAGAATACATGGAACAAAACGTAAAATACATTTATCTAGATGAAATTTGGATATTCAAAAACGGTATTCAAATTTGTCAGTGGACACTAGAGAATAATCCAAAAGGAATGCCGAGTATATTCAAGGGTAAAGGCAGAAGGCGCACTATTTTGAATGCTGGAACAATTGATGGATTTTTACCTGGATGGAATCTGATTCTTGACAGTAGTATTAATGATAAGGATTGCTATGAATGGTGAATTATTTCATAAATGGGTAATTGAAATATTGAAACCTTTCCTGCAAAAGGATGCCCATCAATAGGATTATGTCAGCTTCTTCAATAAACACATCCAAATCACTGCACTATGTGGAAACAAAGTTTTCAAAATTTTTATCTTTGCCCTCGTATCATTCATAGATATTTTAAGTTTATTTATTATACGCATACTGTTTAGTACCCTGTTCACATTCCCTCTGTTAATACACATGCTATATTGTTCCCAATTCAAAAGTATATTGAATAATTGTAAAATTTCATGTCAAAATTCTTCATGTACTACATAGATTCTTAATTTTTGTTTCTCTCTTATTTTAATAATAATATATATTGCACCAGTTGTAGACTAAGGAGACAACTCAAAAAAGGTCCATTTTGTGTTAGTGACAGTATTGAACTCAGGAAGTATCCCTTTTCTTAGGTGCAATATCAGAATAACTCTAGTTGGCCTCTCTGCCATATAAGAGACTTTTCGTTAAAAAAGGTAACATTTCAAAGTTTTTGGAAAAACAGTGGAATATTCCACCACGATGGGAAAAATTGCATTAATTGAATATTGGGTGCTAGAGTTATAATGTTCGAATGGATTGCTGCAGCGTGTTAAATTGAGTAAGTACACAAAAGTATAGAACGAAAACTTTGGTAAACCAAAACTTCAAATACGATTTCCCAACAAAATCAATTTTTGAGTTGAGTTATTCTACGACGGGTGCGATATTATATCGAATGAAATTGTTTGGGTAACGCATCGTAGATCTTCATGCACATGTATTTCACATTATTCTGTGCTAGTGTCAATTGTTGCCTCGGGTATATATAAGGATCAATTTTCCAAGTTGGGTTGTTGTTCAGAAACGGTTCAAATAGTTCACTGTGGCTTTGTAGGAAGAAAACATACTTCAGCACATATATTGCTGTTAACGTCAGGATTTTATTCCTTTTGAAAACACTTCTACAAGTCTCTCTATATTTCATTCTATACATAGCTCGGATTGCTTGCTTTTGTGTTTTAAATATTTTTTTCCGATGTACTGTTTCCCCAGTAAACAATGCCATATGAAAGGGTTGACTGAAAATTGGCTGTGTATAGGAGCTTCAATGTATTTTGTTGGATATCGTCGGCCTAATTCTATAACCTGCTAAGTCCATTTTTTGGTCAATTTTACTTTTTGAGCTGATCATAAAGTTCAGATGATTACCTACCTTATGGCATAAGAAATAGGTCGATATCAGTATTCAATGTGGTAAAAAAGCCGTGCACGAAAAACTGCTTTGTACTCAATAGCAAATTTACACGTAGAAAACCTGCTAAATCCCATTGGGGACTCAGTTTTGTACTGACGCTCGAAGTTAGACAATGTTTTGATCGAGTTTTCATTTGCATAGTGTTAGTGAAGGCCAAAATTATAGACAAGTCAAGTCTCTTTTGTTCTATCATTTAAGATATACACTCCCGTGCAAGAAAAAAAACAACAAGTTAATGTTTTTTTGTGAAATTTGAGGTCTCGTAGTTTCTTTATTTTTAACCCAATTTTCAAATTCTTTCAGCAAACTGTAGATAAATTAATTAATTTCATCTTGGTCATTCATTCTTTTGTTAAAAGCTGGCTTATAAGTCATTATACAGTGTTAATTAGAAGTTTGTTGTTGAACCCTAATTTTGAAACATCGTGTGGAATAATTTCGTGGTCAAATTCTTTCAAAATACCAATTTTTGTTGAGAACTATTCCTTTCCAACATTTTTTTTTTGATTCATGCCTTTGAGTGCTCTAGTTCATTTTCAAGAACGAAATGAACTTGGCATCAACGGTTTACTTCAAGAATTGTGATTTTTTGAAGAGGTGAATTGGGGGAGGAAAATTGCACAAAGGCTGTTGCTCTTGTTGAAGATGAACGTAATTATAAATATGTTGCAAGAATTCTTCATGTTCATCGCTCTACCGTCAAAAGAGTAGTCGAAGCTTGCAGACCAGTAACTGGACCCAAATTACTTCAGCGTCATCGAGTAGCTTTACTGAATATTTACATTGGCCTTACGGCAACGAAGCAATGTTCTTTTCACTGACGAATCCAGATTCACATTCTCCAGATGGATGGAAAAGAGTATGGAGAAGGAACGGAGAAAGATTTTTTTTTTCTTAAAATTGGGTAAACTGTTGTTCGGAGTTCATTTTCCTCTTGAGAATCAACTTGGTGCAACTGAAGACATGAACCAAAAAACAAAATGTTGAAAATGACTGGTTCTTAATCTAAATTGGTATTTTTAAAGAATTTGACCGCGAAATTATTCGACAGGATGTTTTGAAATTAGGGTTTAACAACAAACTTTTAATCAACCCTTTATAATAACTAATAAGCCAACATTTTACAAAAGACCGAATGAGCGAGTTGAAATTAATAATTGTATCTACAGTTTGCTGAAAAAATGTTAAAAAATGGACTAAAAATAAGGAAACTACGCACGTGGGTATATTTTCATTCAGTGTTACGTTATGAAAGCAATGGATCCATTCTCTATAAAACTTTTACTTTTTTTAACTTTTTTTTTATAAGGATGACTGGCAACTTTCACCGCAGAGAAGGTCTTCACGATTTCATCCTTGTGAGACTAGTGATTTAACGCAATTGCACCAAAATCGACGCAAAATCACTCTTCGGAAAAACTGCTATATCCTCAATCGAATGTAAACTTCATAACGAAAAGCTGCTAAGTGATTATTTTCCTCATTTTTTCGAACTATGCTCAAGATATTCCATAATTAAAACTTACAAAATAACAAGAATCATTATAGGAGCCAAAGGGATTTTCAGAATCTTTACATGTAAAATAGAAAAGATTTATTTCAGTTTTTTCTCTCTCCTGTAAACTATGCCAAAATGGATTTAGCAGGTTAACGAATTAGGCCGACGATATGGTATTTCATACTATTGAGGGTGTAGATTATGATGGTTAGTTTCCTGTTCAAGTTTTCTATTTGGGGGTTCCATTTCTTAATATATATAACGTTGAACCTGAATTCCCATTTTTAAACTGCAGTCGAATTATTCCAGCTTAATTAATAATTATTCGATAATTCGTATACTGAACACTTTTCTAGGTTATATTTATGTTTTATTTCTATGATTAAAACAGTAACTTTTTTGTAACTAGAAATAAAGCCTCGACTGGACGTTCATGGCCTGCTTCGATGTCAATAATTCTTAAATGGACTATAGAATTCATTTTCCAGCACTGCGGTGACAACAATTCATTTTTGATGACAAATCGCAAATAAGGTTCTGTTTTTCTCATTACCATGACAACGGAAGGTATACTGATCAATAATTCAACCGTTTTACATTCTCATTTCCATTTTATGTAGTAATAATACCAGTATTCATGATTCAAAGCGCTCAAATAAAAAAAAATAGCCTGGATAACTCTTCTTTAAAACACTTGCTTGCTTTATTTTGTGCGTGTTTTAAAGACCTTTATATCCACTTATACTTTAATATACTATTCTTCCTCAGAAGCACCGTCTGTGCTTTTATCTTCTTTGGATATGGATATTTAGATTTACCATTTCTTATTTATTTCAGGAGTGTGTCAGTTTTGCGAGAAGACGAAATGGATTAGCATTTAATTTCAGTCCCTCTAAATTTCCTGAAAACGATATTCAAGTAGACGGGTACCTCACAAATTGTCAGATAATGGGATGCCCGGAAGTGAGCAATAGTTCAACGTTGGTACCCGACGAGAATTTCGACTACTACAGTGCCTTCGGGAACATGAACAGTAAGAAATTAATATATGCACAAGAATTATTTACCTTTTCAAATTTCAACATTGTTAGTTGTTTGTGGTTTTTCTATATTCGAATGAAAAAGTTTCGTGTGGGATACCTATCTACTCAATTTGATATGATTTGAAAAATATTTTATTTAAAAAAGTAGAGAGGTCCAGTTTGTTGATGACTTTGTCGTATAAATATGGCTGCTGGCTGAATTTTCTAGATAGCATTCGTTATGTTGATGAGCATGTTAATTCGTCTTATTGACCGTTTCAAGATTGATCCGACTGGAATAGCCTGAAGGCATCACAGGTTCTGATCCAAAAACCGATGCCGTTGCAAAAACGCCAATAAGTTCGTGATAAAGGAAGGAAATTTAGTGCCTCGGGTATTTGAGTACACTGACACATAACAGCGATGTTTTCAACATAACTTGCATTAGGTAATGTAACGTAATATTTTTTGATTCCTCACTCAACCAGTTGACACGAATTTGACCTCTTAACGTCAAATAGTCGACTCGGTTGGACGGTTGTGGCGAGGATAAAAATTACGTATTGCGCGGAACCTTTTTTAAAGGACCCCTCATTTTCTTGAGAAAATTTGAGCATTTATTCAATTTTCAATGCTATGAGTATTGAAAGACTATTTTAAATAAAATAAGGATTTAAGAAAAGAGGATGATGGGTTGAATCATACTTCGAGAATAAAACACAAATGGTTGAGATACAAGCAAAACGAGAAAAAATTCAGATCAAAGAAGCAGATCATTTTGAGCTTGGAATTGCACAAGGCAATATTGCTGGGTCAACTTCGTCATTCTTTATATCAGCGAGTTTGGGGAAGAAATCGTTAAAATGAACTAAAAAGTGGACAGTGGTGAATGATGCTGATGACACTAACATCTCAACTATTGCAAAACAATGGCCAGACTTAAAAAAAACAGCTTCAGAAGTAATGACACTTGCCAGTTCATGGTTCAGCAATAATGACCACATACTGAATAAGGAAAAGACCAATGTTTTAATGTTTCACCATATCTATAAGACCGGTATTAAGACTCTAAGTGGCATAAAATTGAATGTTCAAGCATATAGAATTGAAACTTGTGTGAAGTTTCTTGGAATATACACTGACTGTGAATTGAATTGGAAATATCAATATGATTATATCGCAAGGAAGGTTTCATCGTCAGTTTATGGATTGAAGGTTGTTACCAGATATTTGAAATGCCTCACATTAAAAACTATATATTATACTACAATTGAATGCATATTTAGATTTGAAATAATTTCCTTCGGATCAGGAAATATTTCTGCTCTTTGCACTCTTCGAAAAAAGGCAGTAAAAATATATTTTCTCAACTCGAAAAACCGTTTTTAAAAACAAACACGGAAAGACTAAAAATGAGCTTTATTCAAATACGAGATCAAACCTTCTATCTACAACTCATGTTTCACATTGTTCTTCGAGCTTTTATAAAGTAATTATGTCTAGTAAGCATTCGGTGTTCATGGTCACCGTCTTTCGGAGTTACATCGTCTACGATTACATCTTAGGAATAACATGGTGTATGTTTATATCGTTTCTCCGGAAGAACAAAGACGTAAGTGCAAAAATGCTAAATTTTGAGTTATGAATTCTGATTACTGTTTAAAGTAAGAAAAAAAGTAGCACCATCTCAAATAGATGAAATTCACTTTATAGAAAGTCCCTTCCATTATAATAAAGATGATTCGTCTCGCGTAAATTCAGCGTACCTACCGTAAGATCCATTCCTTGAAACTCGTTTCCTGAAAAGTTGATCGGCATTTGAGTCTATGTTGTTCCGGAGAAGCGATATATTAATAATCAAGAAATATGTTATATTTCTGAATTTTTTCAAGTTTTCTTCCCTTTGTGTTACGACTGGCAATGCGGCAATACATTGAAAAATTTAATACACCTATATTCCACTTGGTCTTGAGTGAATTACGTTTTAGTGGTGAACAACTGGGTTTTTGAAAAGGACTTTATTTAAGATTTACAAGGATAGAAAATTTCGAACGATTCGTTGATAAATTTACGTTCCTGATTATGTCAAGACTAACTGGAACTTCTCTAGTGGTCCCCTTTTATGTATCATTGTCATATAACACTCAGCATAGTTGGAATGTCCCTGTCAGCATGATTGGTGTTGGGAACTCCTGGATGTGAACGTATAACGCCTCCCTCCTCAGAAGGGTGAAGAAGGGTTTGCTAGGTTGTTGAATAGCCGCTGTCGGTTCTGGTCCTGCAGTTGGTTTTCTGGATTTCCAACATTCTTTCGCTTTCTTGTAACGGAAAATAATAATACAGAAAAAAACAATATGTATAAAATTCCAATAAGTTCTCCATGAAATGAACTTTAAGGCTCTGTTTCCTCGATGATAGGTCGAATTTGTTCTTGTCTCTTCTCGAGATTGTGGATCTAGTCCAGCGAAACATTTTCAAGTGGATTCTGAAGTTGTTGGTTTTTGACGAAGTGCAATTGGTTACAATTCTAGGGAGTAACATTGGTTGTCTTTCAATGACTTCTTTATCGTTGAAGTACTCCTCCTCTTCCATTGCAAAATAACACCCTTTTGGGACTGTGATTAAGAAGTTTCCTTTGAGAAGAATTAAATCTTCCTTCTTGCAAGACGTTTGAATTTTGGTTTCTTGAGGGATGATTGCAATAAACTTTGAATCGTCTATTCTCTGGATAACAGTTTCATTTATCACTACCGAGTGGTGTTGACAATTCCCAAATAGATTCTTTAGCTGAAGCAGTTGAAGAATACAGTCCTCCGTCTTGGAACCTTCGACTAGGTTGTTCTCCTCACAGTAGAATAGGTTTTGCATTTTCAC
This sequence comes from Aphidecta obliterata, assembly GCA_963966015.1. Classification (NCBI taxonomy): domain Eukaryota; kingdom Metazoa; phylum Arthropoda; class Insecta; order Coleoptera; family Coccinellidae; genus Aphidecta; species Aphidecta obliterata. The sequence continues at coordinate 4,229,289 of OZ014430.1, read as the reverse complement.
ACAAGAGAACGAGGAATACTGATCCAGTTTTTCATTTAATGTCAGATAAGTGTTTTTGTGCATGATTACGGTGTTATTGCTCGTTGGAATGGAATGAAGGTTATAATGAGAGAATAATAGGTAATTCATAATTGGAAAATGAGAAATGAAAACAATTCTAGATTAAATTTTGTATGCATCTACTTCAATTAATTCATAAAAACTATGAAAATCTTCTTCATTCGCGAAATTAGCCTGTGTATATTTTTTTGATATTTTCGGGGGTAATATCCCTAGCCTCCCTAGCCTAGCCCTAGCCGGAAAAACGAGTTTCTAAGTAATTTGTTTTAACAAATAGCATGAGCGAGAGTGGTTTTGAAAATCCGAGTCGAAGACGAGGATTTTTCCACTTTCGCGAATGCTATTTGTTAAACAGATTACTTAGAAACGAGTGGTCCAATTTTTCCACAGGAAAAATTAGATGCCCGAGGGATATTTGGTAAGATTATTTCCTGAGTTAAATGAACATCTTATGGGTGAATTTTCTGAGTATTTAGTGGAACACTATTATCAACAGCCGCATTAATTTTACTTTCGGAAACATTTCCTAAGTTGACAGTTGTTAAGTAATTTTTCCACTCAAAATTTATATTTGACATACCAATTCTTGATAGCGATTGGTCAAAATTAAAAGGAAGGAAATAATCGTGATAATTGATTTCAATTCGCAAATTTTGATTATGCTGTGATGTAAAACTCCTAATTTCGAGAAACTGATAGCATTTTCGATTTCATCGATCATTGTAATGACAATATTGACTGACGTTCCAATTTGATCCATAATATTTTTAATTCTCATGATATAATAAAAATTATCCTCAAGATTTTTGAATTTTCCATAGATTCTTTTGAACTGGAAATTTATTGTTTTTTGATTCTCTTGAGGTATAGAAATAGTTTTATTAAAATTATCAATCACTTCTCAAAAAATTTCAAAATTTAATTCAGTAATTACTTCTTTTTGGTTGTCTTGAAGTTTTCTCAGAGCTTTTTCGTAATAAACTGCATCATCAGCGTCTACATTTCCTGAGATACTTTTAATAATTTATTGTACTCAAGCCTTTAATTAAACCTCTTTTTGTTCTCCCTTTCGGAATTAAACTATTCCATTCTTGTTTCGCAATATTAAATTGATACTCAAAAATGTTTCCATGATTTTCCAGTTCTTCATAAAATATACTTTTCGGTTTATTCAAAAGGGATTCTTTTACAGTCAGATATTGATTTTTAAGGTAATTCAGTTCAACGATGAATAGTTCGACATCGTAAAAATGTATGAAATCGTGAAATTTTGTTTTAATTTTAACTTTGCCCAGGTGAATCGGGAGGACTCCTGGATTCTCTTGAAGATTCGTTATTTCTATTTCCTGGGCTGCTACTAGATGCACTTGGAGCATCCTCTGAATGTATTTTGGATTTAGATTTTGGTTTTTCTGAATTTTGCTCATCAATTATTTTAGTATCACTATGTATTTTAATTTTTGCAACAGTTAAAACATTCTCTCGTTAATACCGATAGTCAACGGGTTTTTTGTATCGAGATGGCCATTAATGACATCAATAGGATTTTGTTTAGTGGATAAATGGATTGAATCATTATAGCCGAAAATTGCATAAGGCATCAAATTATTAATATTACTGATTTCTTTCTCCCGAATTTTTACTATTTTCAGATGTTCCATAAGTGTTGAATGAAATCTTTCAATTAACCTATCTGATTGAGGATTATTGAGGGTTATATAGTGAGGGGTGATCTGATAGATTTTCAAAAATTCTGTAATAACACTATTTTTAGTTCTGTTCCGTTGTCCATTATTATTGTTTAATTGTTGATTGATGTGTCATGAATATCAAAAGTGAACGTACGACTTCGATACCTGTTAGAGAAATCAATGAGTAGGCCTGTGCGTATTGTGAGAAGGCATCAATAATAGTTAAAAACTTTTTATTTTGAGCTTGGAAGGTGTCAATTTGGATAATTTTGAATAGCAATAGCAACCAACAGCTTCTGTTGGAGTGAGAATAAGCTTTCGACATGGAGGATCTCGATCGTATTTATTTATCTGACAAATTTCACAATTATTGATAACTATATTCAGTGACGTATTTTTGGATACTAGGCCAATACATTGAACATACTGTGTGTTTTTTTCTTTTTTTTTGAGCTCTCGTTGTTCTTTTTTGACTTGTCTCATACATGTGAATGTCTCAGGGGATGAATAAAGATATTATTATTATAATAAGATGTTCTTCGGATTCTAGCGATGGTTTCAATGATTCCTCTATGATTGGTTTTGGCTTCGTGCATGAATTGAATGGTTTGAATTCGTGAATCCTCATCTGTTACATCTTCTTATATATCATTGCACTCAACTAAATTGAAAACAGATTGTTTGAAAGTTTTGCTCAAAATTTCGCAAATATCGAGGTAGATTTTATCTTCCTTGAAATGTAAAGCGTATAAAATTTTTGGACGATATAGGTTTTGAAAAATTCTATTATCTCTTCCTCTAACTTATTGATTGATAATTGAGCGAAAATTCTTTGTATGTTCGGAACATTTTTTCAACTCTAGCTTAAGCTGGAGAATGAAACACGAAATCAAAAATTATTTGGTTGTCGAAAACGTTACACGCTTTTTCCGAAATGGGGATCTCCTGAATTGGGTTCTCACGATTGGGATGAACGGTATTGGCATCCGATATTTCTCCGTTGATAACTTCTACGAATGCTTCTTGATTTTGTTGTGGTAAGTAATAGATTGCGATATTCACGTTACTCTCCACGAATACAAACTTTATCATCTCAAATATTTTTTGCCAAGTCAGTTTATCAAGTCCGCTTGAAATTCTTGGTAACGCTAGACATCTGTCTCCATTTTGTTCACAAGATTTTCTGAGATTGACAAGGGTTTGGAAGACCGTTTTGTATTCAAGTTTCTCGTAACTAAATTCCCTTGTTATGAGATAATAAATTCTATGCTTTTTAACATTGATTGAAGCAATTTCCCCGACTTTTTTATTTTGGGATTTCAAATTATGAACCTGACCAAATCTTTGTTCAAATGTCAGAGCAATTCCTTCATTCATATATAAATCTTCTGAAACACAATGGGCTAAAGAATAAAATTCTGGACATTCAAAAAGATCTCCTTCTCGTTCAGTGATATGAGACTAATCTTCTATATTATTTGATTCAGAAAGTTCTGAAAATTTTTCAAATGATAATAATTTTCTAAAGAATAATATCGGCTGTTTATCTGAATTGATCGAATTGAAGAATGAAAATTGAAGAATTTTACTAGATAAACTAATAAGCAAGCCAACAAGACAATTCATGTATCCCAGATACCAACGAAATTCATCATTTGCAATCGTAGACCGGTTTCGATCCATATCAGATCTCATCAGTACGACTATGCAATATGATTAACTCGATGAATGAAACAAAAGATTTCAAAACATAAGGTAACGTGGTATTGAGAAAATTTCCCAAATCACGCCACCTGTCCGTTCCAAAGTCAACTGTCTCAAATATCTGTAGATCATAAACTGTCTTATCGGCTTTCCGAAAACGAAATACACATGTATGACAACGCCGTAAACATTACAAGCATAATGGAAATTCAACAGATTCAAGCCTCAACCTTACTCAGATCAACAATGTGCTCTTGCAAGGAAGTGGAAAAAATTATTATATCATCAAGATAGACTGAGCAATTTACTAATCCTCTGAGAACATCATCCATCACACGTTGAAAGGAAGGAGGAGAATTTTTCACACCAAATGGCATTCTTGAAAATTCGTAATGCCCATTTTCCACGTTGAAACATCATAAATATTAGAATAGGGTATTTATCGTGTATTTTTCGTTTAGTTTACAAAAATCTACTACTATTCTCCATTTTTGAGCGCTCGTACTACTTACACGAGGGCTATATCATTTCGTCACGATGTCTGTATTTTTCGAATTTTGAGCCGAAAATGGTCTCAATCGACTATGTTCGACTCACTGATGACGAATCCGTCGAAAAATTTGAGTCTGTCCGTCCGGCCGGCCGTCAGCACGATAACTCTCGAACGGATCAACCTAGAGACTTGAAATTTTCAGTGTAGGTTCAGATCCCGAATGCCTCGGTTAAGTTCGTTAATGGGCCAAATTCCACCAGGGGTTCCGTAAATATGGCCGTTCAAAGTGTTGTTTCCCTGATAACTTGAAAACTACAGATTCGATCGAGATGAAATTTTGCACTCAGATGGAAAATGAGGTGTTTTAGCTACATGCGAAATTTTGTCCAGATCGCATGACCAGAACCATAGAAACCATAGAAAATTGTAACTTTTGAACGGAAATGCCTAGGGACTTGAAATTTTCAGGATAGGTGTGGATCTCGAATGTCGTGATCACGTTCATCTATGAGCAACATTATACAAGGGGTTCCGTAAATACGCTCGTTTGAAATTTTGTTTTCTCGATAAATTCGAAACTTCGGATTCGATCGAGATGAAATTTTGTATTTTAATCGAGAATGATATATTGAAGCAATATTTTGTCCAGATCGCATGACCAGAACCATAGAAACCATAGAAAATTGTAACTTTTGAACGGAAAGGCCTAGGAACTTGAAATTTTCAGGGTGGGTTTGGATCGCGAATATCGCGGTCACGTTCATCTTCTTCTTCTTTCATATGCCATGTCCGGTCCCCCTGACGTTGGCGATCACTATGGCTAGAGCGTCTCTATCTTCTGCTACTCGTATCAGTTCGCTTACTGAACGTATACCCCTCCAGTCACGAATATTCCTCAACCACGAATGTTGTCTTCGTCCAGGTCCACGACGTCCCTCTATCTTTCCTTTCATTATAGTTTGTAGCAAATGATATTTCTCTCCTCTTAAAACATGTCCAAGGTAAGCGATTTTGCGACATTTGATAGCTGTTATTAATTGTCTGTCACTATTAGCTCTCCTCAGCACTTCTGTATTTGTTGCATGGTCCACCCAAGGTATACGCAACATTCTCCTATGCAACCACATCTCGAATGCCTCTAATCGATTCATTGTATTGATCTTAAGGGTCCACGCTTCTGCTCCATACAGGAGGATTGACCATACATAACATTCCGTCATATGTTGTCTTAATTTAAGGCTCAAGTTGCCGTCGCAAAGGAGTGATCTCATTTTATTGAATGCAGTGCGTGCCACCTCTATTCGTTGTTTTATTTCTATATCAGGGTCCAATGCTTCCGTGATGAAACTTCCGAGATATTTAAATTTACTGACCCGTTCTAATGGAATACCATTGTGTTCTATTTTCAGATTATTGTGTTCTGTACGACTCACTATCATGAACTTTGTTTTGCTGGAATTAATGTTCAAGCCGTACTTTACTCCAACTACATTGATTTTATTGAATAATGTCTGTAAGTTTTCTATTGAGTCCGATAGTATGACTGTATCGTCAGCATATCTGATTGTTGTTATGGGTATGCCATTTACTTTGATTCCACAGTTTCCTAGTTCCTCCAGCGCTTCTTTAAATATTCGGTCAGAATAGAGGTTGAAAAGTAATGGAGAAAGTACACACCCCTGACGTACTCCTTTTTGTATGTTAATATCATCTGTTGTTATATTACCGATCCTTATGTTTGCTGTTTGTCCCCAATATAGATTCTTTATCAATTGAATGTCCTGCCTTTCTAGTCCGATTTCCTCCAACATCGCCAAAAGTTTATCATGATGGATCCGGTCAAAGGCTCTTTCGTAATCCAAGAAGCAAATGAAAACGTCTTTTCGTTGATCCCGGCATTTTTGCAACATCACATTGATTCCAAAAAGTGCTTCTCTTGTTCCAAACGCGTTTCTGAAGCCAAATTGTGAATAATCTAGATCCTCTTCACATTTTTTCCTGATACGGGCATGTATTATACGGAGGAAAGTCTTTAGCATATGTGACATTAGACTTATTAGTCTGTAGTCGCTGCATTGTCTGGGATGCAACTTCTTGGGTATTGTTATAAATGTGGATCTTAGCCAGTCATGAGGTATATTTCCCGTTTCGTATATCATATTGAATAACTTTACTATCAAAGTAATGTTGTCCTCATCAATCAATTTAATTGCTTCAATTGGAAGTTCGTCTGGTCCAGAGGCTTTCCTATTTTTGGCGATTGAGATAGCGTGTAGCACTTCAGATTTTAATATTGTGGGACCTTCTCGGTTTTCTATACATAAATTTACTTCTTCTCTGTTGCTAGTGAATACGTCAGCAATGTATGATTTCCATGTTTCTTTTATGTCTTGTTCAGATAGTATTAGCTCATTTCTGGGGTTTGTTATTGTTGTTGGGATATGTTTTCTGTAGATGCCGGTAATTTCTTTGATTTTTCGATGCATGTTAAAATCATCGTGTGTTCTAGATAGTTTATCTATTTCCTCACAGTTTTCCTTCATCCAAATTTCTTTTGCACTTTTAATTTCTTTACGTATTACCCTTTGTAATTCTTTATATTTGGTCTGGTCATATTTAAGGAGTCTACGTTGCTCCATTAGGTTGAGAATGTTGTTTGTCATCCACTTTTTCTTTTTAGTCACCGAATCTGGCCCGAGATGTTTTGTGCGTGGTTCAATTATGTTCTTCTTGATTTTATCCCATAAACTTTCAATACTTTCTATTTCCTGCTGTGAGATTTGTGCTAAGTTCTCATTAATGCTCTCTGCCACTACACTTCTCTTACAACCGTCTTGGAGCTTCATAACATCGATAGGTCTTTTCCGGCAACTCTTTCTAACGATCTTCAGTTTCAACTCAATGTTACCTATTAAAGGGTTGTGGTCCGAGCCGATATCTGCACCAGGATATGTCTTGACACTCTTGACAGCATTGCGAAAACGTTTGTTTATCAAGATGTAGTCTATTTGATTTCTAATCTGTCCTGTGTTGCTTTCCTCATTATGTGGTGCTGTCCATGTATAGAGTCTTCGCTTAGGCAACTTGAACCAGGTGTTAGTTACGATCATGTCGTTATTTTGGCAGAATTCGTATAAACGATCTCCTCTCTGGTTAGATTCACCCAACCCATAGTCACCAACTAAATCACTACGTCTGCCTTTCCCTATTTTCGCATTAAAATCCCCCAAAATAATAGTTATTTGGTCGTTTTTTAGCGATTTTAAAACGTTGTTAATATTGTTGTATAATGTTTCGACTTCATCGTCGTACTTTTTATCAGTCGTGGGGGCATATATTTGTAGGATATTTACATTGAAAGGATGTCCTCGTAACTGCAATAGTATCAGACGGTCTGTAATCGGTGTAAAATTGGAGACATATTTACTATACCGCTCACTAACCATAATTCCTACTCCGTTGGGGTGGTTAGGGTCGTCATTACATGAGTAATATAAAGTGCAACCTTCTTTTTGGCACATTCCTGATCCTTTCCATCGTAGTTCGCTGATACCTAATATATCGATCGCAAGTCTATTCATTTCTTGTAGCAGATTATCTAGTTTTCCAGCTTGATAAAGACTTCTTACGTTCCACGTACAGATTCGTAATCTAGTGTTCGTTGTTTTGAGGCCATCATTTGAAGTTGTTCTCTTCTTGGTTGAACAGGGATTTCGCTGGTTGACGACCTGAGAGGCCCTGTATTTTAGATTTCCTCTCCTGCCGGATCTTGACTTCCGATTTTCATGATCAGTAAGGTCAACTCCAAGGCTTATTACCATTGTGATTGTACTAGGACTGCCTGCTTAGGCCTTTAATGCAGTGGTTGTCCCCGGCCTTCTGCATCCCCATGCCGTTGAACTTTAGCACAGTTTCATCCGCCTTTAAGAAGGATTTCTCCTTCCAAGGACAAGGGGTTGTCCTTACTCTTGCCAGCTCCTCCACCCGAAGCTGTTGGCTAGCAAGAGGGGATTACTTATACCGGTAATCACTCGGTAGGCTGACTGCAGGAGCTTAGGCCCTGGGCGGTTGGGTCGCCAAGTCCCTACGCCACTCACGTTCATCAATAAGCAAAATGAGACTAGGGGTTCCGTAAATATGGCCGTTCAAAATATTTTTTTCCAGATAGTTTCGGAACTACTGATCGGATTGGAATGAAATTATGCATCTAGCTGAGGAATAATGTATTCAAAGTACGTGCAAAATTTTGTCCAGACCGCATCACCAAGACCATAGATACCGTAGAAAATTCTAGCGAATTATCGAAATAAAATTGATCAGCTGAAGCACCGACATGAAGTCTGGAGTTTCGCCTAACTTTCAGAATTTTTTTGACAGCTGTCAAAAATTCCGTCAATTGGTTTCTAAAACTGGAAAATGCGAATCTACCTACAAGGTGCATGTACGAGCGCTCAAAAGCTCCTGCCTTCACGGCAGTGCTTTTCTAAATTTTTTCTTTCCCGATGTCTTTTCAGGAACTACCCAAATAGGAGATGAACAAGGTGATTGACTAGGCCTGATAATACCTTGTTTCAACATTGCATTTATCTGATCTTTTTACTTCCCCTTTATGACCACCTGTAAGATTTTTTATGGGCAAGAATATCATCTATAGTGTTAATAATTCAATTTTAAATGTTTAAATGTTCAATTTGGTTCGAAAATGAAAGTGGTTGATTTTCTCTATGAAAAATATCAGAATATTACTTACAAAATTTGAGAATATGAACTTTTTCTTCGTCATTCATATGTGCAATTGTAAGTAATTTTTCTATAACGGTATTTTCTGATGGAATATTTGTATCTATTCGAAATATTTTATTATTGAAACAAAATGACTCAATTGAATTATTCAAAATAAATATTATATCTACATTAGTCCTATTCGAAATTTCCACATTGGCTAATCCATTGTAAGAAAGAGTTGAAATTTCAGGGATTTCGCAATCTTGTATAACTTGTTTAGGAAATATGATGTCGCCAGATATTTGTTTCACAGGAATTTTGGTGATCATTTTAGAATTTGCATCAACTTTAATTTTAAAAGAAAATTTTTAGCAGTTTCTTGATAATGAATCGCTAAGGCAGAAGAAGGTGTATTCAACTTTGAAATTTGAAAATCTAGAGTTGCATCAGAAGTTTTATGTTATTTAGTCCTATAAGACCATTATAAAAACTGTGAAATTTGAATGAGTAAAATTCGAAATTACCATGTTGATTAAATTCAGGAAACATTCGAATATTAGCACAAAAATTATGAGTTGATGTTTGGTGAACGGTGGAAACAGTGAAAGATTTTTTGAAAATGAATTTTGAATAATATTTTTTTGCGAGTTGTTCAGGATTTATAAAATATTTTGTTAAGCCTGTGTCTATCAGTAGTTTTAAAGAAGGACTTCGAATAGATATGAACGGCAATTCTCGTTTATTAGAAATATGAAATACTATCAACTCAATGGGTTTTCTGTTTGAATATTCTGAAAATTTTGTTCAGCAGAGTCATCTTCGAATTCAAAGTTATTTTGGTCATAATTTTCCGTGTTAAATAATTCTTCACTGATAAAATCTTGATTTCTATTTTATTTGGAAAATTTCTCTGAGATAGGTAATTTTGTTTGAATTTTGGTGCAGTATTATTTGTGAAAATACACATTGCAGTTGGATAATTTTGTTGAGGTCTTTTGAAAACTTGGAATGCCCATGAAATGTTGGAGTCGTGATTAAGATTTCTGTGTAAAGTTATAGGTTTACTTGGAAATTGATGATTAGTTTAAAAATTTAGAGAATTTGAAGATTGATTATTACCTGAAAAATGAGGTGGATGAAGACTAAATTTCCACTATGGAATTTGAATTTGTTTCGTGCTAAAAGTTTTTCTGGGCGTTTGAAAATTATTGCTTATTTGAAGCTGCTTGATATAAATTGTAGAGCCTGAGCTAAAGTAGCAGGTCTCATTGCTCTTATAATAGGGCCTAAAGGATCTCTTAATCCAGCGAGAAAAGATTTCAAAGCCTAGTTTTTGAAAAATGTTCTTTTACTTTCCTTTTCTGCATCGTTGCATCTCAGATCTATATAATAACAAATAGTATTCAATAAATGTAAAATTCTTCCGTAAAATTCCTGGGTTGGTTCATTCCAATTTTGCCTAGAATTGACTAAATCTTGATTTAAGCTATTTTCATCCCTTTGATCACTGAAATTTAAAATAAGTGCATTTTTGATCTCTGACCAATCGTTTGTTGCACCATGAATGACAACAATTTCTTCGGCACGACCATGTAGTTTATTGAGTATACCATTAGGCAAAACTGGATTTTTGAAATTATTCGTATTAATTACATCGAAATAATGTGTTCCGAGGCCATAATAAACCTATGAAGCTTACTCGGGCTCCCGTCGAAATCAGGAATAATGTTTAATTCTCTTGAATCTAATTTTGAACCTACGGCCATCTCTATTTTATTTATTGTAGTTTCAGAAATTGACTTAATATTTAGTCTTTTAAAAAAATTCGATCGATTTAGCTCCAAATCAGAGTCGTTTTCGATGATGGAATCGGACAAGGATTTAGGAGGGTCTGACAAAATGTAAAAAAAAAATTATAGTATCAGTATGTCTCACCACTTCGCAAAAATTGCAATGTCCATTCGATTTCCTTGATGGATCCAATGGAAGGTAGGTTCTGGTCCTTGTAGTTTTCTCTTCAGAACTTCCACAAGAACTCCTTTATCGACTGCGCCAATTACGTTTTAGTGGTGAACAACTGGGTTTTCGAAAAGGACTTTATTCAAGATTTACAAGGATAGAAAATGTCGAACGATTCGTACATGAATTCACGATCCCGATTATGTCAAGACTAACCGGAACTTCTCCAGTAGTCCCCTTTTATGTATCATTGTAACATAACACTCAGCATAGTTGGAATGTCCCGGTCAGCATAATTGGTGTTGGGAACTCCTGGATGTGAACGTATAAGTGCTAGTTAAACGAATCTTCGCATAATTGCGATTTCTTATGCTGTATTTTTTATATTTTCATTAATGTGCTCTCTTGTTATTATGTAGAAATATAAGGCATTCCTATACATACACTTCATATATTGTTCAATTTTATGTCTTTTGAAGATTCCTTCACATGATGTAATTCTACCTAAACTAAAAAGTATTTTTTCGGCAACTGTCCGGGAAGTACTCACTTCCCAGACGCTTTTCCTTTGAGAAAGTAACATTTCCCGGCCTAGTCTGGAAAGTACGTACTTTCCGGACTAGGCCGGAAAGTACGTTTCCCGTAGCAACGAAATTACGACTGACACCTATTACGTTGTTATCATTGGCTAGGTGGGTCTGATTTTGATAAATACAATTGATCATTACCATAGCAACGAAATACCAACACGAAATGAGTTGTCATTTTGATTTTTGAAAGTTTGGAGTGTTTGTGGTCGCATTTATCGAAATAAAGAAATGTGTCTCATTGATTTGTTATTCTACAATGTTGCCGAAAAAATAGTGTACGCAACACGTCCAAAAACAGTTTTTTTGGACTCGCAGACTTCCAGGACTCGCTAACGCTCGTCCTAGAATTTTGTCTACTCGTCCAAAAGAACAGTATTTTCCGGACTTGTTACGTAAATTACTATTTCCTACAACCGTGCCTAAATAACTACTTTCTCACACTGTTTTCGTCTCCGAAAGTATTACTTTCCCGGACAGTGTAAACCTTTCGGGCAAGTAAATATTTGTCAAATTTGTAGAGTATATTACCTTTGAAATGAGATCAATGTATCTACTTACTCATATACCTAGTTCATAATTATAAATTAAGCAATTTCAACTATGTTAGCATAACTATTGATACAAAATTTCATTTTAAAATGATCGAATTTTCAAAAATTATAAATTTGTCATCCTTCAAAAATTTGTATTATATGAGCCCCCATAGATCTGAACTATTTCTATGTCATGGCCTAAAATTTCCCATAGCAACTGGTTACTATAGTCCATTTAAGAATTATTGACATCGAAGCAGGCCATGAACGTCCAGTCGAGGCTTTATTTCTAGTTACAAAAAAGTTACTGTTTTAATCACAGAAATAAAACATAAATATAACCTAGAAAAGTGTTCAGTATAAGAATGATCGAATAATTATTAATTAAGCCGGAATATTTCGACTGCAGTTTAAAAATGGGAATTCAGGTTCAACGTTATATATATTAAGAAATGGAACCCCCAAATAGAAAACTTGAACAGGAAACTCACCCCCATAATCTACACCCTCAATAATATGAAATACCTTATCCAACAAGATACATTGAAGCTTCTATACACAGCCAATTTTCAGTCAACCCTTTCATATGGCATTGTTTACTGGGGAAACAGTACTTCGGAAAAAAATATTTAGAATACAAAAGCAAGCAATCCGAGCTATGTATAGAATGAAATATAGAGAGACTTGTAGAGGTGTTTTCAAAAGGGATAAAATCCTGACGTTAACAGCAATATATGTGCTGAAGTATGTTATCTTCCCACAAAGCCACAGTGAACTATTTGAACCGTTTCTGAACAACAACCCAACTTGGAAAGTTGATCCTTATGTATACCCGAGGCAACAATTGACACTAGCACAGAATAATGTGAAATACATGTGCATGAAGATCTACGATGCATTACCCAAACAGTTTCATTCGATATAATATCGCATTCGTCGTAGAATAAGGAGACAACTCAAAAATTGATTTTGTTGGGAAATCGTATTTGAAGTTTTGGTTTACCGAAGTTTTCGTTCTATACTTTTGTGTACTTACTCAATTTAACACGCTGAACATTCGTAATAACTGCAGCAATCCATTTGAACATTATAACTCTAGCACCCAATATTCAATTAATGCAATTTTTCCCATTGTGTGAAATATTCCACTGTTTTTCCAAAAAAATTGAAATGTTACCTTTTTTCACGAACAGTCTCTTATGTGGCGGACAGGCCACTTAGAGTTATTCTGATATTGCACGTAAGAAAAGGGATACTTCCTGAGTTCAATACCGTCACTAACACAAAATGGACCTTTTTTGAGTTGTCTCCTTAGTCTACGACGGGTGCGATATATATCATTATTAAAATAAGAGAGAAACAAAAATTAAGAATATATGTAGTACATGAAGAATTTTGACATGAAATTTTACAATTATTCAGTATGCTTTTGAATTGGGAACAATATAGCATGTGTATTAGCAGAAGGAATGTGAACAGGGTACCATGCAGTATAAGTATAATAAATAAACTTAAAATATCTATGAATGATACAAGAGCAAAGATAAAAATATCATTGAAAACTTTGTTTCCACGTATAAGTGTAGTGATTTGGATGTGTTTATTGAATAAGCTGACATAATCCTATTGATGGGCATCCTTTTGCAGGAAAGGTTTCAATTTTTCAATAACCCATTTTTGAAATAATTCTCCATTCATAGTAATCCTTATCATTAATACTTCTGTCAAGAATCGGATCACATCCAGGTAAAAATCCATTCAAAATAGTGCACCTTCTGCCTTTACCCTTGAATATACTCGGGATACCTTCTGGATTATTTTCTAGTGTCCACTGACAAATTTGAATACCGTTTTTGAATATCCAAGTTTCATCTAGATAAATGAATTTTACGTTTTGTTCCATGTATTCTCGGTATTTATCACAATATTGTACTATTTTTATTATATTTTTCTATTTATCAGTAAGAATTTTTCTTCGATCAACTTTTTTGTATTTGTATCCAATTTTTTTTATGATATACAAAATATAATGTTGACTTCGATCAATTGAAATCTAGGTGCTCTTTGGCCAGTTCGAAAAGGATATCTAAACTGATATATTCATTGTTTTTAATTCTAGCAAAAACAAAGTCATTCAATGTCTCTTTGAAGGAATAATCATATCGCACAGGTTTTCTTCCACTGCTAATTCCAGGCTATAATAACATGCTAATATTCTACGGACAGGGCTTGGTGATATCTGAAAATTTAAGAGACATTGATCAATCAGAATACACTTTGAGTCGGTGAATAAGAGTTTACCTGAAACACTAGCGGAAATATATGCCAAATCTTTGAAAAACTCGAAGTAACACCGACAAACTGCCTGGCGTTCTCTTGTTAGGCGCGATGTATCCTGGTCAATTCCAGCCATTTTAATAGCATAAGACAAAAAATACTCAAATTCAGAGCAAATTTTTATAATTACATATTTACCAATATCTTCGATAAAATCATCAAAGCAAGATTTCTATGGGTAATGTTAGTGTTATTCCTATACCAACCTGAATTCAGCAACACAAAATATTACTGAATAGTCTATTACCAACTTAAATTCGATTTTTCACAGCCAACCGAGATGTTAATAATTCTTAAACGGAGTATAACTTAATTAATTCGTCAAAACGAATACCTGTCAAGTTATTTACCCTTATTGAATTATTCTTCAAATATTAAAACGATATAAGGAAATAAATGTATTCATCTGATGAAGAGCTACCGGAAGACATTCTGGAAGCAGCTAAGGATTCATTGTGGATTTATTGCCAGAGTTTCGGGATACTATGTCCGATATATGACAACAGCAGGTAAAACCGAGAGAAGAATTACCTTTAGATTTAAATCACCTAGACAAAAATTTGAGAAATCAATTAACTAAAATTTTGCAGAGTAATAAATCAGTGTTTCAATTTCCCGAAGAACCACTAAGTTCCACAAGTAGAATCAAACATAATATTAGAACTATTGATGACAACCCAGTCTACGTTAAGCGTTAGATACCTGGAAATTGACAAAGAAGAAGTGAAAAAACAAATTGAAGATCTTTCGAATAAAAATATAATTAGACCAAGTATCTCACCCTGGTCTTTTCCTTTTGTTATAGTTCCCAAAAAAGCAGATAATTCAGGCAAACAAAAGTGGCGAATTGCAATTGATTACAGAAAACTCAACGAAAAAACTATTGATGACAAATTCCCGATCCCGTATATTGACGGATTTCTAGATAATTTGAAAGGAGCAAAATATTTCAGCACTATAGATTAGGCCTCAGGATATCACCAAATTGAACTTGACAAAGAATCCATAGAAAAAACTGCTTTTGTTGTTGCGAATGCCTTTTGGTCTCAAAAATGCCCCATCTACATTTCAGAGAGTAATGAATGAAGTTTTAAGACCCCTTTTAGGAAGAATTTGCGTTGTATACATGGACGATATTTTAATATTTTCCAAAGACTCCGATAAACATTAAGCGTATATTCAAACCGTACTGGAAGTACTGAAAGAAGAAAATTTCAAAATTCAATTAGACAAAGCATATTTTTTCAGAAACGAAGTTATGTTTTTAGGATTCAAAATTTCAGATGAAGGAGTTGAAAAAAAAGAAGCCATGAAGAATTTTTCAATTCCGAAATCCCAAAAGAAATAAAATCGTATTTAGGCATGATTGGTTATTACCGAAAATTAATCCCAATTTTTTCCAAACTTACTAAACCATTAACACAATGTTCGAAAAAGAACGCAAAGATAAATTTAGAAAATCAAGAATATCTGGAAGCTTTCAATATTAGCAGAAATATGTTGATAAATCATCCTATTCTTAGATTCCCAGATTTCAATCAACCTTTCGTTCTAACAACAGACGCATCGAAATATGCAATAGGTGCTATTTTATCGCAAAAAAATCCACCAAACGACTTGCCTATAGCTTATGCTAGTCGTACGCTAAATGAAGCAGAAATCAATTACTCTACAATTGAAAAACAGTTACTTTCCATTGTTTGGGCAACAAAACACTTTCAACCGTATCTATTTGGCAGAAAATTCATTATTTATACAGATCATCGTCCTCTTACTTGGCTATTTTCACTAAAAGAAGCCTCTTCAAGATTGATGCGTTGGAGAATAAAACTCTATGAATTCAATTTCGAAATAAAAATCGAAAAGGTGTGAATAATAACGCGGACGCTCTATCTAGAATTGAAAATGATGAATTCAACATTACTGAGAAAGAACAATTAAAATCGGATCTAGATTCAGTTATTCCACAGATATCACATATAGATTTAGACATGAGATAAGAAGAATTTGACGAATCAATTTCAATAGATGTAGATGAAAACTCAGATAATGAAACATTACATTCGAACCAAGAAGATCCAATTTTGGAAATACCTCACACGGAACGAGCAATTAATATTTTTCAATACCAAATTATTATCAAAAGCAGCAATAATTTCAATGTTACCAAAATGAAATTACATAATCAATCGAAATTCAGATTGATTTTATCTATTTCTGAAGAAAACCAATTCACGAAATTTGTGAAATAATTAATGTCCCCAGATAAAACATATGGAATTTTCTTCCAGGATAAAAATATTGAAACGCCATTTATTCAGTATGCACAAAAACTTTTCAATTCAGGAAGCTTCAAATTCAAAATTTCAAACATTTGATTGGAAGATATAGAAGATGAAGAAGAGCAAATCGAAAAAATCAGACTGTATCACGAGACTAAAACAACTTATAGAGGTATCCAAGAGAAAGAGAATGTGGAAAGCATTAAGAAAAAATTTTTTTTTCCAAAAATGTTGTTAAAAGTTCAACGCTATTGTGAATAGTTGTGATATATGCCAACGTCAAAATTATGAACGTCAACCGAATAAATTGATATCCAAACAAAATCCAATCGGTGAAAAACCTTTCGAACATTTATATGCTGATACAATAAATATTTCGAAAATACCCTGTCTCACATTAGTAGATTCATTTTCAACGCTTATTCGTTTTTTCTCGAATCATGGAACTCCCGGAAAAATAACAACAGATAACGGAACGGAATTCAAGAACGCGATAATCCAAGAATTCGCTTCCACTCACAATATGGAGATGCACTACGTGACAAATTATAATCCTACATCGAATTCCATTGTTGAAAGTTTTCATTTACTTTAGTGGAACAAATAAGGGTAATCGAGGATAAAAATATGAGTTTGAGAGAAAAATTCGATAGAGCCTTTGTAAGTTATAACAATTCTATACATTCCACCCTAAAATATAGCCTTCTACAAATTATAAAATCAGATTTGAAATATAGCATTCCTGTTGAATACACAGTTAATGAAAAGGTTACCAATTATATTGAACAATATAACCAAAATCTCAATAAAATTTTTAAAGTATTAGCAGAAAACAACAAGAAAAATGAAAATAGACGACAGGAAGAAAATGAAAACAGATCAGAAGATGTTATTTTAGATGAAAATCGAAAAGCATTTTTGAAATAACCGGCAGACGCCAAATTGAAACCACGATTTAAAAACGTAAATATCAAAATTTTGGATAATGTCCTCGTGAAGGAGGCAGAAAATGACATGTGTATCATAAGAAAAAAATTGAACAAAGAAAAAATTAATAATCATCTGTTTCAGAATGGTTCCTTTCCGTATAACAATAAACCTACTTTTTCTTGAAACTCAATTCTGTCTGAAAACAAAAGGAATACGAAATAATATAAATGCATTTAGTGGTCCTAAAACATTCATAATAGAAAAAGACTATGTTCTTATGTATCATTATGACCTCAATAATTTCAATCCTCAACAAACATGAAGAAATTTTGAACGATGTTATTAAGAAAAACGAACTAAGGGAGGAAGCAACGAAATACTTATATGAGTTGACATTATATCAAATATTCTCGAATAAACAAATTTTGCATGAATTAATCCAATCAAGGAAGAAAAGAGGCCTTGTTAATTTAGGAGGAAGAATTTCCACATTTCTCTTTGGTACTTTAGATGATGTAGATGAAACTCTCTATCAGGAGTATTTTCAAACATTACGAAATTATTCAGATACCATGAAGATATATTAAAATAGATATGCATATTGAAATCGATATCTGATAGATTTTTCAATCAAACCAATAAAATGATAAAACAAATAGATGAATTCATGAAATTACAGCAAATTTTAGATAAAGTTCTTCTTCTACAGTTTGAGCAGAACAAAATATCCAGAATTCTTTCAGAAATAAATACAGCTGTTAGTTTTGCTAGATTTCATTTACTACATGAGTCAATATTAACTTTGAATTATTTCAGGAATTATATTCAGGATGATAATTTATTGAAAAATTTAGTCTACTTGAAAGATTTTTAATCAGTCTGTTTCAAATCAGTAAAAGTTGAAAAATCACAGATTATATTTGTTATAAAAATGCCTTTGGTAAACCCTAATCCCTATGACCTGAATTGAAATTCGTTCTCTTCCTAAATGCCTACCGAATAAATCAACCGAATTATTTACTCGTCCGACAAGAAGAAATCATATGGTCCCTATATAAAGAATGCCAGCAAGTGGAAAAGTGGATGCTGTGCCCCCAAGACAAACTAGTGAAACCACCTTTATGTTTGAGTGCATTTGTGCATTTGATTGTTTAAAATTCACAATTGTTACCTAATGGACAATACTTATCCTTGTTCAATGATATTTTGGAAGAAAACTGTTCAGGACGTGTATCATATGAACATGAACCCAAGAAAATTTTGTTAATCGAAAGTATTTGCATAATATCCAATGGATTGCAAACATTTCAATTATCTGAGGTTGATAATTTATATCATGAATTCCATCTGGATAATTCGAATATTTCACAAATTCAAGATTTAATTTCAGAGCCTTCGAATTCAACAAACATTTTAAATTTAAAATTGTATGAATAGAACTTACACCCCAATCACATTTCAACCCTTCATTTCATTCTATTAATGATATGTTTAATCATGATTTTCTTTATAATGTATAAGATTTTTATTATAAAATTTCGGAGGATGGTAGATAAACAGAGTTCAAACATTGAGATTGAACTCAGTTCAATAAAAGGTGGAGATAATATACAGAGTGTTTCATTGGTAACTGTACATACGTTAACCTGAGGTCGAGCTACCCAAGACGAGTCCAAAAAACCTATATGTGATAGGTCTAATCAACTTCATAGCCGAGATACAGGGTGATTTATGTATTCATCAATATTTTCAATTGCTTATAACTTTTGAAGAATTCAGTATAATCGATTGATATTTGGAACGTAAAACATACTTCCATGGGTGAATGGATTTATCTTTGAGTTGATCAGAAAATCCAGGTCCGTATCAGAATAATATGGCCCTTTTCGCAAGCTGAGATTCAATATGAAGGAATATTGGAATTTTATTAAAATATTCGGAAAGAGCAGAAAATTTTCGATGGGGATCAGTAGATTTCAGTGTCCCGCACGTCGTTTGACCCATCAAAAATTTTGTCTAAAGATTTAATTCGATAGTGAAATTTCACTTACTCCAGAATAATGTCGTACATTGAGATTGAATTCGAAAAATTTTGGGTTGGACTGATGGAATATTTGTATTTTTTTTTCATATTCTAATGAATAATTTCAAGAATTTTTCAGAAAAATATGGATTTTGATTCAGTTATGCAAAATGATCAACAGTCAGTTAATAAATAAACAAATGAGTAAACAAGTAAAACATTTGAAAGAAATCATAAAAGTTGCTCAAAAGTGCCACTGATTTGCTCCATGTACATTCTTGCTTTTCTCAAATCGATCATTATAAATTCCACACAATACATTAATTGAAAATTTGTACTGGGATTTCATGTAGCTGACTGTGTGTGGATTTTCTTCCGCCCATGAAGAGCCATATTTCAGAGGGATGGAGTCTTCAATTTGAGGAATTTTCATCGATGGGCTAAATAAAATCCACATGTAGTCTTGTTTACTCATTTGTTTAGTTATTTTTTCACCATTCATCATTTAGAATAAATTATTCAAAATCAATATTTTTCTGGAAAATTCTTGAAATTATTCATTAGAATATGAAGAAAATACAATTGTTCCATCAGCCCAACACACAATTTTTCGAATTGAATCTCAATGTAAGACATTATTGTGAAGTGATTGGAATTTTACTATCGAATTAAATCTTTAGACAAACATTTTGATGGGTCAAACGACGTGCGGGACACTGAAATCTACTGATGCCTATCGAAAATTTTCTGCTCTTTCCGAATATTTTGATAAAATTCCAATATTCCTCCATACAGGGTGTTGAATCTCAGCTTGCGAAAAGGGCCATATTTTTCTGATACGGACCTGGATTTTCTGATCAATTCAAATATGAATTGATTCAACCATGGAAGTGTGTTTTACGTTCCAAATATCAATCGATTATACTGGATAGTTCAAAAGTTATAAGCAATTGAAAATATTGATGAATACATAAATCACCCTGTATCTCGGCAATGAAGTTAATTAGACCTATCACATATATGTTTTTTGGACTCGTCCAGGGTAGCTCTCCCTCAGGTTAACGTATAAACATTCACCAATGAAACACCCTGTATAATTATACACCATGTTATTCCTAAGATGTAATCATAGACGATGTAACTCCGAAAGACGGTGACCATGAACACCGAAAGCTTACTAGACATAATTACTTTATAAAAGCTTGTAGAACAATGTGAAACATGAGTTAGTAGATAGATAGATTTGATCTCGTATTTGAATAAAGCTCATTTTTAGTCTTCACGTGTTTGTTTTTAAAAACGGTTTTTTGAATTGAAAAAATATATTTATATACAGGGTGTTTCATTGGTAAATGTACATACGTTAACCTGAGGTAGAGCTACCCTAGACGAGTCCAAAAAACCTATATGTGATAGGTCTAATCAACTTCATATCCGAGATACAGGGTGATTTATGTATTCGCCAATATTTTCAATTGCTTATATCTTTGGAACCATCAAGTATAATCAATTGATATTTGGAACGTAAAACACATTTTCATAGGTGAATCGATTCATCTTTGAAATGATCCAAAAATCCTGGTCCGTATTAGAAAAATATAGAACTTTTTGCAAGCTGAGATTCAACACCCTGTATGACGGAATATTGGAATTTGATGAAAATATTCGGAAAAATCAGAAAATCGATGAGAATCAGTACATTTCGGTATCCCGCACGACATTTGACCCATCCAAATTTTTGTCGAAAGATTTAATTCTATAGTGAAATTCCACTTACTACACAAAAATGTCGCTCATTGAAATTGAATTCGAAAAATTGTCTGTTGGACTGATGGCGAATTTGTATTTTTTTCCTATTTTAATGAAAAGTTTCAAGAACTGTTCAGAAAATTATGGATTTTGAATATTTCATTCAAAATGATCAACAGTGAGAAAATAATTAAACAAATGAGTAAAGAAGACTGCATGTGGACTTTATTTGGCCCATCGATACAGATTCCTCAAATTAAAGACTCCATCCCTCAGAAATATGGCTCATGGTCACAGGAACCAAACACTTACAGTCGAACAACATATCAAAATATCAATTTGTGTTGAATCCCACTAGTTTTTATTCAAGTATGCTACAACAATATTATGACATAAATTATGCTGGAATGTATTTCCAGCATGATGGGGCTCCAACTCTTTTTAGAGTTATTGTCAGGAAATGTTTGGAGAATAACTTTCCAAATATGTGGATGGCCAGAGGTGGACCGCATGCATGGCCCCCTAGATCAACAGATTTCAACCCTATCGATTATTTCGTTTGAGGATATTTGAAGTCTTATGTGTCAGTGTCTGAGATTGGAAGTGGGCATATTCTCCTACAACGTTTCGGAGTTGCCCGCAATAAGATCCGTAATGATCCAGAAATTATCAAAAAGGCTATTAGACATAATTTGAAAAGAGTAAGAATATGCATCGGAAAAAACAATGGCACTTTTGAGCAAATTTTATTATTTCTTTGAAATGTTTCACTTGTTTACTCATTTTTCTATTCATTTTCTCACTGTTGATCATTTTGAATAAATTATTCAAAATCCATATTTTTCTGAAACATTCTTGAAATTATTCATTAGAGTATGAAAGAAAAATATGAATTTTCCATCAGTCCAACAGACAATTTTTCCGATTCAATTTCAAAGTACAACATTTTTGTGAAGTAATTGGAATTTCACTATCGAATTAAATCTTTCGACAAAAATTTGGATAGGTCAAATGTTGTGCGGGACAATGAAATGTACTGATTCACATCGAACATTTTTTACTTCTTTCGAATATGTCAATATAATTCCAATATTCCGTCATACAGGGTGTTGAATCTCAGCTTGCAAAAAGTCCAATTTCTTTCTAATACGGACCTGGATTTTTTGATCATTTCAAAGATGAATCGATTCAACCATGGAAGTGTGTTTTTACGTTCCAAATTTCAATTGATTATACTGGATGGTTCAGAAGTTATGAGCAATTGAAAATATTGACAAATACACAAATTACCCGGTATTTCGGCTATGAAGATGATTAGACCTATCACTTATAGGTTTTTTAGACTCGTCTAGGGTAGCTCTACCTCAGGTTAACGTATGTACATTAACCAATGAAACACCCTGTATATGCCAACAAGAAATAAAGGGTTACGGAATAAATAACTTGACTAATCAATGATCTTCTCTTTTATTCCATACGTCAACGTTACGGTCCGGATTGGGACCTTCTTCAGGACTCTACAATGAAAAACATCAAACATGAAAAAAACATCCACCTTTTACAAGGCCGAAACTCACCGGAAAATAGAGGTTACAAGTATTAAAAAAAATAACAACTTGAATAAGGAACAAGTAAGAATACTCAAGGCAACGACAATTGGTCAGGTGTTCAATCCACCCAAAAACACAATAAACAAACTTATATGCTGATCTTTTTTCGACAATTTGAAAACATTAATAATACGACAATGCGACGCTTCACAACAAATTTCATAGGTTAAAATCACAGAAAACAAATTTCATAGGTTACAATCACAGAAAACAGTCAGGTGTTGGCTGTCCCACCGACCGTTGAAACGACAGAGCTCCCATTATTTTGTGGCCTGAGCAATCCCCTCTCACTGGACAGCTGGTCAAAATTCAGCAAATACGAATAAATGATACTGATTTTCTCGATGTCCTTTCTGTAATTCATAGAATTGTGATGACGCTACTTGTGACACAGTTTCACTGGTTTTGTCCTTGATGATCACTTAAAATTAAGATTATTATTATTGTCATTATTTTACCTCTGCCATAGTAATTCAATCTGAATAATTGATTTTTCGATATAAATCCTCGAAGTTTCTTGATATAGTGGATAAAATACAAGAGATGGAAGTGAAAATCAATCCTGATTTGATATCGATCATGGTACTTAACAGTTTGCTAAGAAGTTTCGAGAATTTCGGGTATGCGATAGAGTCGCTAGTTGAACTGCCAGCACCTGATGTTCGTCGTTTGAAGATCATCGAAGAAGATGATGCGAGGGAAAACGAGTCGCGCAGTACCATTGAAAATGATATGTAGGTATGCCAAGAAGTATCTGAAATTTGGGCATCGAAGTCAGAAAAAGGATAAAAAGCATCTATCCATTTGTGAGTCAAGTTTCAGTAAGGACAGTTGAAAATCTTCAGAGTAAACAAAAAAGAATGAAAGTCGACTCCTTCCTACAAAATGCACCGAAGGTTAAGTGTTTTCAAAGTCGGTTCTTAGAATAATAATACGGAGTGTAGCATGGAAAATGAGGCGTCATCTCACCAATGTGAAGAACTCGATAAATTCGCGAAGATTAGAGACAATAAACTTTTTGATTCGAATTTTCCAAACAATTCATCTGCAGATACCGTGTCATTGTTGCTGACGTTTTTGATGGAAACTTTTTTTTGAAGCATGTTGTTCATGTTCCAGACTCATGAACCATCATTTGCCAAAATAATCCCAATCTCTAATTTTTATTTCGAATAGATAATGATTTCTACTCGATACGCAGAGAAACTTTAAACTACTGAAATATTACAACTCATTCACTCTGATGTGTGTAGACTATTGTGGGACGGGTTCAACAATAGAGCTAATTATTTCATTGAATTCATTGAGGACCAATCGAAATGGCGTGAATTGAGATTCCTTAGATTTCAAACTACCAAGGATATCTTAGCTCTTGTTAAAAATCAAAAAAATTTGAAAGTAAAATGCATGCAAACCGAAATGAGGAGAGTATACAAGTAGGTGTTCGAAATTCTTATGAAGAATTCAGAAGATTGATCATTCAATTTACCTCGAAACAAAATGGTATAGCTGAAAGGTAGAATCGACCTCCCATTCTGATTCGTGTTTTAATTATATATATTGTCATGGAAATCCAAAAATGAAAAATAAATTCAAATTATATCACCAAAATTCAAGAATTTTCTTTTAACAGCGTATAAATTATAGTAAAATGAATTTTTTTTTAAGAGAGGATTCAGAATAATTTAATAGTTACCATAGAAAATTGTTGTAAGATAATTAGAATTAAGCAAGCGGATTGATTTTGACAATTGTAAGAAATGTCATGATAGAAATTTTTTGTTTGAATTGTATGATTGAAATTAAGATTTGAAAACGATAAATTATCAAAGATTTATACAGCCTGACATCAGTAAGTTGTTGATTTGGAGATACTGGAATCAAGTTGCAGTTCATTCATTGCTGATTTCACTGTTTAGAAGAGAACTGTGAGATAAAATTGTCTCAACAGCTCATACCAGAAATATTAGTGGAACCAGAGGCAATAGATCTTATAGGATCAATTACTGAATTCAAAGATATTCTCTACGAAACAGAGGAGAAATTTGAAGCATGCAATTTTATGAACTATATTTAGAGAAAACTGTTCACTGTGAGTTTTAATTTTATATCTTGTTCGATAGGCGTCATAATTTAGAATTTTATAACATTTTTAGAATTAGTTTATTGAATTTAAATAATAAGTTGTTGTTAACAAAAATTATTTCATTTGTACACCTTGAGAATCCTCATTGAAAAAGAGTCGCGGGAAAAATAAAAGAAAAATTAAAATACAAAATTATTTTCAATATTGTTAGTGGTTCTCTCTTAAAAATTTGAATAATAAAATGTAAAATTATTAATATCGAAAAATTGAACCATAACAAATTTGGCGCCCAACGCGTGGCTTGAACAAGGTGAATAATTTGAGTTTATACAACAGATTTATTATAATATTTTTTCGATAATTTTTTTTTATAATTAGCATTTGTTTTTCAACATGGAAACTTGTAACGGCGTTTTTCTCCGGTTGAGAAAAATCGCCTTCAACCTGATTTACGAATGAACTCGGGCGCCAATTGCGATAGGTTTTATAAGGTCGCAATACCTTATGACACTTACTGAGTCCAAACTCGGGTAGCTTTGATACAGTTGGAGACAGAGTTCGACCCAATCTGCGGTGGTAGCGATTGGCAAGTGTCGATTTCTTAGGCCGGCGAGAAGGAGGAGGCTATTGAGGTAATAAATGAAATTCACTCTAATAGTATGTCCGATTATGGACACTATAATATCTAATTTGTCAAATTGTTACACCCCAAATGTCGCAACCAGTACGAAAAACAACAATAATAATCGTTTCGACGTAGTCTTATGATCAACAAAACAAATAATTCTCAGTTTAAAGATCAAACAAAAAATATAACTCTCAATATCAAAATATATACAATGGGTTGGCGGCAAGCGGACGAGGTATGAGTGAGGCGAGCGATCAGCAGTTATTATATTAGCAGGCAATAAGCAGAGCAAATGTAGAAAGCGATGATAAGCGTGGTCAAAATGCGAACAAGTGTGAAAGCATACAAAATGGTAATAAAACAACAGTTCACAGTCCAGAGTTTCGGCGAGATGATACCCTAACCTGTGTTCCGCGAAATCGGGATTACTTAAGTTCAGTGACCGCACGGCGCTGCCCAAGCAACGGCTAAACAAACCGGTGTTGAAGTAAGTCAAGACTGAAACCAAGTCAAGACAACGTATACTGCCGTGTAATCAATCAGTAAACTCGGAGCTTAATTGGCGCATCCACCAAAACAACTTTGATCAGTGCCAGCACGGCGCTGCCTAATAGTAGCTGAACCAACCGGGGTTGATGTAAGTCAAGACTGAAACCAAGTCCAGACGACGTATACTGCCGTGTAATCAATCAGTAAACTCGGAGCTTAATTGGCGCATCCACCAAAACAACTTTGATCAGTGCCAGCACGGCGCTGCCTAATAGTAGCTGAACCAACCGGGGTTGATGTAAGTCAAGACTGAAACCAAGTCCAGACGAAGTATATTATCATGTAATCAATAAGTAGACTCGAAGTTTAAATAGCGCATCTACCCAAAACAATTCTTGGTCGGGGAATTTTATACAAAGGGGTCCACGGAGAGGAAGCTGAAACAAGCAAGGGGCGTATCCACCACAATATTACTGTGGAGTGGGATATTGACAAAACTTAAACCTTGTTCGGGGAACTATAAGCAAGGCCACCAACGGTGGAGAAAAAGAAACTTGAAATATGGTTGTCACTTCTCGGAGATTCGGAGTTGGGACAACTTAACAAGGGATATAAACCCCTTTCCTCGAAGTATAAAGTCCTTCAGGCATTACTCATAAGATCAAACCGCAATGAGCAATGGACGTCAGAACTTCACTCGAGGGGCATTGAAGCACCGACGCGATACTTCACGCTGCCAGGGTATACTAGTTATTCGATGGGGTTGAGATTTCAATTACTGGACGTATGCCACCTATCGTGGGTCGGTCCGGACATGTGGTGAAATATTCCCCCACAAGAAACTTTAATCGGAAAAAAAAACAGACCACCAATGGTGGAAAAATTAACACTTGGACGAGGGTTGCCACTGCAATGAATCTCGGACTTGTGGCAACTTACTAAAGGATATTGACCCCTTTCCTCGAAGTATAAAGTCCTTCAGGCATTACTCATAAGATCAAACCGCAATGAGCAATGGACGTCAGAACTTCACTCGAGGGGCATTGAAGCACCGACGCGGTACTTCACGCTGCCAGGGTATACTACTTATTCGGTGGGGTTAAGATTTCAATTACAGGACCTCTGCCACCTATCGTGGATCGGTCTGGACATGTGGTGAAATATTCACCCAAAAGGAACTTTAGTCAGAGAATGAAAAAGGCAAGACCACCGATGGTGGAAAAATTAAAACTTGGACGAGGGTTGCCACTGCAATGAATTTCGGACTTGTGGCAACTTACTAAAGGATATCGACCCCTTTCCTCGAAGTATAAAGTCCTTCAGGCATCACTCATAAGATCAAACCGCAATGAGCAATGGACGTCAGAACTTCACTCGAGGGGCATTGAAGCACCGACGCGGTACTTCACGCTGCCAGGGTATACTACTTATTCGATGGAGTTGAGATTCCACTTACTGGAACCAAAGCCAGAATGAATGCAAACGAAGTCTATCAAGGGGCTTGGTTATCTACAAAAATTGTAACAGCTTCGAATTCCCCGTCGGACCAAATCTCGGATACTCTAAGGTGATAATGACTTAGCTAAATTGTCCCTTGGGACTGAGGATAAAAAAAATAAAAGTTACAGAATTTACAAGTAACGATCACGGAACACAGGAAGAATAATCTACGGTTAAAAATGAACTCAGGTTAATACGGAAATACAGCTCACCAGCTCTAGGACTTTCCTGTACGGGCAGCACACACTGCACAAGCGTTGACACACTTCCAACAGCACAAAACGGCTTAGAGTCAATTTCTCGATTTTACGATAACCCCGAACGAAAGTCGGTAATTATCCCAAGCGCAACACGATCTCGAGCGGCTTTTCTAGTCGAGAAAATTATTCACTTGTTCTATCAGCAATTTATAACGAAGTTTCTCACGACGAATAATTCTGATAATAACGCTTTTCACCAATATTAGTCACGCCGGCTAAATTGGAATTCTCAATTCCGTCCCATTCCTCCTTTTATAAGGTCGGTTTGATGGGGGTAATTCGTACCTTCGAAAACGGCGTCGTTTTCCAAAAAAACTCCCAGTCAACATACGAAAACTCGCTTCTGCAAGCGTTATCTCTTCCGCGATGAAATACTAGAGTTTTTCTACATAGGCTCGGATTTTAATTGATCGCGTTAAATTCGCCTCATATGCGACATGAAAATTATTCCGACAAATTTTCTCAAAATCCCGGCCGATTATACCGGGTGACTCATGAAACTTCCTGACGTGGAATGAGGATTTATCTGAGTAAAATCTCCAGAAATCGACGTAAAGCATACAGGGTGGCCCATATGTCCTCGTATTCAGAAATATTGAACAATTTCCCCACATTTTCTACAAAAATTTACGTGAATGATACCGGCCGATCTAGTAACGAAATTCACTTCGTTACACACCCCCTCTACTTTCCCAAAAAAAAACGAAAGTTTTTTTTTTTTCTCACCTCCGCCTGCCGCCGCGTTATTTACAACATTTCTATGGGCACACCGCCAGGATCATTCCCTGACGGAGTTCGAATGGCCAAGGTTGGGCATTCGCCCCCGGCCGCAGAAGCTCGCATTGGATCCCCAGTGATCTGACCTTGGGTCGGTTGCTCCGGATTTCCTGGACGGTGGCTATCCCGTCTGGTGGGGCTCCTTGCGATAAACTGGTTCCTATTCTGGTCCCATGGGGGGCCCTTTTCGGACATGGGCATTCTCTAGACATGACGCCCAAGCGACCGCAACGTGAACAGAACAAGCGGGCGACGTTCTTGCAGTCTTTCCTGGGGTGGCCTGACAGGCCGCATCTCCAGCAGGCTCCTTCTACCAATTGTATGTATTGAGGGGCCTTCCTCTTCGGCATCCCGGTAGTTCCCTTCCGGGTCCGCTTCCGTTGGGTGTTCTTCGTCCTCTTGAGTGGTTCGGGTCGTACTGAGGGCGGAGTCTGAGTTCCCCTTGGTCCTTGGGGTTGGCTGGTCCCGGTTCTCCCTACGCGTGAGGGTCCTCCACGTCGTGGGCGTTTCCTAGTAGGGTTGCTAGGCACCTCCTTTGGTATGGGTCTCTCGGTTGGTTCGGTACGGTTCGGTGTGGATGTAGACGGTTCCTTGGCTGCTACTTCTCGACGTCCTTCCTTCCAGTAGTCGAACTCTTCTTCCACCAACTCGTCGAAGCTGGCCGGTATGGACTCTATCAGCCCGGCATCGATGAGATCCCATTCTTCTCTAGACATTCCTACTCTGAAATCAACCGAATAAGTAATCGTTCGCATTGACTTTTCTGAGACCAACGATGACCTGCTCCGGGAGCAAACTGGCGGACGGACGGCCTTATCCACGGGGTAACACGGACGGTTAATACGGATATACCAACGGATTATGTATGCTTTTCACCTGACCCTCGCGAATTTTCCGCGACTATGGGCTGCTCATTGCTCGATTCACTCTCGTGAAAGGGTTTCAAATCTTTCACGTGGATATGGCGAAGGTATTTACCCGACGCGTCTCGCAAATCATACACTACGGGAGATATTACCTTGGTAATGGTATAAGGTCCTGAATATTTGGGCGCTAACTTAGACGCGAAACCGTCTGCCGCCGACGACAGCGGATGTTCCCGGCGCAAGACTTTATCCCCTATCCGGCATGACCATGCTCTCCTACGGAGGTTATAATACCGACTCTGTTGGTTGAAAGCTCGGGCCAACTGGAGTCTTACAAACTCCCGCGTCTCCTTGAGTCGCTGAATACGGTTTGCGTAGTGGTCTACCTCTGGGACGGGTGGTTCTTCGGTTTGCTCTTCTGAGCCCTCTTCTGTACCTGTCAGCCGACTGCTAGTTTCTGGGGAGTGGACCTCCCGGCCGAAATTCAGGAATGCCGGGGTGAACCCGGTAGATTCATGTTTGGCTGAGTTCGCCGCGAAAGCCAATTCTCCTATGCGCTCATCCCAGGAGCGATGGTCTTGCTCGCAAAACTGCGCGATCATTGTCTTTATAGTTCTGTTGGCTCTTTCTACTGGATTGCACTGCGGTGAGTAGACCGGAGCAAATCTATGACGGATACCCAAACTCTTCAGGTTTCCTTTAAACAGACGGCCATCATATTGTGAACCATTGTCACTGATCACGGTCTTCGGACATCCAAACTTCAGCACTACTAAATCGTAAAATGCCTGGAATACTCCCTTACCCGTTGCGGTACGAAGGGGTTTACACTCGATCCATTTCGAAAAGCGATCTTGAAACATCACCAGGAACGTATTACCTTTCTTCGAACGGGGTAACGGGCCGATCAGGTCTGTGCTGACGGTATTCCACGGTTCACTGATCTGGTACGGTTGCATCTTTCCCGGGGGCTTCTGTTGGGAAACTTTATACCTCTGACATCGCGGGCACCTGCGTACATATTGAGCCGCTTCACGAAACATCCCTGGCCAGTAATAGCTTTGGGCCACTCGGGATATGGTCTTTGCGACTCCTAAGTGACCAGCCAATGGCTCGTCGTGGTTTTCTCGCAGAATTGACTGTCGATCCTCGGTTGGAACGCACAATTTCCACGGTGTTCCCATCTCGGGTTCGGTGAAGTCGTCAGCGCTCCAGAAGTGCCTGTACAGCCTTCCCTCCTGTATTCGATAATCAGGGAAGTCAACGGGTTCCTTCGAGACTTCCTGGTATTTCTTGACGTACCACGGGCATAAGATCGGATTTTCGGTCACACAGACCTGTTCTTCGGACGGTAGCGGATCTCGGGACAAAGCGTCTGCCACTCGGTTCAAAGCGCCCTTCCTGTATTTGATCTCGAAATCATACTGCTGCAGGAAGACGCTCCATCTTGCAATCCGTCCCGATGGGGATTTAATGGATTGCAACCAGCGCAAGCTCATGTGGTCGGTTATCACGGTAAAACGGTACCCTTCCAGATACGGTCTCATCTTATTGATGGCCCATACGATCGCCAAACACTCCTTCTCGGTCACCGAGTAATTCTTCTCGGCACCATTCAAGGTACGACTGGCGTAAGCGATTACTCTTTCGCGTCCATCCAGGGCCTGCGTCAGGGCTGCTCCGAGGCCGTGCTCGGAGGCGTCGGTCTGGAGGGTAAACGGTTGGGAAAAGTCCGGACAGGCCAGCACTGGTGACTCCGTGAGTTTCCTCTTCAGTGCCTCAAACGCCTGTTGCTGTTCCCCTTCCCATTTCCACCTTTGCTTCTTCTTCAACAGTCCTGTGAGTGGGGTGACTATCTTTGTAAAATCTTCCACAAATCTACGGTACCAACTTGCTACTCCTAAGAATCGGCGAACTTCGCGGACGTTCTTCGGCGGTTGCATGGAATTGACGGCCTCAATTTTGTCTGGGTCGGTCGCAATCCCGTCTTGGGTGATCACATGACCCAAATATTTGAGGGAACTCCGGACGAACTCGCATTTATCCGGATTGATCTTCAGGTTCGCCTCCCGGAGTCGACGGAATACTACTCTTAGGTTTTCCAGATGTTCCTCGAAAGTTTCTCCCAGGACCACTATGTCATCTAGATAGGCAAAGGCGATTGGGTCCAACTCAGGACCTATGACACGGTCCAAGAGCCTCTGGAATGTGGCCCCGGCGGAATGAAGGCCAAACGGCATAACTTTAAACTGGAACAAACCCCTTCCAGACACGGCAAAAGCGGTAACCGGTTTACTCTCTTCGGTGAGGGGAATCTGCCAATATCCTTGCCTTAAGTCCAACGTAGAAATATATTTTGCTCGTCTCAACTTGTCCAATATTCCGGCAATATACGGCAAAGGGTATGCATCTTTCACTGAGACTTCATTAACCGCCCGGAAATCGATGCAAAACCGGGGTTTTCCGTTCGCCTTCTTCACAATTACGACGCAAGAACTCCACGGTGACCTCGAAGGTTCGATAATACCCTCTTTCAGCATTCGGTCCACCTCTTGATCCATAATTTCCTGCATCTTCGGGTTACACGGACGGTATCTTTGCTTGATCGGTATGGTTCCAGGTTTGACCCTGATCTCGTGCTGAGTCATATCGGTCAGACCTCTTACCTCTTCAAAGTCTGCCAGTTCCTCCTTCAGAAACCTTTGGAGTACTCGTTCTTTCTCTCGGTCCGAGGAACTGATTGATGAGTTGTGCGGCGTAACGGGTGGTGACA
The DNA here is from genome assembly GCA_963966015.1 of Aphidecta obliterata. NCBI lineage: Eukaryota > Metazoa > Arthropoda > Insecta > Coleoptera > Coccinellidae > Aphidecta > Aphidecta obliterata. Next base: position 4,197,224 of record OZ014430.1, on the reverse strand, counting down.
CGGATCTCTCCAACAACTCTCCTCTCAGGAAACATTGAGAGGTACGGAGGTCAATCCTGAAATCGTGGGAAGCCAACAGGTCCATTCCCAGGATCAAATCGACCGGTAAACGGGGTACCAGGTACAGTCGGGGCCTGATCTTCTCCCTCCCGAACTGTATCATGGGCTCGTACACCTCTCCAACGGTGACTGAACTTCCATCGGCCACTGTGGCCGTCATGTCAGCTATTTCGGACGGATACACTTTCATTCTCCGGCAAACCTCGGCTGCGTTGTTGCTCAGAAATGACTTCGATGCTCCGGTATCCAGCAGGGCTTTTGTGGGTCGTTCTCCAATCCAGACGGTGATGATTGGCCGGTTATCCTGTGTGCAGGCTGGTTGTTTAATTGGGGATGCGGTTGAGCGGAACTGTCTCTTCCCCATGAGACGGCTCCTTTCTAGTTTTCCGAACAACGACAATCTCGGGACATCACGTCTTGTCTCCCGCATCGAGAGCAAAACAACCTCGGCGCTGATGGGCACTCTCTCTTGAAGTGTCCGGTCTTCCCACAACGCCAGCACTGGATGCCGCCCAACCTGGTATCCTCAAAACGAACGGCCCTATCGCGCGGTGGTGACTCCTCCACTTTAGCTGGCGCTGGGTTCGGTTGTCGGTTTGTCGTACCGGTCTGAACGGGGGGCGGTGGTCTCGGCATATTCACGGTCGGTTTGATGACTTCCGGCACCTTTGGTGGCGAATACTGGACGGTCATAGTCTGGGTTTTCCGGCGGGAATTTTCGTACACCAAATGAGGGTCGTCGATCAAACCTTTGTTTGTTGGAGGTGGAGTGTATTGGTCCACGTGCCACTGGACCAACTCAAACCTCTTTCCTCGGGCCAAAAGCTCGGTGTAACATCTGGTCTCCTGGAACGCCAGAGCTTTCTGCATGGCTGGTAACAGTCGCTTCCTGATCATGTTCACCTGCTCTTCCTCAGGAGGTCTTTTGGTGGTCAGCTTCAGGAAGAGGTTTTGCATCCTGGTGACGAAAAGCAGCAGCTTTTCGCCTTCTCCTTGAGTTCGTTTCCTTATCTCTTCTAGGAGGGTTTCCTCGTAATCCAGGGGAAGGAAAGCTTCACGAAGCTGTTCTTTGAAGTCCTCCCAATCCCTGAACGAACCTCTTCTAGGGATGTACCAATCCCTAGCGTCCTTTCGCAACAATTCGAAGATCGACTCGAAGAGGCACTGACGAGTAATCCTCCGAGTGTCTGCTAGTTGTTCCACCTCCTGCAGGAAAGCATCGACGCTGGTCGCTCCGTCGAAACAAACGTTCCATTTGTATACTGGTACGGACGGCGGATGGTTGAACGATCTATCGGTCCGGGTCCAGTTGACTGGTCCAGTTTGACCCTGATCGACCTCACTCAATCCACTTGAGCCAGCTTGGTCACCTGTGAAAATCGTACTCTGCCTGTTCGCTCTTGACTCCTTTGGTTCTAAAAGTGGGAACGCGATTCTTCGAGTGGACTCTGCCACTGCCGGACGACTTCTTGGTGTAGGAGACTCGTATGATCCATTTCTACTTGTACCCCACGGCACTGTGAAGTTTAGTCGTTGGCGGACGGCTTCACAGACCCGGTTATGCAACCTCTGGAAGAAACTTAAAGTAAAACCTCCTGCAGGGATCTCTGGTTGCAGAACCCGGGTTTGGTTCCGCTGGGTTCGGTTGAGGTGTGTCTGGTTCAGTAGTGTGCGGCTCCTGGACATTATTGGCTCCCTGGAGACGTTAGGAGTTCCTTCCATATCGCCTGCGACGGTGTGGGTCCCTTCGGGATGCGAGACTTGTTGGCTCCCCGGTGAAGAATCCTCAAAAGAGATCAACGGCCAATCTCCCTCGGGTTGGGAGGTTTCCCTCCTCTGAAGGCGTCCTGCGTCTTCGGCAACATCCTCCAACGGAGCGTTCAACTCCGACTTCGCTCCGGCCAGGATCACGGCGTCCTTCAGCATCTCTTCTGTCTGCTTCCATAATTCGGACAGTTCGTCGGTTTTATCCTGTTCTTCCACGGTAGTTGGTCGCATTTGACCGAGACGGTGCTTGAGGTGGGTGAGTCGGCTCCTGATACGCGATTCTTCGTTTATGGCGTTATCCTCATCGAAATCCTGGACCTGTTCCACCAAACTCCTCAGGATTCGACCAGCCTCACCTAATTCCTCTTCCATGTCCCTCTCTCTCGGACAGAACCGCACGTTCTGCGCTAAAACCTTCCGCAGCTCCATACGGTTCTCCTGGACGGTCCTGCCGGCCGGACGGCCGCGAGCTTCCAACTCCCATATCAGCTCGTCCGCTCTCAATCGGTTAACCTCCATACTCCTCTCTCTCAATAATCTACAATACCGGAAAGGCCTCTTTGACCTGTATTCTTCACAAGAAAATCTGTCCCTGCTCGGGCGCCAATTTGTAACGGCGTTTTTCTCCGGTTGAGAAAAATCGCCTTCAACCTGATTTACGAATGAACTCGGGCGCCAATTGCGATAGGTTTTATAAGGTCGCAATACCTTATGACACTTACTGAGTCCAAACTCGGGTAGCTTTGATACAGTTGGAGACAGAGTTCGACCCAATCTGCGGTGGTAGCGATTGGCAAGTGTCGATTTCTTAGGCCGGCGAGAAGGAGGAGGCTATTGAGGTAATAAATGAAATTCACTCTAATAGTATGTCCGATTATGGACACTATAATATCTAATTTGTCAAATTGTTACACCCCAAATGTCGCAACCAGTACGAAAAACAACAATAATAATCGTTTCGACGTAGTCTTATGATCAACAAAACAAATAATTCTCAGTTTAAAGATCAAACAAAAAATATAACTCTCAATATCAAAATATATACAATGGGTTGGCGGCAAGCGGACGAGGTATGAGTGAGGCGAGCGATCAGCAGTTATTATATTAGCAGGCAATAAGCAGAGCAAATGTAGAAAGCGATGATAAGCGTGGTCAAAATGCGAACAAGTGTGAAAGCATACAAAATGGTAATAAAACAACAGTTCACAGTCCAGAGTTTCGGCGAGATGATACCCTAACCTGTGTTCCGCGAAATCGGGATTACTTAAGTTCAGTGACCGCACGGCGCTGCCCAAGCAACGGCTAAACAAACCGGTGTTGAAGTAAGTCAAGACTGAAACCAAGTCAAGACAACGTATACTGCCGTGTAATCAATCAGTAAACTCGGAGCTTAATTGGCGCATCCACCAAAACAACTTTGATCAGTGCCAGCACGGCGCTGCCTAATAGTAGCTGAACCAACCGGGGTTGATGTAAGTCAAGACTGAAACCAAGTCCAGACGACGTATACTGCCGTGTAATCAATCAGTAAACTCGGAGCTTAATTGGCGCATCCACCAAAACAACTTTGATCAGTGCCAGCACGGCGCTGCCTAATAGTAGCTGAACCAACCGGGGTTGATGTAAGTCAAGACTGAAACCAAGTCCAGACGAAGTATATTATCATGTAATCAATAAGTAGACTCGAAGTTTAAATAGCGCATCTACCCAAAACAATTCTTGGTCGGGGAATTTTATACAAAGGGGTCCACGGAGAGGAAGCTGAAACAAGCAAGGGGCGTATCCACCACAATATTACTGTGGAGTGGGATATTGACAAAACTTAAACCTTGTTCGTGGAACTATAAGCAAGGCCACCAACGGTGGAGAAAAAGAAACTTGAAATATGGTTGTCACTTCTCGGAGATTCGGAGTTGGGACAACTTAACAAGGGATATAAACCCCTTTCCTCGAAGTATAAAGTCCTTCAGGCATTACTCATAAGATCAAACCGCAATGAGCAATGGACGTCAGAACTTCACTCGAGGGGCATTGAAGCACCGACGCGATACTTCACGCTGCCAGGGTATACTAGTTATTCGATGGGGTTGAGATTTCAATTACTGGACGTATGCCACCTATCGTGGGTCGGTCCGGACATGTGGTGAAATATTCCCCCACAAGAAACTTTAATCGGAAAAAAAAACAGACCACCAATGGTGGAAAAATTAACACTTGGACGAGGGTTGCCACTGCAATGAATCTCGGACTTGTGGCAACTTACTAAAGGATATTGACCCCTTTCCTCGAAGTATAAAGTCCTTCAGGCATTACTCATAAGATCAAACCGCAATGAGCAATGGACGTCAGAACTTCACTCGAGGGGCATTGAAGCACCGACGCGGTACTTCACGCTGCCAGGGTATACTACTTATTCGGTGGGGTTAAGATTTCAATTACAGGACCTCTGCCACCTATCGTGGATCGGTCTGGACATGTGGTGAAATATTCACCCAAAAGGAACTTTAGTCAGAGAATGAAAAAGGCAAGACCACCGATGGTGGAAAAATTAAAACTTGGACGAGGGTTGCCACTGCAATGAATTTCGGACTTGTGGCAACTTACTAAAGGATATCGACCCCTTTCCTCGAAGTATAAAGTCCTTCAGGCATCACTCATAAGATCAAACCGCAATGAGCAATGGACGTCAGAACTTCACTCGAGGGGCATTGAAGCACCGACGCGGTACTTCACGCTGCCAGGGTATACTACTTATTCGATGGAGTTGAGATTCCACTTACTGGAACCAAAGCCAGAATGAATGCAAACGAAGTCTATCAAGGGGCTTGGTTATCTACAAAAATTGTAACAGCTTCGAATTCCCCGTCGGACCAAATCTCGGATACTCTAAGGTGATAATGACTTAGCTAAATTGTCCCTTGGGACTGAGGATAAAAAAAATAAAAGTTACAGAATTTACAAGTAACGATCACGGAACACAGGAAGAATAATCTACGGTTAAAAATGAACTCAGGTTAATACGGAAATACAGCTCACCAGCTCTAGGACTTTCCTGTACGGGCAGCACACACTGCACAAGCGTTGACACACTTTGTAACGAAGTGAATTTCGTTACTAGATCGGCCGGTATCATTCACGTAAATTTTTGTAGAAAATTTGGGGAAATTGTTCAATATTTCTGAATACGAGGACATATGGGCCACCCTGTATGTTTTGCGTCGATTTCTGGAGATTTTACTCAGATAAATCCTCATTCCCCGTCAGGAAGTTTCATAAGTCACCCGGTATAATCGGCCGGGATTTGGAGAAAATTTGTCGGAATAATTTTCATGTCGCATATGAGGCGAATTTAACGCGATCAATTAAAATCCGAGCCTATGTAGAAAAACTCTAGTATTTCATCGCGGAAGAGATAACGCTTGCAGAAGCGAGTTTTCGTATGTTGACTGGGAGTTTTTTTGGAAAACGACGCCGTCTTCGAATGTCCGAATTACCCCCATCAAACCGACCTTATAAAAGGGGGAATGGGATGGAATTTAAGAATTCCGAATTAGCCGCCGTGTTTGACTATTAGAGATTTGTATTGAAATGCCGATTTATCTGCCGTGTTTAACACTGTTAAAAAGTTGTGTTAGAAAATTCCGATTAAGTCGCCGTGTTTGAGACTGTTAGAAAGTCGTAGTAGAAAATTCCAATTTAGCCGGCGAGACTAATATTGGTGAAAAGCGTTATTATCAGAATTATTCGTCGTGAGAAACTTCGTTATAAATTGCTGATAGAACAAGTGAATAATTTTCTCGACTAGAAAAGCCGCTCGAGATCGTGTTGCGCTTGGGATAATTACCGACTTTCGTTCGGGGTTATCGTAAAATCGAGAAATTGACTCTAAGCCGTTTTGTGCTGTTGGAAGTGTGTCAACGCTTGTGCAGTGTGTGCTGCCCGTACAGGAAAGTCCTAGAGCTGGTGAGCTGTATTTCCGTATTAACCTGAGTTCATTTTTAACCGTAGATTATTCTTCCTGTGTTCCGTGATCGTTACTTGTAAATTCTGTAACTTTTATTTTTTTTATCATCAGTCCCAAGAGACAATTTAGCTAAGTCATTATCACCTTAGATTATCCGAGATTTGGTCCGACGGGGAATTCGAAGCTGTTGAAATTTTTGTAGATAATCAAGCCCCTTGATAGACTTCGTTTGCATTCATTCTGGCTTTAGTTCCAGTAAGTGGAATCTTAACCCCACCGAATAAGTAGTATACCCTGGCAGCGTGAAGTACCGCGTCGGTGCTTCAATGCCCCTCGAGTGAAGTTCTGACGTCCATTGCTCATTGCGGTGTTATCTTATGAGTAATGCCTGAGGAATTTTATACTTCGAGGAAAGGGGTCGATATCCTTCAGTAAGTCACCACAAGCCCAAGTTTCATTGCGGTGGCAACCCTCGTCCAAGTTTTAATTTTTCCACCATTGGTGGTCTGGCCTTTTCTTTTCCCGATTAAAGAGTCTTGTGGGTGAATATTTCACCACATGTCAGGACCGACCCACGATAGGTGGCATACGTCCAGTAATTGAAATCTCAACTCCATCGAATAACTAGTATACCCTGGCAGCGTGAAGTACCGCGTCGGTGCTTCAATGCCCCTCGAGTGAAGTTCTGACGTCCATTGCTCATTGCGGTGTTATCTTATGAGTAATGCCTGAGGAACTTTATACTTCGAGGAAAGGGGTTTATATCCCTTGTTAAGTTGTCCCAACTCCGAATCTCCGAGAAGTGACAACCATATTTCAAGTTTCTTTTTCTCCACCGTTGGTGGCCTTGCTTATAGTTCCCCGAACAAGGTTTAAGTTTTGTCAATATCCCACTCCACAGTAATATTGTGGTGGATACGCCCCTTGCTTGTTTCAGCTTCTTCTCCGTGGACCCCTTTGTATAAAATTCCCCGACCAAGAATTGTTTTGGGTAGATGCGCTATTTAAACTTCGAGTTTACTTATTGATTACATGATAATATACTTCGTCTGGACTTGGTTTCAGTCTTGACTTACATCAACCCCGGTTGGTTCAGCTACTATTTAGGCAGCGCCGTGCTGTCGCTGATCAAAGTTGTTTTGGTGGATGCGCCAATTAAGCTCCGAGTTTACTGATTGATTACACGGCAGTATACGTTGTCTTGACTTGGTTTCAGTCTTGACTTACTTCAACACCGGTTTGTTTAGCCGTTGCTTGGGCAGCGCCGTGCTGTCACTGAACATAAGTAATCCCGATTTCGCGGAACACAGGTTAGGGTATCATCTCGCCGAAACTCTGGACTGTGAACTGTTGTTTTATTACCATTTTGTATGCTTTCACACTTGTTCGCATTTTGACCACGCTTATCATCGCTTTCTACATTTGCTCTGCTTATTGCCTGCTAATATAGTAACTGCTGATCGCTCGCCTCACTCATACCTCGTCCGCTTGCCGCCAACCCATTGTATATATTTTAATATTGAGAGTTATTTTTTTTGATCTTTAGACTGAGAATTATTTGTTTTGTTGATCATACGACTGCGTCGAAATTATTATTATTGTTGTCTTTCGTACTGGTTGCGACATTTGGGGTGTAACAATTTGACCAATTAGATATTATAGTGTCCATAATCGGACATACTATCAGAGTGAATTTCATTTATTACCTCAATAGCCTCCTCCTTCTCGCCGGCCAAAGAAATCGACACTTGCCAATCGCTACCACCTCAGATTGGGTCGAACTCTGTCTCCAACTGTATCAAAGCTACCCGAGTTTGGACTCAGTAAGTGTCATAAGGTATTGCGACCTTATAAAACCTATCGCAATTGGCGCCCGAGTTTATTCGTAAATCAGGTTGAAGGCGATTTTTCTCAACCGGAGAAAAACGCCGTTACAAATTGGCGCCCGAGCAGGGACCGATTTTCTTGTGAAGAATACAGGTCAAAGAGGCCTTTCCGGTATTGTAGATTATTGAGAGAGAGGAGTATGGAGGTTAACCGATTGAGAGCGGACGAGCTGATATGGGAGTTGGAAGCTCGCGGCCGTCCGGCCGGCAGGACCGTCCAGGAGAACCGTATGGAGCTGCGGAAGGTTTTAGCGCAGAACGTGCGGTTCTGTCCGAGAGAGAGGGACATGGAAGAGGAATTAGGTGAGGCTGGTCGAATCCTGAGGAGTTTGGTGGAACAGGTCCAGGATTTCGATGAGGATAACGCCATAAACGAAGAATCGCGTATCAGGAGCCGACTCACCCACCTCAAGCACCGTCTCGGTCAAATGCGACCAACTACCGTGGAAGAACAGGATAAAACCGACGAACTGTCCGAATTATGGAAGCAGACAGAAGAGATGCTGAAGGACGCCGTGATCCTGGCCGGAGCGAAGTCGGAGTTGAACGCTCCGTTGGAGGATGTTGCCGAAGACGCAGGACGCCTTCAGAGGAGGGAAACCTCCCAACCCGAGGGAGATTGGCCGTTGATCTCTTTTGAGGATTCTTCACCGGGGAGCCAACAAGTCTCGCATCCCGAAGGGACCCACACCGTCGCAGGCGATATGGAAGGAACTCCTAACGTCTCCAGGGAGCCAATAATGTCCAGGAGCCGCACACTACTGAACCAGACACACCTCAACCGAACCCAGCGGAACCAAACCCGGGTTCTGCAACCAGAGACCCCTGCAGGAGGTTTTACTTTAAGTTTCTTCCAGAGGTTGCATAACCGGGTCTGTGAAGCCGTCCGCCAACGACTAAACTTCACAGTGCCGTGGGGTACAAGTAGAAATGGATCATACGAGTCTCCTACACCAAGAAGTCGTCCGGCAGTGGCAGAGTCCACTCGAAGAATCGCGTTCCCACTTTTAGAACCAAAGGAGTCAAGAGCGAACAGGCAGAGTACGATTTTCACAGGTGACCAAGCTGGCTCAAGTGGATTGAGTGAGGTCGATCAGGGTCAAACTGGACCAGTCAACTGGACCCGGACCGATAGATCGTTCAACCATCCGCCGTCCGTACCAGTATACAAATGGAACGTTTGTTTCGACGGAGCGACCAGCGTCGATGCTTTCCTGCAGGAGGTGGAACAACTAGCAGACACTCGGAGGATTACTCGTCCGTGCCTCTTCGAGTCGATCTTCGAATTGTTGCGAAAGGACGCTAGGGATTGGTACATCCCTAGAAGAGGTTCGTTCAGGGATTGGGAGGACTTCAAAGAACAGCTTCGTGAAGCTTTCCTTCCCCTGGATTACGAGGAAACCCTCCTAGAAGAGATAAGGAAACGAACTCAAGGAGAAGGCGAAAAGTTGCTGCTCTTCGTCACCAGGATGCAAAACCTCTTCCTGAAGCTGACCACCAAAAGACCTCCTGAGGAAGAGCAGGTGAACATGATCAGGAAGCGACTGTTACCAGCCATGCAGAAAGCTCTGGCGTTCCAGGAGACCAGATGTTACACCGAGCTTTTGGCCCGAGGAAAGAGGTTTGAGTTGGTCCAGTGGCACGTGGACCAATACACTCCACCTCCAACAAACAAAGGTTTGATCGACGACCCCCATTTGGTGTACGAAAATTCCCGCCGAAAAACCCAGACTATGACCGTCCAGTATTCGCCACCAAAGGTGCCGGAAGTCATCAAACCGACCGTGAATATGCCGAGACCGCCGCACCCGGTTCAGACCGGTACGACAAACCGAAAACCGAACCCAGCGCCAGCTAAAGTGGAGGAGTCACCACCGCGCGATACGAGGGCCGTTCGTTTTGAGGATACCAGGTTGGGCGGCATCCAGTGCTGGCGTTGTGGGAAGACCGGACACTTCAGGAGAGAGTGCCCATCAGCGCCGAGGTTGTTTTGCTCTCGATGCGGGAGACAAGACGTGATGTCCCGAGATTGTCGTTGTTCGGAAAACTAGAAAGGAGCCGTCTCATGGGGAAGAGACAGTTCCGCTCAACCGCATCCCCAATTAAACAACCAGCCTGCACACAGGATAACCGGCCAATCATCACCGTCTGGATTGGAGAACGACCCACAAAAGCCCTGCTGGATACCGGAGCATCGAAGTCATTTCTGAGCAACAACGCAGCCGAGGTTTGCCGGAGAATGAAAGTGTATCCGTCCGAAATAGCTGACATGACGGCCACAGTGGCCGATGGAAGTTCAGTCACCGTTGGAGAGGTGTACGAGCCCATGATACAGTTCGGGAGGGAGAAGATCAGGCCCCGACTGTACCTGGTACCCCGTTTACCGGTCGATTTGATCCTGGGAATGGACCTGTTGGCTTCCCACGATTTCAGGATTGACCTCCGTACCTCTCAATGTTTCCTGAGAGGAGAGTTGTTGGAGAGATCCGTGTCACCACCCGTTACGCCGCACAACTCATCAATCAGTTCCTCGGACCGAGAGAAAGAACGAGTACTCCAAAGGTTTCTGAAGGAGGAACTGGCAGACTTTGAAGAGGTAAGAGGTCTGACCGATATGACTCAGCACGAGATCAGGGTCAAACCTGGAACCATACCGATCAAGCAAAGATACCGTCCGTGTAACCCGAAGATGCAGGAAATTATGGATCAAGAGGTGGACCGAATGCTGAAAGAGGGTATTATCGAACCTTCGAGGTCACCGTGGAGTTCTTGCGTCGTAATTGTGAAGAAGGCGAACGGAAAACCCCGGTTTTGCATCGATTTCCGGGCGGTTAATGAAGTCTCAGTGAAAGATGCATACCCTTTGCCGTATATTGCCGGAATATTGGACAAGTTGAGACGAGCAAAATATATTTCTACGTTGGACTTAAGGCAAGGATATTGGCAGATTCCCCTCACCGAAGAGAGTAAACCGGTTACCGCTTTTGCCGTGTCTGGAAGGGGTTTGTTCCAGTTTAAAGTTATGCCGTTTGGCCTTCATTCCGCCGGGGCCACATTCCAGAGGCTCTTGGACCGTGTCATAGGTCCTGAGTTGGACCCAATCGCCTTTGCCTATCTAGATGACATAGTGGTCCTGGGAGAAACTTTCGAGGAACATCTGGAAAACCTAAGGGTAGTATTCCGTCGACTCCGGGAGGCGAACCTGAAGATCAATCCGGATAAATGCGAGTTCGTCCGGAGTTCCCTCAAATATTTGGGTCATGTGATCACCAAAGACGGGATTGCGACCGACCCAGACAAAATTGAGGCCGTCAATTCCATGCAACCGCCGAAGAACGTCCGCGAAGTTCGCCGATTCTTAGGAGTAGCAAGTTGGTACCGTAGATTTGTGGAAGATTTTACAAAGATAGTCACCCCACTCACAGGACTTTTGAAGAAGAAGCAAAGGTGGAAATGGGAAAGGGAACAGCAACAGGCGTTTGAGGCACTGAAGAGGAAACTCACTGAGTCACCAGTGCTGGCCTGTCCGGACTTTTCCCAGCCGTTTACCCTCCAGACCGACGCCTCCGAGCACGGCCTCGGAGCAGCCCTGACGCAGGCCCTGGATGGACGCGAAAGAGTAATCGCTTACGCCAGTCGTACCTTGAATGGTGCCGAGAAGAATTACTCGGTGACCGAGAAGGAGTGTTTGGCGATCGTATGGGCCATAAATAAGATGAGACCGTATCTGGAAGGGTACCGTTTTACCGTGATAACCGACCACATGAGCTTGCGCTGGTTGCAATCCATTAAATCCCCATCGGGACGGATTGCAAGATGGAGCGTCTTCCTGCAGCAGTATGATTTCGAGATCAAATACAGGAAGGGCGCTTTGAACCGAGTGGCAGACGCCTTGTCCCGGGATCCGCTACCGTCCGAAGAACAGGTCTGTGTGACCGAAAATCCGATCCGATGCCCGTGGTACGCCAAGAAATACCAGGAAGTCTCGAAGGAACCCGTTGACTTCCCTGATTACCGAATACAGGAGGGAAGGCTGTACAGGCACTTCTGGAGCGCTGACGACTTCACCGAACCCGAGATGGGAACACCGTGGAAATTGTGCGTTCCAGCCGAGGATCGACAGTCAATTCTGCGAGAAAACCACGACGAGCCGTTGGCTGGTCACTTAGGAGTCGCAAAGACCATATCCCGAGTGGCCCAAAGCTACTACTGGCCAGGGATGTTTCGTGAAGCGGCTCAATATGTACGCAGGTGCCCGCGATGTCAGAGGTATAAAGTTTCCCAACAGAAGCCCCCGGGAAAGATGCAACCGTACCAGATCAGTGAACCGTGGAATACCGTCAGTACAGACCTAATCGGCCCGTTACCCCGTTCGAAGAAAGGTAATACGTTCCTGGTGATGTTTCAAGATCGCTTTTCGAAATGGATCGAGTGTAAACCCCTTCGTACCGCAACGGGTAAGGGAGTGTTCCAGGCATTTTACGATTTAGTAGTGCTGAAGTTTGGATGTCCGAAGACCGTGATCAGTGACAATGGTTCACAATATGATGGCCGTCTGTTTAAAGGAAACCTGAAGAGTTTGGGTATCCGTCATAGATTTGCTCCGGTCTACTCACCGCAGTGTAATCCAGTAGAAAGAGCCAACAGAACTATAAAGACAATGATCGCGCAGTTTTGCGAGCAAGATCATCGCTCCTGGGATGAGCGCATAGGAGAATTGGCTTTCGCGGCGAACTCAGCCAAACATGAATCTACCGGGTTCACCCCGGCATTCCTGAATTTCGGCCGGGAGGTCCACTCCCCAGAAACTAGCAGTCGGCTGACAGGCACAGAAGAGGGCTCACAAGAGCAAACCGAAGAACCGCCCGTCCAAGAGGTAGACCACTACGCAAACCGTATTCAGCGACTCAAAGAGACGCGGGAGTTTGTAAGACTCCAGTTGGCCCGAGCTTTCAACCAACAGAGTCGGTATTATAACCTCCGTAGGAGAGCATGGTCATGCCGGATAGGTGATAAAGTCTTGCGCCGGGAACATCCGCTGTCATCGGCGGCAGACGGTTTCGCGTCTAAGTTAGCGCCTAAATATTCAGGACCTTATACTATTACCAAGGTTATATCTCCCGTAGTGTATGATTTGCGAGACGAGTCGGGTAAATACCTTCGCCATATCCACGTGAAAGATTTGAAACCCTTTCACGAGAGTGAATCGAGCAATGAGCAGCCCACAGTCGCGGAAAATTCGCGAGGGTCAGGTGAAAAGCATACATAATCCGTTGGTATATCCGTATTAACCGTCCGTGTTACCCCGTGGATAAGGCCGTCCGTCCGCCAGTTTGCTCCCGGAGCAGGTCATCGTTGGTCTCAGAAAAGTCAATGCGAACGATTACTAATTCGGTTGATTTCAGAGTAGGAATGTCTAGAGAAGAATGGGATCTCATCGATGCCGGCCTGGTAGAGTCCATACCGGCCAGCTTCGACGAGTTGGTGGACGAAGAGTTCGACTACTGGAAGGAAGGACGTCGAGAAGTAGCAGCCAAGGAACCGTCTACATCCACACCGAGCCGTTCAGGACCAGCCGAGAGACCCCAACCTAAGGAAGTGCCTAACAACCCTCCTAAGAAGCGCCCACGACGTGGAGGACCCTCACGCGTAGGGAGAACCGAGACCAGCAAACACCAAGGAACCAGTGGAACTCAGACTCCGCCCTCAGTACGACCCGAACCACTCAGGAGGACGAAGAACACCCAATGGAAGCGGACCCGGAAGAGAACTACCGGGATGCCGAAGAGGAAGGCCCCTCAATACATACAATTGGTAGAAGGAGCCTGCTGGAGATGCGGCCTGTCAGGCCACCCCAGGAAAGACTGCAAGAACGTCGCCCGCTTGTTCTGTTCACGTTGCGGTCGCTTGGGCGTCATGTCTAGAGAATGCCCGTGTCCGAAAAGGGCCCCCCATGGGACCAGAATAGGAACCAGTTTATCGCAAGGAGCCTCACCAGACGGGATAGCCACCGTCCAGGAAATCCGGAGCAACCGACCCAAGGTCAGATCACTGGGGATCCAATGCGAGCTTCTGCGGCCGGGGGCGAATGCCCAACCTTGGCCATTCGAACTCCGTCAGGGAATGATCCTGGCGGTGTGCCCATAGAAATGTTGTAAATAACGCGGCGGCAGGCGGAGGTGAGAGAAAAAAAAAACTGTCGTTTTTTTTTTGGGAAAGTAGAGGGGGTGTGTAACGAAGTGAATTTCGTTACTAGATCGGCCGGTATCATTCACGTAAATTTTTGTAGAAAATTTGGGGAAATTGTTCAATATTTCTGAATACGAGGACATATGGGCCACCCTGTATGTTTTGCGTCGATTTCTGGAGATTTTACTCAGATAAATCCTCATTCCCCGTCAGGAAGTTTCATAAGTCACCCGGTATAATCGGCCGGGATTTGGAGAAAATTTGTCGGAATAATTTTCATGTCGCATATGAGGCGAATTTAACGCGATCAATTAAAATCCGAGCCTATGTAGAAAAACTCTAGTATTTCATCGCGGAAGAGATAACGCTTGCAGAAGCGAGTTTTCGTATGTTGACTGGGAGTTTTTTTGGAAAACGACGCCGTCTTCGAATGTCCGAATTACCCCCATCAAACCGACCTTATAAAAGGGGGAATGGGATGGAATTTAAGAATTCCGAATTAGCCGCCGTGTTTGACTATTAGAGATTTGTATTGAAATGCCGATTTATCTGCCGTGTTTAACACTGTTAAAAAGTTGTGTTAGAAAATTCCGATTAAGTCGCCGTGTTTGAGACTGTTAGAAAGTCGTAGTAGAAAATTCCAATTTAGCCGGCGAGACTAATATTGGTGAAAAGCGTTATTATCAGAATTATTCGTCGTGAGAAACTTCGTTATAAATTGCTGATAGAACAAGTGAATAATTTTCTCGACTAGAAAAGCCGCTCGAGATCGTGTTGCGCTTGGGATAATTACCGACTTTCGTTCGGGGTTATCGTAAAATCGAGAAATTGACTCTAAGCCGTTTTGTGCTGTTGGAAGTGTGTCAACGCTTGTGCAGTGTGTGCTGCCCGTACAGGAAAGTCCTAGAGCTGGTGAGCTGTATTTCCGTATTAACCTGAGTTCATTTTTAACCGTAGATTATTCTTCCTGTGTTCCGTGATCGTTACTTGTAAATTCTGTAACTTTTATTTTTTTTATCATCAGTCCCAAGAGACAATTTAGCTAAGTCATTATCACCTTAGATTATCCGAGATTTGGTCCGACGGGGAATTCGAAGCTGTTGAAATTTTTGTAGATAATCAAGCCCCTTGATAGACTTCGTTTGCATTCATTCTGGCTTTAGTTCCAGTAAGTGGAATCTTAACCCCACCGAATAAGTAGTATACCCTGGCAGCGTGAAGTACCGCGTCGGTGCTTCAATGCCCCTCGAGTGAAGTTCTGACGTCCATTGCTCATTGCGGTGTTATCTTATGAGTAATGCCTGAGGAATTTTATACTTCGAGGAAAGGGGTCGATATCCTTCAGTAAGTCACCACAAGCCCAAGTTTCATTGCGGTGGCAACCCTCGTCCAAGTTTTAATTTTTCCACCATTGGTGGTCTGGCCTTTTCTTTTCCCGATTAAAGAGTCTTGTGGGTGAATATTTCACCACATGTCAGGACCGACCCACGATAGGTGGCATACGTCCAGTAATTGAAATCTCAACTCCATCGAATAACTAGTATACCCTGGCAGCGTGAAGTACCGCGTCGGTGCTTCAATGCCCCTCGAGTGAAGTTCTGACGTCCATTGCTCATTGCGGTGTTATCTTATGAGTAATGCCTGAGGAACTTTATACTTCGAGGAAAGGGGTTTATATCCCTTGTTAAGTTGTCCCAACTCCGAATCTCCGAGAAGTGACAACCATATTTCAAGTTTCTTTTTCTCCACCGTTGGTGGCCTTGCTTATAGTTCCCCGAACAAGGTTTAAGTTTTGTCAATATCCCACTCCACAGTAATATTGTGGTGGATACGCCCCTTGCTTGTTTCAGCTTCTTCTCCGTGGACCCCTTTGTATAAAATTCCCCGACCAAGAATTGTTTTGGGTAGATGCGCTATTTAAACTTCGAGTTTACTTATTGATTACATGATAATATACTTCGTCTGGACTTGGTTTCAGTCTTGACTTACATCAACCCCGGTTGGTTCAGCTACTATTTAGGCAGCGCCGTGCTGTCGCTGATCAAAGTTGTTTTGGTGGATGCGCCAATTAAGCTCCGAGTTTACTGATTGATTACACGGCAGTATACGTTGTCTTGACTTGGTTTCAGTCTTGACTTACTTCAACACCGGTTTGTTTAGCCGTTGCTTGGGCAGCGCCGTGCTGTCACTGAACATAAGTAATCCCGATTTCGCGGAACACAGGTTAGGGTATCATCTCGCCGAAACTCTGGACTGTGAACTGTTGTTTTATTACCATTTTGTATGCTTTCACACTTGTTCGCATTTTGACCACGCTTATCATCGCTTTCTACATTTGCTCTGCTTATTGCCTGCTAATATAGTAACTGCTGATCGCTCGCCTCACTCATACCTCGTCCGCTTGCCGCCAACCCATTGTATATATTTTAATATTGAGAGTTATTTTTTTTGATCTTTAGACTGAGAATTATTTGTTTTGTTGATCATACGACTGCGTCGAAATTATTATTATTGTTGTCTTTCGTACTGGTTGCGACATTTGGGGTGTAACAATTTGACCAATTAGATATTATAGTGTCCATAATCGGACATACTATCAGAGTGAATTTCATTTATTACCTCAATAGCCTCCTCCTTCTCGCCGGCCAAAGAAATCGACACTTGCCAATCGCTACCACCTCAGATTGGGTCGAACTCTGTCTCCAACTGTATCAAAGCTACCCGAGTTTGGACTCAGTAAGTGTCATAAGGTATTGCGACCTTATAAAACCTATCGCAATTGGCGCCCGAGTTTATTCGTAAATCAGGTTGAAGGCGATTTTTCTCAACCGGAGAAAAACGCCGTTACAACTTCCAACAGCACAAAACGGCTTAGAGTCAATTTCTCGATTTTACGATAACCCCGAACGAAAGTCGGTAATTATCCCAAGCGCAACACGATCTCGAGCGGCTTTTCTAGTCGAGAAAATTATTCACTTGTTCTATCAGCAATTTATAACGAAGTTTCTCACGACGAATAATTCTGATAATAACGCTTTTCACCAATATTAGTCACGCCGGCTAAATTGGAATTCTCAATTCCGTCCCATTCCTCCTTTTATAAGGTCGGTTTGATGGGGGTAATTCGTACCTTCGAAAACGGCGTCGTTTTCCAAAAAAACTCCCAGTCAACATACGAAAACTCGCTTCTGCAAGCGTTATCTCTTCCGCGATGAAATACTAGAGTTTTTCTACATAGGCTCGGATTTTAATTGATCGCGTTAAATTCGCCTCATATGCGACATGAAAATTATTCCGACAAATTTTCTCAAAATCCCGGCCGATTATACCGGGTGACTCATGAAACTTCCTGACGTGGAATGAGGATTTATCTGAGTAAAATCTCCAGAAATCGACGTAAAGCATACAGGGTGGCCCATATGTCCTCGTATTCAGAAATATTGAACAATTTCCCCACATTTTCTACAAAAATTTACGTGAATGATACCGGCCGATCTAGTAACGAAATTCACTTCGTTACAAACTAGAAGTAAAACTTTGATTGGGGAAAAAGGAGATGAAGAAGATAAAATACAAAGAAGTGAAGAAGAACAAAACAAAACAGAATCAAGTGTATTAATCAATTTATTAATGGAGATGAAACAAAAGATGGAAGATAATTCAGAAAGAATGCATCAAGAAATGAAAGATAATTCAGAAAGAATGCATCAAGAAATGAAAGATAATTCAGAAAGAATGCATCAAGAAATGAAAGATAATTCAGAAAGTTTGAAACAAAAGATGGAAGATAATACAGAAAGATTGAAACTGGATATGAATAGAAAATTTGAGAAAATGGAAGAAATTTCAGAGAGATTAGAGACTAAAATAGAAGAAAATTCAAGGGAACTGAAGAAAACCAGAGAAAGAATTTATTTATGGGAAAACAGACTTGAGAATAAAATTGAAGAAGAAAAAATTGATTTTGAGAAAGACAAAGAACTTACAGTAATAATAGAAAATGCAGAAGAAAATATGAAATTGAATGAAATTGATATACAGAAATTACAAGACTCATCATATAAGAAAGAAGAAAGAAATGCTTTTGAATCTAATGATGACAAGAAAGGAACTAAAGAGGATAGTTCTGAAACAGAAATAGGAAAATATTGTTTTGGAAATATTCATGGAATAGAAAATTCCATATACAGATTCAAGAAAGGGGATATCAAGTTGATATACAAAAAATCAGGCAAAATTGAGCTGATACAGACAGAAATTCAGAAATTTGATAGATTTTATTATACAAAATTAAGAGAAAGAGGTGACAAACGTAAGAAGGCAAAATTTGATGACAGCGAAGAAGATGAGAGTTCCCTAATGTATGATGAAATCGATGATGATTCCCAGAAGCAAAAACGAGCTTATAAGATGAACAATAAAAAGAAAAAAATTATTAAAAGAGTTTATAAACCTGCGCCAGAGAAGACTTCCATAAAAAAAAAAAAAGAAAAGGAAAAGAGAAGTGGGGAGAAATATTATAAAAATTTTTTTCGACATAAATGATGTTAGTATTGAAATCCAATCAAGAAACAAACAATGCTTATCAAGAAAATTTTTGTCTTTATTCGAGTTATAAATTACAAATCAATCATAAAATTTCAATATTTGAAATTTTTAAAAAAAAAAAAAAAAAATTATTAAATATTTAATTTGGGGAATTGTCATGGAAATCCAAAAATGAAAAATAAATTCAAATTATATCACCAAAATTCAAGAATTTTCTTTTAACAGCGTATAAATTATAGTAAAATGAATTTTTTTTTTAAGAGAGGATTCAGAATAATTTAATAGTTACCATAGAAAATTGTTGTAAGATAATTAGAATTAAGCAAGCGGATTGATTTTGACAATTGTAAGAAATGTCATGATAGAAATTTTTTGTTTGAATTGTATGATTGAAATTAAGATTTGAAAACGATAAATTATCAAAGATTTATACAGCCTGACATCAGTAAGTTGTTGATTTGGAGATACTGGAATCAAGTTGCAGTTCATTCATTGCTGATTTCACTGTTTAGAAGAGAACTGTGAGATAAAATTGTCTCAACAGCTCATACCAGAAATATTAGTGGAACCAGAGGCAATAGATCTTATAGGATCAATTACTGAATTCAAAGATATTCTCTACGAAACAGAGGAGAAATTTGAAGCATGCAATTTTATGAACTATATTTAGAGAAAACTGTTCACTGTGAGTTTTAATTTTATATCTTGTTCGATAGGCGTCATAATTTAGAATTTTATAACATTTTTAGAATTAGTTTATTGAATTTAAATAATAAGTTGTTGTTAACAAAAATTATTTCATTTGTACACCTTGAGAATCCTCATTGAAAAAGAGTCGCGGGAAAAATAAAAGAAAAATTAAAATACAAAATTATTTTCAATATTG
The DNA here is from genome assembly GCA_963966015.1 of Aphidecta obliterata. Lineage (NCBI taxonomy): Eukaryota > Metazoa > Arthropoda > Insecta > Coleoptera > Coccinellidae > Aphidecta > Aphidecta obliterata. Next base: position 4,177,924 of record OZ014430.1, on the reverse strand, counting down.
TTAGTGGTTCTCTCTTAAAAATTTGAATAATAAAATTTAAAATTATTATTATCAAAAATTGAACCATAACAATATATATATTTATCCTTAGATACATAATGTAAGAAAGACACCCAGTGTTTTATACAACATTTGCTTAGGCTTTCAGATGAGTTTGAAGTTGTAGTTCAAACTATTATATTGTATTCAATTCATGGTGTTTGTACGTTCATCAGGGCAATATAAGTAACATCTGTCACTGCACTGAAGAGGCTTTCGGCCAAATCCTGACACATAATAATGGCATAATCATTATTGTGCTGCAGATTGGCGAATAATATGCAGTACCACACCGCGTAACCACATCCGTTCGTTCAGTGAAAATTCAGTGTATTCACTTTACATATTATGCTGTTTGTCGGCAACGTTCATTGTGAAAAAAGGATCTAGGTAGTAGTTAGTGGTAGGCATATTATGTAAAATGAAGAATAGTTACGGAACCGGACCCTAAATTTTAACGTAGCTACTAGTCGATTACTCAACCTGCAATCATCTCCCTAGTAAAACTCCATTGTGTCATTGCACTTCACCTTATCCTTATACCTCAAGAAAATCAATGTTTTTTCAGCTACAAAGAATGCAACATGTATCAGTTCAACTGGAATCTTTGCAATCATCCAAGATACAGCAAATTATATGAGTTCCATCAGAAATTGTCAAAACATAGGTGCAGACTTGGCTGATGTATTGACCGAAACTAGAACCAAGCAGCTGGGGAATTTGGTGAACAATACAGTTGGGTCATGGTACAAGGCTAGTTATGTAGGTAATGTAAGACTTATCTTATAACGTGCACTGAAAATATAGAAGGTCGAAGCAAGTCTGGAGATTTTGAACGTATGACTCAGCTGTTATCATGCGAATATGTGATTACATGTTTCCTCATGCGAATCCTGAGCAGAAACTTTCACAGTGAAAGTCAGGAGCTTTTGCGCTCTTATCTATTAGACCAGGCAATAGAGATTTTTTCGTGACCAAAATCGTAGAAGAAAACCGCGAGTGGGAGGTTACGTGAGGTGGTCCGTGGATGTTAAGTGATATGTTTTCGACTCGCAAATATGATTACTTTTCCTGTAATTGCGAAAAAACACAAAAAAAACGGTGTTTTTTCAGTTTTTTGCTTGTGAAACCTGAAACAATGAAGCGGTGCTGACACTTTCAACAGACGAATTGTAGAGAATGAAAAGACGAAGAAAATGAGTGTCAGTGCAATGCAATCAGTTCATCATGTCCGGAGGAAAGCCGGAAAAACCGTAAAAAACAGAGTTTTTTCGAAACTCCATAACTCGGCCAATTTCGAAGTTGTAGCGCTGGTTTTTCAGATGGAAGTAGTGGCTAATAGGTACTTTGAGTGTGCAGAATCCGGACGTTGTCGGATAGATAGTTTTTGCGTAATTGCTATTTGAATTATTCAAGGCACTTTTTTCCGGAAGAGCTGGATGCGTCGGAAGTTGTCCGATTTTCATTTACAAAACGAATTTCGAAAGTAAAAGTATAATACTACAAAACGACAATCTTGATTTTTCGTTAAAATGTTGCAAAATAGGTGAAAAAACGTGCAAACATTACCAAAACCAGCCGAACGCCCGATTGCAGTCAAGTAGTGGGGGTATAAATGTAAATATTTGCGCCCAGCCGCAGCGCTTTTTCCGTTTCCCCGCGTCGCTCAGCTACCCCCACTATTCGTCCGCGGAAGTGCACTCGGCCAGTTTTGGTCATATTTCCACGTATTTTTCACCTGTTTCGCAACATTTTAACGAAAGTCAAGATTGCCGTTTTGTAGTATTATACTTCTTCTTTCAAAATCCGGTTTGTGAATTGAGATCGGACAACTTCCGACGCATCCAGCCTTTCCGGAATATAGTGCCTCAAATAATTCAAATCGCAATCACGCAAAAATGATTCATCCGACAACGTCCGGGTTGTGCACACTTAAAGTACCTATTGACCACTATTTTCATTCGGAAAGCCAGAGCTACAACATTATAATTGGCCGAGTTATGAAGTTTTGAAAAAACGCTGATTTTTAGGGGTTTTTCGACTTTCCTCCGGTAATGATGACTCGATTGAGTTTCACTAGCACTAATTTTCTTCGTCTTTTCATTCTCTACAATTCGTTCGTTGAAAGTATCAGCACCGCTCTTTTGGTTCAGATTGTAAAAGCGAAAAACTAAAAAAAACAATTTTTTTTTAGGTGTTTCTTCGCGATTACAAGAAAAGTAATCATATTTGCTAGTCGAAAACATATCAGTAAATATTCACGGACCACCCAACGTACCCCCACACTCGCAGTTTCCTTCTACGAATTTTGTCAGGGAATTACCCTTTTTCTGCTCTATTGCCTGGTCTATATGTGTACCCAACCTTCAATGTTCAATGTTCATTGTCATCAGGACAAACACTGTATTTAAATTTTCAACAACAATGAATGATATACCCGACTTATCTTGAATAAAATGTTGTGGTTTGTTTTTATTCCGATTCTCCTAAATACCTATATGTAATATATCAGACAAGCGTTTATTCAACTTGGAACCGCTGGAGAGCTGAATTTTTACATAACTCTTTTCATTTATACCTTATACCAATTGAGAAAATGTTGGTAGGTTTAGAACCCTATTCATTAAATGATTACTTGAGTTGTACTTACTGATTTAGTCAGGTTTTTGTGAATGATTCGTGAATTTTATCTTGACGTCATTTCGTTTCAAATTTTGTACTTGTATATGGGGATGAGCCGAAATAAAGAAGCTTATTATTGTTATTATTGGTGATATGTTTCTCGTAGCGTAACGTAGCGATCGTGTCAGACAGCGAAGAAGTTGGTGAGAAATAGTGATAAAAGAAGGTTTTAAATTGTACAAGAGGTGAAAATTGCTGAATAAGGCGAGGTTTTTCAGTTTTAAAGGGCATATTTTCGCTAGAAATTGCAGGAAACACGTATTCAAAATCTTGGTTGATATATTATCTGGAATTATAATAATAACAACTAGTAAACCAGTAGATCCACATGATAAATAGATCCACAAACAGGTAGATCAACATAAAAAGTAGATCCACGAACAGGCAGATCCACATAATGAGTAGATCTTCAAAATAAATCCACAGAAAAGGTAATAATAGGATCACATTGAAAGTATTATTAATTTTCCATTTCTATTTAGAAGTTGATCATATTTGTTGGGATATTGTTATTGTTCTATATCCGCGTTCGCGTGCTTCATGCTATAGTGTGTATTCATGAATTCAATATGAAAATTGTATTTAACACGGTCCCTACTCAATCTTGCTTAACCCAACCTATTTATTAATTCATTTCAAGAATTATTTTCAACACTGCCATAACTTAAGCTAACCTAACCTAAATGATAATCGATTTCAAGAATTGTTTCAACACTATCAGATCAGATCCAACCTAACCTAAATATCAATTTTTTTTGAGAATTGTTTCAACACTGTCCTAACTCCAGCCAACCTAACCCAACCTGAATAATGATTCATTTTGAGAATTATTTCAACACTGTCCTAACATAACCTTTTTTTTTTTTTTTTTGCCCCGGGAGTTGGGGGAGAAGCTTTACCAGCCTTCCCCACGGCGGGGCAGTGCAATGCCGTGGGTTCGTGAGGGCTCTCACCTCTAAACTCCTCTCCTCATCCTGATAATAGAAGGTCTTCGGAATTAAACTTCAGTGTTTATTCAATCGAAGACCCTCTATGTATTAAGTACCTGCTTGTTGCTCCCTCCTTCTGTCCTCCTCCTCCTTTTTCCTCATTATTCCAGTTATGTATCTGTACATTTCATTCCATGTTTCCTTATCTTCAATCATCCTACTTATCAATTCGTTCAAGGTAGGGAGCTTTCCAAGTTTCTTCCTAACTTCATCCCTTTCACTTTCCAACCTGCCGCAATCCTTGTAGACATGTTCTGGGTCATCCGGTACTCTGCATTCATGACATAGGTCGTTCTCTGTTTTTTTTATTCTTTTTGTGTACGTACCAAAAGACCCATGTCCGGTCAGGAATTGGGTGAAGTAATAGCCGGTCCTCTTGTGTTTGCAGGCTATCCACTCTTCCAGGCTACTTATGAGGAAACGAGTCCATCTGGCCGTCCTCTCTTCGTTTTCCCACCTCCTCTGCCATGTCTGTATTGTTCTCTTTTTTGCCATTCTTCTGTTTCCTGGTAGCCTGGTTCCTATCTTGTGTAGAAAACACGTTTCTGCTACCATCAAATCTATTGGTGGATAGCCTGCTATTACTTGAACTGCATCTGCGGAGACAGTTCTGTAGGCACACACAACCCGGAGCAATCCTTTCCTCTGCACTTTAATCATTTCATTCCTTTGTTTATCCCTCTGCATGGCTGCCCTCCACACCGGGGCTGCGTAAAGCAAAACACTATGTAATATGGTGCATAGCACTCGTCTTTTGAAATAACTTGGTCCCCCGATGTTAGGGAGCAGTCTTCTCATCGTTTCCACTTTCTGATTTGCCTTATCTACCGTATACTTAATATGTGCAGAGAACATCAGTTTGCTATCAAACATTACTCCGAGGTACCTCGTCGATGGTGAAGGAACTATTTCACAATCCTGTATTTGTACCCTTATGTCCTGTCTGTTTCTCGGTCCTTTCATAATTACCATTTCTGATTTCTGTGCCGCAACCTCCAAACCTTTCGAGTTCATCCAGGTTGAGACCTGTCCTACTGTGCGCAAGATCTTTCCCTTCAGTTTATCCTTATCATCCTCCTGTATCAACAGGAGGAGATCATCTGCATACGCGATGGCCTCAACCCCTGCCTCGTACGGCAACGTCAAAACATCATCATACATCACGTCCCACAATCTCGGCCCTTTAACCGATCCCTGTGGGACTCCCATGGTACATTTCCTCTTCACGCTTCCCGCCTCCACCCAGCGGTCTCTGAAATAGTCCTCCACCATCTTCACCAAATAGTCCGAACACTCGCTTCTCCTTAACTTGTCCACTATGTGATGCCATCTAGCCGTGTTGAATGCATTCTTAACGTCAATCGTCAACATAACCACCCATCTGCTCTTTGATTTTTCAACGTGGTCCCTAACACTGAGCAAAGCCGACACCGTCGATTTCCTCTTTACAAACCCATGCTGGTTCTTCGAGATAAGATGCTTTTCCTCCAGTTCTTCGTCCATTCTGTTCGTAATTAATCTCTCAAATACTTTTCCAGCCGTGTTAAGGAGGCATATGGGTCTGTAAGAGGACGACATATTAGGGTCTTTCCCTTTTTTTGGTATTAGTACCACTCTGGCTCTCTTCCAACTTTGGGGGAATACTCTATTCTCAAGCAGATCATTGTACATCGCCAATATCTTAACCGGGATCGCATCGAAAGCAATCTTGAGGCTTTCGACCGTCACGCCGTCTGGACCGGGTGCTCTGCCTGTCTTCATCGTGTTTGTAGCTACCCTGAGCTGTTCCATCGTAAAGGGGGGTGCGGGCAGCTTTGGGCCTTCCTTACGTCTTATCTCTTTTCCACCCCCTGGAAACAGATCCTCCAAGATCTGCTTCCTTCTTCTCGTTGTAAGGGAGTAGCCCAAGCTTTGAAATTTTAGGTGTTTGGAGGCTATCTTGTATGCCTCCCCCCATATATCCTGGTCCAGTTTATCCAAGAGGCTTTTCCAATGATTACGTTTCGATGTGTTTATCATTCTGTTCAGTTTTTTCCTACATCCCCTCATTTCATTCTGGTAGGCGCGACGGTCGGATTCGCTCCTAGTTCCCGCCCTGGTGAAAATTCTTCTTGCTTTGATATAACGTCTGCCTAATTCGTTAACCTGCTAAGTCCATTTTGCGTATTTTACAGGAGAGAGACAAAACTGAAGGATATCTTTTCTATTTTACATATAAAGATTCTGAAAATCCCTTCGGTTTCTTTAATGATTCTTGTTATATTGATATCTACCTTATTTTTTATGCCATAAGGTAGGTAATCGTCTAAACTTTATGACTAGCTCAAAAAGTAGAATTGATCAAAAAATGGACTTAGCAGGTTAACGAATTAGGCCGACGATATGTCCTTGTCGTCTCCTCAATCTGTTCGTTCCACCAGTACGGGTAACTTCGGTTCTCTACATTAGTACTTCTGCTTGAGCTTTTGAAGGCCTTCGTGATCATATTATAGATCTGTATTCCCCCTAAGGTTGTGTCGGCTTCTATTCTTCTTTTGTATTCACGAACGTCCAAAGAGAAACTCTTAGGGCCGTTCGTTTTGTTTTGGTTACCGGCGCCAACTCGAAAATAGATATGGCCATGCTGGGTGTAAGGGTTCTCATGCTTGATGTCCCAACCTATTAACTTCCTACTGTGCTTTGTAGGGGCAAGGGTCACATCGATGTGGGTCTTCGATGAGCCTCTAATAAAAGTCGGCTCACCGGTGTTCATTGCCGTCCATGCCATCTGTGCCAGCCACTCTTCAACATATTCTCCCCTCAGATCGGCAGTCGGAGCCCCCCAAATGGGGGACTTGGCATTTATATCCCCCACTATTACCACATTTCCTGCATGTTTTTTAGTCCTAACATAACCTAACCTTACCTAACCCAACCTGACCTAAATATTGATTTTTTTCGAGAATTGTTTCAATACTGTCCTAACTTGAGCTAACCTAACCCAACCTAACCTAAATATTGATTTATTTCGAGAATTGTTTCAACACTGTCCTAACTTAAGCTAACCTAACCCAACCTGACCTAAATATTGATTTATTTCGAGAATTGTTTCAATACTGTCCTAACTTGAGCTAACCTAACCCAACCTAACCTAAATATTGATTTATTTCGAGAATGGTTTCATCACTGTCCTAACTTAAGCTTACCTAACCTAACCTAACTTAACCTTAATATTGATTTATTACGAGAATTGTTTCAACACTGTTCTAACTCCAGACAACCTAACCCAACCTAAATATTGATTCATTTTGAGAATTGTCTCAACACTGTCCTAACTCCAGCCAACCTAACCCAACCTAAATATTGATTCATTTTGAGAATTGTCTCAACGCTGTCCTGACCCCAGCCAACCTAACCCAACCTAAATATTGATTCATTATGAGAATTGTTCCAACACTGTCCTAACTCAAGCTAACCTAACCCAACCTATCCTAAATATTGATTTATTTCGAAAATTGTTTCAACACTGTTCTAACTTAAGCTAACCTAACCTAACCCAAGCTAAATATGGATTCATTATGAGAATTGTTTCAACACTGTCCTAACTCCAGCCAACCTAACCCAAGCTAAATATTGATTCATTATGAGAATTGTTTCAACACTGTCCTAACTTGAGCTAACCTAACCCAACCTAACCTAAATATTGATTTATTTCGAGAATTGTTCCAACACTGTCCTTACTCCAGCCAACCTAACCCAACCTAAATATTGATTCATTATGAGAATTGTTTCAACACTGTCCTAACTCCAGCCAACCTAACCCAAGCTAAATATTGATTAATTATGAGAATTGTTTCAACAATGTCCTAACTTAAGCTAACCTAACCCAACCTAACGTAAATATTGATTTATTTCGAGAATTGTTCCAACACTGTCCTAACTCCAGCCAACCTAACCCAACCTAAATATTGATTCATTTTGAGAATTGTCTCAACACTGTCCTAACTCCAGCCAACCTAACCCAACCTGAATATTGATTCATTTCGAGAATTGTCTCAACACTGTCCTAACTCCAGCCAACCTAACCCAACCTAAATATTGATTCATTTTTAGAATTGTCTCAACACTGTCCTAACTCCAGCCAACCTAACCCAACCTAAATATTGATTCATTTTGAGAATTGTCTCAACACTGTCCTAACTCCAGCCAACCTAACCCAACCTAAATATTGATTCATTTTGAGAATTGTCTCAACACTGTCCTAAATCCAGCCAACCTAACCCAACCTAAATATTGATTCATTTTGAGAATTGTCTCAACACTGTCCTAACTCCAGCCAACCTAACCCAACCTGAATATTGATTCATTTCGAGAATTGTCTCAACACTGTCCTAACTCCAGCCAACCTAACCCAACCTAAATATTGATTCATTTTGAGAATTGTCTCAACACTGTCCTAACTCAAGCTAACCTAACCCAACCTATCCTAAATATTGATTTATTTCGAAAATTGTTTCAACACTGTTCTAACTTAAGCTAACCTAACCTAACCCAAGCTAAATATGGATTCATTATGAGAATTGTTTCAACACTGTCCTAACTCCAGCCGACCTAACCCAAGCTAAATATTGATTAATTATGAGAATTGTTTCAACACTGTCCTAACTTAAGCTAACCTAACCCAACCTAACCTAAATATTGATTTATTTCGAGAATTGTTCCAACACTGTCCTAACTCCAGCCAACCTAACCCAACCTAAATATTGATTCATTTTGAGAATTGTCTCAACACTGTCCTAAATCCAGCCAACCTAACCCAACCTAAATATTGATTCATTTTGAAAATTGTCTCAACACTGTCCTAACTCCAGCCAACCTAACCCAACCTAAATATTGATTCATTTTGAGAATTGTCTCAACACTGTCCAACTCCAGCCAACCTAACCCAACCTTAATATTGATTCATTTTGAGAATTGTCTCAACACTGTCCTAACTCCAGCCAACCTAACCCAACCTAACCTATCGAGTATATGTTAAATTTTTTGTTCTATATAATAAATTTCCAAATAAACACATATAAAAGGGTTTATTTTGTTTGCTTATTGAATGTCAATTAATGCGATATTGTTTATAAATTCCACGAAACATTAAAGATTTCTTCTTTTATTCCAACAGGAAGCGCTAAAGAGTCAGTAGATTTCTGTAATTGACTTTGGTGGAAAAAAGTAGATTTCTGCTGAAGGTTTGGTAGATTCCGATTGTTCACGCTGGACACGGTTCGCACAACTATTGCTGGCCCTTCTTTTGGTTATAGAGAGCCACGTGATACCATCTGTTTTGACTGAAAACGGTTATTTTAGGGAAAAGAAATTTTTCACATTATCCCGTTACGTTCGTCTCTCGAAATTTTGTGTTGATGTCGGATCGGATTATATTATCACATTTTGGAATTTAGAAGAATGACTTCAGTTCCCAATCGTGATTATATTGATATCAACTCTTGTATTTTCGAAAATTATTACTTCTGTCGGACCATTCTGGCTAATTCATTTATCTCGAATACTTTCGATGTGACCAACCCAAAACTTGGATGGATTTTCATTTATTTTGAAATAAAAAACAATATAACATGTGTAAAGAAATTCAGTTTTAGCAGATGAATTTAAACAGGACTCCATACTTTACGTTGTATGATACAGAAGTACGGTTCTGTTTACAGAAATTAATGACATTGTTTTTTGTACTTTGAATTAAGAATCTATTACATACAATAATATTTAATGAAAATCTGTATATGAGATAAGACCGTTCTGGATAATTCATTTACATATATCGAATACCTTCGATGTAACCCTTCCTCAGGTTTCGTTAGGATTAATGTGGTTAGAAATAATTCGCACGTTCAAACTATGTGAACCATTAATATTGAATTTTTTCAATTTCTAGAGTCTTATAGCATCTAGTCGTTACAAAGATTAATCGTCAATTATATTATTCCTCTCTGTTCAATATGCCTTGTGAAATGGTAAATACACTGAAACAGGAAATCAATAGAAAAAGAAAAATCGATATATACCAATATGTATATCGATAATGGGCAATAAGAACACCTCTCAAGAATCTCTCTGTATAGAATATGTACATATTATATTGAACAATACTTTATCCTGTGATTACACTCAAAATATTATGGTTAACCAGGGAAATCATTTTCTTGATGAAAGCAATGAATATGTAGGTATAATTAATGAATTGGCCTATTATCGATCGATTTCAATGAAATTTAGAGATAATTTATCAATATCCATTAAATATCCCTCCTTCCTTCCTTGGATAAAACAGATTTGGCACTGTAAAAAAAAATTAGAGGAATTTAATCTTTAAATGTCTGAAATAGATCGAACACATACTTCGTACTATCGTGAGATGGGAATTAATTGCCGAGTAGCCGATTCACAGATGGCATATTATTATAGGTTATTGGCGCTTTCGATTTGGGTTTTCGTGCACCGTGTTGTTTCTTTTCGAAGCAAATCGTATGCGCGAATTTATATTTGGTTCACTGAAGGGCTCGATTTTATTTTTTCGAGCAAGCTTTTCGAAGCAAATCGAATGCGCGAATTTATATTTGGTTCACTGAAGGGCTCGTTTTTTTTGTTTCGAACAAGCTTTTCGAAGGAAATCGAATGCGCGAATTTATATTTGGTTCACTGAAGGGCTCGATTTTATTGTTTCGAGCAAGCTTTTCGAAGCAAATCGAATGCGCGAATGTCATATTTGTGTTGCTTAGATGGCCAAATCGAAAGCTGCAAATGACTGATCGAAAAAGGAGACGCCCACTGGGCGTGTTCATATTGCAATATTTGACATTTCTACCTTTATTTACGGAAAGTACCATATTCAAAAGCATATCTTGCAAAGATGGTGAGAAGTGTGAAAAAGCCACATAGCCTATGTAAACCTATGGTTCTTCAAGATTCGATTCCAACTTTATTCATTCCTCCAGATGGGACTGGAAAAATTTGCATAACATTTCTTAAAGACTCCTCATATGGTTTTCATCGATTTTGGCCATTTCCGAACATTTTTTTAAAATACTTCAAGACGGGCTAGAGGGATCGTTTGGAAATCGATGGAAAGCCCGTTTCTTCTTGTAAAAAACACGGGGGTTACGGGTCACTGAACGATCGCTGGGAGGTCTCATTTTTCAGTATCCTAACGTGCCATTTACGATTTCTAACGGTAGGCGTGAATCTAGTCTGTGGTTTGATTCTTTTGACTCTATGCGTCCTACCTCTATATATTTATGTAGAGATAGAGATGTAGAGATGTAGAGACGAAAAGCACTGCCGTGAAGTCAGTAGCTTTTGAGCGCTCGTTTATCCCCTTGTGGGTTGATTCGCATTTTCCAGTTTTATAAATTAATTCAAAAAATTTCTGACAGCTGTCAAAAAAATTTTCAAACTAAGGCGAAACTCCAGACTTCAGTGCTTTAGGTGATTTTTTTCGATGATTCGCCAGAATTGTTTACGGTATCTATTGTCGTGGTGATGCGATCTGAACAAAATTTTCCACGTAGTTTGAATACATTATTCTTCATCTATGTGCAAAATTTCACTCCAATCCAATGAGTAGTTTCGAAATAATCAGGGAAAAAATATTTTGAACGGTCATACTTACGGAACCCCTGGTCTAATTTTGATCATTGATGAACGGGACCGCGAAATTCGCGATCCAAACCTACCCTGGAAATTTCAAGTCCCTAGGCCTTTCCGTTCGAAAGTTATAATTTTCTATGATTTATATGGTTCTGGTCATGAGATCTTGAAAAAATGTAGCTTGAATATATCATTCTCCAATAAAATACAAAATTTCGTTCAATCCGTAGTTTTGAAATTATCAAGATAACAAAAATTCGAACGACCATATTTACGGAACCCCTGGTCTAATTGTGCTCATTGATAAACGTGACCGCAAGATTCGAGATCCACACCTATCCTGGAAATTTCAAGTCCTAGGCCAAAGTTATAATCGAGGATATAATTTTCTACGGTTTCTATGGTTCTGGTCATGCGATCTGGACACATGTAGCTTGAACACGTCATTTTCCATCTGAGTGCAAAATTTCATTTTGATCGAATGAGTAGTTCCGAAGTAATCAGGAGAACAAAATTTCGAACGGCCATATTTACGGAACCTCTGGTCTAGTTTTGCCCAATAACGAACTCAACTGCGGCATTCGGATTCGTCATCAGTGAGTCGAACATAGTCGATTGAGACCATTTTCGGCTCAAAATTCGAAAAATACAGACATCGCGACGAAATGATATAGCCCTGGTGTAAGTAGTACGAGCGCTCAAAAATCCAGACACCTTGACAAAATGATATAGCTCTCGTGTATGTATAACGAGCGCTCAAAAATTGAAAAAAAGAGCCAAGCTTTACTACTACAGAAGCGGAGACTCGAAATGAATTCCAACCTGAGTATAGATAGAGAAGAGGTTAAATAGGAAAATGAAGTCAAATATCTAGGAGTAAAACTAGATGAAGGGCTTGCATGGAAAAACCATATTATTGCTTTTGGGGTTTCTCCAAGTGGACGCTTCGGAGCTGACCTTGTAATTCTTCTGGTACTTTCCTCGTTTCCTTCTTTTATTCTGTTTTCCAATTTTAATTTTCTAGATCTTCTGGAGTCCTCATCTGTGGCATTCCAGTAATTCTCTCCTGGAGTATTTCACTATACTTCTTATTATCGTGCGGGTTTCGGTAGTGTAGACAGCCATCATCATCTTGTAGGCAAGTCCATCATGTCAAACTCGATCCATATTTCCAGGAATTTCATGACCTTGCTCATGTTATTCTTGGTGAAGGTATCTATGTCCTCAGTGGTTTCGCGTCCTTTCTTGTTTGTCCCTTCTTTCCTGTTTTGATCCTTCTTCTTCGATTTTCCATTCTTTGGGGCTTCTTTCTTCTGCTCTTGTTTGGGTGATTGCGTCTCATTATTTTCTTCTGTTCTTGTTGAACAGTAGGTATCTTTTTCCTTTCTTCTTCTTTCTTTGTTTTGGTCGCTGTCTTTTTTTGGTCACCAGTTTCCACTTGCTACATCCTTTGAAGCCTGCTGGGTGACCTGCTTTTCCGCAAAGCGCACAGGTAGCATTTCGCCCATCGTTTTCTCTGGTTAGCGAACAATCTTTACTATGATGCGCTCTAGAGCATTTAATTAACACACCTCCATGGGAATGAGCATTTACTTTGCGTATGTCCGTAACGTTGACATCTATGACATTGGCCAGGTCCAATGCTCTTATTCTTCGGTTCCACTACACATTTCATACCGTAAAGCGGTTTCACTTGAAAAATGTTCTTATTTTTGGTTTCCACGAAAAAAAAAATTACGAAAAGCACTGCCGTGAAGGCAGGAGCTTTTGAGCGCTCGTACATGCACCTTGTAGGTAGATTCGCATTTTCCATTTTTAGAAATCAATTGAATGAATTTTCGACACCTGTCAAAAAAATTCCGAAACTTAGGCGAAACACCAGACTTCATGTCAGTGCTTCAGCTGACCAATTTTTTTTTCGATGATTCGCTAGAATTTTCTACGGTATCTATGGATGCGATCTGGACAAAATATCGCACGTAATTTGAATAAATTATTCCTCAGCTAGTTGCGAAATTTCATTTCAATCCAATCAGTAGTTTCGAAACTATCAGGAAAAAAATATTTTGAACGGCAATATCTACGGAACCCCTAGTCTAATTTTTCTCATTGATGAACGTCACCTCGACATTCGCGATGTAAATCTACCCTGAAGATTTCAAGTTCCTAGGCCTTTCCGTTCAAAAGTTACAATTTTCTATGGTTTCTATGGTTCTGGTCATTCGATCTGGACAAAATATTGCTTTAATATATCATTCTCGATTAAAATACAAAATTTCATCTCGATCGAATCCGTAGTTTCGAAACTATCAAGAAAACAAAATTTCAAACGACCATATTTACGGAACCCCTAGTATAATTCAGCTCATAGATGAACGTTATCACGACATTCGATATCTACACCTATCCTGAAAATTTCAAGTCCCTAGGCGTTTCCGTTCAAAAGTTACAATTTTTTATGGTTTCTATGGTTCTGGTCATGCGATCTGGACAAAATTTCACATGTAGCTTGGACACCTCATTCTTCATTTGGGTGCAAAATTTCATCACGATAAAATCTGTAGTTTTCAAGTAATCAGGGGAACAAAACTTTGAACGGTCATATTTACGGAACCCCTCGTGGAATTCTGCCCATTAACGAACTCAACCGAGGCATTTGAGATCTGAACCTACACTGAAAATTTTAAGTCTCTAGGTTGTTCCATTCGAGAGTTATCGTGCTTACGGACGGCCGGCCGGACGGACAGACTCGAATTTTTCGACGGATTCGTCATCAGTGAGTCGAACATAGTCGATTGAGACCATTTTTGGCTCAAAATTCGAAAAATACAGACATCGTGACGAAATGATATAGCCCTCGTGTAAATAGTACGAGCGCTCAAAAAGGGTATCGCTCATTTTGTTTTATGTCATCCTTATGAAATCCGCGTAAATAATGCCTAGCTCAGCTAGGTCTCCGGTAATTATGATAATATCTAGTGGTAGATATCTTACCACTGCGTAGATACCTTTTTCTTGTTTTCTTAGGAATGTGAAAAATTCCTTCCTCTTTGATTCTAAGAATTTTGTCATATTCCTATGTTCGTCGGAGGATTGAGGTACGATACGAATGCCGTCCCGTACTGTGGTCGCTCTCTGGTATTTTATGCCTTTCGCGTGCATCAATCTCGAGATTTGAGTCCAGAAAGCAGTGTCATTTAAGGTCACTGGTGGGACCTTTTCTTCCTTCGGCTCGGTTGGAATAGAGGCTTCAATTTCTTCTGCGGGTGCAGGAAAAGCTTCTACTGGACGTTTTACTTTTTGCAACGCTGCAGTATATGACATTTTATTAACTGGCTCTCCTGCAGCTATGATAGCTCTTCCGGATTGTTCTCTGGGGGTCCCTTTCTCTTCTGTCCCAGGAGAGAAGGCATTTTACCTTCTTTTAGCGCGTTTTCACGGCTTCGAAGGCTGGGACATTCCCTCTTTCGGGGATCCAACCTCGGATAAAGCTTTAACGCTTTCCGTCAAAACATTCATCTAAGTCATGAGGCTATTAATAAAGTCCTTCTGTTCTTTTATGATCCGATCTTTTTCGGATTCGTCATCAACTTCTTCTACTTCAATATCCATATCGGAGATTTCTTCATCCGAAGAGTCGTATTCCGACATCAATCAACAACACTTGAACATCTATTTCACTTTTCAATAAATTCACTTTTATCCCTTCAATGTGAAATAATCTGTGTAACCATCGATCTGAATCAGGACTCGACACAGTAATATCTTCGATTCTTATCACTTCTCTACAATGCTATCTAGAACTCATCAAGAAACGATTTGTTTTCACTACGGGGCAATATTAACAGACGATTAGGCGCTGGTCTCCCCGAAACGCGACGGACGACCTACGCGGAGCCGCCCCCGTCAATTTCCGAATTATATGTTCGGGAAACCACGAGCACGGTCTCTATGAAACGTCACGTGCGACGTTCAGAACCATGCCCGTAGTTTCCCGAACACATCATTCGGAAGTTTACGGCGGTGGCTCCGCGTAAGAGCCGCTTCACATGGAACTGACGATCAGTACTGATGGTCAGTTTAGGCCGGCGTTTGAATGGGTTTCTGCAATCGTTTCACATGCACGCGTATCATCAGCGACCGATGGATCGAGGCACGAGCATACGCTCAGCCCGCGGCGTATGCGTATCATCGGTCATGATCGGTCGAAGTTAGGGCTATTGGAGCAACGGAGGTGTTCACAAAGAAGCTGACGATCAGTCCTGATTCTATTGCGGTGTTGGAAATATCTTCTCATTTTCAGAAGATATCGTAAGGAATTACGGAATTGTATTTTTTTTTTGGATTTCAATATCAGTGGGAAATGGCGAAGGAAAAATTTCATTTCGACACTGAAATGCTCATCAGGTTCATAGAAAAAATTTCATGAAAAGCACTGCCGTGAAATCAGGAGCTTTTGAGCGCTCGTTCACCCGCCTTGTATGTAGATTCGCATTTTTCAGTTTTAGAAAACAGTTGAAAAAAATTCGACAGCTGTCCAAAAATTTCAAACTGAGCCGAAAATCCAGGCTTCACGTCATTGCTTTAGGTGACCAATTTTTTTTTCGATAATTCGCTATAATTTTCTACGGTATCTATGTTCTTGGTGATGTGATCTGGACAAAAATTTTCCACGTAGTTTGAATACATTATTCTCCATCTATGTGCAAATTGATAAACGTAACCGCGAAATTTGCAATCCAAAATTTGAAGTCACTGGGCCTTTCCATTCGTAAGTTAAGATTTTCTATGGTTCTGGACATGCGATCTGGAAAAAATGTAGCTTGAGTATATCATTCTCCATTGAAATACAAAATTTTGTCACGATCAAATCCGTAGTTTTGAAATTATCAAGAAAACTAAATTTCAAACGACCATATTTACGGAACACCTTGTCTAATTTTGCTCATTGATAAACCGGCCGCGACATTCGAAATCCACACCGATCCTAAAAATTTCGAGTCCCTAGGCCTTTCCATTACAAAGTTATAATTTTCTATGGTTCCTATGGTTCTGGTCATGCGATATGAACACTGAAAATTTCAAGTCTCTAAGACGTTCCGTTCGAGAGTTATCGTGTATACGGACAGCCGAACGGACAGACTCGAAATTCTCGAGGATTCGTCATCAGTGAGTCGAACATAGTCGATTGAGACCATTTTCGGCTCAAAATTCGAAAAATACAGATATCGTGACAAAATGATATGGCCCGCGAATAAGTAGTACGAGCGCTCAAAACCTGCGATCTGTGACACATCCTCCGGAGACTTTAAAAATAAATCTTCGGTTTTTTAGTATTTCGAAGATTCTAACCGTAAAGCAACACTCAATCTTTCCACAGATGATATTGAAGCTCTAATACTGTTCGAAAAGCTCAAATCATTTTCTACCTTTTGATGTAACTCATCAAAGGAAGAAATTGACATCCGAAAATACATGTGGAATTTGCGCGGATATTCTCGTAAATCGGAGTAGAGGGCGACAAAAACACCTTTTATTGGCCTTTTTAAACATAAAGAATGTACCCAAAGCTTCCTACAGCGCCGTTCCTTTTTTCGTCTTTGTATTTAACGGTTTCACGCACAAAGCGACAACAATGTCAGGTTCCTTCCTCTTCAAATACATAGTGCAGACGGACGATACGCTTCTCATGAAAAAACAAATGATCAGCTCTACCGACCATCAGTACTGATGATCGGTTCTATGTGAAACGGCTCTAAATCGTCACGTGCAGCGGTTCGGGGAGACCAGCGCCTAAGTGGTGGAAACACATGGTTCTATGAACATGAATTTGCGTTCAAATCCATTTCTTTCTGTATGTCCGACCAGCCGTCAACACCATAAAGCTACGTATCGACTGGGCGAGGCACGCCTCGCAAAGTCGATACCTGCCTCGCGCTCGATGTTGCCTCACCCTGAGCCAACGGGTGTCGGTTTCTGGTCGAGATCAAAGGCGCCTCGCGATCAATTACTCGCTGTGTTTGGACCAGTATAGATTGTTTTCTGCCTCGCTCGAGGCGAATCGAAGAATTAATACCGGGAACTATCAAAATGGACAATGATAAGTGTTCGTTATTGATTGATTTATACAAAAAACATCCTTTGTTGTGGGATCCAAAGAGAAAAATTTCCACACTGAAGTCGATTTTTGAATAGCTCTTTCATCCAGCAACGCGGCTTTCTCTTTCGTTTCGTCCTATCTGCCAAAATTCGATGAATTAAAATAAAAGAAAATGCCGCGACTGCTATACCCGAAAACTTCGGTGCCAAGGTGGATTGCCTCGCACTGACTGATGGCTCGCTCTGCCTCGCGTGCTTGCCTTATCCGTCCAAAATTACCTCGCGAGGCATGCCTCGCGTCGATGCCTCGCGAGGATGCCGCGCGCAGTCGGTTCGTAGCTTAACACTCTAAAGAACAGATCTAAAGTTATGAAATGTTCAGTGTATGTTCTAGTTCTGAATACGCCGTTTAAGTTTATCTGAATTATATTTTTCTCAATACTTCGAAAAATAAAGATCTGATCAAATTGACTCTTCCTAGTCAGTTTTAATATTGCGATACGAAGATAAGTGTCGAATTTTTCGAGAATCGTATGATTCTTGACCTATGACCTATTTGTCATAGTGACAATGAACCCTGAAGTCCGTTTTGGTACACAGAAAAATGATTTGGTTTTTCTGATACATTAAATATTTTTCGGTGATTTTTTTCAAGTATGGGTGCGTTTTTATTATAATCGAAATATCTGATCGTTTAATCTTGAATAAATCAGCGGTGTTTTCAATTCCATCAAATGACGTCACGTCAATAGTATTCTCATCACTGATGCATTTACGATTAATCGATCAGAGTAAAGGTAGGATATGGAAGTAAAATTCCAGTACTTGCCATACTGACAATGAACATTCAAGGCCGTTTGGGTACATAGAAATAAGCGCTCAATGGCTCCTGACTTAACGTCTGTGCTTTACATTTTTTTCGATTTCAGAACTGAGTCATTTTTTCGCGCAACGATTTTTCAAAACTATTTAGTCCGATTTGAAATATTCGTATTTTCGCGTCGAATTGGTGACGGCGAGCACCGAATAGTTTGGAATGATAAAGTCCGGTTTGAAAACAAGTTTTGGGATAATATTTCAAACTGCGGTTCGTTTTTGAGCGCTGGTACTACTTACACGAGGGCTATATCATTTCGTCACGATGTCTGTATTTTTCGAATTTTGAGCCGAAAATGG
Organism: Aphidecta obliterata; assembly: GCA_963966015.1. Classification (NCBI taxonomy): domain Eukaryota; kingdom Metazoa; phylum Arthropoda; class Insecta; order Coleoptera; family Coccinellidae; genus Aphidecta; species Aphidecta obliterata. Next base: position 4,159,301 of record OZ014430.1, on the reverse strand, counting down.
TCTCAATCAACTATGTTCGACTCACTGATGACGAATCCGTCGGAAAATTTGAGTCTGTCCGTCTGTCCGTCCGGCCGTCCGACCGGCCGTAAGCACGATAACTCTCGAACGGAACAACCTAGAGACTTGAAATTTTCAGTGTGGCTTCAGTTCCCGAATGCCTCGGTTGAGTTCGTTAATGGGCCAAATTCCACAAGGGGTTCCGTAAATATGGCCGTTCAAAGTTTTGTTCCCCTGATTACTTGAAAACTACAGGTTTGATTGAGATGAAATTTTTCATTCAAATGGAGAATTAGGTGTTTAAGCTACATGTGAGAGAGACTTGAAATTTTCAGGATAGGTGTTGATCTCGAATGTCGTGATCACGTTCATCTATGAGCCAAATTAAACTAGGGGTTCCGTAAATACGGTCGTTTGAAATTTTGGTTTCTCGATCATTTCGAAACTACGGATTCGATCAAGATGAAATTTTGTATTTTAATCGAGAATGATATATTGAAACAATATTTTGTCCAGATCGCATCACCAGAACCATAGAAACCATAAAAAATTGTAACTTTTGATCGGAAAGGCCTAGGGACTTGAAATTTTCAGGATAGGTGTGGATCTGAAATGTCGCGTTCACGTTTATCAATGAGCAGAATTATACTAGGGGTTCCGTAAATACGGTCGTTTGAAATTTTGGTTTCTCGATAATTTCGAAACTACGGATTCGATCGAGATGAAAATTTGTATACTAATGGAGAATGATATATTCAAGCTACATTTCTCCAGATCACATGCCCAGAACCATAGAAATCATAGAAAATCATAACTTTCGAACGGAAAGGCCTAGGAACTTGAAATTTTCAGGGTGGGTTTGGATCGCGAATATTGCGGCCACGTTCATCAATGAGCGAAATTAGACTAGGCGTTCGGTAAATATGGCTGTTCAAAATATTTTTTTCCTGATAATTTCGAAACTACTGATTGGATTGGGATGAAATTTTGCACCTAGCTTAGGAATAATGTATTCAAGCTACATGCCAAATTTTGTACGGATCGCACCACCAAGACCATAGATACCGTAAAAAATTCTAGCGAATTATCGAAAAAAAAATTGGTCACCTTGTAACGGCGTTTTTCTCCGGTTGAGAAAAATCGCCTTCAACTTGATTTACGAATAAACTCGGGCGCCAATTGCGATAGGTTTTATAAGGTCGCAATACCTTATGACACTTACTGAGTCCAAACTCGGGTAGCTTTGATACAGTTGGAGACAGAGTTCGACCCAATCTGAGGTGGTAGCGATTGGCAAGTGTCGATTTCTTTGGCCGGCGAGAAGGAGGAGGCTATTGAGGTAATAAATGAAATTCACTCTGATAGTATGTCCGATTTGGACACTATAATATCTAATTGGTCAAATTGTTACACCCCAAAGGTCGCAACCAGTACGAAAGACAACAATAATAATCGTTTCGACGCAGTCGTATGATCAACAAAACAAATAATTCTCAGTCTAAAGATCAAAAAAAATAACTCTCAATATCAAAATATATACAATGGGTTGGCGGCAAGCGGACGAGGTATGAGTGAGGCGAGCGATCAGCAGTTATTATATTAGCAGGCAATAAGCAGAGCAAATGTAGAAAGCGATGATAAGCGTGGTCAAGATGCGAACAAGTGTGAAAGCATACAAAATGGTAATAAAACAACAGTTTACAGTCCAGAGTTTCGGCGAGGTGACACCCTAACCTGTGTTCCGCGAAATCGGGATTACTTAAGTTCAGTGACAGCACGGCGCTGCCCCACCAACATCTAAACAAATCGGTGATGAAGTAAGTCAAGACTGAAACCAAGTCAAGACAACGTATACTGTCGTGTAATCAATCAGTAAACTCGGAGCTTAATTGGCGCATCCCCCAAAACAACTTGGATCAGCGACAGCACGGCGCTGCCTAAATAGTAGCTGAACCAACCGGGGTTGATGTAAGTCAAGACTGAAACCAAGTCCAGACGAAGTAGATTATCATGTAATTAATAAGTAAACTCGGAGTTTAAATAGCGCATCCACCAAAACAATTTTTGGTCGGGGAATTTTTATACAAAGGGGTCCACGGAGAAGAAGCTGAAACAAGCAAGGGGCGTATCCACCAAAATATTACTGTGGAGTGGGATATTGACAAAACTGAAACCTTGGTCGGGGAAATATAAGCAATGCCACCAACGGTGGAGAAAAAGAAACTTGAAATATGGTTGTCACTTCTCGGAGATTCGGAGTTGGGACAACTTAACAAAGGATATAAACCCCTTTCCTCGAAGTATAAAGTTCTTCAGGCATTACTCATAAGATCAAACCGCAATGAGCAATGGACGTCAGAACTTCACTCGAGGGGCATTGAAGCACCGACGCGGTACTTCACGCTGCCAGGGTATACTACTTATTCGGTGGGGTTAAGATTTCAATTACAGGACGTCTGCCACCTATCGTGGATCGGTCTGGACATGTGGTGAAATATTCACCCAAAAGAAACTTTAATCAGAGAAAGAAAAAGGCAAGACCACCGATGGTGGAAAAATTAAAACTTGGACGAGGGTTGCCACTGCAATGAATCTCGGACTTGTGGCAACTTACTAAAGGATATTGACCCCTTTCCTCGAAGTATAAAGTTCTTCAGGCATTACTCATAAGATCAAACCGCAATGAGCAATGGACGTCAGAACTTCACTCGAGGGGCATTGAAGCACCGACTCGGTACTTCACGCTGCCAGGGTATACTACTTATTCGGTGGGGTTAAGATTTCAATTACTGGAACCAAAGCCAGAATGAATGCAAACGAAGTCTATCAAGGGGCTTGATTATCTACAAAATTTGTAACAGCTTCGAATTCCCCGTCGGACCAAATCTCGGATAATCTAAGGTGATAATGACTTAGCTAAATTGTCTCTTGGGACTGATGATAAAAAAAATAAAAGTTACAGACTTTACAAGTAACGATCACGGAACACAGGAAGAATAATCTACGGTTAAAAATGAACTCAGGTTAATACGGAAATACAGCTCACCAGCTCTAGGACTTTCCTGTACGGGCAGCACACACTGCACAAGCGTTCACACACTTCGAACAGCACAAAACGGCTTAGAGTCAATTTCTCGATTTTACGATAACCCCGAACGAAAGTCGGTAATTATCCCAAGCGCAACACGATCTCGAGCGGCTTTTCCAGTCGGGAAAATTATTCTCTTGTTCTATCAGCAATTTATAACGAAGTTTCTCACGACGAATAATTCTGATTGTTATAATAACGCTTTTCACCAATATTAGACACGACGGCTAAATTGGAATTTTCTACTACGACTTTCTAACAGTCTCAAACACGGCGACTTAATCGGAATTTTCTAACACAACTTTTTAACAGTGTTAAACACGGCAGATAAATCGGCATTTCAATACAAATCTCTAATAGTTTCAAACACGGCGGTTAAAATCAGAATTTTCTATCACAACTTTTAACAATGTTAGACACGGCGGCTTAATCGGAATTCCCTAAATTTCTTCCCATTCCTCCTCTTATAAGGTCGGTTTGATGGGGGTAATTCCAACACTCGAAAACTGCGTCGTTTTCCAAAAGAACCCCCGGTCAACCTACAAAAACTCGCTTCTGCCAGCGTTATCTCTTCCGCGACGAAATCCTATAGTTTTTCTACATAGGCTCGGATTTTAAAATGATCGCGTTAAATTCGCCTCATATGCGACATGAAAATTATTCCGACAAATTTTCTCAAAATCCCGGCCGATTATACCGGGTGACTTATGAAACTTCCTGACGGGGAATGAGGATTTATCTGAGTAAAATCTCCGGAAATCGACGTAAAAGATACAGGGTGGCCCATATGTCCTCGTATTCAGAAATATTGAACGATTTCCCCAAATTTTCTACAAAAATTTACGTGAATGATACCGGCCGATCTAGTAACGAAATTCACTTCGTTACAACCTAAAGCACTGACATGAAGTCTGGAGTATCGCCTAAGGTTCAGAATTTTTGTGGCAGCTGTCGAAAATTCCTTCAATTGATTTCTGAAACTGGAAAATGCGAATCTACCTACAAGGTGCATGTACGAGCGCTCAAAAGTTCCTCCCTTCACGGCAGTGCTTTTCGTAATTTTTTTTATGTTGAACATGGTTTTTCACAGAATCCTTTTTTTAATATATTGCACATAAGAAGGTTCGCAGCGGATTTCCATCAGTCTAGAGGAAGGGAGATATTTTTGCTGAGTTCTTTGGTTCCGTGCTTTAAAGATGTCGCTGCACATTCTTTTCAACAGGTCTCTGGTGATTGGTGTATTTCCTCAGCGCTGGAAGATTTCTGAGGTTGTTTCGGTTCACAAGCAGGGCAGTAAGGACCTTGTTCGCAAATACCGGCCAATTACTATTCTTTCAACCATTCCCAAGATGTTCAAGTCCCTTATCTGCAAATTCATTGCTGATCATGTTAAGAATGTTACAATAGAAAATCAGCATGTGTTCATCAGGGGCAGAAATCTGGAGACAAATCTATTGCGCTTTACGGACTTTCTGCATGGAGGACTCGTAGTTTACACTGACCTTAAAAAAGCATTTGATAAAATCAATCACAGTGTGATATTACGTCGACTTGCCGAGTAGGAAATCAGTGGCGATTTATTAGGGTGTATTTAATCTTATATCTTCAACAGGACGCAATGTGTAATATGTTGACGGGCAGAGATCGAAAATGTTTAACGGTACTTCTGGGGTACCTTAGGGCTCTCCTCTGGGTTCTTAATTTTTAGTTATTTATTTGAATAATATTTCCTTATGTTTTCGTCATGCTCGGTTTTTATATGCAGATGATCTGAAGGTATTTCTCAGGGTGAAATGTTCAGACGGTTGCACTTTGCTGCAGGAAGACCTCTATCGGTTTTCTGAGTATTGTAAGTAAAATAATTTTTTTATAAATTTGAGCAAATGTGTGTCAATTACATTCACGAGGAAAACGAAAATCAGTAACTTAAAAATTCAGTCGATCAGGAGCAGCTGGAGAAGGTCGATAGTATTAGAGATTTAGCCACGATTTTCGATTTCAAGGCTGAATTTCATAGAACATATTGATAGCGTCACCTCATCTTCGAATAAGATGCTTGGAATTACACTACGACATGAAAGGTTATTCAATTGTAATAAAACAATCCTGACGTTATACTATTCTTCTGTTTTCAGCAAGTAAAATTTTGCTTCGCCTGTTTTGAACCCACATTAGAGGTGCCACATAAAACGCATAGAAAGCGTGCAATACCGGTTTCTGAGGTACCGCAGGAAGATAAATGACATGTGCCTTCTTTACAAAATTTTAAATAACGTCCTTTCGGCTCCGTCAATACTCTAATCTGTATCTTTCAAGATCCCTGAGAAAAGTTTGAGATCCAAGGAGATGTTTGCTATACCGTTTCGTCGATTGAATGTAACACAGTATCCCACGATTCGTAGGATTTTGACCACGTTCAATTCGGATATTTTTGATGCTGATCCATTCACTGTGCCCCTTGTTCAAAATATGTTTAAGGCTGAGGTTCCTCACTTGAGACATAAATAATGTTGAATGAATAATGTTAGTTTTTCTGTATGTCTATATTCTGATCTGGTAGAAGTTCCAGTTTATTGTTATTTGTCTGGTTTATATTTTGTTTGCTATTAAATAATTGTTAGTAGCTAAAAAGTTAAGTTCTATGGTTGTATGATACTCTCAACCATCTATATGTGTTGGGTTGAAATACCTGTTAGTATTCCGCCGTATAATAAATAAAAATTAAAATTAAAATGACATGGATAACCTGGTTTTTGAGCGCTTTCGAAACAAATATTTAAAAAATATTCGTTATGTTTGCTGTTCTCTTCATGGATTGGTTCATTCGTGCTTTTTGTAAAGATTTGACTCACATTTCTATGATAACGTCACCGTTTTGAAATTATGGCATTTTAGCGATACACAGACTGGTAGACTACGAAATGTTTTTGAAATAGTTTTGAACCGGGATCCACGCGAAAAAATGACTCTGATTAGAAGTAGGGTTAGATGAAAGAATAGACGCATGATTTCGGTCTTGTTTTGCTCACGATGTATTCAGGTTCAACACGAGATAAAGATCTCATTATCATTATTATTTTATTTTATTTTTAGTTATGTGTTCTAGGTTTGGATGACTTACTGAATGAAGGACTTTTCGCATCATCTAACGGAAATCCTATATACTGTACTCAATACCGAGCGTGGGGTCCTGGCCATCCCCGGACGAAAATAAGAAATAATAATAGCTGTGTCACTCTACATTCTGATAAAACATGGAAAGTTGTGCCTTGTAACGTAGAGCTTACGGCTATTTGTGAGTTCTACCCTGAATCCCCATCAACAGATGAGTTCGATGAGAGATATTTGTGTACTAAAATATCAAGTAAAAGTAAATTTAGCATAAGAAGTGATCACAACAATTCGATGCTATATACATTTTACAGGGTGCAAAAGAAGGTGCTTAGCCAATAAAAAATCTCTCAGAAAGTTGATTGAACGTTCGAGCAGAAAGGATAAGTGTGCCCTTCTAAACTACGATGAAGATCTTTCCCGACTTTAGAAACGTATTTCGTTATGTAATCATGAAGATCGAATAACAGATTTTTTTTTGATTCATCAGTTTTTTCTTGAGGGCGAAGTCAAACTTTTTCTCATTCCCCATTCTTCTTACTTTGGATGAGTTAAAAAAAATTACGAAAAGCACTTCCGTAAAGGCAGGAACTTTTGAGCGCTCGTACATGCACCTTGTAGGTAGATTCGCATTTTCCAGTTTCTGAAATCAATTGAAGGAATTTTCGACAGCTGTCAAAAAAATTCTGAAACTTAGGCGAAACTCCAGACTTCATGTCAGTGCTTCAGCTGATCAATTTTTTTTCGATAATTCGCTAGAATTTTCTGAGGTATCTATGGTCTTGGTGATGCGATCTGGACAAAATTTCGCTCGTAGTTTGAATACATTATTCCTCAGCTAGGTGCATAATTTCATTCCAATCCGATCAGTAGTTTCGAAACTTTCAGGAAAATAATATTTTGAGCGGCCATATTTACGGAACCCTTCGGCAAATTTTGCCCAATAACGAAATTAACCGCGGCATTCGGAATTCAAACCTATTCTGAAAATTTCAAGTTCCTAGGCCTTTCCGTTCGAAAGTTATAATTTTCTATGATTTCTACGGTTTTGGTCATGCGATCTGGACCAAATTTTGCACGTTACTTCAAAATTTCATTCTCAATCTGAATGCAACATTTTATTCCGGTCGAATGAGTAGTTCCGAAGTAATCAGAAAAACAAAATTTCGAACGGCCATATTGACGGAACCCCTGATCGAATTTTGCCCAATAACGAACTTAACCGCGAGATTCGAACCTACTCTGAAAATTTCAAGTTTCTAGATCATTCCGTTCGAGAGTTATCGTGTATACGGCCGGACGGACGGACAGACCCGAATTTTTTGACGGATTCGTCATCAGTGAGTCGAACATACTCGATTGAGACCATTTTCGGCTCAAAATTCGAAGAATACAGACATCGTTTTTTTAGGTGTTTTTTCGCAATTACAAGAAAAGTAATCATATTTGCGAGTCGAAAACATATCACTAAACATCCACGGACCACCCCAAGTACCCCCACTCGCGGTTTTCTTCTACGATTTTCGTCACAGAATGACCCTTTATCTGCTCTATTGCCTGGTCTAATTTGATTTGTAACCAATTTCTAGTCAGCACGTCTTTCATAAAATCTGATTATTTCTGAAACAGAAACTTCAAATTTTATTGTGTAAAAACAAATTCTATCCAAAATCAAACCAGCAATTCGAAAGTGTCTTATTTATTCCTCAAAAATAACAGTGACAAACTTTTTTCTTTGAAATAATTGAGATATGACCGAAATGCACGCCTCTGGTGTTCCCTCAAAATCGAAAATATCTTCATAAAATGGCCCTTAGGGAGTAGGGTAGGCATGCAAAATTTCGTTTGAATTTGAGCTCTTTTATGGAAGCTATTGCATAAAAATGATTATTTTTTTGTGAACTTCAACACCCTGTATCTCTCTTAGGAATCGAGATAGAGGTAGGTATATAAAATACATTTTTCCGAATCAGGACAACGAGGAGAATATCCCATTAAATTTTTAACGATTAAAACTGATACACCCTGTATTTCATATGAATCACATAGAATGTATTTAAAAATGTTCACATATTAATTTTTTTTCAATTAGTTCAAAAATGGTTTGCTGGTCACTGCTTGGAAGCCCCCTTAGCTCGGGGGTCTAGGTGCACTGTACCAGTTTGCACCTGTCTAGTCACACCGCTGGGTACCAGTACCTCATCCAGAAGTCGACTTATTTGAGACAATACGCTAGATTTGAGAGCAGGGCGATTTTGTGATTATTCAAAAGGAACAGTCCTTTGGATTTAATTTCGTGAGTTGATCTTGGAAGATTTATTATCTTTACCTACGTTAGTTAATTCAAGAATTTTATGATCTGATGAAAGTTCTGGTATGAATCCGGTTCACTAATATTCGGTACTAAAGTCGTTATAACAAGTTCTTCAATCGAAGGAGTACTATTCTTAGAAGGATAATGTGTAGGGTTTGGCGGGTGTTGGCCGACACAATTTTCATTAATCTCATTACATTCCAGGAACCTAGAGAGTTTGTCCGTAAGAGTCATTTAAATGACAGTCCCCGAAATCATGTCTAGCTTTGAAGTCACCGACTACTATAGTTTTATCAGTAGAAAGTACTCACCAATAAAATTGATCCAAGTTGTTTACAGAAATTGTTCGAAATGGTCACTAATCGTTTGATGTCACAAAGTCTTGCCCGGCGTTATACTGAATCATTACAGCAACTATCTCATCAGTTTGCCGACGAATAATGTCAGAAGCATTTTTAATGCGTTGTTTAAGTTCTTCAACACTATTCACCTCACCGTTACTGTACACTTATGTTTCAAAATGACCCCAAAAGAAGAAATCACAGGGGTTGAGATCCGGAGAGCGTGCATCTTCACCAACTTTGCGAAATTCGGAAGTTACAAAAATCATACGCTCTGTCATATGATATACCGTAAACTCCAATAAACAAATTCAGATCTCCATACGTACCTTAGACAGGTCCGTGTTGGAAATTTCTCAGATTAACGAGTAACTTAGATTTCGAAATACTCGGCTCTAGTGTATATTTTATATGAAGGATTTCCGGAATTTCGACTTATATTGATGAGTTCTAGCACCTTTCAATCAAAAACCTCACCTTTGAAAATACTGTATAAGTACCTTACATATGCTGTCGCCGAAAAGTTTGGACGTTTGGCACAATAGGTAATTTCCATTTGACGCAGTATGCTGTATCACTTCCAAACTGATGCAAAATCAGTTGATCGGCGTTCTTTTTGACAATGTTGTGATTTTGAACAGATGCGCATTACTTCCGCTTCCAACTGATGTTGCTCTCTGACGGAATCAGATTAATTTCCGTAATCACATCGTTTCAACATAATCTTGCTTTTTGATGCTAAAAAAATTCGTTCATCAATAAGTTGACAATTTAGATAAACAGACTTCACGTCTGTGCATTAAGGGCCCAATTTTTTTTTCGATAATCCGCTACAAATTTTTACGTTATCTATGGTCTCCGTGATGAGATCTAGACAACATTTGGCACGTAGTTTGAATACATTATTCTTCATCTATTTGCAAAATTTTATTCCAATCCAATCAGCAGTTTCAGAATAATAAAAAAAATTTTTTGAACGGCCTTATTTACGGAACCACTAGTGCAATTTTGCTCATTGATGAACGTGACTGCGACATCTGAGACCCACACCTATCCCAAAAATTTCAAGTCCCTCGGCCTTTCCGTTCGAAAGTTATAATTTTCTATGGTTTCTATTGGTTCCATTTTTTTTCGATAATTCGCTAGAATTTTCTACGGTATCTATGGTCTTGGTGATGTGATCTGGACAAAATTTCGCACGTAGTTTGAATACATTATTCCTCAGCTAGGTGCAAAATTTCAATCCAACCAGTAGTTTCGAAATTATCAGGAAAAAAATATTTTGAACGGCCATATATACGGAACCCCTAGTCTAATTTTGCTCATTGATGAACGTAACTGCGATATTCGCGATCAAAATCTACCTTGAGAATTTCAAGTTCCTAGGCCTTTCCGTTCAAAATTTACAATTTTCTATGGTTTCTATGGTTCTGGTCATGCGATCTGGACAAAGTATTGCTTTAATATATCATTCTCGATTAAAATACAAAATTTCATCTCGATCGAATCCGTACTTTCGAAATTATCGAGAAAACAAAATTTCAAACGACCGTATTCACGGAATCCCTAGTATAATTCTGCTCATTATCTATTGTGAAAATTTCAAGTCCCTAGGCCTTTCCGTTCGAAAGTTATGATTTTTTATGGTTTCTATGGTTCTGGTCATGTGATCTGGAGAAATGTAGCTTAAATATATCATTCTCCATTAGTATAAAATAATAAATATAATAATAAAATTTCGTCACGATCGAATCTGTAGTTTTGAAATTATCAAGAAACCCAAATTTTAAACGACCATATTTACGGAACCCCTAGTATAATTTTGCTCATAGATGAACGTGATCACGACATTCTAGATCCACACCTATCCTGAAATTTTCAAGTCCCTAGGCGTTTCCGTTCAAAAGTTACAATTTTCTATGGTTTCTATAGTTCTGGTCATGCGATCTAGACAAAATTTCACATGTAGCTTGGACACCTCATTCTCCATTTGAGTGCAAAGTTTCATCTCGATCAAATCTGTAGTTTTCGAGTAATCGGGGGAACAAAACTTTGAACGGCCATATTTACGGAACCCCTCGTGGAATTCTGCCCATTAACGAACTCAACCGAGGCATTTGGGATCTGAACCTACACTGAAAACTTCAAGTCTCTAGGTTGTTCCGTTCGAGAGTTATCGTGCTTACGGACAACTGGACGGACGGACGGACAGACTCGAATTTTTCGACGGATTCGTCATCAGTCTGTCGAACATAGTCGATTTTCGGTTCAAAATTCGAAAAATACAGACATCGTGACGAAATGATATAGCCCTCGTGTAAGTAGTACGAGCGCTCAATAAAAGAGGATGTGTGGTTTACCCGTGTCCGGGCATCACGTTTAAACGACTGCACCAAATTCGATAATCCTTTTTAGTTGTATTCATTATTGTCGGAACAAGGTTTATACAACGAAATGTTCAAATATTCCCGAAAAAACTACACGGAAAAGAAAAAGAGGCTTTTTCTTTTCGTCCGACCAAGCGAACAATCATAGATTACTTATATTTCATGAGGATTTTGACAATTAGACAAAAAGTGAAATTATATCGAGTGAATCTTACTGCCACAGAAAACTTTCAATGTAATTTACTGCGATGCAATTTGCTTAGACGTGTTTCTGAAAATTGTTCAGAAGTTTATCACTGTGTTTGATATACAGGTGTCCCAGAATGAATGGATAATCCTGTAACACTGTATAGAAGAGCTTTTGGACTCTCTGAAAAAAATCAAAAAAAAAATTTATCCCCACTAGAAATATTTTTTTTTTCAAAATAATGATTTCTTGCACATCACGTTGCGTTTCTGTGTAACACACTCACAAATAAATCAAATCAATCAGTTTCTTTATGGTGAAATATTCTCCAATAAAATACCATTAGATATACAGAAAACCGTAAAATATCTGTTGTAACTTTTTAGGGAAAATATATCCAACTTCAAATTTCATCATAAAATGTGATAACCATTTCATTATGTGAAAGTTTAATCGTTCATGATGAAAAAAATTACGAAGAGCACTGCCGTGAAGGCAGGAGCTTTTGAGCGCTCGTACATGCACCTTGTAGGTAGATTCGCATTTTCCAGTTTTGGAAACCCATTGAGGAAATTTTTGACAGCTGTCAAACACATTTTCAAACTAAGGCGAAAATCCTGACTTCAAGTCAGTGCTTCAGGTGACCAATTTTTTTTTTCGATAATTCGCTAGAATTTTCTATGGTATCTATGCTCTTGGTAATGCGATCTGGACAAAATTTCCCACGTAGTTTGAATATATTATTCATTCATATTTCATTCCAATCCAATGATGAGTTTCGAAATTATCAGAAAAAAAATAGTTCTGAACAGCTATATTTACGGAACCACTAGTCTGATTTTGCTTATTGATGAACGTGACCGCGAAATTCGCGATCCTAACCTATCCTGAAAATTTCAAGTCCCTAGGCCTTTCCGTTCGAAAGTTATGATTTTTTATGGTTTCTATGGTTCTGATCATGGGATCTGGAAAAATGTAGCTCGAAAATATCATTCTCAATTCGAATACAAAATTTCTTCACGATCGAATGCATAGTTTTGAAATTATCAAGAAAACCAAATTTCGAACGGCCATATTTATGGAACCCCTGGTCTAATTTTGCTTATTGATGAACGTAACCGCGAAATTCGCGATCCGAACCTATCCTGAAAATTTCAAGTCCCTAGGTCTTTCCGTTCGGAAGTTATGATTTTCTATGGTTTCTATGATCCTGATCATGCGATCTGGAAAAAATATAGCTCGAATATATCATTCTCAATTTACATACAAAATTTCGTCACGATCAAATCCATAGTTTTGAAATCATGAAGAAAACTGAATTTGAAACGACCATATTTACGGAACCACGAGTCTAATTTTGCTCATTGATGAACGTGACCGTGACATTCGAGATCTACACCTATTCTGAAAATCCCTAGGCCTTTCCATTACAAAGCTATAATTTTCTATGGTTTCTATGGTTCGGGTGATGCTAGCTGGACAAAATTTTGCATGTAGTTCGAGCACGCAATTCTCCATCTGCGTGCAAAATTAGACCTCGATCGAATTAGTAGTTTCGATTTAATCAGAAAAACAAAATTTCGAGCGGCTATATTTACGGAACCCCTCGGCGAATTTTGCTCAATAACGAACTTAACCGCGGCATTCGAGATTCGAACCTACCCTGAAAATTTCAAGTTTTTAGGACATTTCGTTCGAGAGTCATCGTGTATACGGCCGGACGGCCGGAAGGACGGACAGACTCGAATTGTCCGACGGATTCGTCATCATTGAGTCGAACTTAGTCGATTGAGACCATTTACGGCTCAAAACTCGAAAAATACAGACATCGTGACGAAATGATATAGCCCTTGTGTAAGTAGTACGAGCGCTCAAAAAGGTGAGTAAGCCTGAGTGGCCAACTCGAAAAAGAATATGCGCCTTTCATACAGATTCCAAAATGCAAGGGCGCACCCAGGATTAAATTTCGGGGGGGGCTGAATCGAAATGCATAAGATATGAAATATTTTATTCTTTCAATATAAAAATAATATGTATAAAAACCTTATTCGAAATATGATCAAACGAAACTAATAAACAATCTATTAATAATAACAATAAAAAACAATCTATTAAATTACAAAATACAGACGACGTTCGACGTTCCACTTCGGCGAGATTTTCAATTAATTTTTCCGGGTCGTTATGAATTTCATTACAGATGGTTAATAAGGCTAAGCCAGTGAGTCTATTTTCCGACATAGAATTTGTCAGATAGGTTTTTAAACGTCTCAATGTTGAGAAGTTCCGCTCTGTCGTTGCTGTTGTCACAGGCAAAAATTAAATGTTCGGAAACAATTCTTTATTGATATATGCCAATAAATCTATTGGACTATATTTCTTGATATCTGAGATCTCGGAAATCATCTTATATTGAAACACTCTACATCATATAAATTATATAAATATTCAGAATTTCAACATTTCCTTTTTTTCGGAAATAAGCAGTTAAATGATGTTAAAATTGTGTTTCAAATATCTAGATTCTAATTGGGCTAATAAATGGTCAGCAAAAGGTATAAAATTGAAATTCGGTAGTACTGTTCCGGACATGGAGACTCTACGATGTCTATGAATTTGGGTTTTTGTTATTCTTGGAATTTTTATATTTATATCATATTTCTGGCATATCTCTTTCACTTTATCAAAAATAGATTTAAATTGGGTTTCAGAATTTTGTCTTAGCTCCGAAATATTTTTGGTTACAGATTCGATACAATCCATTGCCTTGGCAATGTCTATTTTTACTGTTTGTAGGCTCAGTTCAGCAGTATAACTAATAAAAGGTTCAATTAAGTACAGGGCAATCAAAAATCTCGAATCTGATATTGAAAGTTGAGGGGTTCTTGCACTGAATGAGATATCTTTGTTGATCCACAACGATATATCTTTTAATCTCTCATCTCTGGTAGTGTTTTCACGATTCTCAGATATCCAGAAATCTCAATTTTTTTTACTAATATGAATCTCGGGGGGGGGGGGTGGTCTGCAGCCCGCTGTAACACCAAAATGAACGATTAAATTTTCACATTATGGAATATTCATCACATTTTATGATAAAATTTGAAGTTGGATATTTTTTTCCAAAAAAGTTACAACGGTTTTCAGCATATCTGTTGGTATTTCAATGAAGAATATTCCACCATGAAGAAACTGATGGATTTGATCCACTTGTGAGCGTGATACACAGAAACGCAACGTGATGTGCAAAAAATCATTATTTTGAAAAAAAAATATTTCTAGTGGGGATAGATTTTTTTTTGTATTTTTTCAGAGAGTCCAATAGCTCATCTATACAGTGTTACAGGATTATCCATTAATTCTGGGACACCCTGTATATCGTTGTGGACACCAAAGATTAGACAACTTACTCTTTGCTATCACTTGTTACTCTTTGCTATCACACAGAGTAACATTATTTGGTGGAGCGTGGATGTGTATACAATTTTGATTATTAATAATAATCCTGCTGATCCTAAATGGTGATTTAGATATGCACCATGAAGTGATATTGAAAGGATTCATGTTTTTCGTAAAAATATGGAAGTTTGTCTTAAAAGATCGATATCAAAGTTTTCAAGAGATATTAATAACTAAGAGTATTTTATTTGGTTCTTTTGCAGTTAGGTGTTTTTTATGTTTTTTTTTAAATTTAGTTATAGTTTCTAAGTGTAGGAAGGTAAATCTGCAATGAACTGATTGCTATTGCGTCTTGGTAATTTTTCATCACATTTTATTTCCAGAGCATTTGAGTTTTATACTTTCGAAAATGGCAGACAAATCTGAATCTCGTGTTTCCACGCTAGATTCAGCTGAGAGACTTAATAATAATTATGTAAAGAAAGAGATTGAAAGAGAAGAGATGGGAACAGTTCAAGAGTATATCGATGAAACTAGGGAATCATCAATTTAATATGAGTGAGTATTTACTGTCATTTTATTCGCCTGAATTTGTATAATACTTTTGTACATAACCCTCACTCTCTTCATGTGTTCGACAATGAACTACTCTGTTCGAGAAATATTTCATTTAACAAGTTGCAGAAGATGTATTCTTCCCAACGGTCACAACTGTGCAATGCTTTTCGCGATATGTTAGAAAAAAATCTTTCCGGACCCGATAGACGCGAAGAGATATATGCTTCCTTACTAGACCCAATGCAGAGAACTCATTTTCTTCCACAATTGTAAATTTCTTATGGATATCGGTTTGTCTTTCCGGAATGTCAACCACCATAACAGAGCCCCTATCTTCAATGTGATTAATCTTCACATTCAAAAGTTCTTGACCTCTACAGCCTTGCATTACATAATTTATGTAGTAAGTGTTCTAGATGAAAATCATTCTTCAAAAATTTGATAATATCATGCCGACTGAACCCTTGAGACTTTTTTGTCTCATAGCCTTTACTTTTTCGTTTGAGAAACTTTTCCAGTTCGTGAAACTTACTCCCATCTGTATCATTATAAATTCTCATCATTAATTTTAACATTGATCACTTAGTCCAAAGGGAATTTGGACTGTACGATTCAGACTGTAAGAAAAATAAACCAATACACTCAGAATAGAACGTACAAGAATAAATAGATACCGTGTCTTGAAAGTATGCCAACATTATAATTTCACTCATATTTTTGCTTTCAACATGGTGAACTTTCAGCCACTGCGGGAATTTGTCATATTCTTTTTATACTTTGGTTCCGACTAAGGTTGCCATCCGTCTGGATTTCCCCGGATTTGTCCTAGTTTTTAGGGCGTCCGGGCCGGTTTTTATTTGTTGTCCGGGTATTGCAATTTTCAAGTAGAGTAATTCTTACGCGTGGATCCCGGTTCGAAATCATTTCGTAGTTGACGTCAACAGTTCGTGTATCGCTAAAATGCCATAATTTCAAAACGGTGACGTCCTACCGCTCAAATCTTCACAAAACGGACGAATGAACAAATCCATGAAGAAATCAACAAACATAACCAATATTCTCTAAAAAGCTGTTTCCGAGAGCAGTCAGAAACCAGTCTATCCGTTTCATAAAAGTACGAACTGCAGTTCGAACTATCCCCCAAAAATTGTTTTCAAACCGGACTCAATTGTTTCAAACTATTTGTGCGTGACATCACCAGTTCGACGCAAAAAATACGAATACAAACAGGGTTTTCCCTTTAACTTGGCCTATTAGAAGTTTTAGAGAACAAGTGAATAATATTTCCTTTCGAAATTTTAGGTGGAGCCATGGGTATGAGGGAACTCTTCGCCTAAAATATTTTCAAGTCGACAGTGTTGCCACATCTATCTTGAACGCATATCTTCTTTCTTATTTCAAATGGAACTTCCTATTTTTGAGCGCTCGTACCATACTACTTACACGAGGGCTATATCATTTCGTCACGATGTCTGTATTTATCGAATTTTGAGCTGAAAATGTGCCGTAAGCACGATAATTCTCGAACGGAACAACCTAGAGACTTGAAATTTTTAGTGTGGGTTCGGTTCCCGAATGCCTCGGTTGAGTTCGTTAATGGGCCAAGTTCCACCAGGGGTTCCGTAAATATGGCCGTTCAAAGTTTCGTTCTCCTGATTACTTGGAAACTACAGATTTCATGGAGATGATATTTTGCACTCGAATGGAGAATGAGGTGTTGAAGCTACATGTGAAATTTTGTCCAGATCGCTTAACCAGAACCATAGAAACAATAGAAAATTGTAACTTTTGAACAGAAACGCCTAGGGTCTTGAAATTTTCAGGATATGTGTGGATCTTGAATGTCGTGATTACCTTCATATTTGAGCGAAATAAGACTAGGGGTTCCGTAAATATGGCCGTTCAAAATATTTTTGAGCGCTCGTACTACTTACACGAGGCCTACATCATTTCGTCACGATGTCTGTATTTTTCGGATTTCGAGCCGAAAATGGTCTCAATCGACTATGTTCGACTCACTGATGACGAATCCGTCGAAAAATTCGAGTCTGTCTGTCCGTCCGTATACACGATAACTTTCGAACTCAACAACTTAGAAACTTGAAATTTTCTGGGTAGGTTCGAATCTCAAATGCCGCAGTTAAGTTCGTTATTGGGCAAAATTCAACCAGGGTTACCGTAAAGATGGCCGTTCGAAATTTTGTTCTCCTGATTACTTCGGAAATACTGATTCGATCGAGATCGAGATGAAATTTTGCACTCAGATGGAAAATGACGTGTTCAAGCTACATGCGAAATTTCGTCCAGATCGCATGATCAGAACCATAGAAAATCATAACTTTGTACCTAATGGAAAGGCCTAGGGACTTGAAATTCTCAGGATAGGTGTGGATCTCGAATGTTACAGTCACGTTCAACAATGAGCAAAATTAGACTAGAGGCTCCGTAAATATGGTCGTTTGAAATTTCTCGATAATTTCAAATCTATGGATTTGATCGTGAAGAAATTTTGTATTTTATTGGAGAATGATATATTCAAGCTACATTCTTTCCAGATGTTATGACCAGAACCATGGAAACCATAGAAAATTAAAACTTTCGAACGGAAAGGCCTAGGGACTTGAAATTTTCAGGTTAGGTTTGGATCGCGAATTTCGCGGTCACGTTCATCAATGAATTAGACCAGGAGTTTCGTAAATATGGCCGTTCAAAATATTTTTTCCCTGATAATTTCGGAACAACCCATTGGATTTGAATGAAAATTTGCACTCAGATGAAGAATAATAAATTCGAACTACGTGCGGAATTGTGTCCAGATCGCACCACCAAGACCATAGATACCGTAAAAAATTCTAGCGAATCATCGCACTTACGTGAAGTCTGGAGTCTCGCCTTAGTTTGAATTTTTTTTGACAGCCCTCAAAATAATTTTGAATTTATTTTTATAACTGGAAAATGCGAATCTGCCCACAAGGTGGATGAACGAGCGCTCAAAAGCTACTGACTTCACGGCAGTGCTTTTCGTCATTTTTTTATTAAGGTATCGATACAATACCAAATTCCCAGTATAACCTACTAAAAAAAAATTTCTCTGCCATGCACTGTTGCCAAGTTATGCACTAATTCTTGGAATTCTTGACATCTGCATTGCCAGTTTGGAAATGCAATATCTCGATTATTTTATATGCGAACAAAACCAAATTCAGCAGTCTTATAGTAGATAATCCCAGCATTCATGTACCACATGAATGCTGGGTATTTCGATGAATCGAAAAGTTTTTCGAAGATTTTGCTCCGAAAATGTGGAACTTAAAATTGAAATATTTCGAGAATTTCAAATGGCACCCCCATATTTGTTTTACACCATTCGATTCGAAATAAAAAATTATTGGTAGTTTTTTTTCACACCAATTAATTATTTTGCATAGGTTTCGAATGAGATGAAAAATACTGAATTATTTCAGTATTTATAGTCATGATCTATGGTCCTGTTTACGATTAAATGGATCTGTGATTATGAGGTAAATCATTGAAATAGATTCTATGGTTGAGATCATAAAAAGTGTTCGATGATTATGGATGCCATAGAACAAAATGTTTATTGTCAATCAAACCTCGATTCAGGTGGTTTAGTTTGTAGCATTTTTTGATTAATCGGTTGCAAGATTTTATTCATTTTCTGCTAATATACCTTATTCGATCAATTTCATTTTTATATTGAGAAAACAATTCGAAGGATTAGCAGTTTAATGAAATAATGTAAAGCGATAGATCATACTAAACCACCTATATCGAGGTTTGATTAACAAATAACCTTTTTTGCTATAGCATCCAGAATCATGGAACACTTTTTATGATCTCAACCATAGAATCTATTGCAATAATTTACCTAATAATCACAGATCCATTTAATCATGAACAGGACCATAGATCATGACTATGAATATGCGTTTAAGATAGATGTGACAACACTGTCGACTTGAAAATATTTTAGGCGAAGAGTTCCCTCATCCCCAAGGCTCCACCTAAAATTTCAAAACGAAATATTCACTTGTTCTCTAAATACTTTCAATAGGCCAAGTTGAAAGGAAAACCCTGTATAAAATGGACGAAATAGTTTTGAAAAATCGTCAGGCTCGTGCGCCTGGGATGGTCACATATATCTCTATACATATATAAAAATTACGTGTCACGTTGTTTGTCCGGGATGAACTCCTAAAATACTGAACCGATTTCAATCAAATTTTGCAGACTGTGTGCAGTTTGATCCAACTTAAAAGATAGGATAGTTTATACAGTGAAACCTATCTTGGCGGGCACTCCCCTCAAACGGACAATTGGCATGGAACCGAGAAATTTTCTTGTAATATTATACTACGAGCGAACACCTCTATCGGACGGACACGGACACCATAATTTTCTCAGCAGTGCCGAAAAACTCCCAGATACGGACGGGGAATTCTGAAGAACGGCCAAGAGTGAATACGTACGTACGTGTTCATAGAAGATTCTCATAGTTATTTCTTGGTTCAACCGCGCAAAAGAGGACTTCGGGAATCCCCTCCATTTCGTCGAAAGAAATACACAGTGCTCACTAGCTGCTTCTTATATTTGAGGAGGCATATGACGAAGAGGACTACATGCCCCTATCAGTACTAGCCTTTTTCGAAAAATTGTGAAGCAGTGTGCAACACAGTGAATAACAGAGAATTCGTTGATTTGGATGAAGGAACATCTACAGAAGAGCATTCTGATTTCAATCATAGAAATGGAGAGAAAGATGAGGAACCGGAGAGCGACGTAGAAGGAAGCATTATTACTGAATGCACCAAAATAAAACCTAACAGCGAAGCTCTGAATTTTATAGAAGAGTTGAAAATATTTGCCCAAAAAGATTTTGTGGCCTTTCAACACCTTGAAAATTTTGAGACCCACTTCCAAACTCGCCTACTACATAGAAACAGGAAAAAGCATGACACAATCCAAAATAACCGTTTTTTTCGAATTTTTCTTTTTTTAATGTGAATATTTTCGTTTTCTGTAATAGCTCAATATTTTTGAATTCATTTTTGAGCGCTCGTACAACTTACACGAGGGCATATCATTTCGTCACGATGTCTGTATTTTTCGAATTTTGAGCCGAAAATGGTCTCAAACGATAGAGTTCAACTCACTGATGACGAATCCGTCGGAAAATTTGAGTCTGTCCGTCCGTCCGGTCGTAAGCACGATAACTCTCGAACGGATCAACCTAGAGACTTGAAATTTTCAGTGTAGGTTCAGATCCTAAATGCCTCGGTTATGTTCGTTAATGGGCCAAATTCCACCAGGGGTTCCGTAAATATGGCCGTTTAAAGTTTTGTTTCCCTGATTACTTGAAAACTACAGATTTGATTGACATGGAATTTTGCACTCAAATGGAGAATGAGGTGTTCAAGCCATATGTGAAATTTTGTCCAGATCGCATGACCAGAACCATAGAAACCATAAAAAATTGTAACTTTTGAACGGAAACGCCTAGGGACTTGAAATTTTCAGGATAGGTGTAGATCTCGAATGTCGTGATCACGTTCATCTATGATCGAAATTATACTAGGGGTTTCCGTAAATATGGTCGTTTGAAATTTAGTTTTCTTGATAATTTCAAAACTACAGATTCTATCGTGACGAAATTTTGTATACTAATGGAGAATGATATATTCAAGCTACATTTCGCCAGATCACATGACCAGAACCATAGAAACCATAGTTTATATAGTTTATAGTTAGGAAGGGGTTACGTTCCACTGCGACCTCAAGGTCTATTGTGCCCCCCATCAGAGCCGTATTCGCAAATGCGCTACCTACAGCTCGCCCTCCAGCTCCAGAGCTCCAATGAACTCCAGTATCTGAGAGGGCTTCAAGGAGGTTAGATCCTCATTCCTCCTGTAATTCTCTTGTCCAAGACATTCTTTGCGCTGTTTTGCAATGGCGAGGCATTCTGTAACCAGGTGAACAGGAGTCTCCTCCTCTTCACCACAGAATCTACACTCGTCTGTTTCTGTCAAGCTCATTCTCATCATATGCTTCCTAAGGCGACAATGTCCTGTGAGGAAGCCAGTGAGTAGACGTAACTTGTTCTTACTGAGATCCAAATACTTTTTGGATCTTGAACTTTCATAGTTCCGAATGAACCTTTTAGAGTGGTCCATTCCTGGAAGGTTCCTCCAGAGTGCTTCTCTTTCGGTCTCTTCCTTCTCCAGAAACTCTTTCTTATAGGTGTGTTTACCTATGCCACAGAAGGGTTCTGGGCCAGTAAGTGGCGTTTGTGCTTCCTTTCTGGCAAGTGTATTGGCCTCTTCGTTTCCTTGGATTCCTGAGTGACCAGGAACCCAGACTAAAGAGAACTTATTTTTCATAGAAACCATAGAAAATCATAACTTTCGAACGGAAAGGCCTAGGGACTTGAAATTTTCAGGATAGGTGTGGATCTGAAATGTCGCGTTCACGTTCATCAATGAACAGAATTATACTAGGGGTTCCGTAATTACGGTCGTTTGAAATTTTGGTTTCTCGATAATTTTGAAACTGCGGATTCGATCGAGATGAAATTTTGTATTTCAATCGAGAATGATATATTAAAACAATATTTTGTCCAGATCGCATGACCAGAACCATAGAAACCATAGAAAATTGTAACTTTTGAACGGAAAGGCCTAGGAACTTGAAATTGAAAATTATACTTGGGGTTCCATAAATATGGCCCTTCGAAATATTTGTTTTCTGATAGTTTAGAAACTACTGATTGGATTGGAATGAAATTTTGCACATAGCTGAGGAATAATGTATTTGCGTTTTGTCCAGATCGCATCACCAAGGCCATAGATTCCGTAGAAAATTCTAGCAAATAATCGAAAAAAAATATATCAGCTGAAGCATTGACATGAAGTCTGGAGTTTCGCCTAAGTTCCAGAATTTTTTTGACAGCTGTCGAAAATTCCTTCAATTGATTTCTAAAACTGGAAAATGCGAATCTACCTACAAGGTGCATGTACGAGCGCTCAAAAGTTCCTGCTTTCACGGCAGTGCTTTTCGTAATTTTTTATAATATCAAACAGCACTCTTAAATCTATCAACATTTCTCAACATCGAGTAAAACAAGTAAAAAATATTCGAAAAAATCCTCAAAAAACGTCTAATGGCTTTCGCAGAGAGACATGACTCTAAGATGTCATGCGCAGATCTATAGGATCTATGGTCCATCTCTAGAGCTAAGCGTCACTTAGCCTGCCGCCATTATCGTGGTTACTTGTAAACTGAAACTAGAACGTAACTCTGTGTATACAGTTCCACGTGCTTATTTCCGACATTAAATTATTGAGAAATATTCGATTTCGTTCACCATCCTGTGTGTTTTTACTATTAACTTACATCAGAAGTGGGATAAATCTCTTCTTTACAAGAAGAAATTGGACCTAATTTGAAGAAGTATTACGAGTTCTTTGTGTGTGAATTTGCCCGAAATGGATCAACAGAACCTTGAAAATAATGAAAATGCTGCTCAAGTTCAAGCTGAATCAATGTCGATGTTTCGGATAATGGAAAGTCACGCACAGATGCAGATGAAAATAATGGAACTTATGGCGAATATGGGAAATGGGATATCGAATGCTGCAAACGAAGGGAACAGCCACGTGAATTTCATGCAGTTTGACCCTGATGATAGTCCCTTTACTACGGAGAAATGGGTTATTGAAGTGGATCGTGTTAAAAATGAAACAGGTATGTCCGATACAATTGTTGTTTTAAGATCTGGCCATGCTTTGAGAGGTCGTGCTTCTAAATTCTATGTGAATTGGAAACCTTTAACTAGAAATTGGTCAACTTTTTGTAGAGATTTAGAAATCGCATTCCCTCTAAGGGGAACTCCAGCTACAAGGCTTAAGTCTTTCATGGCAATAAATAGTGCTGATTTTAAATTTTTAGCAGAATATGGTCGAGCTGAATTAAATGCTATCAAAAAGTTTTACGACGGATTTCCATGGAAAATTATTTCTAGTCTGGTTTCACATGATATTGTTAATCTAGAAGTGAAAAATAGAGTTGAGATACAATCGCCAAACGACGAGTCAGAGCTTCTGAAATTGTTGTCATCATTTGATACCGATTTGTCTGTACCATTAACACCCCCATCAGATATCAGTACAAAAAGACCGCGCGAACTAAAGTCAGAATCATTCTCCGGAAGATGCAGAAACTGTGGAAAAGTAGGACATAAAGCAATAGACTGTAGATCAACAAAAAGACGTTTTGAAAATCCTTCTAATTTAAGACCGCCTTTAATTTGTAACTTTTGTAAAATGAGGGGACACATTGAAATATTTTGTAATGCAAAGATTAGAGAAAATAATCCACATAATCAGTGATAGCCAGAAGCTCTTCGAAATTTCCCGAAAGAAAACTCGAACACGATCATTTATACAGATTTCGTACCTGAGTGCCACCGACTCAGATATTTTATTTTACTCACATTAATATTGATGCTCTAATAGGATAGGGTATTCTCTGAAAAAAAAAGTTCAACTAAAAGTAATCGAAAACAGTTTCCACTTTGAGACTACAGTGGCACCTTGTAAAATTCTTAATATTAATAGAAACCAGTGATTTGTCAGGATAGACGAGCAAGTTAAATTAACGATAATGCAAAATTATAACAGAGACAGTTAGAATCAGGAATTATTAAACTTACTGAATCAATCATTATGCAAGTACCTGTGGTGGAATATCAATTCAAAAAATTACGAAAAGCACTGCCGTGAAGGCAGGAGCTTTTGAGCGCTCGTACATGCACCTTGTAGGTAGATTCGCATTTTCCAGTTTTAGAAATCAATTGAAGGAATGTTTGACTGCTGTCAAAAAAATCCTGAAACTCCAGACTTCATGTCGGTGCTTCAGCTGATCAATTTTTTCCGATAATTCGCTAGAATTTTCCACGGTATCTATGGTGTTAGTGATGCGATCTGGACAAAATTTTGCTCGTAGTTTGAATACATTATTCCTGAGCTAGGTGCATAATTTCATTCCAATCCGATCAGTAGTTTCGAAACTATCAGGAAAAAAATATCTTGAACGGCCATATTTACGGAACCCCTAGTCTAATTTTGCTCATTGATGAACGTGACCGTGAAATTTGCGATCCAAACCCACCCTGAAAATTTCAAATTCCTAGGCCTTTCCGTTCAAAAGTTAGAATTTTCTATGGTTTCTATGGTTCTGGTCATGCGATCTGGACAAAATATTGCTTCAATATATCATTCTCGATTAAAATACAAAATTTCATCTCGATCGAATCCGTAGTTTCGAATTTATCGAAAAAACAAAATTTCAAACGACCGTATTTACGGAACCCCTTGTATAATGTTGCTCATAGATGAACGTGATCACGACATTCAAGATCCACACCTATGCTGAAAATTTCAAGTCCCTAGGCGTTTCCGTTCAAAAGTTACAATTTTCTATGGTTTCTATGGTTCTGGTGATGCGATCTGGACAAAATTCCACATGTAGCTTGAACACCTCATTTTCCATTCGAGTGCAAAATTTCATCTCGATCAAATCTATAGTTTTCAAGTAATCAGGGAAACAAAACTTTGAACGGCTATATTTACGGAACCCCTGGTGGAATTTGGCCCATTCGGGAACTGAACCCACACTGAAAATTTCAAATCTCTAGGTTGTTTCGTTCGAGAGTTATCGTGCTTACGGACGGCCGGACGGACGGCCGGCGGACGGACAGACTCGAATTTTCCGACGGATTCGTCATCAGTCAGTCGAACATAATCGATTGAGACCATTTTCGGCTCAAAATTCGAAAAATACAGACATCGTGACGAAATGATATAGCCCTCGTGTAAGTAGTACGAGCGCTCAAAAAGAGTTAGATAAAATTGCACATCCTGTAGCATATTTCTGGAGGAAAACCACTGAGGTTGGACCAAAATACTATTCGTATGATCTGGCTATCGTAGACTAGACATTCCAGAAATTACTTATACAGAATCCATTTTGAAATATTAACTGATTGTAATTCGATTAGGGTTATTGCTTTGAAAAAGGAATTCGTTCTTAGAATAGCTCGGTGATGGATTCATTTGCAGGATTTTGATTCCGGAATAAAATACCGACCTGGTGAAAAGATGAAGCATGTTGATTATCTTAGTAGGAATTTGTCCTTGTGAGAACTACGTATAGTCCGTTTAAGAATTATTGACATCTCGGTTGGCTGTGAAAAATCGAATTTAAGTTGGTAATAGACTATTCAGTAATATTTTGGGTTGCTGAATTCAGGTTGGTATAGGAATAACACTAACATTACCCATAGAAATCTTGCTTTGATGATTTTATCGAAGATATTGGTGAATATGTAATTATAAAAACTTGCTCTGAATTTGAATATTTTTTGTCTTATGCTATTAAAATGGCTGGAATTGACCAGGATACATCGCGCCCCTACAAGAGAACGCCAGGCAGTTTGTCGATGTTACTTCGAGTTTTTCAAAGATTTGGCATATATTTCCGCTAGTGTTTCAGGTAAACTGTTATTCACCGACTCAAAGTGTATTCTGATTGATCATATCTCTTAAATTTTCAGATTTCACATAGCCCTGTCCGTAGAATATTAGCATGTTATTATAGCCTGGAATTAGCAGTGGAAGAAAACCTGTGCGATATGATTATTCCTTCAAAGAGACATTGAATGACTTTGTTTTTGCTAGAATTAAAAACAATGAATATATCAGTTTAGATATCCTTTTCGAACTGGCCAAAGAGCACCTAGATTTCAATTGATCGAAGTCAACATTATATTATATCATAAAAAAAATTGGATACAAATACAAAAAAGTTGAAATTTGGCTATTCAAATTCGGCAGTGGACACTAGAAAATAATCCAAAAGGTATGCCGAGTATATTCAAGGCAGAAGGTGCACTATTTTGAATGCTGGAACAATTGATGGATTTTTACCTGGATTTGATCCGATTCTTGACAGTGGTATTAATGATAAGGATTACTATGAATGGTGAATTATTTCATAAATGGGTTATTGAAACCTTCCCTGCAAAAGGATGCCCATCAATAGGATTATGTCAGCTTATTCAATAAACACATCCAAATCACTACACTACGAGGAAACATTTTCAATGATAATTTTATCTTTGCTCCTGTATCATTCATAGATATTTTAAGTTTATTTATTATACTTATACTGTATGGTACCCTGTTCACAAGCTATATTGTTCCCAATTCAAAAGTATACTGAATAATTGTAAAATTGCTCATCAATTATAATATTTTCAATAATTCATGGACAGTTTTAATGAATGAAAATAAAAATTGACTTTCTCAAAGTATTCAACACCGAGCAATAAATAATTCACAAATTGGTTCATATATTGATAGTTCGGTACAAAATTAATGTCAAAATTCTTTATGTACTACATAGATTCTTAATTTTTGTTTCTCTCTTATTTCTTAATACATTATAACGTTTTTCCAATCCATTCTTTTGGGCCTGTGCTTGCGAGGTATCCAAAAATGTTTTTCTGTTGCACCACTAGCTACCTGCTAGAATTCCATTAATTATTCTTCTTGAATCCTGACATAAAATGGTACTCTTATAGTTATATGGTTAGAATTTTGCAAGATTTCCAATACCAATAAATATTGCATGGTCCTGAGTGAAAATAAATATTTATTTGAATGATCTTCAATTTTCCATGGTTGACTTTTATATGAACGATAAGTTCAGATAATTTCATATGAAAGTATTCCACGATATTTTTGCGCTTTCAAACCTGAATTCCCATGTTTGAACTGCAATCGAAATATTCCGGCTTAATTATTCGATAATTCGTAATATTCGTATACTCAACACTTTTCTAGGTTATATTTATGTTCTATGATGAAATTTAGTTACTTTTTAGTAACTAGAAATAAAGCCTCGACTGGACGTTCATGGCCTGCTTCGATGTCAATAATTCTTAAATGGACTATACTGGCTCTTTTCAATGTTTCAGGTATTCCCTTATTACGAAACTGTATGCTGCAATCAAAAATACAAATGCAAGATTCAACGATGCTCGCAAACCACGATATCCATTTGAAATAAGTCAAAAAGTAGTTATGGAAGTCACCCAACTATCAAATGGAGGAAAACTGAAGTCTAAATTTGTTGGCCCCTTCGAATTTAAGTTGGTTTGCCAAATGATCGTAATGCACTCAAAAGAATAGGCGATCAGAATATAATTACCATGGCTGGCCTGAAGATGACAGTTAAGTTGTGAAATATCCAATGTTTCAAAATGAAAATTTAAAGATCTCAACCATTCAGTATTTGTATGTAGTGGTGATGAGTGTATTACTAAGACTCAATGCTCAATGTTTCAGATTATCAAAAGCTGAAATTCTAGAAATATTCAGAACTTTATAGCCTTGAAACGTTAACTTCAAATAATTTCAATTGTTCAAAATTGCAGAGGTTGGTGTTATAATATTTGTCGCCATGACCTATTGTTAGTCCAAGTTTTGCTTTATTGGACTATAGTGTTGATGACCCGCGACTCCGATGTCCTGAGAGGTATCTGAACACTATAGTTGCCAATTTTGTTTTTGGTTTCAACTGTGAATGTTGGTATAGAAGACCCATGACTTTTAGGTCAGTGTGGTTAGTGAACATTGAGTTGAGTCGAATTTTTGTTGTACATTTGATGTGTGAACAGTATCGCTCACAAGTATAATTGGTGACTACGATGTCTGTGTGATTTTACTGTGTGAGACGATAAAGAGTTTGGACTTATAATTTTTGTGTGTTCTATCAATTAGTGATATCCTATAACTC
The DNA here is from genome assembly GCA_963966015.1 of Aphidecta obliterata. Lineage (NCBI taxonomy): Eukaryota > Metazoa > Arthropoda > Insecta > Coleoptera > Coccinellidae > Aphidecta > Aphidecta obliterata. The sequence continues at coordinate 4,131,040 of OZ014430.1, read as the reverse complement.
TTGGCTATCGAGTTCTGACAAAGACCTTCATTGATTAAGGTTGTGATATAGTGAAGTCACTTTGCTTTTTTTATGCAAAGAGAGTGTTATTTTTGCTGATTATCTGGTTTGAATCTAATCACTTTTGGAGTGATTGTTTTGTTTTTTTTTGGTGGCTTGGTGTATATAGCCTGACACATTGGAGTTTCAGTGAAAAGATAATCACTTTGTAACTGTAGTAGTTGATAAAACATTATGCAAATTCAGAAATGAGTTATTTTCAAGAATCTTAGAACTACGTAGCCTCGAAATATTGGTTCATTTAATTTATTGTTGATCATGGCTTTAGTCAAATCAAGTTGGGATGTGTTACCCAGATCTTTTTGTCTGGCTGTCATCCCCTGAGCTTGATCCCTGAACTGTATTTTTTTGGCCGATGATAGAGAAAAATTATCAAATCAACTAGGATGTGTTACCTGGATTTTTTTGTCTGGCTGTCATCCCATAATGTGATCCCTGAATAATTTTTGTCGCAGATTTAGATTGTAGTAATCAGCAGAAGCTGACATTTAGTTCTTGGCTAATTAGTTCTGAATCTTGATTAGTGAGCATGTAAGCGGTGGAGGTTTTTTTCTTGTCTGGCTCTTTTTTCCCCCTGAAATATAAAACCGCAGCGTTGAGCCAGCGCATCAAACATAGCCATGCTTCACAAAATAAAATCAATTCTATGTTTCACCAATTGTATGCCTTGACAAAGATTCAATTGTTAATCGTTGGAAAGTTATTCGAACAATGCTTTATGTAAACTGAAAAGTGTTAATGTTTGCTATGTACATGAAACGTGGTCGTTTCAAGGGTCAGTATGGCCGTGTAAGCAATTCTTAAAATTGATACCCCTATAAATCGACATTATGATTATAACAGGCTGAGACCATGTACTCCAGTCAAGTGTAGATCTATTCTCTACTCTAAGATGTCATGCGCAGATCTATAGGATCTATGGTCGATCTCTAGAGCTTAGCGTCACTTAGCCTGCCGCCATTATCGTGGTTACTTGTAACCTGAAACTAGAACGTAACTGTGTGTATACAGTTCCACGTGCTTATTTCCGACATTAAATTATTCTGAAATAAACGATTTCGTTCACCATCCTGTGTGTTTTTACTAGAGATGAAACGGATATCCGATATCCGGTCTATCCAATAATAGTGTGAATTTTACTATCCGATATCCGGCCGGAGACTGAATTATTATCCGGTATCCGGCCGGATATATAGTAAAATTCACACTATTATTTCACACAAGGAAAATCATAGGTACCACAATAAGTTATGAATAATCGCATGTCAAAATTTTTTTAATTATAATTAGTTTAGTACTCAAAATCAACAAGTGGCAAATTGTAGGAGTAAATACCAAATTTTGCGCATTTTTTGGTAAGAGGCGACTCCGCTTCGCTTCATATACCAAACAGCTTCAGAAAATAGTCTTTCCCTGTAAACGCTGCTGCCAGGAACTGAAAGATAAATTCTAGCAAACCGCGACAACTGTGGGTCCTGATTCGAATCAACATGACATTTCTTGTTAAAATTAAAACCACGAGGACAATTGAGAACATCATGGAATATGGAATGAACAAACGATCTGAAAAGCAAACTGACTAATGCAATAGCACTCAATCGCTACCGAGTAGTCCCGAATGTACCGATTAAAGTGCCGAATATTCGGTAGCCGGATATTCGGCGCACCGGCCGCGAAGCTTGCCGAATATCCGGTATCCGGCCAATACACTATCCGTTTCATCTCTAGTTTTTACTATTAACTTACATATATCAACACTTAGATAAAAAACGACCATGCCTGGGAGTATTTATCGATTTGGCCAAGGCCTTCGATACCATTAGTCATGAAAAATTACTGTCGAAATTAAATAATCTTGGTATCAGAGGTCTGGCAAATGATCTTATCAGAAACTACCTCAATGAGAGAGTACAAATGATTGAAATAGACGGCGTTCTGAGCGACCCATTAGAGATTAAATACGGAGTTTCCCAGGGTACTGTTTTGGGGCCAATCCTGTTTATATTGTATCTGAATGTCGAATGACATGCTGTTGATCGATGTACACACAAAACATCAATATTCATTTAACCAGCAGAAATAAGAACATAACTCTGAAAAAATCCATTTCAGTTAAATATATTGGAATACACATTGACCAAAGTCTAAAATGGAGAGTCCATATAGACTATCTTTGTAGAAGACTCAGAGCCCTTTTGTATGTTTTTCGAACTCTTGAAAATATACTGAGTATCAATGATCTGCGCAGTACATATTTTTCGTTAGTTCAGTCTCTCCTAATGTATGGAAATCTAGGATGGGGTGGGGTCTATAGTACAACTGTACAACCGCTTATGGTACTACAGAAGCGATTTCTCAAAATTATCTATGGTTTAAATTTCCGTTTCCCATCGGCACAAATATTCCAATATTGTGAACTGATGAGTTTGAGATATCTTTACTTCAAACAATTATTAATATTTATATTTAACAGCAGAAATAAGTTCAAGAAGCGTCAACATGGACATGAAACCCGACTAAAAGCGAGTAGCCTAGATATACCGAAAATGAACAAGGCTATTGGACAAAGATCAATTACATTTATTGGACCCAAAGTTTTCAATCTTGCTCCAGATCATATAATTACGTTTTTGAGAGCTAAAGCCAACTTTTCAAAAAAGTTATTTATTTACAACGGACGATTGTCTACCCTCATATAACATCAGCTAGTAAGACGTGCACTTAATTATTATTGACGATGAATTCGTCTTCAAGGTATTCATAACATTATCTTATCTGCAACTGGGAACAATGGGACAAACAACACCCACGTCATCCACACAAAGTGGTATGATCAAATTGATGATTAATCAAAATATAACATGTTCATATTCAATATGGAATGCAATGCAGATAAACGATTCATCTAAGGTATACAGGGTTGGCATTATGTAATTCCTCCCCACCTTGAATAAAGGTATCACCTGTAGTAGGTGTAGCTTTACAAAAAATATCTTTTCTTAAATATTTCGAAATAGAATAAGTAATTATCAATAAAATGATTATTATAAAGAAAAACAATATGGTAAATCTTGAAGGCTGGAGATTCCATTGGTCCAGGTCTTCTATCTTGATATCCGGGATATCTTCATCTTTCCGGGATTCTTCATTTGTTGAATTTGGGTTGAATAGGGTCATTTTGGGTAAAATCACGTACTTTTCTTCATTGAACGTAGTAGTTGGGACGATTTCTTTTCTCGTGTTGCTCACAGCATATTTGGTTCGTAGAATTGTCATGGAAGGCACAAAATAATGTCTTGTTTGCTGAGGACATTTTTCTAAAACGTTTTTGTTTTCGATGGATAAAATATTTCCATCTTCTAATAACTTCAAATCTGGGGAAAGTACCGTTGTCGTTCTTGGACAGTTTTCGGTGTAGTTATTCAAAATATTTCGAAGGCGGTAATTCAGCTAAGGTGTCTTGATCGCACAGATAATCATCTTCCACTGGATGGCTTAACTTCGTTGACCATTTCAGGGTTTCTTCTTGTGATAGTAAATAAGGATCGGTATATGGAAGGGATAAATTGTTTTGTGGTAGATAGTAAAACAATACCGTTGGGATTGATATTAAAAATAGTAATGCTTTCTTTTTGAAAATTACTTTCGTATGACATATCTGATAATAATCTTTCAGATGATGTAAAGGTATTATCGTTACATTTTTTATTAATTCAAGGAATTTTGAATAGGGTTAAATTGATTCGTGTAAAAGATGTAATCTTGCAAAACTCACTGCGGTTGCAAATTTAGAATAGTTTTGATATCTTTAAGTTCAAATGTCAGGAGATGCATGTGTTGAATCTCTTGCATTGCTGGTATAACTTGAAGCAATTTAAGGTTTTCTGACATTTTCTGGAATTTCCCAATGTACTTATTTTTGAGGTCATTTACGACTGTTGCGATCTGTTTTTGATTTCTTATCGAAAGTTGTTCATTTTTTTGAATACTATCAAAATAGATTTTATATAATTCTTCTTTATTCCGATGACGAAAAACTGTTCCGAATGAAAGTTAATTGACCTCTTTTAATATTATTGATTGAATATGTTCATTTGAAACTTTTCCCATTTTTTATATCATTTGTGTGCTATTTAAAATTTGCTGTGCAAGCAAAAGTCAGTCAAAATCGACTTTCTTTATTTCTCTTCGATAATTCGAAATTAATTCTTATGTTTATTTAAATGCAATTGGTACATATTATTCCTTATTGGAATAATATTTAATCATAACATGATAATTATTTTTTAAGGGTTCTTTATCCCTTTAAGTCTATTTGGGACTTGGAAATTTTAAAATTGAAGCTCTTTCTATTGAAGAGTTTTATTTTATCGGCACATCCTAGCCCTAACACATTACTTTTCTTTTTACTAATGCATTCGAGTTGGGATTATAATTTGTAATATAATGAATTTCAATTCGAAGAGTAATATGTGTGACGTAGGCTTTTCCTAACGTAATACATTCTTTCTATTGGAGATTAGTATTTGAGACGTAGGCTTTTCCTAACGCGATTATATCAATATTGAGCAGGGCTGGCTCTAGTGACTTTATAATCAAGGGACTTTTCAATTCATGAAATATGAATATTAAAAAACTTGGAACTCCGAACAAGATGTTCCGACAATAATATTTTCGTTTTAAACTTATTAAATTATCTCGTAATCAAACGAGTTTGTCTCGTATCATTTTAATCAGGGACTTATTAATTCTTGAAATATTTGTTTTACGGAAGTCTTGGACAACTCCATTTTTGAATTCAAATATTTCTTTTGTATCATTTTAAATTAACTCTTGAAATATTGTGAAATAAGATGTATGAAGCATGGACAATGATGCTTAAACATGTCTTGGAAAAAACTATAATTTTTCTAATTCTTCATGTAATTGCGAAGCGAAGGATAATGATGATTATCAATAATATGAAACAAGGGTTTCAAACACCGTTGTTCAAAGAATGTCTGAAGGAGAATAAATTAATCCTTCTAATATTTTCTGTTACTAACAAGCGAATGAAAATGAGATTTTTCTCAAATAATATTTTAAGGTTATATAGTTTATATGGAATTCTTTGGATAAAATTCGAAATTATATTTCGTGAAACTGATATCACATATCTAAATGGAAATTATTTATGTACCTGATATAAGGATTCATTTTTGAATCTATAACATAATTCAATATTTATGCCTTTCTTCCGTACTTTATAATAAGGGATAATTTTGGAAATTATTTTCGAAGATGGTGATTTTAACCTTTTCTTCGTATATGGGATTTTTATTATAGGATTCTTAACATTACATTGGACAGTAAAACAATCTGTCTCATTAGAATTTATTTTTATTTCATCGTTTGAATTTAACCATTTCAAACATGCTTCGTATTTTTCTTTATTTATTTGATTTTCAATTAACGATGAATCATTTTCGATTCTATTTATTTCGATACTTTTATGATTATTTATATTTGAATCATTTTCGATTCTATTGATTTCCGTATTTTCGTAATAATTTGCATCTGTGGCATACCTGGCATTTGTCGCCACTGAATCATTTTTGATTCTATTCGTATTTACGAATTCATTTATTTTTAACATCTGATCATTATCGATCCTATTCGTCATTGCGAATTTATTTATTTTTAACATTTGATCATTATCGATCCTGTTCGTATCGAATTTATTCATTTTTAACATTCGATCATTTTTTAATTCATTAGCATTTCTCATATTCCTTCCGATACTCCGATTCGGTAAGGAATATACAATAACTTTTTTATTTGATTTAGCAAAAATGTATTTTATCATACTCAAAATAATATGCCAGTCTAATTGATCTAGACCGCATGCAATTCTTGGTATAGCCAAGTACTTATCATTATTGTACCGACACAATTCTTTGAAATATAATATAGATTGAAAAACCATTTTATATTCTGGTTTATGAAAATACGAATCTTTCGTTATCAAATAATAAATGTTTCGATCATTTATTTGTATCATTGCTACTTCTCCTTGTAGCTTATTTTGAGATTTTAAATTATCTACTTGACCAAATTTATTTTTAAATTCGAGGGCTATTCCTCTATTCATATGAAAATCTCTGGAAACGCAATGTGCTAACGCATAATTCTTTGGCGCTTTTAATAAATTACCTGTTTTTTACTCTATTTTAGGGGAATCTTTGATATTTTTGAGCGCTCGTACTACTTACACGAGGGCACTATCATTTCGTCACGATGTCTGTATTTTTCGAATTTTGAGCCGAAAATGGTCTCAATCGACTATGTTCGACTCACTGATGACGAATCCGTCGGAAAATTCGAGTCTGTCCGTCCGTCCGGCCGTCCGTCCGTCAGCACGATAACTCTCGAACGGATCAACCTAGAGACTTGAAATTTTCAGTGTAGGTTCAGATCCCGAATGCCTCGGTTGAGTTCGTTAATGGGCCAAATTCCACCATGGGTTCCGTGAATATGGCCGTTCAAAGTTTTGTTTCCCTGATTACTTCGAAACTACAGATTCGATCGAGTTGAAACTTTGCACTCAAATGAAGAATGAGGTGTTCAAGGTACATGTGAAATTTTGTCCAGATCGCATAACCAGAACCATAGAAACAATAGAAAATTGTAACTTTTGAACGGAAACGCCTAGGGACTTGAAATTTTCAGGATAGGTTTGGTTCTGGAATGTCGTGATGACGTTTATCTATGAGCAGAATTATTTAAGGGGCTCCGTAAATATGGTCGTTTGAAATTTAGTTTTCTTGATTATTTCAAAACTACAGATTCGATCGTCACGAAATTTTGTATTTAAAAGGAGAATTATATATTCAAGCTACATTTTGTCCAGATCGCTTGACCAAAACCATAGAAAATCATAACTTACGAACGGAAAAGCCTAGGGACTTGAAATTTTCAAGATAGGTGTGGATCTCGAATATCGCGATCACTTTCATCAATAAGCAAAATTACACTGAGGGTTCCGTAAATATGGTCGTTTGAAGTTTAGTTTTCTTGATAATTTCAAAACTACGGATTCAATCGTGACTCAATTTTGTATTTCAATCGAGAATGATATATTCAAGCTACATTTTGTCCAGATCGCTTAGCAAGAACCATAGAAACCATAGAAAATTATAAGTTTCGAACGGAAAGGCCTATGGAATTTCAGGGTAGGTTTGGATCGCGAATGTCGCGCTAACGTTCATCAATGAGCAAAATTAGACTAGAGGATCCGTAAATATGACAGTTCAAATTTTTTTTTTTTCTGATAATTGCACATAGATGAGGAATAATGTATTCAAACTACTTGCAGATTGCATTACCAAGACCATAGATCCGTAGAAAATTCTAGCGAATTATCAAGAAAAATGGTCACATCGTCGCCTTCAGGAGAAAATTGCGTAACTCCATTCGACAAAATTTTATAGGAGAAACAAAAAACACTTTCAAAGCTAGATTTTTATTAACATTTTTTGTGTTGACTTAACAATTAAAGATGTGGTTAGTTGTTTTCATTGAACTACAAAATTGCAGAAAGGTGGGGGTGTGGATTTAAGTTAACACTATAGATAAAGGAATGTATAGTCCATTTAAGAATTATTGACATCGAAGCAGGCCATGAACGTCTAGTCGAGGCTTTATTTCTGATTACAAAAATGTTTTCATCATAGAAATAAAACATCAAACATAAATATAACCTAGAAAAGGGTTCAGTATACGAATTATCGAATAATTATTAATAATAATTATTATTATCATTAATTCTTAAACCGAGTATATATTTATTTATCTATGGTTTTCATTTTACAGCACAATACAATCAGACATCAAAAGTATTTTCTGTGACTCTCAAATTGTCAAATTCGAATTAGTGAAACAATTGATGACGAAAACGTCCATTTTAATTAGCGACAAAGTTTGAATTAGAATCATATTGTTTGTTTTTCGATTTGAATTAGACTTAGTGTTATTTATTAGCTTTTTAGTGTTTATTATTATTAGTTATTCAGTTTAGTGGTCAGTGAGGTGTTATTGGTAAGTACATAATATCAAATCAAAAGGCTCTGGCATATTTGAATGAATTTATGGGTTTATCAATAGTTTTGACTGATTTCTTAAGAAATGCAGATGCTATGAGGAAGAAACTTCGAATAAAGAATATAACAGAATGTTGTCAAGTTAAAGTATCAACCTCTGATAAGAATAAGAACAATTAAAATGTATTCAGGCAAATTGATTCGAATTTGAAACAAACATGATATAATGATAAAAACTACACAAATGAAATTATCCATGAAAAACATTTCCTATTTGAAGTACCTACTGTTATTCGACAGCAAATTTCTTACTGTTCAAGATCTTTGAATATTCAGTTTTTATCTCAACTCAAATCTTGAACAAAAAATTCAACCCATATTCTCAATAATAATATTGAGAATATGGTTCAGAGAATGTAAATGTCCTACCTCAGTGAAGTTTCATGAAACGTTTCAACAACATCGCCTCAGACAAGTTTCAATTAAGAAAACGTTTCAAATAATGGTTTCCAACTTTTTCAACACCGAGCACTGAATAATTTTCAAATTGGTTCATATATTGAAATTTTGTACAAATTTCATGTCAAAATTCTTCATGTACTACATAGATTCTTAATTTTTGTTTTTCTCTTATTTCTATAATAATAGTAATATTTATTTAGTTCCTACAATTATTGTAATCCAATAATGGGGAATAACTCAAATAATTTCAATGGTTACAAAGTTGATATAGTTTTAGCTTCACAAGATTCGAAATATTCTAGCAAATTATATATAAGCATCAATTTTACTACTTGGGTTGTTGTTCAGAAACCGTTCGAATAGTTCACTGTGGCTTTGTGGGAAGATAACATACTTCAGAACATATATTGATGTTCAGGATTATATTCTTTTTGAAAACACCTCTATCTACGAGTCTCTCTATATTTCATTCAATACATAGCTCGGATGTAGTTTTAGCTTCAATATTCAAAATATTCTACTGTTCAAATTAATAATTCACTGTGGCTTTGTGGAAAGATAACATACTTCAGTACATATATTGATATTCAGGATTATATTCTTTTTGAAAACACCTCTACGAGTCTCTCTATATTTCATTCAATACATAGCTCGGATGTAGTTTTAGCTTCGCAATATTCAAAATATTCTACCTTTCAAATTAATAATTCACTGTGGCTTTGTGGAAAGATAACATACTTCAGTACATATATTGATATTCAGGATTATATTCTTTTTGAAAACACCTCTACGAGTCTCTCTATATTTCATTCAATACATAGCTCGGATGTAGTTTTAGCTTCAAAATATTCAAAATATTCTACCGTTCAAATTAATAATTCACTGTGGCTTTGTGGAAAGATAACATACTTCAGTACATATATTGATATTCAGGATTATATTCTTTTTGAGAACACCTCTACGAGTCTCTCTATATTTCATTCAATACATAGCTCGGATGTAGTTTTAGCTTCGCAATATTCAAAATATTCTACCGTTCAAATTAATAATTCACTGTGGCTTTGTGGAAAGATAACATACTTCAGTACATATATTGATATTCAGGATTATATTCTTTTTGAAAACACCTCTACGAGTCTCTCTATATTTCATTCAATACATAGCTCGGATGTAGTTTTAGCTTCACAATATTCAAAATATTCTACCGTTCAAATTAATAATTCACTGTGGCTTTGTGGAAAGATAACATACTTCAGCACATATATTGATGTTCAGGATTATATTCTTTTTGAAAACACCTCTACGAGTCTCTCTATATTTCATTCAATACATAGCTCGGATGTAGTTTTAGCTTCACAATATTCAAAATATTCTACCGTTCAAATTAATAATTCACTGTGGCTTTGTGGAAAGATAACATACTTCAGTACATATATTGATATTCAGGATTATATTCTTTTTGAAAACACCTCTACGAGTCTCTCTATATTTCATTCAATACATAGCTCGGATGTAGTTTTAGCTTCACAATATTCAAAATATTCTACCGTTCAAATTAATAATTCACTGTGGCTTGGTGGAAAGATAACATACTTCAGTACATATATTGATATTCAGGATTATATTCTTTTTGAAAACACCTCTACGAGTCTCTCTTCATTTCATTCAATACATAGGTCCATCGGCGTTTCCATTCGAAAGTTATAATTTTCCATTATTCTGGCCATGCGATCTGGACAAAATTTTGCATGTAACTTGAAAATTTCATTCTCCATGTGAATGCAAGATTTCATTTCGATCGAATCAGTAGTTTCGAAGTAATCAGAAAAACAATATTTCGAACGGCCATATTTACGGAACCCCTGGTCGAATTCTGCCCAATAACAAAATCAACCGCAGCATTCGAGATTCGAACCTACTCTGAAAATTTCAGGTCCCTAGGCGTTTCCGTTCGAAAGTTATGATTTTCGATGGTTCTGGAAATGCGATCTGGACAAAACTTTGCAAGTAACTTGAAAATTTGATTCTCCATCTGAATGCAAAATTTCATTTCGATCGAATCAGTAGTTTAGAAGAAATCAGGAAAACAAAATTTCAAACGGCCATATGTACGGAACCCCTGGTCGAATTTTGCCCAATCACGAACTCAACCGCGGCCTCTCCATTCGAAAGTTATAATTTTTAATGGTTCTGGTTATGCGATCTGAATAAAATTTTGCTTGTAACTTGAAAATTTCATTCTCCATGTGAATGCAAAATTTCATTTCGATCGAATCAGTAGTTTCGAAGAAATCAGGAAAACAAAATTTCGAACGGCCATATTTACGGAACCCCTGGTCGAATTTTGCCCAATCACGAACTCAAACGCGGCATTCTAAATTCAAACCTACTCTGGAAATTCCAAGTCCCTAGGCGTTTCCATTCGAAAGTTATAATTTTCTATGGTTCTGCTCATGCGATCTGGACAAAATGTAGCAAATTTTGGATGTAGCTTGAACACGTCATTCTCCATCTGAGTATTAAATTTCACCTGGATCGAATCAGTAGTTTCGGTGTAATCAGGAGAACAAAATTTCAAATGGCCGTATTTACGGAACCCCTGGTCGAATTTTCCCCAATAACAAACTCAACTGCAGCATTCGAGATTCGAACCTACTCTGGAAATTTCAAGTCCCTAGGCCTCTTCATTCGAAAGTTATAATTTGTAATGGTTCCGGTTATGCGATCTGGATAAAATTTCGCGTGTAACTTGTTATTTTCATTCTCCATCTGAATGCAAAATTTTATTTCGATCGAATCCATAGTTTTGAAATTATCCAAAAAACAAAATTTCAAACAACCATATTTCTGGAACCCCTGGTCGAATTTCGTCCAATAACGTAACTACTCTGAAAATGTCAGTTCTTCCGGCGTTTCCATTCGAAAGTTATAATTTTCTATGATTCTGGCCATGCGATCTGAACAAAATTGTGCATGTAACTTGAAAATTTCATTCTCCATGTGAATGCAAAATTTCATTTCGATCGAATTAGTAGTTTCGAAGTAATCAGGAAAACAATATTTCGAACGGCCATATTTACGGAACCCCTGGTCGAATTTTGCCCAATAACGAAATCAACCGCAGCATTCGAGATTCGAACCTACTCTGAAAATTTCAGGTCCCTAGGCGTTTCCGTTCGAAAGTTATGATTTTCTATGGTTTCTACGGTTTTAGTCATGCGATCTGGATACAATTTTGCATGTAACTTTAACATTTCATTCTCAATCTGAATGCATCATTTCCGGTCGAATGAGTACTTCCGAAGTAATCAGAAAAACAAAATTTCGAACGGCCATATTGACAGAACCCCTGGTCGAATTCGGCCCAATAACGAACTTAACCGCGGCATTCGAGATTTGAACCTACTCTGAAAATTTTCTAACCTCCGCTCGGTGTTGTTAAAAATTGGTCACCTAAAGCACTGACGTGAAGTCTTGATTTTCGCCTTCAGAGTTTGGTACCTCAATTTTGTGATTCTGCAGTATTATTCAAGTCGGATAAATAATAATTCATGCAGCGTACAAGTAATCACTACGGTGTGAATAATTGTTGAAATTTGTTTTTTTGAGCGCTCGTACTACTTACACGAGGGCTATATCATTTCGTCACGATGTCTGTAGTTTTCGAATTTTGAGCCGAAAATGGTCTCAATCGACTATGTTCGACTCACTGATGACGAATCCGTCGGAAAATTCGAGTCTGTCCGTCCGTCCGGCCGTCCGTCCGTCAGCACGATAACTCTCGAACGGATCAACCTAGAGACTTGAAATTTTCAGTGTAGGTTCAGATCCCGAATGCCTCGGTTAAGTTCGTTAATGGACCAAATTCCACCAGGGGTTCCGTAAATATGGCCGTTCAATGTTTTGTTTCCCTGATTACTTGAAAACTACAGATTCGATCGAGATGAAATTTTGCACTCAGATGGAAAATGAGGTGTTTAAGCTACATGCGAAATTTTGTCCAGATCGCATGACCAGAACCATAGAAACCATAGAAAATTGTAACTTTTGAACGGAAATGCCTAGGGACTTGAAATTTTCAGGATAGGTGTGGATCTCGAATGTCGTGATCACGTTCATCTATGAGCAACATTATACAAGGGGTTCCGTAAATACGGACGTTTGAAATTTTGTTTTCTCGATAAATTCGAAACTTCGGATTCGATCGAGATGAAATTTTGTATTTTAATCGAGAATGATATATTGAAGCAATATTTTGTCCAGATCGCATGACCAGAACCATAGAAAATTGTAACTTTTGAACGGAAAGGCCTAGGAACTTGAAATTTTCAGGGTGGGTTTGGATCGCGAATATCGCAGTCACGTTCATCAATAAGCAAAATGAGACTAGGGGTTCCGTAAATATGGCCGTTCAAAATATTTTTTTCCAGATAGTTTCGGAACTACTGATCGGATTGGAATGACATTATGCATCTAGCTGAGGAATAATGTATTCAAAGTACGTGCAAAATGTTGTCCAGACCGCGTCACCAAGACCATAGATACCGTAGAAAATTCTAGCGAATTATCGAAACAAAATTGATCAGCTGAAGCAGCGACATGAAGTCTGGAGTTTCGCCTGAGTTTCAGAATTTTTTTGACAGCTGTCAAAAATTCCTTCAATTGGTTTCTAAAACTGGAAAATGCGAATCTACCTACAAGGTGCATGTACGAGCGCTCAAAAGCTCCTGCCTTCACGGCAGTGCTTTTCTAAATTTTTCAATTCATAATTCTTTACAAAATTTTTATAAGTCAATTTATTATCTGACTCTATTACAATTCGACTGAGAGCATCGGCATTATTCGTTGAACCTTTCTTATAACGTGTTTCATAATCAAATTCTTCTAATTTTATTCTCTTATGCGATGGAGAATTAAAGGCGTTACGAGTTTTTGTAATTGGGGATTCAGTAGCTGCTTTCAATATTTTTGGATTAGGTACGAATCCTTCAGGAATATTATTATTACTTGTTTTGATTTTATTTTCAAAGGAACATTCATTTAATTGAATTTTCAGATTATCCGCTTTGAATGCTTCTAAAATATTTTGGATATCTGCTAAGTGTTCTTCGATAGTATCGATTTTATGTTTTATTATATTTGAAAACTCAGGGTCAATTGGGATATTTTGGGGTTTCTGACATACCTGTTGATAATAAAAAGGGATTTGACAATATCCATTAGTTAATAATTGATTTTTAAAATCTAAGTTGAGTCCATATTTATTCAAAAAATCTGCTCCTATAGGACCATCATAATTCTTATGGAACTTGTATACGACAAAGGGATGAAAATCATCTATTTGAAATTCTGGGAATAAAGGTATCAAAACTTTTTCATTAGCAGTTTGTTTTTTGAAACATGCAGTTAGTGTCGTAGATTCATTAAAAATATTTCTAGGATATTATACGCGAATTTTGGATCAATAAGACAAACAGAACATCCACTATCAATTAAAAGTTTACATTTAGGATTTTGGAATTGAATATAGGGGAGTTGGTTCGTGTTTTCTAACGTATTATTTAAGTCAATGCATCGTTCATGGCAAGTTCTCGAAAATTTTCTCGTTTACTTGAATTATACTTGGGATATGAGCGCTCGTTAAAATCTCGATGTTTAAATCTCGATTGGGAATTATTTGAGTAAAAGTTTCTTTGATTATTTTGACTAGATTGAGGAAAATTTTGTTGATTAGTATGAGTAAAATTTCTATATTTATTAATTGGGAAGTTTGCTCGATTATTATTTGGGTGATTAGTTTTATTATTTTGAGGAACATTCTTTTGATTTTGCTGAGGAAAATTCCTCTGATTATTTTGATTTTTATAGTGCATATAAGGTTGTTGGTAAAAATAGAAATCTTGACGAATAAAATTTACAATATCGTCATAATTCATTATTCCGTGTCCTCTAAGGGCTGTTCTCAATTCGGGATTAGTATTATAGAGCAGAACTCTAGTTGCTACTCGTGACGCTATATTTTTTTCTTGATCCTTTTTCAAGAATCGGCAAATTCGATAATTCGACTTGCGAATCATATTTGTTTTTTGAATCAACTATTCGTTCGAGAAAATCTAAGTCATTTTCACTACGTATTCTTTGAGCATTTCAGAGATCCCAAAATAAAACTGTGAGGCTAATTTTTTCCTCAAATCTCAACTCCAAAAATTCTTTCAAGTTATTCCAGTTATCTGTAATTCTCTCATTCGAACTTACAATTTCACTGGCATTTCCTACCAATTTACTCTTTATAATATCTATTATCGCTTCATTGATTAATGCATCTGCAGATCGGAACCTATTATAAAATCTTTCGCAACGATTCAAAAATCGTGCGAGATTCGCGGAATTACCATCAAACGGTACTATTGATTTCGAATATAAATCAATTTATCTACTCCGATTGAATAATATAGTCATTACTCAACTACTTTTGATGGAGTAATGATATATGTAAACAAACACCGTGAGTGTTCTCCCACTCACTCCTATAACTCCCCTGTGTGATTGGCCGTAAGGGAACAGTCCATTATTAGTATTGAGGTGAAGTCACTTGAATAATTTTGACGTTCAATCAAATTGAGTTGATACCTAATTATTATTGTGGATATTTCGCTGAAAAAGATTAATTCAGATAGTGAAGATGAATTATCATGTACATCTTCAGAAATAAGACAATCAGCTAATGTTACCATACAGAATTTATTGCCCGAAAAATACCAAAACAAATATAAAGGTGTATACAACAATTTTCAAGATTGGCGTAGCAGTAAGAATATCAAGTCATTGTTTACAGAGAATGTTCTTTTGGCATATTTTAGTGAACTTAGCACTAAATATGAAGCATCGCCCCTATAGACTTTCTACTCCATGCTAAGAAGCACAATCAACATAAATAATGCATGGTTATATGTAACTATTAAGATTTTTAAATAAAGTTCTTTCTCTGTACTTGTATCTTAGTATTTATTGTTACAATCGTAGATAAAGTATAGTATTCAACTTGCGGTAATGGTCATAACTCACTTGATGAATTACAGCACTCGCCTCCGGCTCGTGCTGCAAACTTCATCTGCGTGAGTTATGACCTACATTACCGCTCGTTAAATAATCTAATATATAAAATTCTCTCAACATCTATTTTTCATCCCCCTAAATGTTAGGGGTAGTCCACCCCTAAAATTTTTTTTTTTATTTTTTAGACAAAATTTCTAATTTCTATTTTTTTATGATACAACATACAAAAATACATACAATCCCCAATTTTCACCCTTCTACGATCAACCCTTATTTTTTAATAATTTAATCATTTTTCCTCTCCGGTCGAAAACTGATCAATCGTCATTTAATTAGTTATCCCCGCCAGATGTCTACAGGTGTCACTTCTGACCCAGTAAACAGCACGGAGTAGGGATGAGAACAAAGCCGGTCTCCTTTCTTTCTCACTCCCTACACAGTTGTCGGCCATCATTATTGTTTATGCATCAAGTGTAGTAGTAACGTTGACAATTATTATTTTACTATCTCAGTGTAACTCTCATATTAACTTTTAATCATTCCTATTTTATCAATAATAATTAAATTATCAATTTTGAGTGTATTTTGCACGATTAGTTAATCAAGTGATTTTATAACCTCAAAAGTACTCAACACGTGACACGAGCTTCCAATTACAACGGATTTTGTGTTGTAAGTATACTTTTTTTTATTTATATCGAAAATGTTGTTGATCTTATAAAAATGTAATTTTAATTTAATTTTATTAAAAAATTATATACTCTTATATACTAAAGTTGATAAATGTCAAAATGAGTAAACCACAGAAAAGTTAAGACAAAAACTATTTTGACACGAGAGGCCGAAGGCCTCGAGGAATTTTAAAATTGCGAAAATAAGAAAAGACCGGGGGCGCGAAGCGCCCCCGCGTTTTCAAGGGAAAGAAACGGGCTTTCCTACTGTACTCGGAAAGATGCCTATTTCGTATTCCAAACGAACGAAAATAACGTTCGGAAAAGGTCGAAAACTCGAAAAGACGCCAAAAGTTGCCGCCGAACTATTGGATAGGCTTTTGATCAACGGCGTCTCGAGGATCGAAAGCGGTCAAATTATCATCTCGAAGGACACGAGGTCTTTTTAAAGTATTTTCGACAAACTTCCATCTTTTTTAATTATTTATATGGCAAAACAACGTTTGCCGGGTCAGCTAATATACTATAATTTTAGTCTATCAAACATATTTGGTTCTGGTGCGACTGCCATTTCATTCGTATTGTTCCGGCCTTTGAAATGCTTTACGGAAGTAATCTTGAAAAATTATTATTATACTTAAAAATAATTGTATTCGGTTTTTATTTTATAAGAAACCTAGGAAAAACTCTGGTAATCGGTTTTTTGTATTGGGAAACCTAGGAAAAACTCGGTAATCGGTTTTTTATAAGAAACCTTTTACGCTTTTACGCTCAAAACCGTGGGAAAAAATTGATGACTTTGGAACCAGGTCAGTGACTGAGAATAATAAGAAAATGTTAGGAAGGATTTTCACCACGTTGTTTCTTTGGAGTCGTTGCAGGCGCTACCCATACAATCAGGGCTCCAACGGCTTTTCTCTTCGTTGTTGCTGGATTTGGCACCTTAACAGTTGAAATTGAAAGTTTCGGAAGTTCTTTGCGGGCGAATACTACGTTTTCACGCACGAAGTTTCGACACACTTTTCTTCACGAAAACCGGCACAATCCCATCCTCGTCGCCAATTACTTTTTTGAGAGGTAAAGCCAACTTTTTAAAAAAGTTATTCATTTACAACGGACGATTGTCCTCCCTAATATAACATCAGCTAGTAAGACGGGCCCTTAATTATTATTGACTATGAATTCGTCTTCAAGGTATTTATAACATTATCTTATCTGCAATTTGGAACAATTGGACAAACAACACCCACGTCATCCACACGAAGTGGTATGATCAAATTGATGATTAATCAAAATATAACATGTTCATATTCAATATGGAATGCAATGCAGATAAACGATTCATCTAAGGTAAACAGGGTTGGCATTATGTAATTATATAAAAATTACGAAAAGCACTGCCGTGAAGGCAGGAGCTTTTGAGCGCTCGTACATGCACCTTGTAGGTAGATTCGCATTTTCCAGTTTTAGAAATCAATTGAAGGAATTTTTGACTGCTGTCAAAAAAATTCTGAAACTTAGGCGAAACTCCAGACTTCATGTCGGTGCTTCAGCTGATCAATTTTTTTCCGATAATTCGCTAGAATTTTCCACGGTATCTATGGTCTTGGTGATGCGATCTGGACAAAATTTTGCACGTAGTTTGAATACATTATTCCTGAGCTAGGTGCATAATTTCATTCCAATCCGATCGGTAGTTTCGAAACTATCAGGAAAAAAATATTTTGAACGGCCATATTTACGGAACCCCTAGTCTAATTTTGCTCATTGATGAACATGACCGTGAAATTTGCGATCCAAACCCACCCTGAAAATTTCAAGTTCCTAGGCCTTTCCGTTCAAAAGTTAGAATTTTCTATGGTTTCTATGGTTCTGGTCATGCGATCTGGACAAAATATTGCTTCAATATATCATTCTCGATTAAAATACAAAATTTCATCTCGATCGAATCCGCAGTTTCGAATTTATCGAGAAAACAAAATTTCAAACGACCGTATTTACGGAACCCCTTGTATAATGTTGCTCATAGATGAACGTGATCACGACATTCGAGATCCACACCTATCCTGAAAATTTCAAGTCCCTAGGCCTTTCCGTTCAAAAGTTACAATTTTCTATGGTTTCTATGGTTCTGGTCATGCGATCTGGACAAAATTTCACATGTAGCTTGAACACCTCATTTTCCATTTGAGTGCAAAATTTCATCTCGATCAAATCTGTAGTTTTCAAGTAATCAGGGAAACAAAACTTTGAACGGCCATATTTACGGAACCCCTTGACGAATTTTGCCGAATAACGAACTTAACCGCAGCATTTGAGATTCGAACCTACCCTGAAAATTTCAAGTTTCTAGGACATTCCGTTCGAGAGTTATCGTGTATACGGCCGGACGGACGGCCGGACGGACAGACTCGAATTTTTCGACAGATTCGTCATCAGTGAGTCGAACATAGTCGATTGAGACCATTTTCGGCTCAAAATTCGAAAAATACAGACATCGTGACGAAATGATATAGCCCTCGTGTAAGTTGTACGAGCGCTCAAAAACGGAATATGTGTTTGAGTTGTTCAAGGTTTCAGGGATCAAATGGCTCAAAATTGAAGATATAACATTACTGTGAACAAATTTTACTGAATTAATCTCTCAATCTTCACATTATTTTCACGTCCCCACCTGGCACATTGAATACTTTTAATTTGATGCGACTTTGTATTTTGTATTTTATAACATTTAATGTTTTATTCGTTTACACATTCAAATTTTTATGTTTTACATTTTTGCCTTATCTGCACGTTCAGAGATTTCATACTTTTAGATTTTATATTTAGTGTGTCTTTTTCAGCGCTCGTACTTACGTACTATATCATTTCGTCACGATGTCTGTATTTTTCGAATTTTGAGCCGAAAATGGTCTCAATCGACTATGTTCGACTCACTGATGACGAATCCGTCAGAAAATTCGAGTCTGTCCGTCCGGCCGTTCGTAAGCACGATAACTCTCGAACGGAACAACATGGAGACTTGAAATTTTCAGTGTGGGTTCAGTTCCCGAATGCCTCGGTTAAGTTCGTTAATGGGCTAAATTCCATCAGGGGTTCCGTAAATATAGCCGTTCAAAGTTTTGTTCCACTGATTACTTGAAAACGACAGATTCGATCGAGATGAAATTTTGCACTCAAATGGAGAATGAGGTGTTCAAGCTACATGTGAAATTTTGTCCAGATCACATGACCAGAATCATAGAAACCATAGAAAATTTTAACTTTTGAACGAAAACGCCTAGGGACTTGAAATTTTCAGGATAGGTGTGGATCTCGAATGTCGTGATCACGTTCATCCATGCGCAAAATTATACTAGGGGTTCCGTATATATGGTCATTTGGAATTTAGTTTTCTTGATAATTTCAAAACTACAGATTCGATCGTGACGAAATTTTGTATACTAATGGACAATGATATATTCAAGCTATATTTCTCCAGATCACATGACCAGAACCATAGAAACCATAGAAAAACATAACTTTCGAACGGAAAGGCCTAGCGACTTGGAATTTTCAGGATAGGTGTGGATCTGAAATGTCGCGTTCACGTTCATCAATGGGCAGAATTATACTGGGGGTTCCGTAAATACGGTCGTTTGAAATTTTGGTTTCTCGATAATTTCGAAACTACGAATTCGATCGAGATGAAATTTTGTATTTCAATCGAGAATGATATATTAAAGCAATATTTTGTTCAAATCGCATGACCAGAACCATAGAAACCATAGAAAATTGTAACTTTTGAACGGAAAGGCCTAGGAACTTGAAATTTTCAGGGTGGGTTTCCAATACTGGAAAATGCGAATCTACCTACAAGGTGCATGTACGAGCGCTCAAAAGCTCCTGACTTCACGGCAGTACTTTTCGTAATTTTTTGTTTTCATTTTGCACCTTCCCACAAGCGTACACCTCCCACGTCCGGCCAAAAAAGCTGGAACCAAGGGTGTCCGCTCTTGGGAGATTTCACTTTATCTCAATTCATAGTTGCAATATTTTTTATTGCAAATGATTTGTTTATTATATGTTAAGTTATGATCAGAGAGCGCCGCATTTTAATATATTTTTGTTGTTGTCATGACGATGCAGTCTGTCATCGGTGAATAAAATAAATTGATCAATCAAGATCGAAATTACCCTAGTCGGTAATCATTTACGTGAACTGATTCATAGTTTCCATCAACTGTGAAATAGAACTTCTGTAAAAAGTGTGTGAAACTGTTTGTAAAGACTACTTGAATAAAAGTTGTGGAAAGTCCTACAGTCCTTCCAAAACAAATCCCAGTACCTGATTACAGTCCCAATTTATGTTGGAAATAGCAACATTATATATGACAAAGAGTGAAAATTCACCTACGTGGCAACCTAGGTCTCAAATCGACGGCAGGTCATCGCGTCCCCACTACAGCCGATCACTCGACAAGACCGATAACGTGCGAGGAGTGATGCCAAGTTTCTAGGTCTTTCCCAAAACTGAAGAAATTTGGAACTGTTCGAGAACTGGGTTGAAACTTTCAAAAAATCAAGGATAGGGTTGGGTAAGGTTAGGGTTAATAATAACTTCACTGGTTTGAAAACAAAGATATTTCTACCGGGGATAGATATTTTTCGTATTTTTCTCAGAGCGCCCTATAGCTCTTTTTGAGCGCTCGTACAACTTACACGAGGGCTATATCATTTCGTCACGATGTCTGTATTTTTCAAATTTTGAGCCGAAAATGGTCTCAAACGACTATGTTCGACTCGACGAATCCTTCGGAAAATTCGAGTCTGTCCGTCCGTCCGGCCGTATACACGATAACTCTCGAACGGAATGTCCTAAAAACTTGAAATTTTCAAGGTAGGTTCAAATCTCGCCCAGAGGTTCCGTAAATATTGCCGCTCGAATTTTTGTTTTCCTGATTATTTCGAAACTATGAATTCGATCGAGATGAAATTTCGTACCCAGATGAAGAATAACGTATACAACCTACATGCTAAATTTTGTCCAGCTTGTATGACCAGAAATATAGAAACCATAGAAAATTATAACTTTCGAACGGAAAGTCCTAGAGACTTGAAATTTTCAGGATAGGTGTAGATCTCAAATGTTGCGGTCACGTTTATCAATGAGCAAAATTAGACTATGGGTTCCGTAAATATGGTCGTTCAAAATTCAGTTTTCTTGATAATTTCAAAACTATGTATTTGATCGTGACGAAAATTTGTATTTGAATTGAGAATGATATATTCGAGCTACATTTTGTCCAGATCGCATGATCAGAACCATAGAAACCATAGAAAATCATAACTCTCGAACGGAAAGGCCTAGGGACTTGAAATTTTCAGGATAGGTTCGGATCGCGAATTGTGCGGTCACGTTCATCAATGAGCAAAATTAGACTAGGGGTTCCGTAAATATAGCCGTTCAAACTATTTTTTTCCTGATAATTTCGAAACTGCTTATTGGATTTGAATGAAATTTCGCACATTGATGGAGAATGATATATTCAAACTACGTGGAAAATTTTGTCCAGATCGCATTACCAAGACAATAGATACCGTAGAAAATTCTAGCGAATTATTGAAAAAAAAATTGGTCACCTAAAGCACTGACGTGAATTCTGGATTTTCGCCTCAGTTTGAATTTTTTTTGACAGCTGTCAAAAATTTCCTCAATTCGTTTCCAAAACTGGAAAATGCGAATCTACAAGGTGCATGTATGAGCGCTCCAAAGCTCCTGCCTTCACGGCAGTGCTTTTCGTAATTTTTTACAGTATTTCTGGATTATCCAGTCATTCTGGGTATATATTCACGGTATATTTCAAAAATTGAAAAATTAAGACTCTCGAGGGACTTATGTCCCTCAGGATTGAAATCTGTAATTAACTCCCTTGATACATAAATTACTATTCCGAAACTTTTACTGTAAGATCTTCATAATTTTCAGACTTTACTTCTGGAGGGTCTTGATAATATAATTCATTTGAGATAATTTCAATCGAGAAATGATTCTTTAAAATCTCCAATTGCCCAAAACAATTTTTCAAAAGTGTTTGATCTGTTCTAGTACTCGATATACAGCTGACGAAGGAACCTCTGCAAGCTTAAAAATTGAAGAAGTGGACATTATCGAACAATTCATCGATGAGGATGGAGTGCACGAGAGGAGAGAATTCCTGAAAATGCAGGAAGAAACATTTTCTTCCAAATTTGAAACAGAAGCGACTACGAATTTCATTGAAGTACAGGAAAAAAGGAAGAATTCACATGCCAATGCAGCAAAACAGGAAATTGATCTCGAACTTCACAATCATTCCGTTTGTTTGAATTTTAAGAAACATAGGTGTTACTTATGCGATTATGCCTGCACTCAGAAAAGTGTTCTCGAAAAACATAGGAAATCAGTCCATTTGAATATGAAGGAACATAATTGTCACTTATGCGATTACGCTGCAGTTCGGAAAAGTAGTATCAAAATTCATATAAAATCAGATCATTTGAATATAAAGGAATATAAGTTTCACTTATGTGATTATGCTGCAGCTCGGAAGGATCACCTTGAAATGCATATTAACACAGTCCATTTGAATATGAAGTAACATAAGTGTCGATTATGTGATTATGCTTCAGTTCAGAAAAGGAAACTCGAAATGCATATTAATTCAGTCCATTTGAATATGAAGGAACACAAGTGTCACTTATGTGATTATGCTACAGTTCGGAAGGAAACCCTTAGAACGCATATAAATTCAGTCCATTTGAATATGAAGGAACATAAGTGTCACTTATGTGATTATGCTGCAGCTCGAAAGAACAATCTTGAAAGGCATATCAATTCAGTCCATTTGAATATAAAGGCACATAAGTGTCACTTATGTGATTATAGTTCAACTCGGAAGAGTAAACTCAAAAAGCATATAAAATCAGTTCATTCAGATATGAAGGAACACGAGTTATGTGATAATTTTGCAGCTCAAAACATCAATCTCGAAACCCATATAAAATCGGTGCATTCAAATATAAAGAAACATAAGTGTCACTTATGTGATCATGCTGCAGCTCGAAAAAGGCATCTCGAAACGCATATGAATTCAGTGCACCTGAATATAAAGAAATATAAGTGTCACTTTTGTGATTATGCTGCAGCTCGGAAAGAGACCCTTAAAGCGCCTATAAATTCAGTGCATCTGAATATAAAGAAATATAAGTGTCACTTATGTGATCATGCTGCAGCTCGGAAGGGCCCTCTCAAAACGCATATAAAATCGATCCATTCAAAAATAGAGGAAAATGAGTGTAATTTATGTAAGTTAATAGTAAAAACACTCAGGATGGTGAACGAAATCGTTTATTTCACAATAATTCAATGTCGGAAATAAGCACGTGGAACTGTATACACACAGTTACGTTCTAGTTTCAGGTTAAGATCTAAAAGAGATGATAATGCGGAGTGACGCTAAGCTCTAGAGACAGTATGGAAAGATTGGAAAGCTTCTCCGACCTAATGGAAATCATTAAAAATGGCAAACTTCTATGCACTTCAACAGAACAGATAAACATAGTGAATAACAAAAACTGGTTTAATCAAAATATCCTCAACTAAATGAACAAGCGTGATAAATATAAAAAAAAATATATAAAAAAATGATAAAACATCCTAATAACCACAATCTGAAACAAAAGTTCAAATCTCTAAAAAATGGAAAACAAATGCACTCATTAAAAAATTCAGAAAAACACTGCCGTAAAGTCTGGAGCTTTTGAGCGCTCGTTTATCCACCTTGTAGGTAGATTCACATTCTCCAGTTTTAGAAACCAATTGGAAATATTTTGAAAGCTGTCAAAGAAAATTTCAAACTGAGGCGAAAATCCAGACTTCACGTCGGTGCTTTAGGTGACCAATTTTTTTTTCGATAATTCGCTAGAATTTTCTAAGGTATCTATGGTCTTGGTAATGCGATCTGGACAAAATTTCCCATCACTGACGTGAAGTCTGGATTTTCGCCTCAGTTTGAAATTTTCTTTGACAGCTTTCAAAATATTTCCAATTGGTTTCTAAAACTGGAGATTGTGAATCTACCTACAAGGTGGATAAATCAGTAAATCTATGTGTTTTCATTTGAGTATTTTTTTGTTGATATTTTAGGTGTTTTGAATGAGCAATGGATCATTTTGTTATCTGATAAAAGGACATCTATTGTTTTCATTTTGCACTTTATTTGTTTTGAGCTCTATAACAGTTCCTGTGGCTACAGTAGTTTTCCGGGTAAATTTCAATTTATTCTTGATATTTTGTAGAACACAATTATTCATAAACAGAATATCTTCATAATAATCTATTTGACGACTATTTTCAAGAAGATTCAAGTTAATGTCACCTACAATTATTACTTTTTTGAGCGCTCGTAGTACTACTTACACGAGGGCTAAATCATTTCGTCACGATGTCTGTATTTTTCGAATTTTGAGCCGAAAATGGTCTCAAACGACTATGTTCGACTCACTGATGATGAATCCGTCGGAAAATTTGAGTCTGTCCTTCCGTCCGTCCGTATACACGATAACTCTCGAACGGAATGTCCTAGAAACTTGAAATTTTCAGGGTAGTTTCAAATTTCGAATGCCGAGGTTAAGTTCGTTATTGGGCAAAATCCGCCCAAGGGTTCCGTGAATATGGCCGCTCGAAATTTTGTTTTCCTGATTACTTTGAAACTACAGATTCGATCGAAATGAAATTTTGCACTCAAATGGAAAATGAAGTGTTCAAGCTGCATGCAGAATTTTGTTCAGCTCGCATCACCAGAACGATAGAAACCATAGAAAATTGTAACTTTTGAACGGAAACGCCTAGGGACTTGAAATTTTCAGGATAGGTGTGGATCTCGATTGTCGTGATCACTTTCTTCTATGAGCGAAATAATACTAGGGGTTCCGTAAAAATGATCGTTTGAAATTTAGTTTTCTTGATAATTTCCAAACTACAGATTCGATCGTGACGAAATGTTGTTTACTTATGGAGAATGATATATTCAAGCTACATTTCTCTAGATCGCATGACCAGAACCATAGAAACCATATAAAATCATAACTTTCGAACGGAAAGGCCTATGGACTTGAAATTTTCAGGATAGGTGTAGATCTGAAATGTGGCGTTCACGTTCATCAATGAGCAGAATTATACTATGGGTTCCGTAAATACGGTCGTTTGAAATTTGGTTTTCTCGATAATTTTGAAACTACGGATTCGATCGAGATAAAATTTTGTATTTTGAACGAGAATGACATAATAAAGCAACATTTTGTCCAGATCGCATGACCAGAACCATAGAAAATTATAACTTCCGAAGGAAAAGGCCTAGAAACTTGAAATTTTCACGGTGGGTTTGGATCGCGAATTTCACGGTCACGTTCATCAATGAGCAAAATTAGACTAGGGGTTCCGTGAGTATGACCGTTCAAAATATTCTGTTCCTGATAATTTCGAAACTACCGATTTGATTGGAATGAAATTTTGCACCTAGCTGAGGAATAATGTATTCAAACTACGTGCGAAATTTTGTCCAGATCGCATCACCAAAAACATAGATACCGTAGAAAATTTACGCGAATTATCGAAAAAAAAATTGGTCACCAAAAGCACTGACTTGAAGTCTGGGTTATCGCCTTAGTTTGAAAATTTGTTTGACAGCTGTCAAAAATTTCCTCAATTGGTTTCCAATACTGGAAAATGCGAATCTACCTACAAGGTGCATGTACGAGCGCTCAAAAGCTCCTGCCTTCACGGCAGTGCTTTTCGTAATTTTTATTATTGTACACTAACTGCTCCAAAAAATTTTCAAACGATTTCAAATTATTCTTTGGGGCCCCATAGATCCCATAGATACTACAATTGATTTCCTTTAGTTTTATACCTACTGCGTTTACTTTATCAGGTACATTTAATATAATTTCTTGGTGTTTGAGATCCCTTCTGACGTATAGACTTACACCTCCTCCCCTAGTTTGTATACAGTTATGATATGCTTCATAGTTTTGTAATGAATAAAATTTAGTCTTATTTTCACTCAACCAAGTTTCAGACAAAAACATCAAATCTGGATTATTGTATTTTTGAGCGCTCGTACTACTTACACGAGGGCTATATCATTTCGTCACGATGTCTGTATTTTTCGAATTTTGAGCCGAAAATGGTCTCAATCGACTATGTTCGACTCACTGATGACGAATCCGTCGGAAAATTCGAGTCTGTCCGTCCGTCCGGCCGTTCGTAAGCACGATAACTCTCGAACGGAACAACCTAGAGACTTGAGATTTTCACTGTGGGTTCAGTTCCCGAATGCCTCGGTTAAGTTCGTTTATGGGCCAAATTCCACCAGGGGTTCCGTAAATATGGCCGTTCAAAGTTTTGTTCCCCCGATTACTTGAAAACTACAGATTTGATCGAGATGAAATTGTGCACTCAAACGGAGAATGAGGTGCTCAAGCTACATGTGAAATTTTGTCCAGATCGCATGACCAGAACCATAGAAACCATAGAAAATTGTAACTTTTGAACGGAAACGCCTAGGGACTTAAAATTTTCAGGATAGGTGTGGATCTCGAATGTCGTGATCGCGTTCATCTATGAGCCAAATTATACTAGGGGTTCCGTAAATATGGTCGTTTGAAATTTAGTTTTCTTCATAATTTCAAAACTACAGATTCGATCGTGACGAAATTTTTTATACTAATGGAGAATGATATATTCAAGCTACATTTCTCCAGATAACATGACCAGAGCCATAGAAACCATAGAAAATCATAACTTTCGAACGAAAGGGCCTGGTGACTTGAAATTTTCAGGATAGGTGTGGATCTGAAATGTCGCGTTCACGTTTAACAATGAGCAGAATTATACTAGGTTCGTAAATACGTAAATACGGTCGTTCGAAATTTTGTTTTCTCGATAATTTCGAAACTACGGATTCGATCGGGATGAAATTTTGTATTTTAATCGAGAATGATATATTAAAACAATATTTTGTCCAGATCGCATGACCAGAACCATAGAAACCATAGAAAATTGTAACTTTACAACGGAAAGGCCTAGGATTTTGAAATTTTCAGGGTGGGTTTGAATCGCGAATATCGCGGTCACGTTCATCAATGAGCAAAATTAGACTAGGGGTTCCGTAAATATGGCCATTCAAACTATTTTTTCCTGATAGTTTCGAAACTACTGATCGGATTGGAATGAAATTTTGCACCTAGCTGAGAAATAATTTTTTCAAACTACATGCAAAATACGTGGGAAATTTCGTCCAGATCGCATCACCAAGACCATAGATACTGTAGAAAATTCAAGCGAATTATCGAAAAAAAATTGATCAGCTGAAGCACTGACATGAAGTCTGGAGTTTCGTCTAAGTTTCAGAATTTTTTGGACAGCTGTCGAATATTCCTTCAATTGATTTCTAAAACTGGAAAATGCGAACCCACCTACAAGGTGCATGTACGAGCGCTCAAAAGCTCCTGCCTTCACGGTAGTGCTTTTCTAAATTTTTTCACGAACAAATTGATATAATCCGATTTGAATGTTTCATGAATTGACCTGACCTTGAAATAATTGTGATTTAACGATAGTTTTAGTGAAAGATGAAAATAACTTGGTTTTTCCTGTTGCATTTATTCTTTCCATTAGATTAGATCAAGTAATACAAGAACATTTTTTTACAGCTCTAAAATCTAGACTAGGTGGACCAATTGAAGAAGATTTCTTCATGAGCGATGATGACTCGAAATATGTACTTCAATACATGAACCAAGGTTATGAATTCGAACAAGAAACCCAGAGAACTTCTTTGTATGTGGCACATAATAAAAAACTGGACCATTCAGGGAAAATCAAGAATCTGGAAATTAAGCAACAAATGAAGAAGGAAATGAGAAATATTCTAAAAGAAACTGACCCAACAAAATTTATTCAACTGAAAGAAAATGATTTCATGCTTTCAGAGAATGAAGGCGAAAATGATTTTCTCAAGTATCTACAGAAGTAAAAAATTTTGAGGAAGTGCAAATTGAAGAGTAATATTTTGTTTTTAGCTATATTTTCAAACTGAAGATAGAATCATGATGTGGGCTCACTGTCACAGAATAAATGCAGGGATCAACACTAACATGGCTATTGAGAGTTTAAATAAAGTACTGAAATAAAATACAACTAGTAAACCAGCAGATCCACATGATAAATAGTTCCACAAACAGGTAGATCAACATAAAAAGTAGATCCACGAACAGGCAGATCCACATAATGAGAAGATCTTCAAAATAAATCCACAGAAAGGGTAATAATAGGATCACATTGAAAGTATTATTAATTTTCCATTTCTATTATGGAAGTTGATCATATTTGTTGGGATATTGTTATATTTTATTTGAAGAGACAGTATAATGAAGGTGACATAATGAGGAAATTTAAAATAGGTTAACTTTCATTTTGTGATGTTGATACAGATACACCCATTTCTTGATAAATAAATATATTTTGTTGACGAAAACAATGAAATTAAACATGGGGAAATTATATTAATTTTTTCAAGATTTAAAATGGAAGGTTTGCCGATTGATCGGTTATTTAGAAAACAATTTAAGATAGATATGATTTTATTTGATTTCGAGGGAAAAAAAAACCATCGTATTTTAACGGTCCCAATCGCTATTCCGTTCTTTTTCTATATCGGCGTTCGCGTGGTTCATGCAATATTGTGTATTCATGAATTCAATATTAAAATTGTATTTAACACGGTCCCTACTCAATCTTGCTTAACCCAACCTATTTATTGATTCATTTCAAGAATTATTTTCAACACTGCTATAACTTAAGCTAACCTAACCTAAATGATAATTAATTTCAAGAATTGTTTCAACACTGTCAGATCAGATCAGATCCAACCTAATCTAAATATCAATTTTTTTTGAGATATGTTTCAACACTGTCCTAACTCCAGCCAACCTAACCCAACCTAAATATTGATTTATTTCGAGAGTTGTTTCAACACTCTCCTAACTTAAGTTAACCTTACCTAAACTAACCTAAATATTGATTGATTTCGAGAATTGTTTCAACACTGTCCTAACTCCAGCCAACCTAACCCAACCTAAATATTGATTCATTTCGAGAATTGTCTCAACACTGTCCTAACTCCAGCCAACCTAACCCAACCTAAATATTCATTCACCAATATATTCATTTCAAGAATTATTTTCAACACTGCTATAACTTAAGCTAACCTAACCTAAATGATAATTAATTTCAAGAATTGATTTATTTTGAGAATTGTCTCAACACTGTCCTTACTCCAGCCAACCTAACGCAACCTAAATATTGATTCATTTTGAGAATTGTTTCAACACTGTCCTTACTTAAGCTAACCTAACCCAACCTAACCTAAATATTGATTTATTTCGAGAATTGTTTCAACACTGTCCTAACTCCAGCCAACCTAACCCAACCTAAATATTGATTCATTTTGAGAATTGTCTCAACACTGTCCTAACTCCAGCCAACCTAACCCAACCTAAATATTGATTCATTTTGAGAATTGTTTCAACACTGTCCTAACTTAAGCTAACCTAACCCAACCTAACCTAAATATTGATTTATTTCGAGAATTGTTTCAACACTGTCCAAACTCCAGCCAACCTAACCCAACCTGAATATTGATTCATTTCGAGAATTGTTTCAACACTTTCCTAACTTAAGTTAACCTTACCTAAACTAACCTAAATATTGATTGATTTCGAGAATTGTTTCAACACTGTCCTAACTCCAGCCAACCTTACCCAACCTAAATATTGATTAATTTCGAGAATTGTCTCGACACTGTCCTAACTTCAGCCAACCTAACCCAACCTAAATATTGATTCATTTTGAGAATTGTCTCAACACTGTCCTAACTCCAGCCAACCTAACCCAACCTAAATATTGATTAATTTCGAGAATTGTCTCAACACTGTCCTAACTCCAGCCAACCTAACCCAACCTAAATATTGATTCATTTTGAGAATTGTTTCAACACTGTCCTTACTTAAGCTAACCTAACCCAACCTAACCTAAATATTGATTTATTTCGAGAATTGTTTCAACACTGTCCTAACTCCAGCCAACCTAACCCAACCTAAATATTGATTCATTTTGAGAATTGTTTCAACACTGTCACAAGATTTAAAATGAAAGGTTTGCCGATTGATCGGTTATTTAGAAAACAATCGAAGATGGATATGATTTTATTTGATTTCGAGGAAAAAAAAAAACCATCGTATTTTAACGGTCCCAATCGCTATTCCGTTCTTTTTCTATATCCGCGTCCGCGTGGTTCATGCAATAGTGTGTATTCATGAATTCAATATGAAAATTGTATTTAACATGGTACCTACTCAATCTTGCTTAACCCAACCTATTTATTAATTCATTTCAAGAATTATTTTCAACACTGCCATAACTTAAGCTAACCTAACCTAAATGATAATTAATTTCAAGAATTGTTTCAACACTGTCAGATCAGATCAGATCCAACCTAATCTAAATATCAATTTTTTTTGAGATATGTTTCAACACTGTCCTAACTCCAGCCAACCTAACCCAACCTAAATATTGATTTATTTCGAGAGTTGTTTCAACACTCTCCTAACTTAAGTTAACCTTACCTAAACTAACCTAAATATTGATTGATTTCGAGAATTGTTTCAACACTGTCCTAACTCCAGCCAACCTAACCCAACCTAAATATTGATTCATTTCGAGAATTGTCTCAACACTGTCCTAACTCCAGCCAACCTAACCCAACCTAAATATTCATTCACCAATATATTCATTTCAAGAATTATTTTCAACACTGCTATAACTTAAGCTAACCTAACCTAAATGATAATTAATTTCAAGAATTGATTTATTTTGAGAATTGTCTCAACACTGTCCTTACTCCAGCCAACCTAACGCAACCTAAATATTGATTCATTTTGAGAATTGTTTCAACACTGTCCTTACTTAAGCTAACCTAACCCAACCTAACCTAAATATTGATTTATTTCGAGAATTGTTTCAACACTGTCCTAACTCCAGCCAACCTAACCCAACCTAAATATTGATTCATTTTGAGAATTGTCTCAACACTGTCCTAACTCCAGCCAACCTAACCCAACCTAAATATTGATTCATTTTGAGAATTGTTTCAACACTGTCCTAACTTAAGCTAACCTAACCCAACCTAACCTAAATATTGATTTATTTCGAGAATTGTTTCAACACTGTCCAAACTCCAGCCAACCTAACCCAACCTGAATATTGATTCATTTCGAGAATTGTTTCAACACTTTCCTAACTTAAGTTAACCTTACCTAAACTAACCTAAATATTGATTGATTTCGAGAATTGTTTCAACACTGTCCTAACTCCAGCCAACCTAACCCAACCTAAATATTGATTAATTTCGAGAATTGTCTCGACACTGTCCTAACTTCAGCCAACCTAACCCAACCTAAATATTGATTCATTTTGAGAATTGTCTCAACACTGTCCTAACTCCAGCCAACCTAACCCAACCTAAATATTGATTAATTTCGAGAATTGTCTCAACACTGTCCTAACTCCAGCCAACCTAACCCAACCTAAATATTGATTCATTTTGAGAATTGTTTCAACACTGTCCTTACTTAAGCTAACCTAACCCAACCTAACCTAAATATTGATTTATTTCGAGAATTGTTTCAACACTGTCCTAACTCCAGCCAACCTAACCCAACCTAAATATTGATTCATTTTGAGAATTGTTTCAACACTGTCACAAGATTTAAAATGAAAGGTTTGCCGATTGATCGGTTATTTAGAAAACAATTGAAGATGGATATGATTTTATTTGATTTCGAGGAAAAAAAAAAACCATCGTATTTTAACGGTCCCAATCGCTATTCCGTTCTTTTTCTATATCCGCGTCCGCGTGGTTCATGCAATAGTGTGTATTCATGAATTCAATATGAAAATTGTATTTAACATGGTACCTACTCAATCTTGCTTAACCCAACCTATTTATTAATTCATTTCAAGAATTATTTTCAACACTGCCATAACTTAAGCTAACCTAACCTAAATGATAATTAATTTCAAGAATTGTTTCAACACTGTCAGATCAGATCAGATCCAACCTAACCTAAATATCAATTTTTTTTGAGATTTGTTTCAACACTGTCCTAACTCCAGCCAACCTAACCCAACCTAAATATTGATTAAATTCGAGAATTGTCTTAACACTGTCCTAACTTCAGCCAACCTAACCCAACCTAAATATTGATTCATTTTGAGAATTGTCTCAACACTGTCCTAACTCCAGCCAACCTAACGCAACCTAAATATTGATTCATTTTGAGAATTGTTTCAACACTGTCCTAACTCCAGCCAACCTAACCCAACCTGAATATTGATTCATTTTGAGAATTGTCTCAACACTGTCCTAACTCTAGCCAACATAACCCAACCTAAATATTCATTCATTTTGAGAATTGTCTCAACACCGTCCTAACTTAAGATAACCTAACCTAAATATTAATTCATTTTCAGAATTGTCTCAACACTGTCCTAACTCAAGATAACCTAACCTAAATATTAATTCATTTTCAGAATTTCTTCATTTAATACCTTGCCTTCTTTTTCACTTGCCTTCCACTATTTTCCCACTAAACATACACCACTTCGAGTCAGTTATTTCTGAATTTTTTGGTGGCTTTCATGTTTTTTTTCTCTCTTTTCCATCCATGACCTTACTCAATTGCTCCTGAATAGGACTTCAGCGAACAAATTTTGAGGTTCAAGTGCTGCAAAGAAATTCATGTCATCATCTTCTTGTTCTATTGTTCTCCATATATTTCGGTGTCTCTATTTCCTCTCATTTTCTTCCTCTGCTCGTATCTTTTCAGGTTCATTTCTGTCATTCTCGTTAGTCAAGGGTATAATCTCGAGTATAATCTGGTTGTTCATTTCCCTCTCTTTTTCTTATTCCTTCCATGTTCAATCTTCTTTCCTTCTTGTTCGTTCCATAACCTATATCCATTATCGGCATACTTAACCATCATCATCTTCTCTGATCTAGGATCTAATTTTGACTTTCTCATTCCTTGCAAGATTAAATTATATGCAGTACATTCAAATGTCTAAATTTTTTCCAAATAAGGTTCCTCGTTATACCAAACTTCTCCGGGGTCTACTTCACAAGCCTAATGCGGGGAACTGGTCAAACATGCTTAGGTATTTCTATTTAATTTCAATTTGACAATATACAATTTTCCCTGCACCATTCTCCATTCCATTATGCCAACTTTTGCATAGCTAAATAATGTAGACCATTTTGTTTTAATTTTCCAACAGACATTAATTTATGAATTATATTTTCCATACAGCTTTGATTGTCACCGTTTTTCTGGTATCTGTCTGTAATTCCAGATTTCCCTGTTTTTTTACCTAAACTCTGCAGTCTACAACAGAACATATATTTTCATTCGTACCATTCGATGAGTTTCAACTTGTGAAAAAAAAAATGAGACATGTCCTTCCTCATTCTCCAGTGCACTGTTGAAATTGTTTTTTCCTCTGTGAAAACTTCCTCTATAACCTCCACCAAAACCACCTCTTCATAGGACATTCTGCATTGCTACCTGACTGGTACTATAGATATACTTGAACTTGCATTACTTCCACCTCTGAAATTTCCTCTAATTTTTTACCGCTGTGAAGCTAACAGACTGTTTTCAGCAGACTGTTTGACGAAAACACCCGAACGCGCTGACCAGTGGCGCACAGGCGGAAGCCGAAAATTATATTTGAATTACATTACAGCATGCAATAGGAAACATGGGGATCTCAGAGTTGATGAAATTAGAGTAGAACAATGGAATGGAAAACAAGAAAATTAATTATCCAAATCATTTCAGAGAATTGATGAAGTTTTTTCATCCACGAATATATGTGTTCGACTATTTCAGAAACTATTAGCCGGAGCATAACCATATTTGGTATGAAGAATTTTTATACTCATGTGATTAACCACTAAAAAAATCATCGACTTGCAAAGGGATACAGGGGGTGATTTTCCATCCCTTATATCAAAAAAATTCATAACACGAAAACCGTTCGCCGGAGCATAACCATATTTGATATGTAGAATCGTTGTACCAATGTGATTGACCACTAAAAAAATCATCGACTTGCAAAGGGATACAGGGGGTGATTTTTCATCCCTTATATTAAAAAAATTCATTACACGAAAACCGTTCGCCGGAGCATAACCATATTTGGTATGTAGAATCTATATAACGATGCGATCAACCACTAAAAAAATCATCGACTTGCAAAGGGATACAGGGGGTGATTTTTCATCCCTTATATTAAAAAAATCCATAACACGAAAACCGTTCGCCGGAGCATAACCATATTTGGTATGTAGAATCTATATACCGATGCGATTGACCACTAAAAAAATCATCGACTTGCAAAGGGATACAGGGGGTGATTTTCCATCCCTTATATTAAAAAAATTTATAACACGAAACCCGTTCGCCGGAGCATAACCATATTTGGTATGTAGAATCTATATACCGATGCGATTAACCACTAAAAAAATCATCGACTTGCAAAGGGATACAAGGGGTGATTTTTCATCCCTTATATCAAAAAAATCCATAACACGAAAACCGTTCGCCGGAGCATAATCATATTTGGTATGTAGAATCTATATACCGATGCCATCAACCACTAAAAAAATCATCGACTTGCAAAGGGATACAGGGGGTGATTTTCCATCCCTTATATCAAAAAAATTCATAACACGAAAACCGTTCGCCGGAGCATAACCATATTTGATATGTAGAATCGTTGTACCAATGTGATTGACCACTAAAAAAATCATCGACTTGCAAAGGGATACAGGGGGTGATTTTTCATCCCTTATATTAAAAAAATTCATTACACGAAAACCGTTCGCCGGAGCATAACCATATTTGGTATGTAGAATCTATATAACGATGCGATCAACCACTAAAAAAATCATCGACTTGCAAAGGGATACAAGGGGTGATTTTTCATCCCTTATATCAAAAAAATCCATAACACGAAAACCGTTCGCCGGAGCATAATCATATTTGGTATGTAGAATCTATATACCGATGCCATCAACCACTAAAAAAATCATCGACTTGCAAAGGGATACAGGGGGTGATTTTCCATCCCTTATATCAAAAAAATTCATAACACGAAAACCGTTCGCCGGAGCATAACCATATTTGATATGTAGAATCGTTGTACCAATGTGATTGACCACTAAAAAAATCATCGACTTGCAAAGGGATACAGGGGGTGATTTTTCATCCCTTATATTAAAAAAATTCATTACACGAAAACCGTTCGCCGGAGCATAACCATATTTGGTATGTAGAATCTATATAACGATGCGATCAACCACTAAAAAAATCATCGACTTGCGAAGGGATACAGGGGATGATTTTTCATCCCTTATATTAAAAAAATTGATAACACGAAAACCGTTCGCCGGAGCATAACCATATTTGGTATGTAGAATCTATATACCGATGCGATTAACCACTGAAAAAATCATCGACATGCAAAGGGATACAGGGGGTGATTTTTCATCCCTTATATTAAAAAAATCCATAACACGAAAACCGTTCGCCGGAGCATAACCATATTTGGTATGTAGAATCTATATACCGATGCGATTAACCACTAAAAAAATCATCGACTTGCAAAGGGATACAGGGGTTGATTTTTCATTCCTTATATTAAAAAAAATTCATAACACGAAAACCGTTCGCCGGAGCATAACCATATTTGGTATGTAGAATCTATATACCGATGCGATCAACCACTAAAAAAATCATCGACTTGCGAAGGGATACAGGGGATGATTTTTCATCCCTTATATTAAAAAAATTGATAACACGAAAACCGTTCGCCGGAGCATAACCATATTTGGTATGTAGAATCTATATACCGATGCGATTAACCACTGAAAAAATCATCGACATGCAAAGGGATACAGGGGGTGATTTTTCATCCCTTATATCAAAAAAATCCATAACACGAAAACCGTTCGCCGGAGCATAACCATATTCGGTTTGTAGAATCGTTATACCAATGTGATTGACCACTAAAAAAATCATCGACTTGCAAAGGGATACAGGGGGTGATTTTTCATCCCTTATATCAAAAAAATTCATTACACGAAAACCGTTCGCCGGAGCATAACCATATTTGGTATGTAGAATCTATATAACGATGCGATTAACCACTAGAAAAATGATCGACTTGCAAAGGGCTACAGGGGGTGATTTTCCATCCCTTATATCAAAAAAATCCATAACACGAAAACCGTTCGCCGGAGCATAACCATATTTGGTATGTAGAATCTATATACCGATGCGATTAACCACTAAAAAAATCATCGACTTGCAAAGGGATACAGGGGGTGATTTTCCATCCCTTATATCAAAAAAATTCATTACACGAAAACCGTT
This sequence comes from Aphidecta obliterata, assembly GCA_963966015.1. Classification (NCBI taxonomy): domain Eukaryota; kingdom Metazoa; phylum Arthropoda; class Insecta; order Coleoptera; family Coccinellidae; genus Aphidecta; species Aphidecta obliterata. The sequence goes on along the minus strand of OZ014430.1, from coordinate 4,094,133 downwards.
CGCCGGAGCATAACCATATTTGATATGTAGAATCGTTGTACCAATGTGATTGACCACTAAAAAAATCATCGACTTGCAAAGGGATACAGGGGGTGATTTTTCATCCCTTATATCAAAAAAATTCATTACACGAAAACCGTTCGCCGGAGCATAACCATATTTGGTATGTAGAATCTATATAACGATGCGATTAACCACTAGAAAAATGATCGACTTGCAAAGGGCTACAGGGGGTGATTTTCCATCCCTTATATCAAAAAAATCCATAACACGAAAACCGTTCGCCGGAGCATAACCATATTTGGTATGTAGAATCTATATACCGATGCGATTAACCACTAAAAAAATCATCGACTTGCAAAGGGATACAGGGGGTGATTTTCCATCCCTTATATCAAAAAAAATTAATAACACGAAAACCGTTCGCCGGAGCATAACCATATTTGGTATGTAGAATCGTTATACCAATGTGATTGACCACTAAAAAAATCATCGACTTGCAAAGGGATACAGGGGGTGATTTTTCATCCCTTATATTAAAAAAATGGATAACACGAAAACCGTTCGCCGGAGCATAACCATATTTGGTATGTAGAATCTATATAACGATGCGATCAACCACTAAAAAAATCATCGACTTGCAAAGGGATACAAGGGGTGATTTTTCATCCCTTATATTAAAAAAATCCATAACACGAAAACCGTTCGCCCGAGCATAACCATATTTGGTATGTAGAATCTATATACTGATGCGATAAACCACTAAAAAAACCATCGACTTACAAAGGGATACAGGGGGTGATTTTCCATCTCTTATATTAAAAAAATGTCCTGATATCCGAGCAGTCCATAGTAGGTGAATATAAATATATTATTGATATTAATCGATACTCAACATGTTTCAAGCTAATACAGCTCATTCCCAGGAGAAAATCGCATAAGTGAAGCTGAAAAAACTAGAAAACCATGGAGAAAAGGTGAAGGTACTCCACGACGAAATACAAAGCATTACATCGAGCGAAATCATGTAAACTAACATAACAAAATAATAAAAACAGAATTGAATCAGAGGGGTAAAAATGTTCAAAGAATAGTACAAAAAATTTTTTTAGTGGTCAATCACATTGGTACAACGATTCTACATACCAAATATGGTTATGCTCCGGCGAACGGTTTTCGTGTTATGAATTTTTTCAATATAAGGGATGAAAAAACACCCCCTGTATCCCTTTGCAAGTCGATGATTTTTTTAGTGGTCAATCACATTGGTATAACGATTCTACATACTTAATATGGTTATGCTCCGGCGAACGGTTTTCGTGTTATGAATTTTTTTGATATAAGGGATGGAAAATCACCCCCTGTATCCCTTTGCGAGTCGATGATTTTTTTAGTGGTTGATGGCATCGGTATATAGATTCTACATACCAAATATGATTATGCTCCGGCGAACGGTTTTCGTGTTATGAATTTTTTTGATATAAGGGATGGAAAATCACCCCCTGTATCCCTTTGCAAGTCGATGATTTTTTTAGTGGTTAATCACATGGGTATAAAAATTCTTCATACCAAATATGGTTATGCTCCGGCGAACGGTTTTCGTGTTATGAGTTTTTTTGATATAAGGGATGGAAAATCACCCCCTGTATCCCTTTGCAAGTCGATGATTTTTTTAGTGGTTAATCACATGGGTATAAAAATTCTTCATACCAAATATGGTTATGCTCCGGCGAACGGTTTTCGTGTTATGAATTTTTTTAATATAAGGGATGAAAAAACACCCCCTGTATCCCTTTGCAAGTCGATGATTTTTTTAGTGGTCAATCACATTGGTATAACGATTCTACATACTTAATATGGTTATGCTCCGGCGAACGGTTTTCGTGTTATGAATTTTTTTGATATAAGGGATGGAAAATCACCCCCTGTATCCCTTTGCAAGTCGATGATTTTTTTAGTCGTTTATCGCATCAGTATATAGATTCTACATACCAAATATGGTTATGCTCCGGCGAACGGTTTTCGTGTTATTAATTTTTTTTGATATAAGGGATGGAAAATCACCCCCTGTATCCCTTTGCAAGTCGATGATTTTTTTAGTCGTTTATCGCATCAGTATATAGATTCTACATACCAAATATGGTTATGCTCCGGCGAACGGTTTTCGTGTTATGGATTTTTTTGATATAAGGGATGGAAAATCACCCCCTGTATCCCTTTGCAAGTCGATGATTTTTTTAGTGGTTAATCGCATCGGTATATAGATTCTACATACCAAATATGGTTATGCTCCGGTGAACGGTTTTCGTGTTATGAATTTTTTCAATATAAGGGATGGAAAATCACCCCCTGTATCCCTTTGCAAGTCGATGATTTTTTTAGTGGTTGATCGCATCGGTATATAGATTCTACATACCAAATATGGTTATGCTCCGGCGAACGGTTTTCGTGTTATGAATTTTTTTAATATAAGGGATGGAAAATCACCCCCTGTATCCCTTTGCAAGTCGATGATTTTTTTAGTGGTTAATCACATGGGTATAAAAATTCTTCATACCAAATATGGTTATGCTCCGGCTATTAGTTTCTGAAATAGTGGAACACATATATTCGTGGATGAAAAAACTTCATCAATTCTCTGAAATGATTTGGATAATTAATTTTCTTGTTTTCCATTCCATTGATCTACTCTAATTTCATCAACTCTGAGATCCCCATGTTTCCTATTGCATGCTGTAACGTAATTCCAATATAATTTTCGGCTTCCGCCTGTGCGCCACTGGTCAGCGCGTTCGGGTGTTTTCGTCAAACAGTCTGCTGAAAACAGTCTGTTAGCTTCACAGCGGTAATTTTTTTCGCTTAAGTTCCTTGACACGAATGCCATTCCTGGTTTTTCTCAATTAAAAATATATTACATACAATAATATATGGTTTTTCTCAATTAAAAATATATTACATACAATAATATATAGGTAGTGAGAATCTGAATATTATTATGACCATACTGGACAATTTACTTCTCTCGAATACCTTCGAGGTAACCAACACGATGTCATATATTATCGAGGTACAATTTTGTTCGAAAAGTCTTTGTAATTGTTGAGGTATGATCGATGAATTGACCTATTAGCGATCTATTACAATTAAATTCGAACATATATTATTAATATACTTCGAATAAAGGTAAATATCACTCCTTTCATGAGTTTGACTTTCTGTACTGTCAGTTGCCACTGTCACTGGCGGATGGCATATTATTATAGGTGCTTTCGATTTGGTTTCCGTGCTCCGGAGGGCTCGGTTTTGTTATTTCTTTTCGAAGCAAATCGAATGCGCGAATTTATACATATTTCGTGCAATGGAGGGCTCGATTTTGTTTTTTCGAGCAAGTTTTCGAAGTAAATCAAATGCGCGAATGTCATATTTCGTGCACTGGTGTTGCTCAGATAGCCGAATCGAAAGCTGCAAATGAAGGAGACGCCTACTGGGCGTGTTTATATTGGGATATTGGACATTTCTAGTGTTGGGCATAATCGGATGATTTCAATAATCGGATGTTTGAAAATCGATTATTTCAATAATCGGATGATCATTCGATTAATAAAAATCGTATGATTCATATACATATGCTGGAGGTGTGTACTGTGTAGCGGGCGTAGCGGCTTATGTATAACATTGTTAACGATTGCCGAGGAAGTTTATGGCTGTCATAAAATTATTGTCGTTTATGTTATGGGTCTCGTCCCCTAATTGAATAAAATACTGAACCTCATTTCTTTGTTATATAATTGGTTTCCTTATCCATTTCAGCAATATCCCTTTTCATTTTGGTAATTCCCGAAAAAGACCGACAAACGAATAATTTGTTGAAAAGATTTTCTGAACTTATGGATTCAACATTATTGTTGTGATTTGTATGAAAAATGAACAAATTTTCAGTTGATAGTTTCATGAAATCTTTTATGACCAATTATGACGTAGTACCTAGATGGGAAAGTACATACAGAATCTGGGTTTTCTCAATTCTGAGTACCTAATAGCATAATAGCTCGAAAAAGGAATTGAAATTTTACTTTTGGGGATGCAGACAAATTTGATTTCAGTTAAAAATATAAAGTTGTGAGTGAACCATCTATTATATATCGGCTATCGTTGAAATTTTGGAAACAAAATAAGGAGAAGTGTGTTGTAGTGTTGTGTGTTGTTATTATTTGTATTATTGTGCCCAATCATGCGTCCTGGAGCGAAAAAATCAGCGGTTTGGACCCATTTCACCAAAACTGATGATAAATTAGCTTCTTGCAAATACTGCAATAAAAAGCTGAAATATTTTGGAGGTACCACTAATCTGAGGCAACATCTTGTCCGGATTCATCCAATACAATTTAGAGAAGATGAACCAAATGATGGAAACGCATCGACTAGTGTGGAAATACCAAGAATCGCACCTGACAGGCAGATTGGTACTACCTCTGAGGATAGTGGTCCATCAGAAGTTCGTCAAAACGTGGATGCGGTGGCAGGTCCTTCAGCAAACAGAAAAAAAGATGCGTGCCCAACAAAGCAGCTGAAACCTTTTGGTGCAAAGAGTACCACCGGACTTACTGAGGCTAAAATTTCCGCCATTGATGAAAAACTGCTAAAAATGATAACTACCGATTTCCAGCCCCTCTCCCTGGTCGAGAACAAAGGATTCATCGAGTATTCCTCTGAACTCCAGCCCTTGTATAAACTGCCTAGTAGAAAAAAAATAACATACGATATCTTGCCAAAATCGTATGACGAAGCGGTTTTGTCTTTAAAAAAATTGTTGAGCGCAGTAAAGTATGTCTCTCTTACTGCAGATATGTGGACATCCGACAGTGCTAGATCATACATCACTGTGACAGCTCATTTTGTGTATGAATACAAGCTTTTGGCACGTGTCTTGGTAACCAGGGAATTGCCGGGATCTCACACAGGTATGAACATTGCAGCTTGTTTGAAGAATATCATCAATGAATGGCAAATTGAGGACAAAGTGGTGGCAATAGTTTCCGACAACGGGGCAAATATAAAAAATGCTATAAATGAGCATCTAAAAATGTATCACCTACCTTGCGTTGCTCATACGCTCAACATAACCGTAAATGAAGTGATAAATTCAAATGAGGAACTAGGGGACATTTTAAGAAAATGCAGGAGTCTTGTTGGTCATTTCAAACACAGCAGTCTCGCCAGCGACAAATTGAAATCAGTTCAACAACAAATGGGACTGCCTTTGTTGAAAGTAAAACAAGATGTTGCTACAAGATGGAACTCTTGTTTCACAATGTTGGAAAGGCTAACCCAGATAAAGGATCCATTGTGTGTTGTTGTAGCTAACGAATCAACACCCCCAGTATTTCCGGATTCTGAAGAGTGGAAAATAATTAAAGACTCTTTGGAGATTCTACAACCTGCGTATGCTCTGACGAATATTTTATCCAGTGAAACGTATCCAACCATATCCCTTATAATTCCCTTAGTCCGTGGTTTTCAATTCTCATTGAAAAATTTGAGCCCTTGTACTCTCACAGGTGAAGCATTGAGATTGAAACTACAGGATACAATTACTCGAAGACTGGGTAGCTTCGAAAAGAGCAGGCTGGTATCAAAAGCAACATTCCTCGATCCAAGGTTCAAGAAATTAGCTTTCGGAATCGAGGAGAACGCTAACAGAGCTGAAGATTTGGTAACGGAAGAAGCGAAAGAGATATGCCAAAAATCGAAACAAATTCAGCAAATTCCACCAAAGGAACCCAGCATTCAAGAAAAGGACCCGAAAAATATTTGGTCACATTTCGACCAAAAAGTGTCGGAAACAAAAACTATCTCCACCCCTTTGAGTATGGCCGTTATATTGATAAAACAATATACGGAAATGCCCATGATAGAAAGAACTAAAGATCCTCTGGAATTTTGGTCGAAACATAAATCGGCCCTACCAGAATTGAATGAACTGGCCATGAAATATTTGTGTGTTCCTGGAACGTCCGTTCCATCGGAAAGAGTTTTTTCAAAAACTGGTCAGATAACTAACCTCCGTAGGAATAGACTGTCTCCCAATAATTTGGATAAAATAATTTTTTTAAATTCAAATGGTAATCTTTAAATTTTGTTTTCCATAAATTTATACCTCAAATCCCTTCTAACCTTTTGATTTTTTCATTGTAATGAAATTTTTATTTTTTTTAGTTTTGGTTTTTGAATGCTCACATACTTACACATATTTTTCCATTAAACTTTAAGTTGAATGATTTTGTTTTTTCAATAACTTGTTTGAACCGAACAGAACCCAAAAAAATGTTCCAAAATCTTAATTCTGAATATACGTGTGAACTATTGGTGAAACAGAATTAAGAATATTCAATTTTTGAAGAATTTAAATGATTCAATCATGAAAAAATTTGCAAGAATCTCACCTAAGAAATCAATTGCATCGCATAATTATCCAAACATCCGATTTTTCGAGATGCTCGGAGTTCATCATCTGTACCTGTACATAAGGCTCGTAAAATCTGCTTTCGCCTGCTATTTCAACTAGTGGTATTGGAAAATGAATTCCATATCCCGATTATTTAAACATCCGATTTTTTCGAGATGCTCGGGCATCATAATCTATACCTGCACATAAAGCTCGTAAAATCTGCTTTCGCCTGCTATTTCAACTAGTGGTATTGGAAACTGAACTCTATATCCCGATTATTGAAAACATCCGATTTTTCGAGATGCTCGGAGTTCACCATCTGTACCTGCACATAAGGCTCGTAAAATCTGATTTCGCCTGCTATTTCAACTAGTGGTATTGGAAACTGAATTCCATATCCCGATTATTGAAAACATCCGATTTTTCGAGATGCTCGGAGTTCACCATCTATACCTGCACATAAAGCTCGTAAAATCTGCTTTCGCCTGCTATTTCAACTAGTGGTATTGGAAACTGAACTCTATATCCCGATTATTGAAAACACCCGATTTTTCGAGATGCTCGGAGTTCACTATCTGTACCTGTACATAAGGCTCGTAAAATCTGATTTCGCCTGCTATTTCAACTAGTGGTATTGGAAACTGAATTCCATATCCCGATTATTGAAAACATCCGATTTTTCGAGATGCTCGGAGTTCACCATCTGTACCTGCACATAAGGCTCGTAAAATCTGATTTCGCCTGCTATTTCAACTAGTGGTATTGGAAACTGAATTCCATATCCCGATTATTTAAACATCCGATTTTTTCGAGATGCTCGGGCATCATAATCTATACCTGCACATAAAGCTCGTAAAATCTGCTTTCGCCTGCTATTTCAACTAGTGGTATTGGAAACTGAATTCCATATCCCGATTATTGAAAACATCCGATTTTTCGAGATGCTCGGAGTTCACCATCTATACCTGCACATAAAGCTCGTAAAATCTGCTTTCGCCTGCTATTTCAACTAGTGGTATTGGAAACTGAACTCTATATCCCGATTATTGAAAACACCCGATTTTTCGAGATGCTTGGAGTTCACCATCTGTACCTGTACATAAGGCTCGTAAAATCTGATTTCGCCTGCTATTTCAACTAGTGGTATTGGAAACTGAATTCCATATCCCGATTATTGAAAACATCCGATTTTTCGAGATGCTCGGAGTTCACCATCTGTACCTGTACATAAGGCTCGTAAAATCTGATTTCGCCTGCTATTTCAACTAGTGGTATTGGAAACTGAATTCCATATCCCGATTATTTAAACATCCGATTTTTTCGAGATGCTCGGGCATCATAATCTATACCTGCACATAAAGCTCGTAAAATCTGCTTTCGCCTGCTATTTCAACTAGTGGTATTGGAAACTGAACTCTATATCCCGATTATTGAAAACACCCGATTTTTCGAGATGCTCGGAGTTCACTATCTGTACCTGTACATAAGGCTCGTAAAATCTGATTTCGCCTGCTATTTCAACTAGTGGCATTGGAAACTGAATTCCATATCCCGATTATTTAAACATCCGATTTTTTCGAGATGCTCGGGCATCATAATCTATACCTGCACATAAAGCTCGTAAAATCTGCTTTCGCCTGCTATTTCAACTAGTGGTATTGGAAACTGAACTCTATATCCCGATTATTGAAAACATCCGATTTTTCGAGATGCTTGGAGTTCACCATCTGTACCTGTACATAAGGCTCGTAAAATCTGCTTTCGCCTGCTATTTCAACTAGTGGTATTGGAAATTGAACTCTATATCCCGATTATTTGACGATTCGATTATTTTCATAATCGAATGTTGCCGATTATATCAAAAATCGGATTAACGATTATTTTTCATCCGATTATGCCCAACACTAGACATTTCTACTTTTTTTTTACGTAAAGTACCATATTCAAAAGCATATCTTGCAAAAATGGTGGAAAGTGTGAAAAAGGCCATATAGCCTATCTGAACCTATTGTTCTTCGAGATTCGATTCCAACTTGATTCATTCCACAAGATGGAAATGGAAAAATTTGCATACCATTTCTTGAAGACTCCTTTTATGGTTTCATCGATTTTGGCCATTTCCGAACATTATTTTAAAATACTTCAAGATGGGCTAGAGGGATTGTTTGGACATCGTTGGAAAGCCCGTTTCTTCTTGTAAAAAACACGCGGGGGTTATGGGTCACTCAACGACCGCTGGGGGGTCTTATTTTTCAGTATCCTAACGTGCCATTTACGAATTCAAACGGTAGGCGGAGATCTGTCTATCTGATTCTATGCGTCCTTGAAGCTTTAAGTGTTTGTATTATTATTCTTATTATTATAAGTGTTTGTATTACATAAGTGTTTGTACCGATAAGAGGACAACGTAATCTTAGGTATATTATAATACTTCCATTTCGAAAAATCTAATCTGACTGCTTTTTTAGAGTTGAAAAATTATTAGATTTTTTGGATGAACTAGTCGAAGAAAAAATGTGGACAAAAATAATATACAGGGTGTTTCATTGGTAAACGGAAAAACTTGAACAGTGAATAGAGGATACCGAGATGGACCCCATTTATTAGGTCTGACTGCCTTGGTTACCGAGATACAGGGTGATTCATGAATTTTGCTAATTTCTTTCCGAGGTCATAACAAGCGAACCAACCAGTAGATTTTCTTTATATTCGGCGGACATATTTCTTATTTGAAGCCCAAATGAATCACTTAATGATCACAAGGAAAATCCAGGTCCGGATTACCAAAAAATTATGAAACGATTGTATCCTTGAAACAACACCCTGTATATCGAAATTTTGAAAATCCGTTTTCAGATTTGAAAAGAGCGCAAAAAACTGAACAGAAATGCGTTGTTTCAAATATACGCGCAGACAATTTTGCTGCACCAATTTTCAACCTGTTAGTGAAGTTTTCGAGAAATTGGATATCAAAAAGTGGTTATAAGTCACTTTTGACAATAAATCATTGAAACTATCGATTTCCATGTTATTTTGAAATTACTTATTAATTATTAAAGACATTAGGTTTCCTTTTCATAGCTTCAGGCCAACCCTTTGCTTATTTACCATGTAGGCATTTGTTATTTAAAGAAAAAAAATTGCGCCCTGTTTATGTACATAATTCAAAATTAGTACTACTTAGGCACGAGTAAAATAATATGTTCTTAAGTTTAATACTGAAATAATCGAGGTTCTATTCAACTGTTGTACAAATACATAACGCCTCATTATAGGCTCATCGTTACAGACTTTTTGAACGATAATTACGTTAATTCTTGGATTGGTCGGGGAGGCCCTAACAACTGGACTTCCAGATCACCTGATTTAAATTTCATAGATTATTATGTCTGAGGTTATCTAAAATTTGTGGTATATTCTACTGAACTACTTATTGGGGTCAGCTAATTTCAAGAATAAAAGAAGCTATCAGGGAAATGAAAAACAATCCCAATGTGATTGGCAAATGAGGTCGAAATATTCTCAAACGAGCACAAGAATGTATTAACCAAAATGGAAGACATCTGGAACAGTTCATGTAGTTAGTTCACTTTCAATTTTGTATGATTTTGTTCTATTTAACGGCTCCTTTCATAATGATGTACATAATTTTTTAAACTAGTATTAAATCGATCTAATTCTTTCAAATTATTTCAATAAAATATTCAAGCCATCAATTTTGAATTATGTACATAGAAAATGAATATGTACATAGAGTTCGCCAATTTTTCTTATTTTAATTACAAGTATATATACTCCGTTTAAGAATTATTGACATCTCGGTTGGCTATGAAAAATCGAATTTAAGTTGGTAATAGACTATTCAGTAATATTTTGGGTTGCTGAATTCAGGTTGGTATAGGAATAACACTAACATTACCCATAGAAATCTTGTTTTGATGATTTTATCGAAGATATTGGTGAATATGCAATTATAAAAATTTGCTCTGAATTTGAGTATTTTTTGTATTATGCTATTGAAATGGCTGGAATTGACCAGGATACATCGCGCCTAACAAGAGAACGCCAGGCAGTTTGTCGGTGTTACTTCGAGTTTTTCAAAGATTTGGCATATATTTCCGCTAGTGTTTCAGGTAAACTGTTATTCACCGACTCAAAGTGTATTCTGATTGATCAATGTCTCTTAAATTTTCAGATTTCACCAAGCCCTGTCCGTAGAATATTAGCATGTTATTATAGCCTGGAATTAGCAGTGGAAGAAAACCTGTGCGATACGATTATTCCTTCAAAGAGACATTGAATGACTTTGTTTTTGCTAGAATTAAAAACATTGAATATATCAGTTTAGATATCCTTTTCGAACTGGCCAAAGAGCACCTAGATTTCAATTGATCGAAGTCAACACTATATTAAAAAATTTGAATATAAATACAAAAAAGTTGATCGAAGGAAAATTCTTACTGATAAACAGAAAAATATAATAAAAATAGTACGATATTGTGATAAATACCGAGAATACATGGATCAAAACATAAAATTCATTTATCTAGATGAAATTTGGATATTCAAAAACGGTATTCAAATTTGTCAGTGGACACTAGAAAATAATCCAAAAGGTATGCCGAGTATATTCAAGGGTAAAGGCAGAAGGTGCACTATTTTGAATGTTGGAACAATTGATGGATGTGATCCGATTCTTGACAGTGGTATTAATGATAAGGATTACTATGAATGGTGAATTATTTCATAAATGGGTTATTGAAATATTGAAACCTTCCCTGCAAAAGGATGCCCATCAATAGGATTATGTCAGCTTATTCAATAAACACATCCAAATCACTACACTACGTGGAAACAAAGTTTTCAATATTTTTATCTTTGCTCTTGTATAAGTCATAGATATTTTAAGTTTTTTTTATTATACCCAGACAGCACCGGATATTCCTAGGATATTTCATGAATATTCGTTTTAGGATATTGGAATATTCTGTGAATATTCGTAAGGTAGATCATAGGCATATTCATAGAATATTCCGTAAAGGATATTCCAGGAATATTCCGAATATTCATAGAATGTTCCTAGAATATTCTATATGGAATATTCTCAGAATATTCCCTATAGAATATTCCAGGAATATCTTGGATATTCCTCGAATATTCTAGGCACATTTTAAACGGAATATTCTCAAAAGGATATTCATATCATATACCTGGAATTTTCCGAATATTCATAGAATGTTCCTAGAATATTCTATATGGAATATTCTCAGAATATTCCATATAGAATATTTTAGGAATATCTTGGATATTCCTTGAATATTCTAGGCATATTCTAAACGGATTATTCTCAAAAGGATATTCATATCATATACCTGGAATAGTAGTAGATGTGCAACAAAAGTTCTGGCGCGATTTCAGCCAAATTGCCTACTAAATCCAAGGTCCATTTTGGAGATTGTTCCTTTTCAGAATTTTTTCGAGTCTCATTCAGAGTTATCAATCTTCAATGAAATTTTTGAAAATATTCCTAAGTCCGTCCAACAAGGGCAGTAGGGATGAGGGGGGATGAGATGGCGGAGTGACGTCAAACTTTTTATTTCCATTGGGATTCGAACCCAGGACTCCAGCGTTGCGAGACAGGAAGGTTAACAATGCGGCTAATCTAGGTCTTGGATGTGAGAGTAGAAATGTTCTATAGAAGCGATTAGTTGAAGGTTATCATGATGCGGTTGAACGTCTGAGGGCCGGTTTCACAATGTCTGGTTATTCTTCAGGTTACTTGACCAAACACTACTCGGGTTAAAGTTTCGGTTCCAGGGATGTCCCAGAAAGAATATACAAATCGAAATATTCAATGAATATTCTAGGAATATTCTATATTGAATATTCATTTTGGAATATTCTTAGCATATTCATCTAGGAATATGGCTGGAATATTCGTACCGGAATATTCCAGGGATGTCCCAGAAAGAATATACAAATCGAAATATTCTATGAATATTCTAGGAATATTCTATATTGAATATTTATTTTGGGATATTCTTAGCATATTCTTTTAGGAATATGCCTGGAATATTCGTACCGAAATATACCAGGGATGTCCCAGAAAGAATATACAAATCGAAATATTCTATGAATATTTTAGGAATATCCTATATTGAATATTCATTTTTGAATATTCTTAGCATATTCTTTTAGGAATATGCCTGGAATATTCGTACCGGAATATTCCAGGGATGTCCCAGAAAGAATATACAAATCGAAATATTCTATGAATATTCTAGGAATATTCTATATTGAATATTATTTTTGGAATATTCTTAGCATATTCTTTTAGGAATATGCCTGGAATATTCGTACCAGAATATTCCTGGAATATGCTATATGGGATATAGATATTCTAGGAATATTCCAAGAATATTCCGAATATACCCATTCCTTTTTGCATATTCAGGGAATATTCTAGGAATATCCGGTGCTGTCTGGGTACTTGTATTGTATTGTACCCTGTTCACATTCCATCTGCTAATACACATGCTTTATTGTTTCCAATTCAAAAGTATACTGAATAATTGTAAAATTGCTCATCAATTATAATATTTCCAATGATTCATGGACAGTTTTAATGAATGAAAATAAAAATTGACTTTCTTGAAGTATTCATCACCGAGCAATAAATAATTCACAAATTGGTTCATATATTGATAGTTCGGTACAAATTTCATGTCAAAATTCTTCATGTACTACATAGATTCTTAATTTTTGTTTCTCTCTTATTTCTTAATACATTATAACGTTTTTTCCAATCCATTCTTTTGGCCCTGTGCTTGCGAAGTATCCAAAATTTTTTTTCTGTTGCACCAGAATCAGGGCCGCGCCTAGCCCAGGATGCGCCCCTGGGCGAATAATATAATTGCGCCCCTTCATGTTATTTCTTATGTTGACTCAAATTGAAACGTATACAGGGTGTTTCCAAATTCGAAGTGAACCTTGGAGGACGTGGTGGTATAACTCATTTGTTGTCATTTGAGCCATATTTATTGAATTGAATTGAATGAATATATTTTTCGAAAAATTACTCACCTCACTTCATTTTTCTTCAATTTTTTGAATTATTTTCATCAGAGAAGGATATATATGAAGAAAAGAATAGTCGATTTCTAATATCAACTTGCCTGCAACTTTCGAACTCCACATATTGTGTATAGAAAAATTATTTTAAATACTTGCCGAATTCCTTCTTCATTTCCTAAAAAGCTTTTCGTTTGAACGAAGCCACTAGTTTCGCAGATTTTGATTTGAAAGGGGATATAACCGAAGAAAGAAAAGTAACGATTTAAATATTTTTTTATTGCAATTCAACTCAAAATTTCATTGTATGTATTCATGAATCATGTTCGAAAAACATAAATTATATTCCTTATACAAGCAAGGGCCCTCTTTCTAATTTCTTCAGTCCTGAAGTTTACTTTCAATCTTCTCACTGCTCTGTCTATTCTCTCCACAAGAGTTGTGCACATGTATGTTTTTCCCTTTCATATACTATTTCTCTTAAACTGCCCCAAACATGAAAATCTAACGGTGTTAGGTCCGGACTTCTCGCTGGCCACGAAATAGCTCCTTCCCTACCTATCCACCGATAAGGAAACAATTCGTTCAAGAACATACGAACGTTTAGCCTATAGTGTGCCGGACACCCATCCTGTTAAAAAATGATTTCACGCCTGTCAATCAAGGATACCTCGTCCAAAAAACTGTCCATATTTGTTCTCAAAAATTCTTCATAATTTTCTCTATTCAAGTTGTCAGGTAAATAGTGAGGACCTATCAAAAGATAAGCTGTTGCTCCCATCCAAAGCTTAACGCCAAAACACTATTTTTTATTCCGGACTTTCAGAAGGTTGTTCATAAAAAAATCAGCTGAAACGAAACTTGTGCATGCTTTGTAACGAAAACTTTTTTAGGAATAAAAAATTACGAAAAGCACTGCCGTGAAGGCAGGAGCTTTTGAGCGCTCGTACATGCACCTTGTAGGTAGATTCGCATTTTCCAGTTTTAGAAATCAATTGAAGGAATTTTTGACTGCTGTCAAAAAAATTCTGAAACTTAGGCGAAACTCCAGACTTCATGTCGGTGCTTCAGCTGATCAATTTTTTTCCGATAATTCGCTAGAATTTTCCACGGTATCTATGGTCTTGGTGATGCGATCTGGACAAAATTTTGCACGTAGTTTGAATACATTATTCCTGAGCTAGGTGCATAATTTCATTCCAATCCGATCGGTAGTTTCGAAACTATCACGAAAAAAATATTTTGAACGGCCATATTTACAGAACCCCTAGTCCAATTTTGCTCATTGATGAACATGACCGTGAAATTTGCGATCCAAACCCACCCTGAAAATTTCAAGTTCCTAGGCCTTTCCGTTCAAAAGTTAGAATTTTCTATGGTTTCTATGGTTCTGGTCATGCGATCTGGACAAAATATTGCTTCAATATATCATTCTCGATTAAAATACAAAATTTCATCTCGATCGAATCCGCAGTTTCGAATTTATCGAGAAAACAAAATTTCAAACGACCGTATTTACGGAACCCCTTGTATAATGTTGCTCATAGATGAACGTGATCACGACATTCGAGATCCACACCTATCCTGAAAATTTCAAGTCCCTAGGCATTTCCGTTCAAAAGTTACAATTTTCTATGGTTTCTATGGTTCTGGTCATGCGATCTGGACAAAATTTCACATGTAGCTTGAACACCTCATTTTCCATTTGAGTGCAAAATTTCATCTCGATCAAATCTGTAGTTTTCAAGTAATCAGGGAAACAAAACTTTGAACGGCCATATTTACGAAACCCCTGGTGGAATTTGGCCCATTAACGAACTTAACCGAGCCATTCGGGAACTGAACCTACCCTGAAAATTTCAAGTTTCTAGGACATTCCGTTCGAGAGTTATCGTGTATACGGCCGGACGGACGGCCGGACGGACGGCCGGACGGACGGCCGGACGGCCGGACGGACAGACTCGAATTTTTCGACGGATTCGTCATCAGTGAGTCGAACATAGTCGATTGAGACCATTTTCGGCTCAAAATTCGAAAAATACAGACATCGTGACGAAATGATATAGCCCTCGTGTAAGTTGTACGAGCGCTCAAAAAGGAATTCGGAACTCTGTCATACATGAATTGTGGAATTCGAAATTTGTAGGCGAATTGATACTAGAAATTTACTATTCTTTTTCTCATATACCCACTTTTGAATCAGACGAAGTCTTTTTCAACATATATTACAGCATATTTTCGCTTTTTTATACAGATCTACCCTTCTCTGATAAAAATAATCCGAAATTATAATCAAACTTGTTCAACGTAGAAAAAATTGACGAAAAATAAAGTAAGGTCAGTAATTTTTAAAAAATTCTAGAACTCAAAATCAGATCTGATATGCTCTTCTATAAGGTGAATTAGCTCATTTTGTATTTCATCACCAATATACTGAGGCATATTTTTGTCTGTATTCATTTGTATATTCTTTATATGTTCTGGGAACTAGTGAATTAGGCACGAGTTTATGAACGTATCCAGTATCCACGCGTTTTCAATCTCAACGACAACGAGTAAAGTATCGTATTGACCTGGCCTGGCGTGGACGCATTTTGGCTTACTGTGGTTCTTCTTTATTTGTACATCAATTAAATCAATAATAATTATATATATATATATATATATTTTTTTTTTTCTTTAATTTTATAGAATAGTGTAAAATGTATTCCAGAAATATGATTCATGAATGATAGACATTTTTATGTAATGAGATCAGGGCGCCTGCGGCGCCCCTGGGCCTTGCCCATCAGGGCGCCGCGGCCCTGGTTAGAATTTTGCAAGATTTCCAATACCAATAAATATTGCATGGTCCTGAGTGAAAATAAATATTTATTTGAATGATCTTCAATTTTCCATGGTTGACTTTTATATGAGATAATTTCATATCAAAGCATACTTTTTGTAACCATAAATAAAGCCTCGACTGGACGTTCATGGCCTGCTTCGATGTCAATAATTCTTAAATGGACTATAGGTGTATCTTCATAGTAGTAACACAATGGGTTGGTCTGAAGTTATAAAAAAAGGAAATCTCATATATTAAACAATAGTTAGTAATTTTAAAATAACATGGAAATCGATAGTTTCAATGGTTTATTGTCAAAAATGACTTATAACGACTTTTTGATATCCAATTTCTCGAAAACTTCACCAACAAGGTAAAAGTTTTATAATTTTTTGGTGATCCAGACCTGGATTTTCCTTGTGATCATTAACATAACACATAATTAAAACGGAGTATAGTTCTTTGCGGTTTTCAATAGAAAACTGTAATGGATGAATATTGGTCGTCTATCTGAAGTTTTCAAATTTCAAAATGAGACAAGAAAATATGTATTAGATAGACTAATAAAAGCAAGCCAACAAATCAATACATGTAACCCCATGAAACATCGAAATTTATCCTTTGCATCTGCAGACCGGTTTCGCCGTTTTACGGCTCGTCAGTACAGATCAGCTCAGGATGAACTCGACGTAGCAGACAGCTACCCAAACAACCTAACGCGATGACGGTTAGAGATTATTTCTCTACTCACGCCACCTGTCGGCCGAAGGAGCAACTGAATGCAGTCCATGATGGTCCATGTAAAGATTTCTTGGCTCCCCTGACAAAACCAAAACAAGCAACAAGACCGTAAACATTACGGCCTAGTAGTCACAAGTGGTAATAAGGGTTTAAGCTACAACCTTATTCGCCAGAATAATTGACATGAATGAATATTGGTCGTCTATCTGAAGTTTTCAAATTTCAAAATGAGACAAGAAAATATGTACTAGATAGACTAATAAAAGCAAGCCAACAAATCAATACATGTAACCCCATGAAACATCGAAATTTATCCTTTGCATCTGCAGACCGGTTTCGCCGTTTTACGGCTCGTCAGTACAGATCGGCTCAGGATAAAGTCGTGAGTAGAGAAATAATCTCTAACCGTCATCGCGTTAGGTTGTTTGGGTAGCTGTCTGCTACGTCGAGTTTATCCTGAGCTGATCTGTACTGACGAGCCTGATGCAAGGATGAATTTCGATGTTTCATGGGGTTACATGTATTGATTTGTTGGCTTGTTTTTATTAGTCTATCTAATACATATTTTCTTGTCTCATTTTGAAATTTGAAAACTGTAATGTCGGTAATAGTTTTATCCCTCAAAAGAACCGATACAGTACACCTCCACTGCTGGAATGGGATTGTCCTCTGGACAATAAATCCCGAAAAGGTACCCGTTTTCCTCCATGTTTGTTTACAGTTCGCAGCGTCGTAGTTGGAATCGCGAATTGTTACCTTGAATTTTTCTGTTCTATGAGTGTAAACAAAAATTAGGTTATTCGGGTTATTCCACAGAGTAACATTATTTGGTGGTGCGTGGGATGAGTTGATGAGTATACAATTTGATCATTAATAATAATCCTGCTGATCCTGAATGGAGATTTAGATTTACACCATGAAGTGATGTTGAAAGCAGGGTAAGTTTTTCGTAGAAATATGGAAGATTTCGAGAGATATTTAATGAATTTTTTTTTCATTCAGTTAGCTATTGCATCCTGGCAATTTTTCATCATACTTTATTTCCAGAGCCTTTGTGTTATATACTTTCGATAATGGCAGACAAATCAGAATCTCGTGTTTTCACGCTATACTCAGCTGAGAGACCTTATAATAACTATGTAAAGAAAGAGATTAAAAGAGAAGAGATGGGAACAGTTGAACAGTATGTTCATGAATCTAGAGAATCATCGAATGAATATAAGTGAGTATTTACTGTCATTTTATTCGCCTGTATTTGTCTAATACTTACCCTCACTTTCTTCACGAGTCCCACAACAATCTACTCTGTTCTAAAACTATTTCATATAATTTATACAACTGAAATTTGTAACACTGTTTATATTACTTTCCAAAACTTTTAGTGTAAGATCTTCACATTTTTTAGACCCAGTGGGAATTCTTCATCTTAATGAATGTGCTTTTAGTTGAAATATAATCTATTTGGGATGATTCCAATCAGGAAAAGATTCCTTAAAATTTTCCAATTGTCATAATAACGTGACTCAACATATGTACTCAAAAATATTTTTTTTTATTGATGCTCCATTTAACTTATTTCAAGAACGCCTCAGCGTGTTTAAATCGAACTTTCAAACACGCGCGTTTTTTAAAGTCACCATGGCAACAGCAACGACTCGAGGAACGTGAAGTCTAAATGACAATTTTTCGATTCTAGATCTGACAGGAGTACCTTGTTACGCCAAATAAAATACACTTGGGAGCAATGAAATTGGCCCACCTTAAATTTGACACAATTTCAAACATGGATATCTCGCGAGCCGCTACTTGGAAATTCATGTTCTTTTTTTTAAATTTTAGGTTAAACCTTCGATAATAATGTTATCCTAAGATATTTTTGTCTTCATTTCAATTTAAGTATATACGAGGTGCAAGATTGATAAGAAGATTTTTCCTTCAAATTTGACACACCCTGTGGATACAAGGAGCCGCAGCAACGAATGGCAAAAGGAGTCAAACTGAAGTCCCATCTTTTCTGGTTATTTTGTTTTTTTAATCATGTGTTTATCTCTATTATCTCTGCCTGGGGGGAAACTTTCAAACAAACTTACAAAAAGTACACATTCTTCGAGAATTGTCAGAGACTGCATTGCAGCAGTCGACTTTCGAGTTATGGTGTGGCCACCGTGCAGTCCAGACCTAAACCCCATTGAGAATTTGTGGAATGAACTGAAACGAAGAGTACTACAAGCCTTTTCCAGCGTCGATCCCGAAGCTTTGTGTTTCAGTAGAGACAGAGTGGCGAAACGTCCCACAAGAAACAATAGTGAATTTAATTAGAAGTAGGGTAAACACCACAGTTATTGACACCTTAAGCCAACTGTCCCAATGGAATATGAATAATTTTTTATTTGGGTATGAAATGAAAATATTTCTTTTTCGAGGTTATGTATTGATTCATACTCGATTCAAACTAACAACCAAAAGTGAAAAAACCTGTTCAGAAGAAGCTTTAAAACACTTCGTTAACATCATGAGTCAATTTTCAGTGATTGACACTGTAAAATCTATTGTTGACACCACCTGATACAGTTATTGACATATAGTCCATTTAAGAATTATTGACATCGAAGCAGGCCATGAACGTCCAGTCGAGGCTTTATTTCTAGTTACTAAAAATTACGAAAAGCACTGCCGTGAAGGCAGGAGCTTTTGAGCGCTCGTACATGCACCTTGTAGGTAGATTCGCATTTTCCAGTTTTAGAAATCAATTGAAGGAATTTTTGACAGCTGTCAAAAAAATTCTGAAACTTAGGCGAAACTCCAGACTTCATGTCAGTGCTTCAGCTGATCAATTTTGTTTCGATAATTCGCTAGAATTTTCTACGGTATCTATGGTCTTGGTGATGCCATCTGGACAAAATTTTGCACGTAGTTTGAATACATTATTCCTCAGCTAGGTGCATAATTTCATTCCAATCCGATCAGTAGTTTCGAAACTATCAGAAAAAAAATATTTTGAACGGCCATATTTACGGAACCCCTAGTCTAATTTTGCTCATTGATGAACGTGACCGTGAAATTTGCGATCCAAACCCACCCTGAAAATTTCAAGTTCCTAGGCCTTTCCGTTCAAAAGTTAGGATTTTCTATGGTTTCTATGGTTCTGGTCATGCGATCTGGACAAAATATTGCTTCAATATATCATTCTCGATTGAAATACAAAATTTCATCTCGATCGAATCCGTAGTTTCGAATTTATCGAGAAAACAAAATTTCAAACGACCGTATTTACGGAACCCCTTGTATAATGTTGCTCATAGATGAACGTGATCACGACATTCAAGATCCACACCTATCCTGAAAATTTCAAGTCTCTACGCCTTTCCGTTCAAAAGTTACAATTTTCTATGGTTTCTATGGTTCTGGTCATGCGATCTGGACAAAATTTCACATGTACCTTGAACACCTCATTCTTCATTTGAGTGCAAAGTTTCAACTCGATCGAATCTGTAGTTTCGAAGTAATCAGGGAAACAAAACTTTGAACGGCCATATTTACGGAACCCATGGTGGAATTTGGCCCATTAACGAACT
Organism: Aphidecta obliterata; assembly: GCA_963966015.1. NCBI lineage: Eukaryota > Metazoa > Arthropoda > Insecta > Coleoptera > Coccinellidae > Aphidecta > Aphidecta obliterata. Next base: position 4,073,471 of record OZ014430.1, on the reverse strand, counting down.
TAACCGAGGCATTCGGGATCTGAACCTACCCTGATAATTTCAAGTTTCTAGGACATTCCGTTCGAGAGTTATCGTGTAGACGGCCGGACGGACAGACTCGAATTTTTCGACGGATTCGTCATCAGTGAGTCGAACATAGTCGATTGAGACCATTTTCGGCTCAAAATTCGAAAAATACAGACATCGTGACGAAATGATATAGCCCTCGTGTAAGTTGTACGAGCGCTCAAAAAGTAACTAAATTTTATCATAGAACATAAATATAACCTAGAAAAGTGTTGAGTATACGAATTATCGAATAATTAAGCCGGAATATTTCGATTGCAGTTCAAACATGGGAATTCAGGTTTGAAAGCGCAAAAATATCGTGGAATGCTTTCATATGAAATTATCTGAACTTATCGTTCATATAAAAGTCAACCATGGAAATTTGCAGATCATTCAAATAAATATTTATTTTCACTCAGGACCATGCAATATTTATTGGTATTGGAATTCTTGCAAAATTCTAACCATATAATTATAAGAGTACCATTTTATGTCAGGATTCAAGAAGGATAATTAATGGAATTCTAGCAGATAGCTACTATAGCTAGTGCTGCAACAGAAAAAAATTTTTGGATACTTCGCAAGCACAGGCCCAAAAGAATGGATTGGAAAAAACGTTATAATGTATCAAGAAATAAGAGAGAAACAAAAATTAAGAATCTATGTAGTACATGAAGAATTTTGACATTAATTTTGTACCGAACTATCAATATATGAACCAATTTGTGAATTATTTATTGCTCGGTGTTGAATACTTTGAGAAAGTCAATTTTTATTTTCATTCATTAAAACTGTCCATGAATTATTGAAAATATTATAATTGATGAGCAATTTTACAATTATTCAGTATACTTTTGAATTGGGAACAATATAGCTTGTGAACAGGGTACCATACAGTATAAGTATAATAAATAAACTTAAAATATCTATGAATGATACAAGAGCAAAGATAAAAATATCATTGAAAACTTTGTTTCCTCGTAGTGTAGTGATTTGGATGTGTTTATTGAATAAGCTGACATAATCCTATTGATGGGCATCCTTTTGCAGGGAAGGTTTCAATAACCCATTTATGAAATAATTCACCATTCATAGTAATCCTTATCATTAATACCACTGTCAAGAATCGGATCAAATCCAGGTAAAAATCCATCAATTGTTCCAGCATTCAAAATAGTGCACCTTCTGCCTTGAATATACTCGGCATACCTTTTGGATTATTTTCTAGTGTCCACTGCCGAATTTGAATAGCCAAATTTCATCTAGATAAATGAATTTTATGTTTTGTTCTATGTATTCTCGGTATTTATCACAATATCGTACTATTTTTATTATATTTTTCTGTTTATCAGTAAGAATATTCCTTCGATCAACTTTTTTGTATTTGTATCCAATTTTTTTTATGATATAATATAATGTTGACTTCGATCAATTGAAATCTAGGTGCTCTTTGGCCAGTTCGAAAAGGATATCTAAACTGATATATTCATTGTTTTCAATTCTAGCAAAAACAAAGTCATTCAATGTCTCTTTGAGGGAATAATCATATCGCACAGGTTTTCTTCCACTGCTAATTCCAGGCTAATATTCTACGGACAGGGCTTGGTGAAATCTGAAAATTTAAGAGACATTGATCAATCAGAATACACTTTGAGTCGGTGAATAACAGTTTACCTGAAATATATGCCAAATCTTTGAAAAACTCGAAGTAACACCGATGAACTGCCTGGCGTTCTCTTGTAAGGCGCGATGTATCCTGGTCAATTCCAGCCATTTTAATAGCATAAGACAAAAAATACTCAAATTCAGAGCAAATTTTTATAATTACATATTCACCAATATCTTTGATAAAATCATCAAAGCAAGATTTCTATGGGTAATGTTAGTGTTATTCCTATACCAACCTGAATTCAGCAACCCAAAATATTACTGACTAGTCTATTACCAACTTAAATTCGATTTTTCACAGCCAACCGAGATGTCAATAATTCTTAAACAGACTATACTGTTGTCTCTCATATTTTCAATCAGCTTGACAACGATGTGAATAGGTATAATATATAGTAATGGATCGTTCACTATAAGATTTATTTATAAGTTTTGCATTGAAAAATATTCGAAATGGAAACCTTCTCTATGAAGCCATATTTCAATAAACATTAAATATGGAATTTTCATACCATTCCATTTTATTTAAATCCAGATTCTTTTTGCAAATGGGACACAAACCCTGGCAGTTGGTTCTCTAGTAGCCGTTTATTAGCAACTTGGTTTTCATCCTTATTACATCCACGTCGATATTGGACTCTTTTATGACTGTATTTAAAATAATGAATTTCATCATCAAGCTTTTTGTTTGAAATAAATTTTTGTTTGTTTTTTGTTGGCACCCCTGTCTATTCAATCACATAATTTGATCTCTTCTCCGCCGGTTAAACAGGGTCTGTGATTTGTTGAGCGCTCGTTGTACTTACACCAGGGCTAATCATTTCGTCACGCTGTCTGTATTTTTCGAATCTTGTCGTAAGCACGATAACTTTCGAATGGAACGACCTAGAGAATTGAAATTTTCAGTGTGGGTTCAGTTTCCGACTACTTCGAAACTACTGATTCGATCGAGATGAAATTTCGCACCCAGATGGAGAATGACGTGTTCAAGCTACATGCAAAATTTGTCCAGATCGCATGACCAGAACTATAGAAAATAATAACTTTCGAACGGAAAGGCCTAGGGACTAGAAATTTTCAGGATAGGTGTGGATCTCGAATGTCGCGATCAAGTTTATCAGTGACCGAAACCGGTCTACGACTGCAAAGGATGAATTTCGTTGGTATCTGGGATACATGAATTGTTTCGTTGGCTTGCTTATTAGTTTATCTAGTAAAATTTTCCGAATTTCATCCCTGAATTCGATAATATCAGATAAACAGTCCAAACTTGAAAAATTGAATTTTTTGTTTTCAAAGCTCCATGTTTTCAAGGCAACCATCCAATTCTTATAATTCAAATATGAAAATGAGGGTGTCAATCACTGATAGGGTGTCAACAACTGTACCTTTTACCCTATGCCTAATCGTATGCGGGATGTTATTAGGGCGAGGGGGATACCCGCTATTAAAATAATTTAGTTTTAGGAAAAACCTGTTGTTTTCAATGTTTTTTCTTTGGGCTTCCAAGGTATCAGCTCAGTTTCGAAACACTGTAATTTTCGTAATAATAAAGATAAATACATGATTAAAAGAACAAAATGACCAGACAAGATGGTACTTCAGACCAATTCCATTTGGCATTCGTTGCTGCTGTTCCTTTTATCCACAGGGTGTGTCAAACTTGTGGAATAAATCTTCTTTTCAATCTTGCACCCCGTATATGCTGAAATTCAATTGCAAACAAAAGTATCTTAACACAACATTATCACAGACTGTTGACCTACAATTAAAAAAAAAAATTATCAAAATCCGACTAGCGGATTCCAAGAAATAATTATCTGAAATTGGGTCGCATTTCAGGTGGGCCGATTTAGTTGCATATATATTATATCCAACTAACTAGGGAGTTAAATCTGTTTTCCACTAGATAGAATTAATAATATAAATCGAATAGTGTAGATAACTCGTCTCTGGAAAAAATGTGACTTAACACACCTTACCTCTGAGGTGCTGATATGCAAAATCTTTATTCAAACATTATTCAACAATTCCAATTTTATAAGTGGAAATGGAAAGCGCAGTCGATATTTTTTCGTAATCATCACATTTGAAACCCCGATTGCGACTTTTCCTATGAGAAATTATCGTTATAAGTGAAGTCTCAGTTGCTGTCAAGATTTGTCTTTTTCATTTTGTAATAATAAACTGGAAATGTAATGAAATACCTATTATTACGATGGAAAAACGTTTTAATTACTTACTCACGTAGATTTCTCTCTTTTATTCTTTTTAATCCACCTTTTTCGAGCACATTCAATTTCTTTCCATTTCGATCTGAATGTAAACAAACCGAAGATGATCGAATTCACGTTCGTCTTTTTGGATACGTTCGGAAATCGAATATGCCTTCAAATTTACATGTCAGCATCAATTTCTCATCCTATGTATACTCCGTTTAAGAATTATTGACATCTCGGTTGGCTGTGAAAAATCGAATTCAAGTTGGTAATAGACTATTCAGTGATATTTTGGGTTGCTGAATTCAGGTTGGTATAGAAATAACACTAACATTACCCATAGAAATCTTGCTTTGATGATTTTATCGAAGATATTGGTGAATATGTAATTATGAAAATTTGCTCTGAATTTGAGTATTTTTTGTCTTATGCTATTAAAATAAAATGGCTGGAATTGACCAGGATACATCGCGCCTAACAAGAGAACGCCAGGCAGTTTGTCGGTGTTACTTCGAGTTTTTCAAAGTTTTGGCATATATTTCCGCTAGGGTTTCAGGTAAACTGTTATTCACCGACTCAAAGTGTATTCTGATTGATCAATGTCTCTTAAATTTTCAGATTTCACCAAGCCCTGTCCGTAGAATATTAGCATGTTATTATAGCCTGGAATTAGCAGTGGAAGAAAACCTGTGCGATACGATTATTCCTTCAAAGAGACATTGAATGACTTTGTTTTTGCTAGAATTAAAAACAATGAATATATCAGTTTAGATATCCTTTTCGAACTGGCCAAAGAGCACCTAGATTTCAATTGATCGAAGTCAACATTATATTATATCGATACCTTTTTGCCAAACTATCGTAAGCCTCAACGTAGTACGTTGAGGCTTACGATAATTTGGCAAAAAGGTATCGATATCATAAAAAAAATTGGATACAAATACAAAAAAGTTGATCGAAGGAAAATTCTTATTGATAAACAGAAAAATATAATAAAAATAGTACGATATTGTGATAAATACCGAGAATACATGGAACAAAACGTAAATTCATTCATCTAGATGAGATTTGGATATTCGAAAACGGTATTCAAATTAGTCAGTGGACACTAGAAAATAATCTAAAAGGTATGCAGAGTATTATTCAAGGGTAAAGGCAGAAAGTGCACTATTTTGAATGCTGGAACAATTGATGGATTTTTACCTGGATGTGATCCGATTCTTGACAGTGGTATTAATGATAAGGATTACTATGAATGGATTATTGAAAAATTGAAACCTTTCCTGCAAAAGGATGCCCATCAATAGGATTATGTCAGCTTATTCAATAAACACATCCAAATCACTACACTACGTGGAAACAAAGTTTTCAATGATATTTTTATCTTTGCTCTTGTATCATTCATAGATATTTTAAGTTTATTTATTATACTTATACTGTATGGTACTGTGTTCACATTCCCTCTGCTAATACACATGCTATATTGTTCCCAATTCAAAAGTATACTGAATAATTGTAAAATTGCTCATCAATTATATTATTTTCAATAATTCATGGACAGTTTTAATGAATGAAAATAAAAATTGACTTTCTTAAAGTATTCAACACCGAGCAATAAATAATTCACAAATTGGTTCATATATTGATAGTTCGGTACAAAGTTCATGTCAAAATTCTTCATGTACTACAAAGATTCTTAATTTTTGTTTCTCTCTTATTTCTTAATACATTATAACGTTTATTCCAATCCATTCTTTTGGCCCTGTGCTTGCGAAGTATCCAAAAATTTTTTTCTGTTGCACCACTAGCTACCTGCTAGAATTCTATTAATTATCCTTCTTAAATCCTGACATAAAATGGTCCTTTTATGGTATATGGTTAGAATTTTGCAAGAGTTCCAATACCAATAAATATTGCATGGTCCTGAGTGAAAATAAATATTTATTTGAATGATCTTCAATTTTCCATGGTTGACTTTTATATGAACGATAAGTTCAGATAATTTCATATGAAAGCATTCCACGATATTTTTGCGCTTTCAAACCTGAATTCCTATGTTTGAACTGCAATCGAAATATTCCGGCTTAATTATTCGATAATTCGTATACTCAACACTTTTCTAAGTTATATTTATGTTCCATTTCTATGATGAAATTTAGTTACTTTTTAGTAACTAGAATTAAAGCCTCGGCTGGACGTTCATGGCCTGCTTCGATGTCAATAATTCTTAAATGGACTATATTCAAATTCATCTCGAAATGACCGAGTTTCGAGAAATTTCGACGTCAAAATACGATTTATTTATTTCCTTGAGAAACGTCTCTCAATATCTATGATCGACGTAAATTATTTCGGACTTTTTGAGCGCTCGTACTACTTACACGAGGGCTATATCATTTCGTCACGATGTCTGTATTAATCGAATTTTGAGCCGAAAATGGTCTCAATCGACTATGTTCGACTCACTGATGACGAATCCGTCGGAAAATTCGAGTCTGTCCGTCCGTCCGGCCGTCCGTAAGCACGATAACTCTCGAACGGATCAACCTAGAGACTTGAAATTTTTAGTGTAGGTTCAGATCCCAAATGCCTCGGTTAAGTTCGTTAATGGGCAGAATTCCACTAGGAATTCCGTATTCCTGATTACTTCGAAACTACAGATTCGATCGAGTTGAAACTTTGCATTCAAATGAAGAATGAGGTGTTCAAGCTACATGTGAAATTTTGTCCAGATCGCATGACCAGAACCATAGAAACAATAGAAAATTGTAACTTTTGAACGGAAACGCCTAGGGACTTGAAATTTTCAGGATAGGTGAGGTTCTGGAATGTCGTGATGACGTTCATCTATGAGCAAAATTATTTTAGGGGTTCCGTAAATATGGTCGTTTGAAATTTAGTTTTTTTGATAATTTCAAAACTACAGATTCGATCGTCACGAAATTTTGTATTTAAATGGAAAATGATATATTCAAGCTACATTTCTCCAGATCACATGACCAGAACCATAGAAAATTGTAACTTCTGAACGGAAAGGCCTAGGAACTTGAAATTTTCAGGGTGGGTTTGGATCGCGAATATCGCAGTCACGCTCATCAATGAGCAAAATTAGACTAGGGGTTCCGTAAATATGGCCGTTCAAAATATTTTGTTCCTGATAGTTTCGAAACTAATGATCGGATTGGAATGAAGTTTTGCAACTAGCTGAGGAATAATGTTTTCAAACTACGTGCAAAATTTTGTCCAGATCGCATCACCAAGACCATAGATACCGTAGAAAATTCTAGCGAATTATCGAAAAAAAAATTGATCAGCTGAAGCACTGACATGAAGTCTGGAGTTTCGCCTAAGTTTCAGAATTTTTTGACAGCTGTCGAAAATTCCTTCAATTGATTTCTAAAACTGGAAAATGCGAATCTACCTACAAGATGCATGTACGAGCGCTCAAAAGCTCCTGCCTTCACGGTAGTGCTTTTCGTAATTTTTTCATTTTATGTAGTAATAATACCAGGGTTCATGATTTCAAAGCGCTCCAATAAAAAAAATAGCGTAAAGTTTCGTGGATAACTGGTCTTTAAAACACTTGATCTATTTCGAGCACGACGTCGAAGCCGGAGTGCTCGAAAAATCGCGCGTGTTTTAAAGACCTTTTTATCTACTTATACTTTAATATACAATTTTCTACAATCGATATCCAAAGTAGGCATTTACGCTTGTATTTGAAAACGCAAACGTAATCTTTTTCGAGAAACGTCACTTTGTCGCTTAAAAGAGACAAAATGAAAAAAGGGCTCGCTCTCCCAATTATCTCAGAGTAAAAAGTAAACATTATAATTATTATTATTATTATTATTATTATTATTTATTACTCTGAGCCAATTATCAACCATAAATCAAATATGCATTGCTCAATATATCCAATGACAACGAGTAAATGACATCTTTCATTTGAGTGAAAAATTTCCTAAATAATAATCGTATGTGAGCATGTAGCAGCAAAAATGATTGTTGTAATTTTTCATGTACACCACCTGAAATTGCAAGCACCTCTGAAGTCGCTACCTTATAAACATTAAACCTATAGACAGAAAAAGTCGCGGAGGAAGTATGAAACGCAGTACAAACTTTTATCACATGGTGTAATTCAAGGAAAGTTAGAACGTACACTGAAAACGTAGTGATGGCTTACTTTAGTGAAAAAGCTAAAACTATTAACTCTGCTGTGATAAAAAATTGAAAAAACTGTACTTTTAATTTTCATTTATCAAATTGAATAAATACTTGGAAATATGTGAACTGTCCGATTGTAGAAAAAATCTTGTGTTTAATTCGAGCGCAAATTCATTGTCGATTTCAAGAGATTGCCGCGGAAACTGTCTCTTCCAATCGACAATATATCATTTTGCGCTCTTAATACACAAATAGCTATTTCGCAACTGTTTGATCTGTTCTAGTGCTCAGTCTTCGGCTTACGAAGGAACCCCTGAAAGCATGAAGATCGAAGATGTGGACATCACCGAACAATTCATAGATGAAAATGGGGTGCACGAGAGGAGTGGATTACTGAATATGAACGAAGAAACATTATATTCTGAATTAGAAATTAAAGCGACTCCCAATTTCATTGAAGGACAGGAAAATAGGAATAATTCACTTGCTAACGCAGCAAAATGGGAGAGTGATCTCAAACAAAACAATCATTCCCTTCATAGAAATTTAAAGAAACATAAGTGTCACTTATGTGTTTATGTTGCAGTTTCGAAGTTTAATCTCAAAACACATATTAATTCGGTTCATTTAAAAATCAAGGAAAATAAGTGTCACTTATGTGATTATGAATTTGCACGGAAGACTGATCTCAAAACGCATATAAACTCCGTCCATTTAAAAATAAAGGAAAATAAGTGTCACCTATGTGATTATGCTACAGTTTTGAAGCGTAATCTCAGAAACCATATAAAAGCAGTCCATTTGAATATGAAGGAACATAAGTGCCACTTATGTGAGTATGCTTCATCTTACACAGGTAACCTCAAAATCCATATAAAATCAGTGCATTTAAATATAAACGAACATGAGTGTCACTTGTGTGATTACGCTTCAGTTCTGAAGGTTAACCTCGAAAGGCATATAAAATCGGTTCATTTGAATATGAAGGAACATAAGTGTCACTTATGTGATCATGCTGCAGCTCGAAAGAGTGACCTTAAAACGCATATAAAATCAATTCATTTGAACAAGAAGGAACATAGGTGTCACTTATGTGATTATGCTTCAGTTCGGAAGGCTTACCTCGAGAGACATATAAAATCGGTTCATTTGAATAAAAAGGAACATAAGTGTCACTTATGTGATTACGCTGCAGTTCAGAAAAGTTGTCTCAAAACCCATATAAAATCAATTCATTTGAATATGAAGGAACATAGGTGTCACTTATGTGATTATGCTTCAGTTCGAAAGCCTAACCTTGAGGGGCATATAAAATCGGTTCATTTGAATATGAAGGAACATAAGTGTCACTTATGTGATTACGCTGCAGTTCAGAAAAGTTGTCTCAAAATCCATATAAAATCAATTCATTTGAATAAGAAGGAACATAGGTGTCACTTATGTGATTATGCTGCATCTCGGAAGGAAACCCTTAAAACGCATATAAATTCAGTCCATTTGAATATGAAGGAACATAAGTGTCATTTATGTGATTATGCTGCAGCTCAAAAGATCCATCTTGAAAAGCATATAAAAGCAGTGCATTTGAATATGAAGGAACATCAGTGTCACTTATGTGATTATGCTGCAGTTCGAAAGAGTGACCTTAAAAGGCATATAAAATCAGTGCATTTGAATAGTAATAGTATTTATTGATTCCAAAAAATTACAACAAGGTGTTAAAATGGAACACGTCATCATCAAAAATACAATCACTGTTTTTTACAAAATTCTATAAACTCACAAATATTATATGGTTCACAATTCAAAATTAACGTATACAAAGATTTTCTAAATTTAACAAGGCAGGAAAATTTTTTAACATGAGTGGGCAATATATTGAATAAAGTTATTGATATACATTCAATACTTTTTTCTCTTAATGTGGTCGTGTGAGATGGCACGTAATATGGAAACATTCTTCTAGTAGCATTCAGATTTTTATGGGACTCAAAATAATGATTATGATTACAGAAGAAGATCAACGATCTATATATGTACAATCCATAAATGGTTAATATATTATTACTACAAAATAAACCCCTACAAGATTCTCTATAGCCTAAACGTAGCATAGTTCTTAAAACTCGCTTTTGGATCACAAATAAATTACCAACACAAGACGAAGATTATCCCGTAGGATAGAATTGATTGGAAATTTGCATAATATATAATCTTCAACAAATCAAAGTCAATCTGATCTCTCAACATAGCATATGGAATTTAGCCTACATCTAAGTTGTTCAGTTTGAGGTCCCCACTTAAGATGTCTATTTAAAACAATTCCCAAAAACACAACAGTATCCTTGACCATGACATTGCTATTTGCAATATTCACTGATGAAGGATGGTTCAGCTTGGATCTTTCACTGTAGACAAAAATGCACTGTGTTTTGTCAATATTTAAAATGAGATTATGATCACAAAACCAGTCTCCCACAGACTTCAGAACAATGTTCGAATCTTCAACTGCTTTATCTATACCAGAGGATTTTAGCAAATAGTTGGTGTCATCCGCAAACATCCCCATAGAATGCTCTGCTGGAACTTTTGTCTTACTAACTTATTGATATAGATGATAAAAAGGATCGGTCTCGGAATACTTCCCTGAGGCACCCAAAACAGTCTCTCTTATGTCTGACATAAGTAATTAACCACCATTGCCACCATCTGCCTACGAGATGTGAGATAGCTATCCATCAACTTTAATTGATTGTCTCTTATTCCACAGTCATCGAGGATCTCTCGTAGTCTTCCATGTTTCACACAATCAAATGCCTTCGTTAAATCCAAGAACAGTCCCATAGGTACCTGACCTTGTTCAAGGGAAACTAAAACCTCATTAATAAGTTCATGAATGGTTGTTTCAATGTTTCTGCTCTTCACAAAGCCATGCTGACGTGTCAAAATCACATCAAATTTATGGAAAAAATTCAGTAATCTGTTGGACAAGATTTTTTCGAAGACTTTGGAAAAAGAAGACAGGATGCTGATAGGCCTATAGCTATTGGGATCACCAATAGGACCCTTCTTTTACAGGGGTTTCACCATAGCAACCTTGACTTGGTCGGGAAAAATGCCTTCTTTGAATGAGCGGTTATTTATGAAACAAAGGGGTGAAATTATGATTTCAATCGACACTTTGAGAATTTTTATTGGTATCTCGTCATAGCCACAGGATAGTTTATTTTTTAGAGCTTTAACTGTTTTCAGAACTTCATCATATGAAACCCCAAACATGTAAAAAGATTTATCTAGTCTATCTCGATCCGTGCTAGAACTTTTATTAAGATTTCAAGACAGTGAAGAAGAACGGTCAACAAAGAAGTCATTGAACTCATTAGGCAGCAATGAAGAATCGCCATGATCACATGAAATAGCTGGAAAAATCTTGCGCTTTGTAAGAGAATTTATGACCCTCCAGGAATATAAAGAAATATGAGTGTCACTTATGTGATAACGCTGCAGTTCAGAAAAGTTGTCTCAAAATCCATTTAAAATCAATTCATTTGAATAAGAAGGAACATAGGTGTCACTTATGTGATTATGCTTCAGTTCTGAAGGTTAACATCGAAAGCCATATAAAATCGGTTCATTTGAAAATCAAGAGGAATTGTTGAATGTTACTTATATAATGTTGTAATGGGGTTGATCCCGCAAATAAATAATTACGCTAACTTAAGCACTCACATGCTCGATATTGATTTAGGTTAGGAACAAATAAACGATTGTTATTTGGGTTTTTAACTAGTTTTTCATCGAATTCCCTACCATTTTCATAATTATTAAGTGTATGTACCGACAAGATTAAGAAATCTGTGGTATCTACGAAACACAGAGAACCACCATTAGACCTGCTGTACACGTGTTAAGGAGCTGAAGCAAGTGTGACACGTGTGAATTCGCCGTTGACTATCATAGACGATGGCCAAAAATAGGCATGATTTGCGATTCTAAAAGTCTAAACGACCCCTGCCGGCTGGATCCCAAACCTAGAAAACGATTATTGTTTTTATGTTTCACTTGATTACATTTTGTCAAGATTGTGCAAATCTGACATCTGCGCAACGCTAGTTTATATTTAGATCAACTTTATCGAATTTAATTCTCTACGTGAACGATATCGTCGAATGTTTTGAGTCGGGTTCCCAGGTTGACGCGATTTACACGGATTTCTGTAAAGCCTTCGACAAGGTCAACCATAACATCTTGATAACTAAGATGGAAGCTATGGGCGTGTCAGGTTCTCTTCTACAATGGTTCAGGTCTTTTTTGGCTGGGCGTACCTTAATGGTTCAATACAGGGACTTCACGTCGAGAGAGTTTGTTGTTTCTTCCGGTGTACCCCAGGGGTCTCACTTGGGACCAGTTTTATTCCTCATATTTATAAATGACATTGGTACTTTTCTCGGCGTGAAGTTTTTGTTGTTCGCGGATGATCTCAAAATGTACACAGTTGTCAATTGTTTAATGGACGCATTGAGGTTGCAGCGAGAGCTGGATCTTTTTTATGACTGGTCGATCCGCAATTGCTTATACTTGAATATCGCCAAGTGCAAGTTCATTAGTTTTCACCGGAGTAATAATGTCTTTACATATCAATATAATATTGGCGGCCGTCCATTGTCCAGAGTTGGGGCGATTGATGATTTGGGTGTGAGGTTGGACCGCAGGCTCGATTTTAGGGATCACATTGTCGTAACCACCAATAAAGCATACCGTATGCTGGGTTTCATTATGCGGAATTCCAAAGAATTCTCTCCGCGGACGCTGAAAACTTTATATGTTTCACTGGTTAGACCAATCCTCGAGTATGGATCGCCCGTGTGGTCACCTTTTTATGCCTGTCACATAGGCTTTGTTGAGAGGATTCAGAGGAAGTTCTTGCGCTGTCTTGATTTTAGGCTTGGGGGCGCGTTTAATGGTGACATTGAGCGCATCAGGGCCTGCTTTGGCCTGGATACTCTGGAGGTGCGTCGATGGTTGGCGGACTCTTCATTTTTGTTCAGGCTACTCAATGGTTCTGTGGACTGCTCTGGTATTCTCGGACTCATTGGTTTTAACATTCCGCAAAGACCAACTCGGAATTTTCAGTTGTTTCGGAACCGACTGCACAGAACTAACTATGGCAAATATTTGTTTCCTTCGCGCATTGTCGATCTCTGCGCTGTACACGGTGATCTCGATTTTTTTTCCATCTCACTACGGTCGTTCAGGACCAGAGCGCTGTCTAGGTTGAGAGAGATCTGCTTAGTGTCGTCCTTATCGTGAGCTGCTGTTTGTAATCTGACTGTATGTTCTAAAGTTTGTTTTCTCTGTATATCTGTATATTTGTTATGTTCTTATTGTATTTATAATGGGGGTTTCCCGTCGTTCCTGCTTATGCAGTGTAAATAAATAAATAAATAAATATTTATTTACAGTAATCTACCTAATCAGGATTGCAGAGCCCGTCCGAGAAAGAATCATCTAGGGGGTCACAGAAGCTTTTTGAAAAACTGACAAGCTAAGCTAACCTCGAAATGAGAGACTCTTCTTGGCCTGGCTTGGCTCTGGGCTCTTGGCTTGGGTTTTTAAGTTCGACAGTGATATCTTATCTATTAAGGGAAACACAGGGTTGGTTTGTGAGTTAGTTGATCTTAAACCCTCGAGGGTGGAAAACAAACTTTGAATTTAACATGTGAGTAACAACATATTTATAATTACAACGTTAGCATTATTCATATACCTAAAGGCTTCTCCTAACTGTCTACACTTTTATTCAACGATTTGCATTACTTACCCCATGCGTTATCTCAGGTATTTACCTTTAATTCACAAGACCTTCATTTGCTTCTATTCAACGTATTTTACCATGTTTGTTGATTCTATCTGACTATGTGTATTAAATTCCTAAATGCTTCCCACAAGAACTTTCTTGAATTAACAATTGTTTAATCATCACCTTCTCTAACCATATCTGGGTTATGCGATATTCTTTAAATAATACTATATGTAATCGTTGTAGTTTTCAGCAAATATTAAGGATATTCATAAGCACCAGTGTTGGCATTATGTTTCATCATCTAATCTTGATTGAGAACTTTAAATCGACTCCCCACTCATTATTATCCGTTATTGTTTACTGTTTATATTGTTTACCTAATACTTGATGGGACTACTGACCAGGGAGATAACTATCGTAAGACGCAACCTAAATAAGACTTCCCACCGTTCGAAATATTTATATATATATATATAACAAGGATCTTTGGTCGCATTCCCCTCTCCTTGCACCGTGGAAGATCATCAATCGTCAAATGATAGTTGGATTACTGGGAATAACTCACAATTTTCGCACATAATCGCCTATCAAGGTGAAGGAGTCATTAGTACCGCATTTAATCTACTCAATCATTTTTAACAACATATGAAAGAATTCTCACCAGTCAACCTGTTGCTGTTTATGAATATTCCTCACTTGTGGGTTAACGGTATTTGAACGAGATAAAGAGAGAGGTCTCTGGGTTTTAACTTTACCAGTCCATCTATTGTTATACATTGTAAGAGGTTTTCTCGCAGGTCTTTCCTGATTCTTGTTTTCGGACCTTAAGTTGGGGAACCGTCCCCAATAGCAAAAGTGAATAAACTTGTTATGAATGAATATTGGTCGTCTATCTGAAGTTTTCTAATTTCAAAATGAGACAAGAAAATATGTATTAGATAGACTTATAAAAGCAAGCCAACAAATCAATACATGTAACCCCATGAAACATCGAAATTCATCCTTTGCATCTGCAGACCGGTTTCGCCGTTTTACGGCTCGTCAGTACAGATCAGCTCAGGATGAACTCGACGTAGCAGACAGCTACCCAAACAACCTAACGCGATGACGGTTAGAGATTATTTCTCTACTCACGCCACCTGTCGGCCGAAGGAGCAACTGAATGCAGTCCATGATGGTCCATGTAAAGATTTCTTGGCTCCCCTGACAAAACCAAAACAAGCAACAAGACCGTAAACATTACGGCCTAGTAGTCACAAGTGGTAATAAGGGTTTAAGCTACAACCTTATTCGCCAGAATAATTGACATGAATGAATATTGGTCGTCTATCTGAAGTTTTCTAATTTCAAAATGAGACAAGAAAATATCGATACATTTCTGCCAAATTATCGTAAGCCTCAACGTCGTACGTTGCGGCTTACGATAATCTGGCAAAAATGTGTCGATATGTATTAGATAGACTAATAAAAGCAAGCCAACAAATCAATACGTGTAACCCCATGAAACATCGAAATTCATCCTTCGCATCTGCAGACCGGTTTCGCCGTTTTACGGATGAACTCGACGTAACAGACAGCTACCCAAACAACCTAACGCGATGACGGTTAGAGATTATTTCTCTACTCACGCCATCGCGTTAGGTTGTTTGGGTAGCTGTCTGCTACGTCGAGTTCATCCTGAGCTGATCTGTACTGACGAGCCGTAAAACGGCGAAACCGGTCTGCAGATGCAAAGGATGAATTTCGATGTTTCATGGGGTTACATGTATTGATTTGTTGGCTTGCTTTTATTAGTCTATCTAATACATATTTTCTTGTCTCATTTTGAAATTATTAAACTTGTTATTTTGAGTGCCAAACGTTTTTCTGACAGTTTGGTTTCGGCATGCTCCCGCGATAGCTACGGCGTGACGCCCTAGTGCGTCAAGCCCCGTAGTAACACGCACCTGGCTGGAAAGCAGTTTATATGATGAGCATTGAGGAACAGAGCACATTTTTCGTGATCTTATTCCCACATTACCTCTTACAATCCTCTGCATTTCAGCTCGTATACAGTTCATTTGAAACAATTGTCCATAAATTACCATCTAAATATATCACTTTCGATACATAAACGACTCAAAATCATACAAATATTTCACACTTTTCCCATATAAACACACACACGTTAGTTTGTTGTTCACCCTTCGGGTATTTCAAAGGATTAAAAGTAGATGTCTCCCACTCCGTGATTCTTCTTTATACAGTACACCGTTTTCTGGAATATAACCCCAACGTTTTTATTCTTCGAAGGGAAAATGTATTCTGGGCTTTCCTCCACTGCTGAAATGGAATTGTTCTCTGGATCAAAATCGAAGAAAAACGGAAAAACACCTAAAATATTCCGTTTCAACACAATAAATCCCGAAAGGTATTCGTTTTCCTCCATGTTTGTTTACAGTTCGCAGCGCCCTCATGGTAGTTAGAATCGCGAATTGTTACCTTGAATTTTTCTGTTCTATGAGTGTAAACAAAAGTTGGGTTATTCAGGTTATTCCACAGAGTAACATTATTTGGTGGAGCGTGGGATGAGCCTAATACAATTTTGAATATTTTGATCATTAATAATAATCCTGCTGATCCTGAATGGAGATTTAGATTTACACCATGAAGTGATATTGAAAGCAGGGTATGTTTTTCGTAGAAATATGGAATTCTGTCTCAAAAGATCGATATCGAAGATTTCAAGAGATATTTAATAAATTTTTTTCCATTTAGTTAGCTATTGGGTCCTGGCAATTTTCCATCATACTTTATTTAAAGAGCCTTTGTGTTTTATACTCTCGAAAATGGCAGATAAATCTGAATCTCGTGTTTTCACGCTAGACTCAGCTGAGAGACCTAATTATAATTATTTAAAGAAAGAGATTAAAAGAGAAGAGATGGGAACAGTTGAACAGTATGTTCATGAATCTAGAGAATCATCAAATGAATATAAGTGAGTATTTACTGTCATTTTATTCGCCTGAATTTGTCTAATACTTTCGCAGATAACCCTCACTTTCTTCACAAGTTCCACAACAATCTAATCTGTTCAAAAACAATTTCATTTAATTCATACAACTGAAATTTGTAACACTGTTTATATTACTTTCCAAAACTTTTATTGTAAGATCTTCACATTTTTTAGACCCAGTGGGAATTCAGCCTCTTAGTTAATGTGCTTCCAGTTGAAATAAATAAGAGCGCAAAATTTCAGTGTTCGGTAAAAGATGGTTTTCTGTAGCAAATTATTGAAATATTTATTGATTTAGAAAAAATACATTTGGCAATTATGTATGAAACACAATATATTGTAAATGGCCGCCACGGCTTTGCTGGAGGCCAATTCTGGTCACCAAATCAAGAAATGACACTACTAGAATTAATCTCCACTCTCTTACGATATAACGCTTTTAGACTTCTGGCTATGGGGTTATCTGAAGTCACAGGTTTATGCCTGTTTAAGCCTGAAACCATCGAAGCATTGAAAGCCGAAATTAGACGCTGTATCAATGAAATGATACATGTATTCAATAACATTATAGAAAATTTTGTCAAAAGGGTACGCATATTCCAGCAAAGCAGCGGCGGCCATTTGCAATATATTTCGTTTCATACATAATTCCCAAATGTATTTTTTCTAAATCAATAAATATTTCAATACTTTGCTACTGAAAACCATGTTTTACCAAACACTGAAATCTTGCGCTCTTATTGAAACATCCTTTATAATCTATTTGGGATGATTCCAATCGGGAGGAGATTCCTAAAGATTTTCAATTGTCATAATAACGTGACTCAACATCTGTACTCAAAAATATTTTTCGCAACTGTTTGATCTGTTCTAGTGTTCAGTATTCAGCTGGCGAAGGGATCCATGAAAGCTTGAAGATCGAAGATGTGGACATCACCGAACAATTCATAGATGAAAATGGGGTGCACGAGAGGAGTGGATTACTGAAGATGAACGAAGAAACATTATATTCTGAATTCGAAATTAAAGAGACTCCCAATTTCATTGAAGGACAGGAAAAGAGGAATAATTCACTTGGTAACGCAGCAAAACAGGAGAGTGATCTCAAACACCACAATCATTCCCTTCATAGAAATTTAAAGAAACATAAGTGTCACTTATGTGATTATGAATTCGCACAGAAGACTGATCTCCAAACGCATATAAACTCTGTCCATTTAAAAATGAAGGAAAATAAGTGTCACTTATGTGATTATGCTGCAGTTTTGAAGCGTAATCTCAGAAACCATATAAAATCAGTCCATTTGAATATGAAGGAACATAAGTGCCACTTATGCAATTACGCTGCAATTCAGAAAAATATTCTCAAAACCCATATAAAACAAGTTCATTTGAAAATGAATGATCATAAGTGTCACTTATGTGAGTATGCTTCATCTAACACGGGTAACCTCAAAATCCATATAAAATCAGTGCATTTGAATATAAACGAACATAAGTGTCACTTTTGTGATCATGCTGCAGCTCGAAAGAGTGATCTTAAAACGCATATAAAATCAGTTCATTTGAATAAGAAGGAACATAGGTGTCACTTATGTGAGTATGCTTCATCTTACACAGGTAACCTCAAAATCCATATAAAATCAGTGCATTTGAATATAAACGAACATGAGTGTCACTTATGTGATTATGCTTCAGTTCGGAAGGTTAACCTTGAAAGGCATATAAAATCGGTTCATTTGAATATGAAGGAACATAAGTGTCACTTATGCGATCATGCTGCAGCTCGAAAGAGTGACCTTAAAACGCATATAAAATCAATTCATTTGAATAAGAAGGAACATAGGTGTCACATATGTGATTATGCTTCAGTTCGAAAGGCTTACCTCGAGAGGCATATAAAATCGGTTCATTTGAATATCAAGGAAAATAAGTGTCACTTATGTGATTATGCTTCAGTTCAAAAGGTTTACCTCGAAAGGCATATAAAATCGGTTCATTTGAATATGAAGGAACATAAGTGTCACTTATGTGATTATGCTTCAATTCTGAAGTTTAACCTTGTAAGGCATATAAAATCGGTTCATTTAAAAATCAAGAGGAATTGTTGAATGTAACTTATATAATTTTGTAATGGGGTTGATCCCGTAAATAAATAATTGTGCTAACTCAACTTAACTTGTATGCTCGATATTGATTCAGGTTAGGAACATTTGGGTTTTAAACTTTTTAATTATTTTCATAATTACAAGAGAAAAAAATCTGTGGTATCTACGAAACACAGAGTACCACCATAAGACCTGCTTTACACGTGTCAAGGAGCTGAAGCAAGTGTGACACGTGTAAATTCGCCGTTAGACTATCATAGACGCTGGCCAAAAATAGGCATGATTTGCGATTCCAAAAGTCTAAACGCCCCCTGCCGGCTGGATCCCAAACCTAGAAAACGAGTATTGTTTTTATATTTCTTGTGAAAATAGATTTTGTCAAGATTATAGGAATTATCCAAAAACCATTTCAGAATTATTATATAAAAAATATAACAGCACTGCCGTCAAGTCAGGAGCTTTTGAGCGCTCGTAATCCACCTTATAGGTAGATCCGCAATCGCCAGTTTTAAAAATCAATTGAAGGAATTCTCGACAGCTGTCAAAAAAATTCTCAAACTTAGGCAAGATTTCATGTCAGTGCTTCAGCTGACCAATTTGTTATCGATAATTCGCTAGAATTTTCTACGGTATCTATGGTCTTGGTGATGCGATCTGAACAAAATTTCGCACGTAGTTTGAATACATTATTCTTCTGCTAGGTGTAAAATTTCATTCCAATCCAATAAGTAGTTTCGAAATTATCCGGAAAAGAATATTTTGAACTGCCATATTTACGGAACCCCTAGCCTAATTTTGCTCATAGATGAACGTGATCTCGACATTCGAGAGAGAGGCGTATCCGTTCAAAAGTTACAATTTTCTATGGTTATGCGATCTGGACAATATTTCACATGTAGCTTGAACACCTCATTCTCCATTTGAGTGCAAAATTTCATCTCGATCTAATCTGTATTTTCCAAGTAATCAGGAGAACAAAACTTTGAACGGCCATATTTACGGAACCCCTGGTGGAATTTGGCCCATTACTCAACCAAGGCATTCGGGAACTGAAACCACACTCAAAATTTCAAGTCTCTAGGTTGTTCCGTTCGAGAATTATCATGCTTACGGCACATTGTCAGATCAAAATTCGATAAATACAGACATCGTGACAAAATGATATAGCCCTCGCGTAAGTAGTACGAGCGCTCAATAATAAATATTTCAGTTTAGATTCCCCTTTTAAACTGGCCAAATAGCACCTGGATTTCAATCAAAGCCAATGTTATGTGATATCTTGAACAAAAAATTACGAAAAGCACTGCCGTGAAGGCAGGAGCTTTTGAGCGCTCGTACATGCACCTTGTAGGTAGATTCGCATTCTCCAGTTTTAGAAATCAATTGGAGGAATTTTCGACAGCTGTCAAAAAAATTCTGAAACTTAGGCGAAACTCCATACTTCATGTCAGTGCTCCATCTGATCAATTTTTTTCGATAATTCGCTAGAATTTTCTACGGTATCTATGGTCTTGGTGATGCGATCTGGACAAAATTTTGCTCGTAGTTTGAATACATTATTCCTCAGCTAGGTGCATAATTTCATTCCAACCCGATCAGTAGTTTCGAAACTATCAGGAAAAAATATTTTGAACGGCCATATTTACGGAACCCCTGGTCTAATTTTGCTCATTGATGAACGTGGCCGCGATATTCGCGATCCAAACCCACCCTGAAAATTTCAAGTTCCTAGGCCTTTCCGTTCAAAAGTTACAATTTTCTATGGTTCTGGTTATGCGATCTGGACAAAATGTTGCTTCAATATATCATTCTCGTTTAAAATACAAAATTTTAAACGACCGTATTTACGGAACCCCTAGTATAATTCTGCTCATTGATAATCGTGAACGCGACATTTCAGATCCACACGTATCCTGAAAATTTCAACTCCCTAGGCCTTTCCGTTCGAAAGTTATGATTTTCTATGGTTTCTATGGTTCTGGTCATGTGATCTGGAGAAATGTAGCTTGAATATATATTTCTCCATTAGTATACACAATTTTGTCACGATCGAATCTGTAGTTTTGAAATTATCAAGAAAACTAAATTTCAAACGACCATATTTACGGAACCCGTAGAATAATGTTGCTCATAGATGAACGTGATCACGACATTCGAGATCCACACCTATCCTGAAAATTTCAAGTACCTAGGCGTTTCAGTTCAAAAGTTACAATTTTCTATGGTTTCTATGGTTCTGGTCATGCGATCTGGACAAAATTTCACATGTAGCTTGAACACCTCATTTTCCATTTGAGTGCAAAATTTCATTTCGATCAAATCTGTAGTTTTCAAGTAATCAGGGAAACAAAACTTTGAACGGCCATATTTACGGAACCCCTGGTGGAATTTGGCCCATTAACGAACTTAACCGAGGCGTTCGGGAACTGAACCCACACTGAAAATTTCAAGACTCTAGGTTGTTCCGTTCGAGAGTTATCGTGCTTACGGACGGCCGGACGGACAGACTCGAATTTTCCGACGGATTCGTCATCAGTGAGTCGAACATAGTCAATTGAGACCATTTTCGGCTCAAAATTCGAAAAATACAGACATCGTGACGAAATGATATATAGCTCTCGTGTAAGTAGTACGAGCGCTCAAAAAGTTGATTCTGAATGAAAATTTGTATGATCTGTCAAGAAGTTCTTAATTTGATTTCCCTCTTCATTGATTTTATATTAATAATAATTCAAATCTATGGGATATGATCCCCCAACATGAGGGCCACATACAGTGGCGGCTCGTGAGCTCACAATCAGAGGAGGCCAAGCAAAAAATACAGGGTGTTTCATAATATATGCGCAGGATTTCAGGATGTGATAGCTCGTCCAAAAGTATGAAAAAAAGTTTTCATTAACTTACCCTCTAAAATGCATCATTTTCGAGATAAAGGGTGTTGAAATTGAAGGGTTTTTACCGAAACCTTTTATCGTACAGGAAACGCTTTCGTAAGCATTTTCTAATCATAATAAGCAAGGTTTATCGAGTTTTTCGAATAATTTGAATTTAACTGATGCCCCTAAGTGAGATTTTCATCTGCTATGTCTTTCAATAAACCTCTGTAAATTTTTTAAATCCGAATATCCTAATTTTGACCACACATTGTTTTCTGAATCTTCGGAAAAAAGAGAGCAAAACCAACAAAATAATTTATTTCGAACTGTACTTCCTGTCAGCAACTCGTATTTATTGTACCATTGAACGCAGAAGGAACGATTATGTTTGGAATTGACAATTAAATTTTGCATAGCAGGCTGAGGTGTCTTTATAGTTTAAGTAATGAAAATTTTGTCATCGTAAAGGTGTGTACAGACATGCTCCGAATATCGTACCGAACCGTGTCGCGTACCCCGACCCGATCAGCGAGAGCGAATCAAATTCACGAATTCAAATTGCACCTCTACGTGCGATGAATTTGATTCGCTCTCGCTGATCGCGTCGGGATACGCGACACGGTTCGGTACGATATTCGGAGCATGTCTGTACACACCTTAAGGCATTTGACTGAACTTTTTCTTCAGAATAAAATCAACAATAGAACAATATCTTCAGTTATTCTAAGTTCCCCACTGACATTATAATTTTCGTTTTTGGTTTCCGTTCCCATTTTTCTCGATAAAATATATGAATCTAAATAGCCATCCTTCCTCACCTACAAACTTCGCCAAACTGATAGTCTGTATATAGTACATACATTTAATATATATTATACATAATATATTATTATGAAGGTATAGAATAGTAATACCAAAGATTAAACAACTTGTTGTTACTCTTAGGTGATGCCGATCGTTCATATTCGGGATTCGGGCCGATCGGGCTAAACGAATATATGTACTGGAGACCGGGCCTCCGTCACGTGGTTTTCAGCTCGAATTCTGACTGGCCCCTGCTTTGTATTAAGAGTTATTCGAAATTTTACACAAGCGTAGGAGGTTGAAGGAGCTGAACTCTACTGTGTTCAAGGGCGGTCCTAGGCTGAATTTCTGGGGGGGGGGGTTAATTGGATGAACAATTCAAAAATTTTTTCCGGGATAGTGCAAACCAAAATTTTCAATCGGTTTCTAAAACTTGAAAATGCGATTCTACCTAAAAGGTGGATGAAAGAGCGCTCAAAAGCTCCTTACTTCACGGCAGTACTTTTTATACATTTTTTTTACAAACTTTCCAATTCTAATTGCCACGTTCTTACGAATCCAACACCTTCTTAATCAGAAAATCGTTCGAAAAACAAATGTTCTCTTCTTCAGGCTGAACAACACAAGGGCGTAGATATGGGGGGTACTGGGGTAATTAATTACCCCAGTAAGACTTCCAAAATATAAATTTTCAGAATTATCGCCAAGGCTTGTAACGACGTTTTTTCTCCGGTTGAGAATAATCGCCTTTAACTTGATTTAATAATGAACTCGGGCGCCAATTACGATGGGTTTTATAAGGTGCAATGCCTTATGACACTTACTGAGTCCAAACTCGGGTAGCTTTTACACAGTTGGAGACAGAGTTCGATCCAATCTGAGGCGGTAGCGATTGACAAGTATCGATTTCTTTTGCCGGCGAGGAGGAGGAGGCTATGGAGGTAGTAAATAAAATTTATCTTGACGGTATGTCCAATTTTGCACACTATAATAGAGAGCTGGTCTAATTTTCTACAACTATCTGTGTTATACAGTATGAACGATAACGATAATGATCTGCCTGACACAGTCGTACGATCGACAAAAAAATAATTCTCAGTCTTAAGATCGACAAAAAAAAAATAATTCTCAATATCAAAATATATACAATGGGTTGGCGGCAAGCGGACGAGAGACGAGTGAGGCGGGCAATCAGCAGGTATTATATTAGAAAGCGATAAGCAGGACAAATGTAGAAAGCGATGATAAGCGTGGTCAAAATGCGAACAAGTGTGAAAGCATACACAATGGTAATCAAACAACAGTTTACAGTCCAGAGTTTCGGCGAGGTGACACCCTAACCTGTGTTCCGCGAAATTGGGATTACTGATGTTCAGCGACAGCACGGCGCTGCCTAAACAGTATCTAAACAAACCGGTGGTGATGTAAGTCAAGACTGAAACCAAGTCAAGACGAAGTATACTATCGTGTAATCAATAAGTAAACTCGGAGTTTAAATGGCGCATCCACCAAAAACAATTTTGGCCAGCGACAGCACGGCGCTGCCTAAACAGTATCTAAACAAACCGGTGGTGATGTAAGTCAAGACTAAAACCAAGTCCAGACGAAGTATATTATCATGTAATTAATAAGTAAACTCGGAGTTTAAATGGCGCATCCACCAAAACAATTTTGGTCGGGGGAATTTATACATAGGGGTCTATGGTGGAGAAGCTGAAATGAGCAAGAGGCGCATCCACCAAAATATTACTGTGGGGTTGGATATTGACAAAACTGAAACCTTGGTCGGGGAAATAGGAGCAAGGCCACCAACGGTGGAGCATTAGGGACTTGAAATATGGTTGTCACTTCTCTGAGACTCGGAGTTGTGACAACTTAACAAAGGATATGGACCCCTTTCCTCGACGTATAAAGTTCATCAGGCATTACTCATAAGACCTAGCCGCAATCAGCTATGGGCGTCTGAACTTCACTCGAGGGGCATTGAAGCACCGACGCGATACTTCATACTGCCAGGGTATACTAATTATTCGGTGGGGCTAAGATTTCAATTACTGGACGTATGCCACCTATCGTGGATCGGTCCGGACATGTGGTGAAATATTCACCCAAAAGAAACTTTAATCGGAGAAAAATAGGCAAGACCACCAACGGTGGAAGAATCAGAACTTGGACGATGGTTGCCACTGAACTGAGTCTCGGAATTGTGGCAACTTACTAAAGGATATTGACCCCTTTCCTCAACGTATAAAGTTCATCAGGCATTACTCATAAGACCTAGCCGCAATCAGCAATGGACGTCTGAACTTCACTCGAGGGGCATTGAAGTGCCGACACGACACTTCATACTGCCAGGGTATACTAATTATTTGGTGGAAAGAATGGTTTCAGTTATTCAGATTAAGGCTAGAATGAATATGAACGAATTCGACCGAGGGGCTTAACCGGCTGCAAAGATTGCAAAAGCTCCGAATTGCAAGTCGGACTAAATCTCGGATAATCTAAGGCGGTACTGACTTAGCTAAATTGTCTCTTGGGACTGATGATTAACAAAAAAACAGAATCTACAACTAACGATCACGGAACACAGGAAGAATAATCTACGGTCATAAATGAACTTATGTAAATACGGAAATACAGCTCACCAGCTCTAGGACTTTCCTGTACGGGCAGCACACACTGCACAAGCGTTGAAACACTTCGAACAGCACAAAACGGCTTAGAGTCAATTTCTCGATTTAACGATAACCGACGAAAGTCGGTAATTATCACAAGCTCGACACGATATCGAACGTCTTGTCGATCGGGAAAATAATTCTCGCGTTCGATCAGACTGATCTCTAATTACCCTCGTTACCCCCCCGTAGGACCGCCCTTGACTGTGTTGTATTCTTTAACGCATCGCATGCCTGACGTAGTACTGGTTGCGATGCGCAATCTTCTCAGTTTTGAAGTCTGTTGCGGAAGATGAATAAATGTGATGAAATATTGGGGTGAAAAATATCCAGAAATCTGAATATTTTATTGATTTAGGTTAACATAATATAGTTGAACTTGAACTAAGAATTAAATACAATGCAGTAAAATTTGGGGAGGCCCGACCTCCTCTGCCTACTCTGAGCGGCCGCCACTGGCCACATAGCGTTCTGAAGAATGATCGTTTGTATGACCAGTCCTGGGGTAAATGACCCTCCAGATCAATATAGAATACTATTATTTCGGAAATTTCGTTCTTCATTAATGAGAACAAAAAGGAAGAATAACTATTGTTACAATGAAAATTACGAAAAGCACTGCCGTGAAGTCAGGAGCTTTTGAGCGCTCGTTCATCCACCTTGTGGGTAGATTCGCATTCTCCAGTTTTACAAACCAATTGAAAAAGATTTTGACAGTTGTCAAAGAAAATTTCAAACTGAGGCGAAAATCCAGACTTCACGTCAGTGCTTTAGAATATGAACGTGACCGCGAAATTCGCGATCCGAACCTATCCTGAAAATTTCAAGTCCCTAGGCCTTTCCGTTCGAATGTTATGATGTCCTATGGTTTCTATGATTCTGATCATGCGATCTGAAAAAAATATAGCTCGAATATATCATTCTCATTTAAAATACAAAATTTCGTCACGATCAAATCCATAGTTTTGAAATTATCAAGAAAACTGAATTTCAAACTACCATATTTACGGAACCCTTAGTCTTATTTTGCTCATTGATGAACCTGACCACGACATTCGAGATCCACACCAATCCTGAAAAGTCCCTAGGCCTTTCCATTACAAAGTTATAATTTTCTATGGTTTCTATAGTTCTGGTCATGCGAGCTGGACAAAATTTTGCATGTAGCTTGAACACGTAATTCTCCATCTGAGTGCAGAATTTTACCTCGATCGAATCTGTAGTTTCGAAGTAATCAGGAAAACAAAATTTCGAGCGGCCATATTAACGGAACCCTTGGGCGAATTTTGCCCAATAACGAACCTGACCGCGGCATTCGAGATTCAAATCTACCCTGAAAATTTCAAGTTTCTAGGACATTCCGTTCGAGAGTTATCGTGTAATAATTGGGAAATACTTATTCAAAATTACATGGATTATTTAAATTCAAATGCATTGCCCGAATGGAAAGAAAATACTACATATACATTGTATTAATCTGTAGGTATCCAGACGGATGTCGTTTGTTTTAATGGTCATGATAAGTTCGACAAAAAAACCACCCATGGTTCCGATAAGTAACGTCTAAAAGGCAAAGTTGTTCATTTGCATCATTGTAGTGGCTGAAATTGTTTATGTCTACCGTAGATTACGAAATCGGTCTCACGGGAACATTTTTGAAACGAGAATTGCTGTTTAATAGTCTGGATGCCCACTCTTGAGCTGTGGATTCTTTTTGAAAGGGGGGTAGAGTTTACTTTTGGAGATCAAGGAAAAATTAGAGTCAGTTACTCCGGTTACTCGGCAAGAGGAGAGCTCACCACTAAGGGCAAAATTCGGGCGACGGTTTCGGTCGGAGGGCGGTTAGAGGAAAATAGTGTTGTAATTTTTCAGTAGAGGAATTCTGTTAGATTTCGGATTAAGGGAGTAATTGTGTTAGATCGTACAAATGAGTGTTTGAGAAGTTTATTTTGAGTAAAGTTAAAAGCCGTATTTTTGTGTTTCGAGTGAGAATAAAAATAAAGGCCAATATCGTGTGTGGGTGGTTTAGTTTCCAAACAGGTACAAAAGAGAAATTAGGTGGTTTGCAGACCAAGGTAGGAAAATTCAATTCAAAGCTTTAACCCCTATGAATGTGAATGGTGTTATTGTAATCCCCAATATTATTGATATCTCGATCCGAAGTTGATTTGATGTAGGTACGTTCGATTTTACGTACGAAATTTGAATATCAGTTGTAGTTGATTATCTGACCCCTCATACATTTCGATGGGTATGTTGTTGGGAAGTAACAGTTGAATTGTTTGATTTAATTACGATTGTGAGAAACTAAGTGAACGATAGATGCTTTATTTGGATGTTCTTTTGATTTTGATGTGTGAAAATTTCGATTTTATGTACGCATTCTACCATCGTTTTTTTCTTAAATATAATATGTTCTTTTAAAATTTCGAGGTTTTCTTTCCTGAATACCGGTTCCTCATAAAATTAAGACAAAAGACTCTCTCTCTTCGTGCAGAGAGCACGAATCTAGACCTTTTCGGAAAATAGATAAGTGTACAAGGTAGTTTTCTAGTTAAACGACTCAGGTTATAGATAGATGAAAATTGGGGACAGCGGAATACGATTAATAAGGGTAGAAACCCTAGGTCTTAGTATAAATTGGTGACAGCGGAATAACGAAGAAAAGGGTAGAACAATCTCCAAATTTATTACAATCGTGTATACGGACGGCCGGACGGACAGACTCGAATTTTTTGACGGATTCGTCATCAGTGAGTCGAACATAGTCGTTTGAGACCATTTTCGGCTCGAAATTTGAAAAATACAGACATCGTGACGAAATGATATAGCCCTCGTGTAAGTAGTACGAGCGCTCAAAAAGATTCCCTTCAACGGGATAATGATGTTATTTTATTAAATAAAGAAATCCAAATCATTACACTTATGCAGGGAGACATAGTTTTCGATAAGGTTTCTATCTGTATCAAACGTAGATGTATGGTACCCCGTTCACATTCCCTTAACTAATTTATGAGGTTGGAAACGTGCAATATTGTTCACTATTCAGAGGTAATTGTAATATTTATCCTTGATTATAATACTTTCATACAAGTTCATAATAATTTATGACATGGACAGTCGTAATAAACACAAAAAAAATTTACTTATTATAGTTATAGTGTTTATAACCCCTTCATCAAATAATTCACAGATTGGTTCATATATTGAGGTTAATAGTACAATTGTCATGTCAAAATTCTTTATGTTCTACTAGATCCTTCAATTTATATTTCTGTCTTATTATAATAATAATAATAATAATGTTTATTGATAGCTAACTACTATATAAACTCTGGGAAACTGTGGAGTTATTCACTGATAACTGTGTACAGCTTTTATAAATTAAAAT
Organism: Aphidecta obliterata; assembly: GCA_963966015.1. Lineage (NCBI taxonomy): Eukaryota > Metazoa > Arthropoda > Insecta > Coleoptera > Coccinellidae > Aphidecta > Aphidecta obliterata. Next base: position 4,044,714 of record OZ014430.1, on the reverse strand, counting down.
TTGATCCCAGGAGGTAAATACAAACTGAACCACTAAATTCATTCCAAACTAAAGGGTGATGAAAAAATTACGAAAAGCACTGCCGTGAAGGCAGGAGCTTTTGAGCGCTCGTACATGCACCTTGTAGGTAGATTCGCATTCTCCAGTTTTAGAAACCAATTGGAAAGATTTTGACAGCTGTCAAAGAAAATTTCAAACCAACGCGAAAATCCAGACTTCACGTCAGTGCTTTGGTGACCACTTTCTTTTTCGATAATTCGCTAGAATTTTCTACGGTATCTATGGTCTTGGTAATGCGATCTGGACAAAATTATACATTATTCTTCATATATATGCGAAATTTCATTCCAATCCAATAAGTAGTGTAACGAACTTAAGCCGGACCTGTCGCGGCTCCCAGAGCTTCGAGAACGGAATAGAACGGTCGCTACTCTTCGAGAATATTCAAGCAACGACGAGATGCCTCGACAGCCTTCTAGACTGTTCCCTCCTACTATAAAAGCGACGTCAGCCCGAGCGAGTAATACAGTATTGGGCTTATAGACCAGGCAATAGAGCAGAAAAAGGGTCATTCTGTGACAAAAATCGTAGAAGAAAACCGCGAGTGGGGAGTTACGTGGGGTGGTCCGTGGATGTTCAGTGATATGTTTTCGACTCGCAAATATCATTACTTTTCTTGAAATTGCGAAGAAACACCAAAAAAAACGGTGTTTTTTTAGTTTTTTGCTTGTAAAATCTGAACCAATGGAGCGGTGCTAATACTTTCAACAGACGAATTGTAGAGAATGAAAAGATGAAAAAAATGAGTGCTAGTGCAACTCAATCGGGTCATCATTACCGGAGGAAAGCCGGAAAAACCGTGAAAATCACCGTTTTTCAAAATCCTCATAACTCGGCCAATTTCGAAGTTGTAGCGCTAGCTTTCCAAACGAAAGTAGTGGTTAATAGATACTTAATGTGTGCATAACTCAGACGTTGTCCGATAAATAGTTTTTGCGTAATTGCGATTTGAATTATTCAAGGCACTATTTTCCGGAAGAACTGGATGCGTCGGAGATAGTCCGATTTCAATTTACAAAACGTATTTTGAAAGAAGAAGTATAGTACTACAAAACGGAAAACTTGATTTTTCGTTAAAATGTTGCAAAATAGGTGAAAAATACGTGGAAACATGACCAAAACCGGCTCAGTGCCCCATCTGGGACGGATAGTGGGGGTAGCCGGCAGACGCGTGGAACGAAAATCGCGCTGATGCCGGGCGCGAATATTTACGTATATACCCCCAATACTTGACTGCAATCGAGCATTCGGCTGATTTTGGTCATGTTTGCATGCTTTTTTCACCTATTTTGAAGCATTTTAACGAAGAATCAAGATTGCTTTTTTTGTAGTACTATACTTCTTCCTTCAAAATCCGTTTTGCAAATTGAAATCGGGCTACTTCCGACGCATCCCGCTCTTCCGGAAAATAGTGCCTTAAATAATTCAAATCGCAATTACGCAAAAACTATTTATCGGACAACGTCCGGGTTATGCACACACAAAGTATCCATTGACCACTACTTTCATTTGGAAAGCCAGCGCTTCAACTTCGAAATTGGCCGAGTTATGAGGATTTGAAAAAGCACTGATTTTCACGGTTTTTCCGGCTTTCCTCCGGTAATGATGACCCGATTGAGTTGCACTAGCACTCATTGAGCGCTCGTACTACTTACACGAGGGCTATATCATTTCGTCACGATGTCTGTATTTTTCGAATTTTGAGCCGAAAATGTTCTCAATCGACTATGTTCGACTCACTGATGACGAATCCGTCGGAAAATTCGAGTCTGTCCGTCCGTCCGGCCGTCCGTCCGTCCGTCAGCACGATAACTCTCGAACGGATCAACCTAGAGACTTGAAATTTTCAGTGTAGGTTCAGATCCCGAATGCCTCGGTTAAGTTCGTTAATGGGCCAAATTCCACCAGGGGTTCCGTAAATATGGCCGTTCAAAGTTTTGTTTCCCTGATTACTTGAAAACTAAAGATAAAATGAGGTGTTTCAGCTACATGCGAAATTTTGTCCAGATCGCATGACCAGAACCATAGAAACCATAGAAAATTGTAACTTTTGAACGGAAATGCCTAGGCACTTGAAATTTTCAGGATAGGTGTGGATCTCGAATGTCGTGATCACGTTCATCTATGAGCAACATTATACAAGGGGTTCCGTAAATACGGTCGTTTGAAATTTTGTTTTCTCGATAAATTCGAAACTTCGGATTCGATCGAGATGAAATTTTGTATTTTAATCGAGAATGATATATTGAAGCAATATTTTGTCCAGATCGCATGACCAGAACCATAGAAACCATAGAAAATTGTAACTTTTGAACGGAAAGGCCTAGGAACTTGAAATTTTCAGGGTGGGTTTGGATCGCGAATATCGCGGTCACGTTCATCAATAAGCAAAATGAGACTAGGGGTTCCGTAAATATGGCCGTTCAAAATATTTTTTTCCAGATAGTTTCGGAACTACTGATCGGATTGGAATGAAATTATGCATCTAGCTGAGGAATAATGTATTCAAAGTACGTGCAAAATGTTGTCCAGACCGCATCACCAAGACCATAGATATCGTAGAAAATTCTAGCGAATTATCGAAACAAAATTGATCAGCTGAAGCAGCGACATGAAGTCTGGAGTTTCGCCTAAGTTTCAGAATTTTTTTGACAGCTGTCAAAAATTCCTTCAATTGGTTTCTAAAACTGGAAAATGCGAATCTACCTACAAGGTGCATGTACGAGCGCTCAAAAGCTCCTGCCTTCACGGCAGTGTAATTTTTTTTTTCATCTTTTCATTCTCTACAATTCGTCTGTTGATAGTATTAGCACCGCTCCATTGGTTCAGATTGCACAAGGAAAAAACTGAAAAAACTTTTTTTGGTGTTTCTTCGCAATTACAAGAAAAGTAATGATATTTGCGAGTCGAAAACATATCACTGAACATCCACGGACCACCCCACGTAACCCCCCACTCGCGGTTTTCTTCTACGATTTTTGTCACGAAAAAATCTCTATTGCCTGGTCTATTATAGCGCGTGTGGAAATAAATGATTGAGTGTTGTAAATAAATTAGTATTAGTGTAATTAGTGAACTGTAAATAAATTAATTGAAAAGAACTTGGACAATATTCATTACAGTGGTGTCAGAAGTGCGATTTTTAAATAAATAGTGCTCGCGTAGTGAAAAGCTGGTTCGCGGAAAATAACTGATAGAACTTTCAACGTAAAATAGACAAAATGACCAAAAAAGTGCGTCTTGTGGATTTAAAAGTCGCGGAGTTAAAACGAGAACTGGAAGAAAGGGAACTAGAAACAACGGGTAAAAAGGTGTTCTTCAAGAAAGACTTGCACAAGGACTTATACAAGAAGGTGAGGACCCCGAAACATTTTTATTCGAAATTCCCGGAGTTGATTTAAGTTCAATAATGGTTAAACTTCAAGAAAATTCTAGAAGCTTGAAAGAAGATCTGCAAGAAAGTTCTAGGAATTTGGAAGAAAAGTTTCAGGAAACTACCAAATCCCTGGAAGAAAAGTTTCAGGAAACTACTAAATCTTTGAAAGATCTAGAAGAAAATTCTAGAAATTTGGAAGACAAGTTTCAGGAGACCACTAAATCCCTGAAAGAAGATCTGCAGGAAACTCTGGAAGAAAAGCTTCTAGAAAATTCTAGAAACCTGGAGGAACAGCTTCATGTAAATGCGAAGTGCTTGGAAGAGAAGCTGTGGTGTTCTGGAAGAAAGAATAGAGACAGAGATGGATAACATTAGGGATCAAATGAACACAGAGATAGATAGATTCGAGGAAGAAAAGGACAAGATGAGGGAAACCATCAATAGGCTAGGAAAACGAGTCAATGCTGAGCAAACCACGGACAAGGTCAACGAGAAGTCAACGCCGGACCTGAAGAAGGGTATGCAGGATGTCGAGGTCAATTCTGGAATTAAAAAGCTGTCCATGAAGCCGCCCCAGTTTGACGGAAAAACTCCATGGGCAAATTACCGCCGCCAATTTGAAGCAGCGGCCAAAGCAAACGAATGGAATGCAGAGGAAAAAGCTGTAGCACTCACATTGGCATTACGAGGTGAAGCGACTGCAGACCCTCACCGCCCATGAACAGGAGGACTATGATCAGCTGATTAAACATCTGGAACTACGATTTGGCCAAGCCCATTTCGAACACGTTTACCACTCTCAGCTGAAAAATCGTTACCAGAAATCAGGCGAGTCGTTACAAGAATTCGAAGCTGACATTGCACGCCTGGTACGTCTCGCATATCCGGCCACTCCGGAGAACGTAATGGAGCGATTGGCGGTTAAAACATTCTTGGATGGACTGCTTGACCAAGAAACTAGACAAGCGTTGACACTAGCCCGACCATCACATCTCGTAGACGCACAGGCACGCGCTTTGGAGTTCGAGGCGGCAAAGCAGTCCTGTAAAAGTCAAGGCAAGATCCGTATTATTGAGGAGGATTCACAGGAGCCTGTTGACCTAGAAGCTGCCATAAAAAAGTGATCAACGAAGTGCTGCCTGGAAAAAGACAGATAACTACCTACTACCTACTTTTGATCAATTCCTCCTTTTTTTTTGTCTTCCTATTCCTTTTTTTCCGGTTTTAGGAGAGAGTGATGTTCTCAAGCGCGCACATTAATGTGAGAGCTCTAACAAATGGTTTCGATCTTTTTCGTGATCATGTGATTGACTGTAAGTATGATTTGGTTGGTGTTTCTGAGTCATGGTTGCATGAGGGTGTTGCTGATCATGTTGTGGATCTTCAGGGTTATAGTCTTGTACGTCAGGATAGACAGAGCAGGGGAGGTGGGGTTGCTGTGTACATTGAAACTGATTATGATTTCCTTGTAGTACTCAACGAGACCTGCCCTTTTCTTGACCATATTTGGGTTGAAGTAAGAGTTGTCAACTTAAGGATATTGATTGGCAATGTATATCGCCCTCCTAGGGGTGACTTAAACTTGTTTTACTCTCGTCTGGATGGTGCTCTTAATGACTTTTATGCTGCCTATGATTCGATTGTGCTGCTTGGAGATTTTAATATAGATTTTTTGGCCTCTGGTGTAAAGGCATCTCTGTGTGCCATAACCGAGGTCTATGGCTTGGAACAACATATAACGGAGCCTACTAGAGTATCGAACACAACCATGTCCATGATTGATTTGCTCTTTTCGAATCTCGATTCCATCAGCGAGTGCGGAACAAGGGATATTGCGATGTCGGATCATATGCTAATTTTTTGCAATATAAATATGCAGATACCTAGATCTGAGACTTATAATTTCACGTACAGAAATTTAGATGGTGTCGATCTGAAAAAACTCCGATCTGATATCAACTTAATACCTTGGCACAGAATGTATCGCATGTCAGACATTGACAGCAGAGTGTAGTTTTTGACAAATTCATTGTTGGACATCTTTGATCGACATGCACCCCTCAGAAACGTCAGAGGTAAAAATAGGCCCTACAGTCCTTGGATAACTCCTAATATTAGATTGATGCAAAAACTCCGTAATAAAGCCTTAAATAAGTTTAGACACTCTAAAGAGCGGAATGACTGGGATGTTTACAAGCAATATAGAAATCTTACAACCAGTTCAGTAAGAGCTGAGGAAAAAGCCTACCTTGCATGCAGATTTCAACATTGTAATAGTAGGGATGCATGGAAAGAATTGAGAAAAATTAATGTCTCAAATAAAAATAATAAACAACTTCCCATAAAACTGCAAAATGTGCATGAACTTAACCATTTTTTCAGTAGGGTGAATTCGCCGGTAAGCCGGAAAGTACCGGTAGTCGGACAAAACGGTTATTATTTCAAATAACTTGAGAAAAATCCAATAAAAATGCTCTAAATAAAAACGAATCAGTAGAGCCAATGTGCCTTCACCTTACTTGTTAATATTTTGTTTAGCAGTTGCTACCATTGAAATGTAAAGAGCGCCCGAATTCAGTGATATGCCAGCAGTTTTCTATGGATACGTATTTTAAATAAGGTGTCCGGTAACTAGACAAGTTTTTTGTTGAAATTCCAGTATTCGGACAGGTGTCCGACTACTAGTAGTTCAAAGCTTGTTTATTTCGTTTCTTTTTGGCGCGTTGGTATGAATTATCGCACATTTCTTTTTCACATCAAATAAATTAATACTTTTCTTAAACTGTAGCTAGTGGTCGTACACAGGAACTAAATCGTATATATAGATTATGGCCAATTGAAATTCGTCCGACTACTGGACCCATGCAATTCGTTTTGTTCCAATGGTCGGCCACTACTTCTTGTTTTCGGCATTTCATGACAACAGTTATCAAGATTTTTTTGGTATATTTCATTTCAGGCATGAATATGAGGAGAAAGCTCGGTAATGTTCGTCAATACGAAGAGAACAACCTAAAAGAAGCGGTGCAAGCGGTGAGAAATAGTGGAAAATTAAGGGAAATTTGCCGGCAGTATGGGGTACCGAAGTCAACGGTTCAGGACCGTATTAAGGGTAGAGTTTCGGATTCAATTAAGACTATGGGACCAGAACCAGTCTTAACTATTGAATATGAATCCAAAATAGTAAAATGGGTAGAAGATCTGGCAAGGTGTGGGTTCCCAATAACTAAAGAAGAATTGTTGAACACAGTAAAAAAAATTGTACAGACTGAAAATTTGAAAACACCTTTTAAAAACGACAGGCCTGGTCAAAAATGGTATGCCGGTTTTATGCGAAGATATCCCCAACTTACATTAAAAAATGCAGAGGCGTTAGAAAAATATAGATCCCAAATAACGGAAAAATATATTCGATCGTGGTTCAAGGACTTGGAATCATTTTTGAAGGAATTGAATGCTACTGACATTTTGAACGACCCAAGTCGTATATTGAATGCCGACGAAAGTGGCTTTCGATTATGCCCAAAGTCTGGAAAAGTTTTAGGCTTGAAAGGAAAGGACTTGAATATTATCAAAACGGGAAACACTAAAGAAAATTTGACGACTTTAATAACCTTCACGGCAGACGGAAGACTTTGTCCTCCTCTTGTTGTGTTTCCTTACGTAAAACCACCAAAAGCTGTTGTAAATAGCATGCCTGACGGTTGGGTTTTGGGGAAAACAAATTCAGGGTGGATGAAGTCAGAGGTTTTTCATGAATACGTCGCGAATTCTCTCGACAATTAGCTGAATTCAGAGGGCATTCAGAGACCAGTTCTATTTCTTGTTGATGGACATAAGTCTCACATGTCCTTAGAACTGAGTAGGTTCTGTGATGTGAATGAAATAATTCTATATGCCCTACCTCCAAATACCATACATTTGCTGCAGCCTGCAGATGTTGCTGTGTTCAGACCTCTGAAAGAATATTGGCGACAAGAGGTTAGAGAATGGCAGGCAAACAATGGGAATAAAGTTCTTACAAAAACTGAATTTTGTCCGATATTTAAGAAAGTTCTTCAACATCCTAATATGCCTAAAAACATGAAAAATGGCTTCAAAGCCTGTGGATTATATCCATTCGATCCTGATGCTGTGAATTATAGAAAATGCGTTCGAGACGTTCTGGAAAAAATAAAAAATAAGGCGGACAGAGTTCAGGATGAAATATTGACAGAGTCAGATATCATCAGCGCTAAAAAAGTTATATCCAGGTTAGGGCCTGAGCTTGCCGAACGCGGAATATGTACAAACACCATCGTATCCTTGATACAATCGATTCTTCCACAAAATGATCCAGACAATGAGGTATCAATTTTCACCGAGCAGGAAATAGACGATATGCAAGTGGTTTATCTAAATGAAAAACGAGTAGAAAAGCCCAGAATCGTAATTTTAGATGATACGCTTTTGAATGTAGGCCTAGTAGAAAGAAAAGAAAATCTCAAATTCGATAAGGAGCTTACAGAGGACGAAGTGCAAGAAACCGAAAATCCTGTTTTGATTGGAGAATCAACTGAACCAGGGGAATATGAAAAAGTAATGAAAGAAGCCGCTGAACTGATTTTTGAAATAGAAGAATTAGAAAAAAAATATGAATCTTCTCAAGTATTAGGAGGAGCTAAAGAGTATCTCGGTGAAACAGTACCAGAAACGGAATTAAATGACCAAGAATCAATGAAATTCGAGACACCTATGAATGAAGATGACACAGAAAGTGAAAAAGAAAATCAAAGAGTATATGAAAAATCTCACGGAACGTTAAAAACGACTAAAAGGAGGCTTGCAATGGACTCGTTTGAGAAACATTTAATTTATCCGCACTCTCTTACAACAAACGTGCCTAAACGAAGAAGGGAAAATACACCTTCGGCAATATCTTCCAATGCATGGAGAACTTATTATGAGAATGAAAAAATTGAAAAGGAACAAAAAGAAAATTCGACAAAAAAGAGAACGATCAAGAAAGACAATAAAAATGTAAAATTGGAACATCAAAATCAAGAAGATTTGAGATACACTGAAAAAGAAAATGAAGAAGTGAACAAAATCGGATATAGTGGATCGAAACAAAAATGTGGTATATGCCTGGAAGAACTCGAAAGTGATGCCGAATTTGAGAATGAAAAAAATGTGGGCTGTGATTTGTGTCCCCGATGGTTTCATTTAGGTTGTACCAAGTTAACGGGGCTTTCCTATAATGACGTCTCAAATATTGATTTCACCTGTGATTTCTGCGATGACTGATCAGTTTTTTATATTACAGAAGTCTCATTATTAATCTTTCATTAATTATTATTATTATTGTTACCAAAGATTTCGACACTGAGAGAGTAATGTCTTTGTTTGGAATTTATTGTTATGGAGTTTGTTTGATTTATTGCCAAATGTTATATGTCTATATTATACCTACTATTAGAGGTGGGTATGTATATTTTATGAATTAAAGTTTCAAGTTTTTCGTTTTAGTTCCTGTAGATACAAAATGAAATAAGTAATAGAAAATGGTAATAAATTAACGGGAAGATCATAAGAAATTCACCAGATGCGGCCCTGTTGAAAATTAACCTATCGCAAGCTGTCCGACTACTAGCGACTGTGTGGACGACTACTGGCATAAAATGTCCGACTACCGGCGAAAATGGACTTTTTTCATTATTTTATTGCGGAAAATCCATACAGAGCTGAATAAAGTATTTTTTGTGATTATATGTGTGGCCACATTCTCAATACCTCATCTGGAGAAAGAAGTGGTATGATTACTCTGAAACTATAGTTTCTAGACGAATTTGAAGAAAATTATAGTTGTGCCACCGCATTGTCTCAGGTAACTGATGACATATTTAAGGCCCTTGATGATAATTCTGCTACGGTTTTGGTTCTTTTGGACTTGACCTGGGCGTTCGACATGGTGAATCATGAGATACTGTTGGCGATGTTGCATTGTTTGGGTTTTGCTGAGTCTGCCTTGTCGTTGGTGTTCTCTTTTTTGTCGGGCAGGAAGCAGATAGTTGTTCTCAATGGGGCTGCATCGGAGTTTCTTGATGTGAGCTCTGGTGTTCCTGAAGGTAGCGTTGTTGGTCCACTATTTTTTATGCTATATATATCACAGTTGGGGAAATATTTTTCATTTTGTAAACATCACTGCTACGCAGATGACACACAACTGTATTTCTCGTTCAAAATTACCGATGTGATGGAGGCCAGTCAGCGTATTAACGCGGATTTGAATTCTCTGTATGATGGGACACAGAAACTGCTCCTTAAGATCAATCCAACTAAGTCGGCAGCTATTCTTTTTCGTGGTGATAGAAATCGGGAATATGTTTTGAATAACTTACATATACATATTAATGGCGAACGCATTGCTTTTCAGGACTCTGCAAAAAATTTGGGACTGATGACGGATTACAGGTTGAGATTTAGGGAACATGTGACGCTCAAACTGAGGATTGGATACTCTGCCTTGAAGACTATATTTTCGCAAAGACATTGCTTGGGTTTTGGCATTAAGAAAATGCTTTGTGATACGCTTGTGTTGTCGCCATTAAATTTTTGTGATACCATCTACGGCCCTTGTCTTGACAGTTTCGATGCTGGTCGGATTCAGAGAATCCAGAATTCCTGCCTGAGACTCATTTTCGGTATAAGAAAACGAGACCACATTTCCCATAAGTTGAAGGAGGTTGGTTGGTTGAACTTGCATGATAGACGAACTTTGCATTCTCTTGTTTTTTTTTACAAAATTCTCAAACTTAAGACGCCACCATATTTGCATGAGAGACTAAGTTTCCGAACCGACGGGCATAATTTGAACATAAGACGAAGAAATCTTCTAACCATACCATCACACAGTAAAGAGTTGTTCAAAAGGTCGTTTTCATACTCGATTGCACATTTGATCAACGAATTCAGGAATAATGAATTTACTGTCTCTATAAAAACTTTTAAAAGAAACACAAAACTTCTCCTGCTGAATAAATAGGAAATAATAATTTTTAATACTTTTTCTATGATTATCCTTGACCCCATTTCTTTCCTTCCTTTTTGTTTTTTTTTTTAGGTTGTGCTTCTTTCTTTCTTTTTTTTCTGATGTCTGTAATGTTAACTCTCAATTTTTAGTAAATACTTAATTTTTGATCTTTTTTTTTTTTGGCCTCAACAGAATCCAGAACCTTCTCTGGAAATCTGAATACAAGGCCCATTAGTTAACTCAATCATTTGAATTTATTAATAATAATAATAATAAGGTTTATTCAAATTCATAGAGCATAAGATGCACAAGAATGAACGTCAACGGAGAAAAAAAAAATAATTACATTCTAGAGTAATACATTATTGTTTGATTTACAGTAATCAAGGTATTCCTGCACATTGTAAGGTTCACATTTCATTACATATTTATTTAATTTTTTGATAAATTGATTCTCATTTACTATGTCACGAAATATTTTGGGTAAAGCATTATATAATTTAACATACACATATATAAAGCATTGTTATGCGTTATTGTTAACGAATGAACTGGATACAGATATTGGTCAACTTGCCTGGTTCTTGCATTTTTATTTTTATATTTCTCAAACAATTCTTTATGTTGAACAAGAAACTTTACACAATTATAAATAATGGGTGATTTTTTAAGAGCTTGAGAACTTTTTTTAAAAAAAAAACGCATAAAATTTGCAAAATCTCATCGGTTCTTTATTTGAAACGTTAGATTGGTCCATGACATTTACTTTTTGAAGATAATTTCATTTAAATGTTGACCGCGGCTGCGTCTTAGGTGGTCCATTCGGAAAGTCCAATTTTGGGCAACTTTTTCGAGCATTTCGGCCGGAATAGCCCGAATTTCTTCGGAAATGTTGTCTTCCAAAGCTGGAATAGTTACTGGCTTATTTCTGTAGACTTTAGACTTGACGTAGCCCCACAAAAAATAGTCTAAAGGCGTCAAATCGCATGATCTTGGTGGCCAACTTACCGGTCCATTTCTTGAGATGAATTGTTCTCCGAAGTTTTCCCTCAAAATGGCCATAGAATCGCGAGCTGTGTGGCATGTAGCGCCATCTTGTTGAAACCACATGTCAACCAAGTTCAGTTCTTCCATTTTTGGCAACAAAAAGTTTGTTAGCATCGAACGATAGCGATCGCCATTCACCGTAACGTTGCGTCCAACATCATCTTTGAAAAAATACGGTCCAATGATTCCACCAGCGTACAAACCACACCAAACAGTGCATTTTTCGGGATGCATGGGCAGTTCTTGAACGGCTTCTGGTTGCTCTTCACTCCAAATGCGGCAATTTTGCTTATTTACGTAGCCATTCAACCAGAAATGAGCCTCATCGCTGAACAAAATTTGTCGATAAAAAAGCGGATTTTCTGCCAACTTTTCTAGGGCCCATTCACTGAAAATTCGACGTTGTGGCAGATCGTTCGGCTTCAGTTCTTGCAGGAGCTGTATTTTATACGGTTTTACACCAAGATCTTTACGTAAAATCTTCCATGTGGTCGAATAACACAAACCCAATTGCTGCGAACGGCGACGAATCGACATTTCACGGTCTTCAGCAACACTCTCAGAAACAGACGCAATATTCTCTTCTGTACGCACTGTACGCATTCGTGTGGTTGGTTTAATGTCCAATAAAGTAAACTGAGTGCGAAACTTGGTCACAATCGCATTAATTGTTTGCTCACTTGGTCGATTATGTAGACCATAAATCGGGCGTAAAGCGCGAAACACATTTCGAACCGAACACTGATTTTGGTAATAAAATTCAATGATTTGCAAGCGGTGCTCGTTAGTAAGTCTATTCATGATGAAATGTCAAAGCATACTGAGCAAATACTAATGCATGAAAATCCTAACCTCAAAAAAATCTGAGCAAATACTAATGCATGAAAATCCTAACTTCAAAAAAATCACCCGTTATAAAGGCCTATGAGAGTATGTATATTGTTAGCCTGGAAAACACCTCTACACGTCTGTCTATATTTCAAATTTAGGATAGATCTTAGTACCATTTTTTGTTTCACAAACAAGCCAGACGCAAAAAACTTGACGAGACGATTAGCTAGAATTTTTTCAAAAATCTTAGAGAAAGTTGTTAATAAATTAATTGGTCGGTAGTTGCTTAGATCGTCGACTGAGCCAGATTTATACAAAGGTGAAATTATAGATATTTTTAGTGATGATGGAAATATACCCGCTATGAAAGCCTTGTTTATTATGTACTTCAATGGTTCGACAATTGAATGAATGACATTTTTGAGCGCTCGTACTACTTACACGAGGGCTATATCATTTCGTCACGATGTCTGTATTTTTCGAATTTTGAGCCGAAAATGGTCTCAATCGACTATGTTCGACTCACTGATGACGAATCCGTCGGAAAATTCGAGTCTGTCCGTCCGGCCGTCCGTCCGGCGGTCCGTAAGCACGATAACTCTCGAACGGAACAACCTAGAGACTTGAAATTTTCAGTGTGGGTTCAGTTCCCGAATGGCTCGGTTAAGTTCGTTAATGGGCCAAATTCCACCAAGGGTTCCGTAAATATGGCCGTTCAAAGTTTTGTTTCCCTGATTCCTTGAAAACTACAGATTTGATCGAGATAAAATTTTGCACTCGAATGGAAAATGAGGTGTTCAAGCTACATGTGGAATTTTGTCCAGATCGCATGACCAGAACCATAGAAACCATAGAAAATTGTAACTTTTGAACGGAAACGCCTAGGGACTTGAAATTTTCAGCATAGGTGTGGATCTTGAATGTCGTGATAATGTTCATCTATGAGCAACAATATTCAACGGGTTTCGTAAATACGATCGTTTGAAATTTTGTTTTTTCGATAAATTCGAAACTACGGATTCGATCGAGATGAAATTTTGTATTTCAATCGAGAATGATATATTGAAGCAATATTTTGTCCAGATCGCATGACCAGAACCATAGAAACCATAGAAAATTCTAACTTTTGAACGGAAAGGCCTAGGAACTTGAAATTTTCAGGGTGGGTTTGGATCGCAAATTTCACGGTCACATTCATCAATGAGCAAAATTAGACTAGGGGTTCCGTAAATATGGCCGTTCAAGATATTTTTTTCCTGATAGTTTCGAAACTACTGATCGGATTGGAAGGAAATTATGCACCTAGCTCAGGAATAATGTATTCAAACTACGTGCAAAATTTTGTCCAGATCGCATCACTAAGACCATAGATACCGTGGATACCGTTCTAGCGGATTATCGGAAAAAAATTGATCAGCTGAAGCACCGACATGAAGTCTGGAGTTTTGCCTAAGTTTCAGGATTTTTTTGACAGCAGTCATACATTCTTTCAATTGATTTCTAAAACTGGAAAATGCGAATCTACCTACAAGGTGCATGTACGAGCGCTCAAAAGCTCCTGCCTTCACGGCAGTGCTTTTCGAAATTTTGATAACCATATTGGGTATTTCATCGTAACCTGATGAGAAAGTGTTTTTCAGGTGCTGGACTACTCTTAATATTTCATTTGTTTCTATTTCAAAAACAAAGAAAGACTTATTTAAATCTAATATATAAAATTCTCGTGTCCACAGTGTTCGTTGCCATACTCCTCCGAAACGGCTCAACCGATTTTGATGAAATTTTTTGTGCTTATCCGGTATCTATCAGAATCGGCCAACATCTATTTTTCATCCCCCTAAATGTTAGGGGTAGTCCACCCCTAAATTTTATTTTTTTATTTTTCAGACAAAATTTCTAATTTCTATTTTTTTATGATACAACATACAAAAATACATACAATCCCCAATTTTCACCCTTCTACGATCAACCCTTATTTTTTAATAGCCAGAACAACGAGAGGCCGAAGGCCTCGAGCAATTTTGAAATTGCGAAAAAAGGGAGAGATATGGCAAAACAACGTTTGCCGGGTCAGCTAGGTTAGGTTAGGTTAGGTTTAGGTTAGGTTATTTTGAGACGAGAGGCCGAAGGCCTCGAGCAATTTTGAAATTGCGAAAAAAGGGAGAGATATGGCAAAACAACGTTTGCCGGGTCAGCTAGGTTAGGTTAGGTTAGGTTTAGGTTAGGTTATTTTGAGACGAGAGGCCGAAGGCCTCGAGCAATTTTGAAATTGCGAAAAAAGGGAGAGACAGGGGGCGCGAAGCGCCCCCCGCGTTTTCGAGAGGGAGAAACGGGCTTTCCTAAGGTAAGAGAGGCCGAAGGCCTCGAGCAATTTTGAAATTGCGAAAAAAGGGAGAGATATGGCAAAACAACGTTTGCCGGGTCAGCTAGGTTAGGTTAGGTTAGGTTTAGGTTAGGTTATTTTGAGACGAGAGGCCGAAGGCCTCGAGCAATTTTGAAATTGCGAAAAAAGGGAGAGACAGGGGGGGCGAAGCGCCCCCCGCGTTTTCGAGAGGGAGAAACGGGCTTTCCTAAGGTAAGAGAGGCCGAAGGCCTCGAGCAATTTTGAAATTGCGAAAAAAGGGAGAGATATGGCAAAACAACGTTTACCGGGTCAGCTAGGTTAGGTTAGGTTAGGTTTTGGTTAGGTTATTTTGAGACGAGAGGCCGAAGGCCTCGAGCAATTTTGAAATTGCGAAAAAAGGGAGAGACCGGGGGCGCGAAGCGCCCCCCGCGTTTTCGAGAGGGAGAAACGGGCTTTCCTAAGGTAAGAGAGGCCGAAGGCCTCGAGCAATTTTGAAATTGCTAAAAAAGGGAGAGATATGGCAAAACAACGTTTGCCGGGTCATCTAGTAAATTACATAAAATTTAGTTTTTTCTTGAGGATATACATCGTTATTATTAACAGCTACATTTACAAAATAATTATTGAAATAATTTACAATTTTTTCTGGGTTTCCAGAAGGCAGTATTTGCTTTTTAGACTGATATTTACCTGTTAAAGATTTTATTATACCCCAAGTTGTTTTCGTCTTATTGTCTGAGTTTAGTATTTTTTTAGCAATACATTTTTGTTTCATTTCTGTAACTTCTATATCATATTGCTTCTTAGTTGTTTTATATTCCTGAAGATATTCTGGTTTATATTGTGCCATTACATAAAGAATATCAAGATTCTTTTTCAAGGTAACTAAATGAGAACTTGTGTTGAGGTTGACATTAACTATTTGTGAAATATTGCTATTCTTGTTATTTATGGTCACAAATGGAAATGAACTTTGAAACAAGATTTCAAAATGAGTAAAGAAGAAATCCCACATCTGATCTACATCAGCATCATCAAATTCATACAAATCTCCCCAGTCGAATGAAGACAATTTATTCTTGAAATCATACAAATTTCGTTCACTATATTTCCTCACTTTTTTCTTCTCGAATTTATGACGGTATCCACTTTCCATTTCAAAGGATACTAACTGAGCTAAATGATCAGATAAATGTGGTTGAACTAAATTTACTGAAATATCCAACATATTTGTGAATACATTATCCAAACAAGTGGATGAATGATGTGTAATTCTAGTGGGCTCTTTTACTAACATATTCAAATTGAAACTTTCCATAATTGTTAACATTGTACTCGTGTTCTTATTATTTGTTTTCAGAAAATCAAAGTTAAAATCTCCCACAACAAAAACAGCACTATTTTTTTCTCTATTTATGACATTAAGAATTTCAGACATTTTCTCAAAACACACATCTGCATCAGCATACGGTGGAGTATCTGGTCTATAAACACATACTAAAAAAAATTTTAAATTTGTTTTCAGGCAGCATTCCAATGCACAACATTCAAAAACACCCGACAAAGAAAACTTAGAAATGTCTAACCTGGCTTTACATTCATACTTAACTTTAGAATAAATAACAGTCCCTCCATGTAGTCTTTCCTTTCTGCAGTAGCTAGTTACGATCTCATATCCTCTAATATGGTAACATTTAAGTTGTTCCTCACTTTGCCAGTGTTCAGTAATTGCCAGAAAATCAATGTTATTGTTATTAACGAAATCAAGAAGTCCATTAAAGGATGTATTCAAGCATTGTATATTAATATGTGCTATTTTGATAATTTGAAATTTATCTGGTAGTTATTTCTTTGTACACATTTGATGGTGACTGATTAACGTCATTATTATTATTATTATTAAAATGTTGGCACCGTGGAAAAATCAGACCTGTGCCTAGCAAATGCCCGACGTACAAAGAATCGGCAAAGACACAGGAAAACTAAAAAGGGTCGATGAGGAGGGGCAATCTTCGACCTGTATCCAGCGAGCCCCAGTCAACAAC
Source organism: Aphidecta obliterata (assembly GCA_963966015.1). Taxonomy (NCBI): domain Eukaryota; kingdom Metazoa; phylum Arthropoda; class Insecta; order Coleoptera; family Coccinellidae; genus Aphidecta; species Aphidecta obliterata. The sequence goes on along the minus strand of OZ014430.1, from coordinate 4,027,999 downwards.
GCATACGTCGCTGTCCTCCAACCTCAGAATAAGGGTGTCTCCGTAGACGGTCTCATCAATAACGAGCCCTGCACCATGTTGCTGGATACAGGTGCAACTAGGACAATTCTGGGACCTTCCTTTGCCAGAACATCGCCAAGAATTGAACCGACGTCTTGGAAGTTACGCACAGCAACAGGGAAGCCAGCTGCTACTGTATATGGTGAGCTGCCAGTTGAACTGGTTCTGGGTGGCACCAAAGTGAAACATCAGGCACTAGTAGCAGACATCGAAGACGATGCGATCATTGGGATGGACATCATGAACTCAAGAGGGTTTGAGTTGAATTTCAAGGACGGCGTCTTACGTGTCAACGGAGAGGAGCTGGTGTTTCATGGGAGAAGTGAGGGGAAGATCCGTGTCGTATTGGCAGAAGATGTAAGAGTACCTGAGAGGGCCGAAAACATTGGGGAGGCACGTCTTGACAGTAATGCAAGCAATGGAGACGTGGTAATGTTCGAGCCCAAACTTCATGGTGAGGAAATTGGACGATGGATTGCTCTAGGGAAGACCTTGCTGCGTGCTGACGAATTGGTGCCGGTAAGGGTCATGAATGTAAATTATTTCCCAGTGACCTTAAAAAAGGGGACAGTTTTAGGACATTGCTCCTCAGTTTCCTCTGTGATACGGAGTGTACAAGGTACGATTAGCCAGGACAAGCATCTACCAACAGAATTGGAAAAGTTAGTTGCTCTATCGTCCAAAGACCTTGAATCAGACCAACAGCCCAAACTGAGAAACTTGGTCAAGAAATACCAAGACATTTTCGATACCGGACGAGGGAAAGGAGGTCGAACTAATGTGGTTCAGCACAAAATTGATACTGGAGACACCAGACCGATTCGACAGGCAGCTAGGAGACTTCCTCTTGCCAAGAAGGAGGAGGCTGACAAAATCGTCAGTGATATGGGGAAAGAAGGAGTCATCGAACCATCTGACAGTCCCTAGTCCTCTCCAGTCGTACTGGTGAAGAAGAAGGACGGATCAACACGATTTTGCGTGGACTACCGTCAGTTACCCTCTCCCGAGAATTGATGACACTCTGGACACGTTGGCTGGTTCCACGATATTCTCGACCCTGGATCTGAATAATGGATATTGGCAGGTAGAACTGGCTAAAGAGGATAGGGAAAAGACAGCTTTCACCATTGGGACAGGATTGTGGCAGTTCACCGTTATGCCGTTCGGACTGTGTAACGCCCCGGCCACATTCGAAAGATTGATGGAGACGGTGTTGAAGGGACTTTCTTGGAGAACATGTCTGGTATATCTCGACGATATAATTGTGGTCGGCAGATCATTTGAGGACCACGTGAAAAACCTCGAGGAGGTATTCCAGAGACTAAGAAACTCTGGATTGAAACTGAGCCCTAAGAAATGTCATCTGTTTCAAAAAGAAGTACGATACCTCGGTCACGTTGTTTCTGGAAAAGGAGTAGCAGTGGATGACCAGACGATCAAAGCTGTTAAAGAATGGCCCATCCCAAAAGACCTTCATCAGCTCTGAAGTTTCCTTGGTTTGTGCACATATTATCGTAGATATGTGCTGGGGTTCGCCAACATCGCTAAACCACTGACCAAGCTCACGGAAGGTTAAACAAAGTTCCAGTGGTCTGAGGAATGCCAAGAATCGTTTAAGAAGCTGAAAGGAGCTTTGATTAACGCACCAGTTCTGAGCTATCCCCTACCCAACGGGAAATTCATTCTGGACACGGATGCTAGCAACGTAGGACTAGGAGCTGTTCTTCCTCAGATGCAGGAGGGACAGGAGAGGGTGATTGGTTATTTCAGCAAGACACTCAGCAAACCAGAACGCAATTACTGCGTGACCAGGCGGGAGCTTTTAGCCGTCGTCAAGGGAGTGGAACACTTCTACAAGTATGTTTATGGGAGAAGATTCTTGTTAAGAACTGACCATGCAGCTCTCAAATGGCTCTTGCAATTCAAAAATCCTGAGGGTCAAGTGGCAAGATGGATCGAGAGACTCCAAGAGTTTGATTTCGAGATCGAACATCGAGCCAGAACTAGTCATAAGAATGCAGACGCCTTATCGAGGAGACCATGCTTAGATGACTGCTCCCATTGCCGACGAGCAGAAGAAAAAGAAGCAACACTTTGTAGGTCCAAGGCGTTAGATGACAGCTGGAATGACAGCGATATTCAGAATGACCAAGAGAAAGATCCAGAACTTGGTTTAGTCATCAGCTGGAAGAAGTGCAATCGAAGACCATCATGGCAGGAAATTGCAGGTTACTCGCCAGCTGTTAAATCCTACTGGTCCCAATGGAATCCTTTCACTCTGGACAATGGGGTACTGAAGCGTGTATTGGAGTCCGAAAATGGTGATGAAGACCGACGCCAAATAGTGGTACCGAGGAAGTGCTTCGGGAAATACATGACGGGGTCGCCGGAGGACATCTGGGGGTGAAGAAGACCTTGCAGAAAGTAAGGCAACGGTTCTACTAGGCTAGTTGTCGAGAGGATGTTCAGGACTGGGCAGGAAGTGCGCTGTATGTGCTGTTAGCAATGGACCTCGAATACGACCAAAGGCTCCCATGCGTCAGTACAATGTAGGCAGCCCATTCGAGAGAATCGCCATCGACATTGCCGGCAGGTTTCCCGAATCAGACCATGGAAATAAATACATCCTGTTGGCAATGGATTACTTCAGTAAGTGGGCCGAAACTTATGCCCTACCCAACCAGGAATTTATCACCGTCGCCGACGTTTTGATGAAAGAGTGGATATGTCGATTCGGTATTCCATTGGAGCTACACTCAGACCAAGGCAGGAACTTCGAATCCAGAGTATTTCAAGAAATGTGTCAATTACTGAACATCAACAAGACAAGGACCACGGCGCTTCATCCCCAGTCCGATGGAATGGTGGAGCGGATGAACAGAATGATCAACCGCTACTTGTCCAAGGTTGTCTCTGACAAAGAGACTGGGACCAGCGTCTTCATTTGTTCCTGATGGCCTATCGATCTGCAGTACACGAATCAACTGGACAAACCCCTGTGAGTATCGTAATGGGCCGATAACTACGACACCCATGTGACATGCGATTTGGGATACCACCGGGACAAGACACTGCGGGAGAGGACTATGTCAGCAACTTGAGACAGAGAATGGACGATATCCACGAACGAGTCCGGTTAAACATCCAGAGCGCCAGCGATAGAATGAAGCAGACGTACGACATCACCTTATCTACCGAATTCAGAAGCCACCACGAGGGAAACCAAGGGCCGTCCACTTCAATCGATTGGCCCCTTACGCTGGAAATCACGACCAAGTTCGCACCCTCAAACCACCAGAGGATGAGATGACATGTCAGCAGTTTATGTCCTTGTATTCAAACGGGCAGAAAGTGCAACATGGTGTAACTAGAAAGGAGCCACGAGACCTTTTCAAGGTGCCTGCTAATTGCGCTATAGCACACTGCGTGGCAGAAGATCTACGAATGTCCAGGGGCATTGCTGTTGTGTTCTCCAAGAAATTCGGTCAACTACAAACACTGCGAGAGCAGAATCCAGAAGTTGGAAGGGTGCTGCAGTTGAAAAAGGGCGAAAGAAATATCTTCTATCTAGTTACCAAGAAGTACTCCCATGGTGAACCGTCTTATGAGGATGTCTGGAGGAGTCTCACCAAGCTGAGAGACACCATGGTAAACCAGAATCTGATGAACCTAACAATTCCGAAATTGTCCTGTGGTCTCGATAGATTGGACTGGAGAATTATAAGGAGTATGTTGGAGACGATATTCAAATCCAGCGGCGTAGAGATTTTGGTTTGCTGTAATCATCTTCCACGACCAAATATGAAGACCGTGGAGTGCCATTTCCATCGAACTTCGCGTTGCAGATATGGAGAGTCATGCAGGTATCGTCACACTCCGAGGATGACATTTCGGGAAGAAATGTCTTTAAGAAGGAGGCAATGTAACGAACTTAAGCCGGACCTGTCGCGGCTCCCAGAGCTTCGAGAACGGAATAGAACGGTCGCCACTCTTCGAGAATATTCAAGCAACGACGAGATGCCTCGACAGCCTTCTAGACTGTTCCCTCCCACTATAAAAGCGACGTCAGCCCGAGCGAGTAATACAGTATTGGGTTTATAGCGCGTGTGGAAATGAATGATTGAGTGTTGTAAATAAATTAGTATTAGTGTAATTAGCGAACTGTAAATAAATTAATTAAAAAGAACTTGGACAATATTCATTACAGTAGTTTCGAAATTATCAGAAAAAATATAGTTTGAACGGCAATATGTACGGAACCCCTTGTTTTATTTGGCTCATTGATGAAAGTGATCGCGAAATTCGCGATCCGAACCTATCCTGAAAATTCCAAGTCCCTAGGCCTTTTCGTTCGAAAGTTATGATTTTCTATGGTTTCTATGGTTCTGATCATACGATCTGGAAAAAATGTAGCTCGAATATATCATTCTCAATTTAAATACAAAAGTTCGTCAGGATCGAATCCATAGTTTTGAAATTATCAAGAAAACCGAATTTCAAACGGCCATATTCACGGAACCCCTAGTCTAATTTTGCTCATTAATGAACGTGAGCGCGAAATTCGCGATCCGAACCTATCCTGAGAATTTCGAGTCCCTAGGCCTTTCCGTTCGAAAGTTACTATTTTCTATGGTTTCTATGGTCCTGATCGTGAGATCTAAAAAAAATGTAGCTCGAATATCTCATTCTCAATTTAAATACAAAATTTCGTCACGATTAAATCCATAATTTTGAAATGATCAAGAAAACTGAATTTCAAACTGGCATATTTACGGAACCCCTAGTCTAATTTTGCTCATTTATACACGTGAACGCTACATTCACTATCCACACCTATCCTGAAAATTTCAAGTCCCTAGGCCTTTCCATTACAAAGTTATAATTTCCTATGGTTCTGGTCATGCGAGCTGGAGAAAATTCTACATGTAGCTTGAGCACGTAATTATCCATCTAAGTGCAAAATTTCACCTCGATCGAAACAGTAGTTCCGAAGTAATCAGAAAAACAAAATATCGAGCGGCCATATTTATGGAACCCCTGGGCGAATTTTGCCCAATAACGAACTCTATCGCGGCATTTGGGATTCGAACCTACCCTGAAAATTTCAAGTTTGTAGGACATTCCGTTCGAGAGTTATCGTGTATACGGCCGGACAGACGGACAGACTTGAATTTTTCGACGGATTCATCATCAGTGAGTTGAACTTAGTCGTTTGAGACCATTTTCGGCCCAAAATTCGAAAAATACAGACATCGTGACGAAATGATATAGCCCTCGTGTAAGTAGTACGAGCGCTCAAAAACTTGTTAATTCTTGATTATAGAGCAGTCGCATAATTTCTTGATCCATTGTCTGCATCGGTAGTATCTCTTCTGATCGGGATTCGCCTGTCGTAATCGGTGAATTTCGTCTATGATCCGTCTCCTAATCGGTTGATACAGATCGTGCCCATGAGTTGCCTTCCTAAATAGAGTCAATAATTCTATGAATCGTGATTCGATCTTCTCTTTTAAGCCATTTTTTTATTTCTTTTTTGAAAATATTTCCATTTCTTATTTCTCTTATCTCCTTTGGCACAATAGGGTATATTCTTGATGCTATATTCGTACAACACCTTTGACCAATTCTTTTTTCTGCTCTGGTCCTCTCATAGCATTCCTGTTTCGTTTTTATCGTATAGTGCTCTTTCAACATTATCGGTATTTTCCTTTGGTGGACATTCAAGATTATTCTCTGAGCATATATTTGTCTTATATCGAGTACATTGGAAATCTCGTATATTTTATCACTCGGAAATGTTATTCTTTTTCCATACATTACTTTCAAAATACATTTTTGTAGAATGTCTATGCATTTTTTGTGATAGTCAAAAACACCTCCCCATCCCACTATTCCATAAGAAAGCTGAGATTGTACCAACGCGTTGTACAGTATATGTACTTAGATGTTTTTCAGAACTAATTTTTTTTTATATAGCTATGTCTGTACAGGATACCCCTCAGCTTTCTAGCTAGGTATAGCATATGTTTATCCCATTTCAGGTGCTCATCAATGATGACACCAAGGTATCTCGTCGATTTCGTTGCTGGAATGCTTATATTATTATTGATTTTTAGATCTCCTTACTTTGGCTGTCTTACTTTGTTTGATGTAAAGGTCAAGTATTTGGTCTTCTCTGAGTTATTATATTATTTAATTGAAACCATTTTGTCAAAATTGCCATATCTTCTGTTGCTTTATTTTTGAGATCTTCCCACGTTTTTTCTTTGTATAGGACGATAGTGTCATCTGCGAAACCTATTATCTCACCTTTGCTGTTAATTTCAAATAGGCCATTTGTATATAAGTTGAACAAGAGCTGTCCGAGAACAGTGTCTTGTGGTATGCCATAGGTGAGTCGATTTTCTTTACTATACTTTCCGTTCGAAGCCACAATTTGCGTTCTATGTGATAAATAACTCCGAATAAGTTCATTCATTCTTCCACGGAATCCATACTCATTGAGTTTTTCCACAGTCTCTCGTGACTCACGGTATCGAACGTCTTCGCCAAATCTATTACGACTGCCAAGGATGGAATGCTTTTGTCTATAACATTGTATATAATATCTGTAACCTTTCTTATTGCGTCTTCCGTGGACATACATATATTCTGTTTTTGAGCGCTCGTACTACTTACACGAGGGCTATATCATTTCGTCGCGATGTCTGTATTTTTCGAATTTTGAGCCGAAAATGGTCTAGCGCTCGTACTACTTACACGAGGGCTATATCATTTCGTCGCGATGTCTGTATTTTTCGAATTTTGAGCCGAAAATGGTCTCAAACGACAGAGTTCGACTCACTGATGACGAATCCGTCAAAAAATTCGAGTCTGTCCGTCTGTCCGACCGTATAAACGATAACTCTCGAAAGGAATGTCCTAGGAACTTGAAATTTTCAGAGTAGGTTCGAATCTCGAATGCCGCGGTTAAGTTCGTTATTGGGCAAAATTCGCCCAGGGGTTCCGTAAATATGGCCGCTCGATATTTTGTTTTTCTGATTACTTCGGAACTACAGATTCGATCGAGGTGAAATTTTGCACTCAGATGGAGAATTACGTGTTCAAGCTACATGCAACATTTTGTCTAGCTCGCATGACCAGAACCATAGAAACCATAGAAAATTATAACTTTGTAATGGAAAGGCCTAGGGACTTGAAATTTTCAGGATAGGTGTGAATAGTGAATGTAGCGTTCACGTGTTTAAATGAGCAAAATTAGACTTAGGGTTCCGTAAATATGGTCGTTTGAAATTCAGTTTTCTTGATAATTTCAAAACTATGGATTTGATCGTGACGAAATTTTGTATTTGAATTGATAATAATATATTCGAGCTTCATTTTCTACAGATCGCATGATCAGAACCATAGAAACCATAGAAAATTATAACTTTCGAACGGATAGGCCTACGGACTTGAAATTTTCAGGATAGGTTCGGATCGCGAATTTCGCGGTCACGTTCATCAATGAGCAAAATTAAAATAGGGGTTCCGTAAATATAGCCGTTCAAACAATTTTTTTCCTGATAATTTCGAAACTACTCATTGGATTGGAATGAAATTCCGCACATAGATGAAGAATATAATATTCAAACTACGTGGGAAATTTTGTCCAGATCGCATCACCAAGACCATAGATACCGTAGAAAATTCTAGCAAATTATCGAAAAAAAAATTTGATCACCTAAAGCACTGACTTGAAGTCTGGATTTTCGTCTTAGTTTGAAATTTTTTTTGAGAGCTGTCAAATTTTTTCAATTGGTTTCTAAAACTGGAGAATGCGAATCTACCTACGAGGTGGATGAACGAGCGCTCAAAAGCTCCTGACTTCACGGCAGTGCTTTTCTAAATTTTTTTATTATTTTATTGTATTCTTTTTACTAGGAATGCCTCCGCCATTTTATTTGTGCATGAAATATTTTTTCCCCTTTTGGAGCGCTCGTAATACTTACACGAGGGCTATATCATTTCGTCACGATGTCTGTATTTTTCGAATTTTGAGCCGAAATGGTCTCAAACGACAGAGTTCGATTCACTGATCCGTCAAAAAATACGAGTCTGTCCGTCCGGCCTTCCGTATACACGATAACGCTCGAATGGAACGTCCTAGAAACTTGAAATTTTCAGGGTAGGTTCGAATCTCGAATGCCGCAGTTGAGTTCGTTATTGGACAGAATTCGCCTAGGGGTTCCGTAAATATGGCCACTCGAAATTTTTGTTTTCTGATTACTTCGAAACTACTAATTCGATCGAAGTAAAATTTTGCACTCAGATGGGGAATTACGTGTTCAAGCTACATGCAAAATTTTGTCCAGCTCGCATAACCAGAACCATAGAAACCATAGAGAATTATAACTTCATAATAGAAAGGCCTAAGGACTTGAAAATTAGACTAGGGGTTCCGTAAATATAGCCGTTCAAACAATTTTTTTCCTGATAATTTTGAAACTACTTATTGGATTGGAATGAATTTTCGCACATAGATGAAGAATAATGTATTCAAACTACGTGGGAAATTTTGTCCAGATCGCATTACCAAGATCATAGATACCGTAGAAAATTCTAGCGAATTATCGAAAAAAAAATTGGTAATTTTTTTTTAAGATGTAGAAATCCTGTTCACGGACCTTCACCATAGCTGTTTGGCGGTGTGTGCAGACTCTTCCCCCGAGTTCACGGGGGACGTACTCACTAAAAACTCCTCTGTTCCAACTCCTAATACAAGAAGTGGGCACGGTTTAATTTCCTGCAACCGAATTCAGCTCTTATGGGCGCAGGTTGCCCAGGGGTAATTTGCCCTCGCGAACACCCTACCCGACACCGACTCTGAGACTAGGAACCCTTGATGGTATTTGGTTCCACCGGGTCCAGGTCGTGGACGACCCTTGCAACACCCTAGTGGTTATTTTACTGAGTAGCCCAATTGGTACTCCCAAGTCGTCAGTCAATATATCTGCTGACTGTTGAGACCATACACCTCGCCAGGAGAGACTGCATGATGTGACCCTCACAGATGAGGCCGGCCTACAAGTCAGCCTGGCGACTTCGTCCTTAACCGGATCGATATTATACTTGCCGAACTTCAAACTGTGGGCCAAGTCAAGCGGCTGCGCGCCTGACACGACCTGAGCGTCTACGACCCACACGTCGTGCTCCCTCACGACAACCAGGTCAGGTTTACGAACGCCCTCTGATGTTTGTAGGCGCGGTTCGTTGTGCACCTCGAGCCCCTTATTTTTGAAGAAGCCAGAGAGTGTCTTGCACACGGCATCGTGTCTCATGATCCTTCCGCCATGAGTGCGGAAGCAACACTGGATTACGTGTGCCGCTGTCTCGGTGCTAATACACCCAGCCCTACAATTTATGTTCGTGTGGGCTGTTCTCCGACCCCTCGTCGTGCGTACTCCGTTTGGCAGACTGTTGTCATGCCAGCGTCAATCCACCGAGTGGAAGCGGTCGACTTCTCACTCTCCCTTAGCTCATACCCATCAATACAGGTATATAACCTCATAGCGCAGTACTGTCTGCGTTGTTCTGCGGAGTATATCCTGTCACCACTTATGGACATGACTTTCTCGGCCCAACCGATCTTATGTTGGGCCCAATCTGTAACCGAGACAGATCTAGCCACCTTCGAGGACGATTACTTTGATTTTCTGTACTCTCCCTGATAGTACTAATGAAGTCGCTACATGCTTATTAGTGTTGAAACTCAACCCTTGTTGCGAGGTGACGCGCTCGGCAGCTTCGAGCGCCGTAGTCATGCCTTTGATGATGTTAAAAGGCAAATGTCGTCTGCGTAGGCGATCGCGTTTATCGGATCGACACTGTACCCCACTTGGGAAGGAACCGCCCGCAAGACCCTGTTCACCACCAATGCGAACAAAATGCTCGACATTGGATCGCCCTGGCGAACTCCCCTGCTTACCGGGATCTCGTGAGATCTTTTACCGTCACACTCCAAGACAGTTGTACTTCTTTAGTATGTGGCGGCCACGTACCTGACCAGCACTTCAGGTATTCCAGCCTCTGTCATGGCGGATGTTATTGCCTGATGGCTGACGGAGTCATACGCCTTGGCCACATCTAGAGACACTAGATGCAGCTCTTTCAGGTGTTGTCTGGCGTGATGTAGGACGGCTGCCAACACCGAAATATTTTCGGCACAACCGTCTTCTAGGCATCGTTGCCTCTCATCAATGACCCCTGCCGCCCCCATACGCCTTGCCAATATCTTATGTAATTGGCGGACTATGACAGACGCTATGCTGATTGGCCTAAAATCAGCAGGTGTTATACCACCTATTTTCTCAGGGACGAATATCGTCCTGCTCGCTAAGAGCTGGTCTGGAAATGATTCCAGATGCAACACGAGGTTGTACAGGAGAGCCCTATGGGCTGGTGGAACTTTACTCCACATGGCGAATGCTACGCCATCAATGCCAGGAGCTGAGTTGTATGAAATTTTCACCGTACTGATCTCGCTTTCACTAATCGGTGAAGCGGTAGCAGATTTTTATCGATGTTCTTGCAAGGATTCGTGTTGCTGAACTGGGGCCGAGGGAACGGTTAACACTGGTTCCTAGTGGTTCACCATTTCCTCGAGGGATGAATTAGATGTTTCATCCCCTCCGTTCAGAATCTGATTTGCGGCCCTGGACATGTTCTTCTCAGAAAGATTTTGCATGTCCGCATATTCCTTACGCCTTCTAGTATCTCTATTACTAGGCGGTACAACCCTTCTTTTTCTCCTATACCTCCGTTTTTGTTTGCCATAAGATGTTATCATGGCAGGCCTCTATCATTCCTGACGTGTCTAGGCCTGCCTCGACCTGTTCTGCTAACGCGACCAGCGCTTGAGAGCCCGGATAGTCAAGGTACTGGTCCGCATTAGGTATGGGGGCACCGAGTGACTCCTGATCACCAATAGTGGAGTCCGGGCTAGGGGACTCCGAGGAGGACAACTCCGTGATGGCCTGTTCCAACAAAGCCCTAAAGGCTAGAGTTCTTCTCATGCCTCTCAATGAGTCAATTGTTCTTCCTGGGAAGAACTGACTCAGAAAGACATTAACAAACCGGACCTCCTGTCCCAGTCTGATTCGGTCGTACTCAATCACGTGTGCCTCATCGACCGCGGCGATTTTCATCTCCTCGGTCGAGTATCCCCTATGACGACGTTCGATGTTAATATCCTCGTTCGCGGCCTCTGGATGGTATCGTTGCCTCTGAACCCCGATGCCAATCTTTGTTGTGAACTCCCTACTTGGTTCACATAACATGCACACAAAGCCTTGGCTTGCAGTCTCGGCCACCGAGAGCCCAGACGGCCCAGGTCTCGAAGGATCCGGAACCGTTACTTGGGCACGGTGTGTGCGCATGTGATTGGCTAATCCTCTCGTCGAGGAAAACACTCGTACGGGTACGCAAATTGAACATGTAACCTCAGTTGTTCGAGTTGCCTGCGCGTCGGCATCGGACCGGGTGATCCCGAGGTCCGTCACAAGTAGGGCCGGGTTCCGATCGCCCGGTTGTTGGCCCTTGTGCCGATTTCTTCTACGTAAATCCATAGCTACTTGTGGTTTTGCAGGTGAGGGCTGCTAACCCACACCCACACGGGGTATTACCCCTATGCCTCTCCCGTTAAGCCGGACAGCAACTTTGGTGGGAGTGGGCCGTTTGAAGGGGCTGGCTTCTTTGCCCAACATTCGATCTTATGCCCACAGCGTCACCTGTCCCACGACATTGACATTATTAATACCGTGGTGCCATTGCCTGCTATTGGCCGCCTCCGAAGAGACGTTGCCCGACTCCCACGACGTGGACGCTACAGTTTGGACTTGGGATAGTAAAGCACTGACGTCTGGTCTGGATTTTTGCCTTAGTTTGAAATTTTCTTTGACAGCTGTCAAAATCTTTCCAATTGGTTTCTAAAACTGGAAAATGCGAATCTACCTACAAGGTGCATGTTAGGTCGCTGAAAAGCTCCAGCCTTCACGGCAGTGCTTTTCTCAATTTTTTATACAGGGTGTCCGGGAAAATGTGGGAAATCTCTCGGATTCAGATAAAACATGAAAAAATACAAATAAAACATAAAAATAGATACGGCCTCCTGAATGACGTCACTGGAAATTCATTTTACTGGAATAAATTGTAAACCACTTGATATAATTCAATGAAAATTTGATATGATAAATAATAGAAAGGACCTCTCGAAATACTGCCCTTAAATTTGAATTAACTTGTTTAGTTTACCAGGGGCGGACCAGGTTGTAAGTTTTGATGCTTACATTTTTAACACCCTGTATGATAAGGAGTTAAAAAAAACAAATTTGAATACCTTGAACATTAAGCTAAATAAAAGGTACTCTTGTTTATTGTCGATGAAATGAACCGTTTTCGAAAAACAAAATAATAAAAGAAGTAACTTTTTTATTTCTATCAAAAAGAACTATGTATTCTAATTTTTTTTGTCTGCAACAAAGTGTGATGAAAAAGTTATTCAAGGAACAAAAAAATTATAGTTTACGGTATTGAATCCGACAAAATTACAAAGATTCCCAACAATGCAGTTTTGGCCCAGAAAGGCACCTTAACAAAAATAGTTACATTTCATTGGATGTGATAAGAAACAAATTTTATCGGATTCAATAACATAAACTAAAACTTTTTTGTTCCCTGAATAACTTTCGTATCACACTTTGTTGCAGACAAAAAAAAAAGAATTCATGATTCTTTTTAATAAAAATAAAGAAGTTACTTCTTTTATTATTTTGTTTTTCGAAAACGGTTCATTTTATTGACAATGGAAAAGAGTACCTTTTCTTTAGCTTAATGTTCAAGGTATTCAAATTTGTTTTTTTTAACTCCTCATCATACAGGATGTTGAAAATGTAAGCATTAAAACGTACAACCTAGTCCGCCCCTGGTAAACTAAACGAGCTAATTTAAATTTAAGGGCAGTATTTTAAGAAGTCCTTACTGCTGTTTATCATATCAAATTTTTATTAAATTATATTAAGTAGGTTAAAATTTATTCCAGTAAAATGAATTTCCGGTGACATCATTCAGGAGGCCGTATCTCCGTAGGGAGGGCCGCTAGGAAAAAAAATTATGGAAACTTGTCATCTTATTTTTCTATGTTTTATCTGAATCCGAGAGATTTCCCACATTTTCCCAGACACCCTGTATATACGCAGGGTGGTAGGTTACTACCATCGGGAAGTGACGATCCCGCGTACCCGAGTTGCCACAGCTTACTTTAGGTCAGCAGCCTCGGCGAGTTTGATTACATTGCTCACCCAGTTATGACTAGACATTCTCATTAAATTATATCAAGTACTTTAAAATTTATTCCAGTAAAATGAATTTCCAGTGGCGTCATTTAGGAGGCCTTATCTCGGTAGGGAGGGCCGCTAGGAAAAAAAATTATGGAAACTTGTCATCTTATTCTTTTATGTTTTATCTGAATCCGAGAGATTTCCCACATTTTCCTGGACACCCTGTATATGCTTTCAAATTGTTATGCTTGATGCACGCTTTTAATGCCTGATTTAAAGTTTATTTTTTGAATAATACTTCCGCACTGAAGCAATTCTGCATGCTTGCCTTGAGTTTTCCTGCATGTTGTGAACAGCGATACAAGTTCATTAGAATTATTTTATTTGAAAAATGTTTGAATTGCTTCAGATGCAGAAGTTTCAAGAGTCCTATGATGGCATATTATTCGTACATGCCTCTGAATTTCAGTTTTTTTTTGGAGTTATATTCCTAAATTTAACGAATCCTCAACTGGGTTACCTGAAGACGTTTGACGACTTCGTCTGATCTGAAGAACGCAACAGAGCACCCTCAACTTTGTTCTGATTGGCCTACCACCAGCCTGGAAACCCATTATAACAAATCAGAACAACGTCAACTTCGTTCTGATTGGTACACCACCAGCCTGGAACCACATTATAACAGGGAAGTAATTGTTCTCCAGAAATATTGTACATATCTACATATCTGAATCTCTTTTGTATATAAAATATTCCTAGTTATTGTTATTAACTCCACGCCTTTTTGTATTGGTATATTGGTAAATTGTAAATATTTAACCAAATATGTATTGTAAAATTTAATTCTAGTGAAAATAAACGAGTGATTGTTTGACTTGAGTTTGTGTTGCTTTCATTTTGGTGGAATTGTGTGATCAGGCTCACGACCCTTTTAAAAACCGACTAAGTAGACCAGGCAATAGAGATTTTTTCGTGACAAGAATAGTAGAAGAAAACCGCGAGTGGGGAGTTACGTGGCGTGGTCCGTGGATGTTCAGTGATATGTTTTCGACTCACAAATATCATTACTTTTCTTGTAATTGCGAAGAAACACCAAAAAAAACGATGTTTTTTTAGTTTTTTGCTTGTAAAATCTGAACCAATGGAGCGGTGCTAATAATTCCAACAGACGAATTGTAGAGAATGAAAAGATGAAAAAAAAAAGTGCTAGTGCAACTCAATCGGGTCATTATTACCGGAGGAAAGCCGGAAAAACCGTGAAAAACAGCGTTTTTTCAAATCCTCATAACTCGGCCAATTTCTAAGTTGTAGCGCTGGCTTTCCAAATGAAAGTAGTGGTCAATAGATACTTTGAGTGTGCAGAACCCGGACGTTGTCCGATAAATAGTTTTTGCGTAATTGCGATTTGAATTATTCAAGGCACTTTTTTCCGGAAGAGCTGGATGCGTCGGAAGTAGTCCGATTTCAATTTGAAAAACGGATTTTGAAAGAAGAAGTATAGTACTACAAAAAAGCAATCTTGATTTTTCGTTAAAATGCTTCAAAATAGGTGAAAAAAGCATGCAAACATGACCAAAATAAGCCGAATGCTCGATTGCAGTTAAGTAGTGGGGGTATATACGGAAATATTCGCGCCCGGCCTCAGCGCGATTTTGGTTCCCCGCGTCTGCCGGCTACCCCCACTATCCGACCCAGATGGGGCACTGAGCCGGTTTTGGTCATGTTTCCACGTATTTTTCACCTATTTTGCAACATTTTAACGAAAAATCAAGTTTGCCGTTTTGTAGTACTATACTTCTTCTTTCAAAATCCCGTTTGTAAATTGAAATCGGACTACTTCCGACGCATCCAGCTCTTCCGGAAAATAGTGCCTTAAATAATTCAAATCGCAATTACGCAAAAACTATTAATCGGACAACGTCTGGGTTATGCACACTTAAAGTATCTATTAACCACTACTCTCATTTGGAAATAGACCAGGCAATAGAGATTTTTTCGTGACAAAAATAGTAGAAGAAAACCGCGAGTGGGGAGGTACGTGGGGTGGTCCGTGGATGTTCAGTGATATGTTTTCGACTCGCAAATATCATTACTTTTCTTGTAATTGCGAAGAAACACCAAAAAAAACGATGTTTTTTTAGTTTTTTGCTTGTAAAATCTGAACCAATGGAGCGGTGCTAATACTTTCAACAGACGAATTGTAGAGAATGAAAAGATGAAAAATATGAGTGCTAGTGCAACTCAATCGGGTTATCATTACCGGAGGAAAGCCGGAAAAACCGTGAAAATCAGCGTTTTTTCAAATCCTCATAACTCGGCCAATTTCGAAGTTGTAGCGCTGGCTTTCCAAATGAAAGTAGTGGTCAATAGATACTTTGAGTGTGCATAACCCGGACGTTGTCCGATCAATAGTTTTTGCGTAATTGCGATTTGAATTATTCAAGGCACTATTTTCCGGAAGAGCTGGATGCGTCGGAAGTAGTCCGATTTCAATTTGCAAAACGGATTTTGAAAGAAGAAGTATAGTACTACAAAAAAGCAATCTTGATTTTTCGTTAAAATGCTTCAAAATAGGTGAAAAAAGCATGCAAACATGACCAAAATAAGCCGAATGCTCGATTGCAGTCAAGTAGTGGGGGTATATAAGTAAATATTCGCGCCAGGCCTCAGCGCGATTTTGATTCCCCGCGTCTGCCGGCTACCCCCACTATCCGTCCCAGAAAGGGCACTGAGCCGGTTTTGGTCATGTTTCCACGTATTTTTCACCTATTTTGCAACATTTCAACAGAAAATCATGTTTGCCGTTTTGTAGTACTATACTTCTTCTTTCAAAATCCGTTTTGTAAATTGAAATCGGACTACTTCCGACGCATCCAGCCCTTCCGGAAAATAGTGCCTTAAATAATTCAAATCGCAATTACGCAAAAACTATTAATCGGACAACGTCTGGGTTATGCACACTTAAAGTATCTATTAACCACTACTCTCATTTGGAAAGCCAGCGCTACAACTTAGAAATTAACCGAGTTATGAGGATCTGAAAAAACGCTGATTTTCACGGTTTTTCCGGCTTTCCTCCGGTAATGATGACCAGATTGAGTTGCATTAGCACTCATTTTTTTCATCTTTTCATTCTCTACAATTCGTCGGTTGAAAGTATTAGCACCGCTCCATTGGTTCAGATTTTACAAGCAAAAAACTAAAAAAACATCGTTTTTTTTGGTGTTTCTTCGCAATTACAAGAAAAGTAATGATATTTGCGAGTCGAAAACATATCACTAAACATCCACGGACCACCCCACGAAACTCCCCACTCGCGGTTTTCTTCTACTATTTTTGTCACAGAATGACCCTTTTTCTGCTCTATTGCCTGGTCTAAAAGCCAGCGCTACAACTTAGAAATTAGCCGAGTTTTGAGGATCTGAAAAAACGCTGATTTTCACGGTTTTTCCGGCTTTCCTCCGGTAATGATGACCCGATTGAGTTGCACTAGCACTCATTTTTTTCATCTTTTCATTTTCTATAATTCGTCTGTCGAAAGTATTAGCACCGCTCCATTGGTTCAGATTTTACAAGCAAAAAACTAAAAAAACATCGTTTTTTTTGGTGTTTCTTCGCAATTACAAGAAAAGTAATGATATTTGCGAGTCGAAAACATATCACTGAACATCCACGGACCACCCCACGTAACTCCCCACTCGCGGTTTTCTTCTACTATTTTTGTCACAGAATGCCCCTTTTTCTGCTCTATTGCCTGGTCTAAAGCTCGGGCATTGCATTTTGCTATTGGTAATAGTCGAAAGTTGTTACAATAGGTTCAATTACATACATATTTCTTTGATATCAGTCCGTCAGAAGGTTTATTCTTGGTTCTTCGAAAGATCGATTTCTTCCATTTATATGTCATTGGAATTTTGTTTGAAATATTATCGAAACCATATGAAAGGGGTGTTGAGATGTCGGAAAAAACGACTTATTCTCCGTATTAATCTCATTTCTAACAAAGATGGGATATTTTTTCACGAACGTTAATTCACCACATGTCAATTCCACAAATTCCGTTATTCCTTCCTGTGATAGCTGAAACTTTATATTGTTATCGTGAGGTTGGGAATGCAATTGAAATCGTTGCTTACCTTTGACTTTTATTTTGAGTATCTGCAATTGATCTGAATGATAATGAGATTTATGAAAACATAAACATTGGAGACTGATGGATGGAGACTGACGGATGACAGCTGACTCTGAGGGAGCCCCCTACTGGGCGTTTCTATCATAAAATTTGACGTTTATATTCCCTTTGCTTACGGAAAGTACAAAATTCAAAAAGCATATCTTGCTTAAATGGCGAAAAGTGTGAAAAAGTCACATGTAAACCCCCTTCTTCGAGATTCGATTCCAACTTGATTCATTCCTCCAGATGGGACTGGAAAAATTTGCATACCATTTCTTAAAGACATCTTATATGGTTTTCATCGATTTTGGCCATTTCCGAACATTATTTCAAAATACTTCCAGGCGGGCTATAAAGAGATCGTTTGGACATCGTTGGAAAGCCCGATTCTTGTAGTAAAAAACACGGGGGGTTATGGGTCACTCAACGACCGCTGTGCGGTCTTATTTTTCAGTATCATAACGTCATTTACGATTTAAAAACGGTAGGCGGGATCTATCTGTGGTTTGATTTTTGACTCTTCGCGTCCTTAGAGCTTTCAATGTATGTATGTACCGATTCTTGTAGTAAAAAACACGGGGGGTTATGGGTCACTCAGCGACCGCTGTACGGTCTTATTTTTCAGTATCATAACGTCATTTACGATTTAAAAACGGTAGGCGGGATCTATCTGTGGTTTGATTTTTGACTCTTCGCGTCCTTAGAGCTTTCAATGTATGTACCGACTAGTTTAGTACGGTCAACAAAATGAAAAATGGTAAATCTTATGGATTCGATAGCATTCCTATGTTTATAATCAAGAAGTGCATAGTACACTTAGCAAAACCCATAAATCACATCATTAATGCATCCTTTGTCCATGGTATTGTAACAAACTTATGCCGGACCTGTCTCCTTCTAGAACCGAATAGAACGACCGCTACTCTTCGAGAGAATACTGGGGACATCGAAAAGCTTCACGATTGTTCCCTTCCACTATATAAGTCGACATCGGCCCTAAAAGAAGACAGTATAGGACTTAATAGCGCGCGGCAGATAAATGATTGAGTGTTGAAATAAATTAGTATTAGTGTCATAAGTGAATTGTAAATAAATTATTTTCAGAAGAACTTGGACTGAATTCATTACATTGGTGACAGAAGTGCGATTTTTAAATAAATAAGTGCGTCTTGTGGAATTGAAAGTCGCGGAGTTAAAACAGGAACTGGAAGAAAGGAAACTGGAACAACGGGTAAAAAGGCAGTTCTTCAAGAAAGACTTGCAGAAGGACTTATACAAGAAGATGCGGACCCCGAACTTTCTTATTTGAAGTTCCCGGAGTTGATTTGAGCTCGATAATGAATAAACTCCAGGAAAATGCGAAGAGCCTGGAGGAAAAGCTTCACGAAAATACCGAATCCTTGAGAGATCAAGAAGAAAATTCCAGAAACCTGGAAGAAAAGTTGGTAGAAACTCTAGAAGAGAAGTTTCTAGAAAATTCTAAAAATCTGGAGGAGAAGCTCCAAGAAAATTCTAGAAACCTGGAAGAGAAGCTTCTGGAAAGCACGGAAGGCCTAAAACAGGAACTATGTAGTGTAAAAGAAAGAAAAGAGACAGAAATGAATAACATTAGGGAACAAATTAACACAGAGATGGATAACATTAGGGAGCAAATGAACACAGACATAGATAAATTCGAGGAAGAAATGGACAAAATGAAGAAAACCATTAGCAAGCTGGAAAAACGAGTTTATGCTGCGCAAACCACGGACATGGCCAATGAAAATTCAATGCTGGACCTGAAGAAGGGTATACAGGATATTAAGGTCAATTCTGGAATTAAGAAGCTTTCCATGAAGCCACCCAAGTTCGACGGAAAATGGGCAAATTACCGCCATCAATTCGAAGCAGCTGCCAAAGCCAACGAATGGAATGCAGAAGAAAAAGCTATTGCACTCACACTGGCATTACGAGGAGAAGCGACAGATATTCTTCAGACCCTCACTCCTCAAGCACAGGAAGACTACGATCAGTTGATCAATCATCTGGAACTACGTTTTGGCCAGGCCCATTTTGAACACGTATACCACTCCCAATTGAAGAATCGCTACCAGAAATCAGGCGAGTCATTACAAGAATTCGAAGCTGATGTTGCACGCCTGGTACGTCTCGCATATCCGGCCACACCGGAGAACGTAATGAAGCGATGGGCGGTCCAAGCATTCTTGGATGGACTGGAATTATTGAGGAAGATTCACAGCAGCCTGTTGACCTGGAAGCTGCCATAAAAAAGTAATCAACGAGGGGCTGCCTGAAAAAAGACAGATAATATGTTGGCACTGTGAAAAAATCGGACATGTGTGTAGCAAATGCCCGACATCCAAAGAATCGGCAAAGACGCAGGAAAACTGAAAAGGGTCGATCTTCGACCTGTATCCAGCGAGCCCCAGTCAACAAAGCATATGTGGCTGTATTTCAACCTCAGAATAAGGGTGTCTTCGTAGACGGTCTCATCAATGACGAGCCTTGCACCATGTTGCTGGATACAGGTGCAACGAGGACGATTCTGGGACCTTCCTTTGCCAGAACACCGGCACGAATTGAACCGACGCACAGCAACAGGGGAGCCAGCTACTGTATATGGTGAACTGCCAGTTGAACTGGTTTTGGGTAGCACTAAAGTGAAATATCAGTGAAAGATGTAAGAGTACCTGAGAGGGCCGAAAACATTGTGGAGGCAGGTCTGGAAAGCAATGCAAGTAATGGAGACGTGGTCATGTTCGAGCCCAAACTTCATGATGAGGAAATTGGACGAGGGATTGCACTAGGGAAGACCTTGCGGCGTGCTGACAAATTGATGCCGGTTAGGGTCATGAACGTTAATTATTTCCCAGTGACCTTAAAGAGGGGTCAGTTTTAGGACATTGCTCGTCTGTTTCCTCTGTGATACCACACAAAACTATAGGCTTTAAGTCTACTGTCAGCACTTGGAAAAATTGTCGAGTGAGTCATTGCGAAAAGACTCAATGAAGAAACAGAAGCACTGAATCTGATACCACCGAAACAATTTGGATTCAGAAGAAATCATTCCACAGAACTTCAACTGTTAATATGTGACTGAATATGTCACTGAAGCATTTCAGAATAAACAAGCCACAGGATTAGTGCTATTAGATGTCGAGAGAGCCTTCGACCAAGTTTGGCACGAAGGACTTGCCTACAAGATGATGATGGCAGGCTACATATAATATATCTACGATATTCCTAAGAAACCAAGAAATATGCTAGCCCTTTATGCAGACGACACAGGAATAGCCTTCAAACATTGATGACCAGATGTCATACACAGAAGACTGCAAGAAGCAGTAGAAGATTTAGAAGAATGGTTCATTGAATGGAAAATTCAAATAAATAGCAAAAAGAGCCAAGCTATTCTACTACAGAAGCGGTGACTTGAAATTGATTCCAACCTAAGGATAGATGGATGAGATGATATAAAGTCAAATATCTAGGAGTAAAACTAGATAAAAGGCTTACATGCAAAAACCATATAAAATATGCAGTGGATAAAACAGACTCAGCAATGAGTAGACTTCACGCACTACTAGGAAGAAGAAGCCGAATGAACCAAAGCACAAAGCTACGAATGATCAAGTTAATTGCAAGACCTCAACTAACATACGGCTCGGCGGCAAGGGGCCATGCAGCCAATAGCCATATGAAGAAGATTCAAGCAACAGAGAATAAACTGCTCAGAGCAGCAATGAATATGCCGTGGTTCGTGAGAAACCAATAAATCCACAGAGACTTAGAATGGGAATCTGTCACAGATTTCTTTAAAAAAAAGGCCGAGAAAATATTTGAAAAAGCAATTCAACACCGAAATTATGAGCTAAGAAGACTAGTTGACTACAATCCCGTAGAAGATGTGTTTAGGATACCCATCTATCACGAAAGACCCAGAGATCAACTACGTAGAAACAATTATCGAGAAGAAGTGATTGCTGTGAAATTCAAATCCATAGGTAACACAATTATCACGCGACAGAGATCGTGAAAGAGATACGAACAAGAAGAGTCAAAAAGTTAATAGGTAATAAATGCCCGGAATCTAAAACAGCAGGTTAGGTTTTGTTCGAGCGGGTCGTGCTCCACACGATTTCTCACACTGTTTTATCTATCGGAGATAGTTCGTCCTTGAGGATTCCCCCTGGCTAAAAAAAACGCAAAATGATATATTATCGATTGAAAGAGACTCCTTCGTCGCGCGGCAATCTCTTGGTATCGACAATGAATTACACAGAAGATTTTTCCTACAATCATTTATTTAATTTCATAGCAGGGTTCATAGTTTTAGCTTTTTCAATGAAGTTACGTTTTTAGTGTACCTTTTAACTTTCCTTGAATTACACCATGTGATGAAGAGTTCGTACTGCTTTTCATACTTCCCCCGCGACTTTCCTGGCAATAGGTTTGATGTCGCGACTTAAGCGGCGCTTGCAATTTCAGGTGGTGTACATGAAAAATCACTACAATAATTTTCTTCTTCACTTTTTGCTGCTTCACGCTCACAGACAAACTATTATTTACTCAAATGAAAGATGTCATTTACTCGTTGTCATTGGATACTCTGAGCAATGCATATTTGATATATAGTTAATAATTGGGAGAGCGAGCGTTTTCAATATTTAATCGCTCATAAGCGACAAAGTGACATTCCTCGAAAAAGATTACGTTTGCGTTGTCAAATACGAGCGGATATCGATTGTAGAAAAACACTTCTTTTGGTTATATTTATGTTTCATTTACTGGGTGCATGCCTAATTGGCTAGCCCAAATTTTCCCTAGTGGAAGTATCCTCTAGGGGAGGAAATCAGAATCAAATAGTTACTTCTTGTGACCAGAAATGAAGCCTCTACTGGACTTTCAAGGCCTGCTCCGATGTCAATAATTCTTGAATGGAGTATAGTTGTTTTTGTAGCGGCCGTCGGTCTCCTAAAATAGAAGAAAGAGTCATTGATGCAATTGTGATTTGTAGTTGTAATCTGTGGTCTAAACTTAATTGTTTTGATTGTTTGGCACGAGTCTTGCCGATGCTGGAAGAGTATTGATGTGGTTTCTGAGAGAGAAAAATAAGCAAAGACTTACCAATCAAAATCGGGGTGTGAGAGACCTGCAGATTTGTGTATCAGCTTTGTGGCTTCTGGGAAAGAAAGATAGATTAAGTATATACCATAAATCACGGTCACATTATTATGCATTTCAGCAAGTCAATAAATGGCTAGATTTTATTGCAAATTAGTATATTCTCTTCCAACTTTCATTAGGAGATTTTTCACATCTGTATAATTCTTGAAGTTCAAACTATGGAGAAGTAAAAATTAAAAAGGTTCTATGAAGAAAACTAGGATGTTCCCAAACTCGCCAATAAAATTGATCCAAATGCTTCACAGAAATTGTTCGAAATGGTCACCAATCGTTTGATGTGCACAGAGTCATTACAGCAACTATCTCATCAGTTTGCCGACGAATAACGTCAGAAGCATTTTCAATGCGTTGTTTTAGTTCTTTAACATTATTCACCTCACCGTTACTGTACACTTAGGTTTCAAAATGATCTCAAAAGAAGAAATCACAGAGGTTGAGATCCAGGGAGCGTGCATTTTCACTAACTTTGCGAAATTCGGAAGTTACAAAAATCATACGCTCTGTCATAGGATTTACCGTAAACTGAACATCCAATAAACAAATTCAGATCTCAATACGTGGCTAAGACAGTTCCGTGTTGGAAATTTCTCTGATTAACGGGTAACTTTGATTTCGAAATACTCGGCCCTGGTGCATATTTCATATAAGGATTTCTGGAATTTTGGCTTATCTTGATGAGTTCTAGTACCTGTCAATGAAAAACATCACCTTTGAAAACACTGTATACCTGTATAACATATGCTTTCGCCTAATAGTTTGGTTTGGACGTTCGACACAATAGGACTTTCTATTTGACGCTGCATGCTGTATCACTTCCAAACTGATGCAAAATCAGTTGATCAGCGTTCTGTTTGACGAAGATGTGATTTTGAACTGATGCGCACTTCCACTCCCAACTGATGTGGCTCTCTGGCGGAATCAGTTTAATTTCTGTAATCACATTAGTTTAACCTTACCTTGCTTTTTGGTGAATAAACAATTCGTTCATCATTAAGTTGACGATTTAGATAAATTTTCTGGTAAATAGTAAATAGTACATCAAGAAGCCATCAATTTAACTCTACATATAGTTATAAAATATTATAAAAAGCACTGCCGTGAAGTCAGGTGCTTTTGAGCGCTCGTTTACAACCTTGTAGGTAGATTGGTATTTTCCAATTTCAGAAACAAATTGAAGACATTTTTGACAGTTGACAAACAAAAAAATTTCGAACTAAGGCGAAACTCCGGACATCACGTCTTTGCATTAAGTGACCAATTTTTTTTTCGATAATCCGCTAGAATTTTTTACGGTATCTATGGTAACCGTAATGAGATCTAGATGAAGTTTGGCGAGTAGTTTGAATACATTATTCTTCATCTATGTGCGAAATTTCATTCCAATCTAATCAGTAGTTTTGAAATTATCAGAAAAAAATTACGAAAAGCACTGCCGTGAAGGCAGGAGCTTTTGAGCGCTCGTACATGCACCTTGTAGGTAGATTCGCATTTTCCAGTTTTGGAAACAAATTGAGGAAATTTTTGACAGCTGTCAAACACATTTTCAAACTAAGGCGAAAATCCAGACTTCAAGTCAGTGCTTTAGGTGACCAATTTTCTTTTCGATAATTCGCTAGAATTTTCTACGGTATCTATGGTCTTGGTAATGTGATCTGGACACAATTTCTCACGTAGTTTCAATATATTATTCTTCATCTATGTGCGAAATTCCATTTCAATCCAATAAGTTTCGAAATTATCAGGAAAAAATAGTTTGAACGGCTATATTTACGGAACCCCTAGTCTTATTTCGCTCATTGATGAACGTGTACGCGAAATTCGCGATCCGAACCTATCCTGAGAATTTCAAGTCCCTAGGCCTTTCCGTTCGAAAGTTATAATTTTCAATGGTTTCTATGATTTTGATCATGCGATCTGGAAAAAATCAAGCTCGAATATATCATTCTCAATTTAAATACAAAATTTCGTCACGATCAAATCCATTGTTTTGAAATGATCCAGAAAACCGAATTTCAAATGGCCATATTTGAGGAACCCCTAGTCTAATTTTGCTCATTGATGAACGTTACCGCGAAATACGCGATCCAAACCTATCCAGAAAATTTCAAGTCCCTAGGCCTTTCCGTTCGAAAGTCATGATTTTTTATGGTTTCTATGGTCCTGATCATGCGATCTGGAAAAAATTCAGCTCGAATGTATTATTCTCAATTTGAATACAAAATTTCGTCACGATCAAATCCATAGTTTTGAAATTATCAAGAAAACTGAATTTCAAACGGCCATATTTACGGAACCCCTAGTCTAATTTTGGTCATTGATAAACGCGACTGCGACATTCGAGATCCACACCTATTCTGAAAATTTCGAGTACCTAAGCCTTTCCATAACAATGTTATAATTTTCTATGGTTTCTATGGTTCTGGTTATGCGATCTGGACAAAATTTTGCATTTCAGGAGAACAAAATTTCGAGCGGCCATATTTACGGAACCCTTGGGCGAATTTTGCCCAATAACGAACCTAACCGCGGCATTCGAAATTCAAATCTCTCCTGAAAATTTCAAGTTTCCAGGACGTTTCGTTCGAAAGTTATCGTGTATACGGACGGACGGACAGACTCGAATATTCTGACGGATTCGTCATCACTGAGTCGAACGTAATCGTTTGAGACCATTTTCGGCTCAAAATTCGAAAAATACAGACATCGTGACGAAATGATATAGCCCTCGTGTAAGTAGTACGAGCGCTCAAAAAATGTTTCGAACGGCCATATTTACGGAACCCTTAATTTAATTTTGCTCATTGATGAACGTGACTGCGACATTCGAGACAGGACGGACAGACTCGAATTATTCGACGGATTCGTCATCAGTGAGACGAACGTTGTGGATTGAGACCATTTTCGGCTCAAAATTCTAAAAATTTAGACATCGTGACGAAATGATATAGCCCTCTTGTATGTAGAACGAGCGCTTGAAAAATCTATATCAGTGATCTGTGTTGTCAAGCTAACTTTTACCAAATCTTGACGTTGTCATTAGTCGAATCATCCGAAAAAGTACTGTTATATTTGTCAAATTCACTTGACTTCGAAGTGAAGAAATTCGGAATCTAATAAGTCAAATAGAAAGCTAGGAATGTTTCGCCATATGCTTGATGATAATTAGAAAAAATCTTATTCCCTAAACATAATAACATGGAGAAAGATCCAATAATCGAAATGAAAATTATTCAATAACCACACCACCAGATGAAACATCATCTGTCACATCTTCTTCTTCTCCTCCTTCCATGTACCTGGTAATATATATGTCATATTCATCGTTATGCTTCTATGTTTTATGATTCACATTGGCATTGACCTATCAATTCACAACAAAATGAAACTATCCAAGTTTTATCAATACCAACATTACCAACAAGAAAATCATGTCATCACCATCCCCTTGGTCATCCTGATGGCGCCTCCATCTAATTTTCAAAACTTGTATCACCCATTTTGAAGGATAAAGGACAATTGCAGTATTGAAACCAAAATTCACTACACCCTACATCAATTTCTATTGCTTTGTAGAAGTCGTATGTAATATATTAATATCATGAGGTCATGATCTGTTACATTGTAATAACCGCCAATAACAATAACCGTTGGCGGAATATTGACTTGCAGTCTTTCCTAATCTTATGACATTCTTCAACAATTTGATTAATTTTCCGAACTGGCAACCTAGCTTCGACGTAAACACTCGGTGATCTCTCAAGGTCAACTGTTGCATCCGACGATTCCGCAAGATTACCAAATATGTACTCAAATTAACTAATCGATGGGTGTTTGAAATTGATACAATTATTTCCGCAATTTCTTGGATCAAAACCAATGACTCGAACAAGCAGAACTAAATTTGAAATCTTTAGGTAACTTCTGTCAATGGCATTTCCATAACCAACTTGAATTCTGCAAATTGAAATATTATTGAATGAGCCAGTACCAACTTGAAGCAATTTTTCGCGTTCCCGGTTCGAAACTATTTCGAAAACATTTCGTAGTAGACGTCACCAGTCAGTGGCACTCCCAGAGATTGAGTCTGGGAGGAGGTAGTGACCGCATTTTCCAACTAGAGATTGAGCGCGCCTGTCACCAGTTCGTGTATCGCTAAAATGCCATAATTTCAAAACGGTGACGTCATCATAGAAATGTCAATGTTGCCATGTTGTCAATTCAATTTCGCAGTTAAAATTTTCCCAAAACTTGTTTTCAAACCGTACTAAATTGTTTCAAACTATTTGGTGCGTGACGTCACCAATTCGACGCGAAAATACGAATATTTCATAACGGACGAAATAGTTTTGTAAAATCGTCGAGATAAAAAAATGACTTTATTTTCCACTTAAAATATAATAATAATTAATGATTTTCTAAGATTTTCCACAGCCGCCCGGGATGTCAATAGTTCCTGAACGGACTATTCGTGTTTTATTGTGAAAATAGAATATTTCAATTATTATGCATTGAAACCTGTGAGGTGCCTATCCTATACACGCACCGGCGCACAGTGGTCCAGAATCGTCAAAAAGCGCTTAAAACTTGATTTTTTGAAGTATTTTTTTTGGTCTAGCTAGTACCTAATATGTGTTCACAATGACCTGACTATAACATTTCCTGAGTATCAGAGAGTCAAGATGGTTTGAGATCCGTAGGGAATTTTTACAACATGAACAAACGTGTAAAATGCTCAAAATTCACCTTTACTATTTCTTCAATTTTCTTTGATCTTTTCAAGTAGAATGAACTGGAGTGTTTGTTATTCACCGATGTGTGATTCCAAAAGCAAGTAAATTATTTTTCTTGAATTTTTAGACAACATTAATAGATAGGAAGTGTTAACAATTGCCGAATTTTAGAGTATCAGGATTTCATTAAGCTCTACAGCTTTTGTGCATCCTTGTGCACCGCTCATTTCAATGTAGAATCATTCGTTAAGATGTAAATAAACATACCCAACCTCATTTAGCTGCAGGAACTTGCAGGTTTGGGGGCTAGAGCTTGAGGAATGCTGGAAACATAGACTATTCCTATGGTGAAAGGGACTCCTCCTGGTCGACTTGCGGCATTTATGTCTGCTTGTCTGCGGGACTGAGTCTCTCAAGCAGTATGCGGAGGAACAATGGGCCACAAGGCCTCAGTTCAGCCCGGAGTGGGCACCGCACAGAGAAGAAGAAGAAGAAGAAACATAGACAGCGCACAGAGAGAGTTGTGAGTCTCAACCATCGAACGGAGGTGGGAAGTGTAATTACATGAAGCTGAGTTGTCATTCGATATTCATTTACGAGCAGTTTTTAGAAGGTATAAAATTGAAAATGCTTTCTATAAAAGTTATAAATCGTGTTTTAGTGGAAGTGTTGTTCGAGTCGCGAGACAAAAGTGCAAATAATTTGCTCAATTTCCTCGCCAGTGAATTTTCGATTGTTAATGACAATCGAGAGGCAATTGAGAGGGCATTAACCATGACTTTTATGAAAAATTTTTCAAAAAAATGGGTCAAATGCCACCGAATCAAACGCGATTTTTTCAGAAACCATGTATTTTGGCTCGATAACTGTTTTTTTGAATGGGCTCCAATATCACCTGATCCCAGTCAAGTGCAATCCAGGGGAGGGGGACGGCCGCAAAAAGATTTTGTTAATCTGAGTGAAAGCTCTAAAAGACGAAGGGCCCAACTAGTTAATGGAAAATACTCCATCAATGAGCTGCAGTTTGCGCTAATGAGTGCTCTGCGAGCCAGTGGCAAAAAACATGTCGCTGATGCCATTGGTCGTTTGTTGGAAGATGGAATTGAGGGAGTTGAAGGAAACGATGGCGATGATTCCACTGAAACAACGTTCACCAAAGAGGAGGCTTGTGCTCTGTACTGCGATTTAGGGCTGACCAAACGTCAGTACGCAAAGCTTCGCGAAGCCTTAAGCAAGAAACAATGCAGCGTACTTCCTTCCTATCACCGACTCTTGGAAGCTAAAAGCGATTGTTATCCCGATCTTTCCATTACTGAAGGCGAAGTCCGCATTCCGCTGCAAAGTCTGGTGGATTTGACAACATCTAGACTGCTACCCACGTTAGCCAGTGACCAAAAACCGCCAAGAACGAATCTTACTTTGTTGTGGAAATGGGGTTGTGATGGCTCCTCTAATCAAAGTGCTTACAAGCAAACCTTCAACGACCCTGAACTTAGTGACGAAAGTGTCATCATGAGTTCTTCCGTTCCACTGCAGCTCACAGATTCTGGGGATCACACCATTAAATTTTGGGTTAATCCTCGCCCGTCTTCCACGAGAATGTGCCGTCCAATTTCCTTTATTTTTGCCAAGGAAACCGCGAAAAGAGTTTCAGATGAAGTGAAACGCATACAAGATCAGGTCGACGCACTTCATTCCACTCTGGTTACAATCAATGGGGCGAAATTTACCGTCCACCACAAATTCCTTTTCACAATGATTGATAGAAAAATTAGACAAATCATCACCAAAACAACCTCTTCAGCCTGTTGCTGTATCTGCGATGCAAAACCATCTGAGATGAATGACCTATCATTAGTGAGTCAAAAGGCAATAAAGGTTGCTTCTACTGATTACGGCATGTCTACCCTTCATGCCTGGATCCGATTCATGGAGTGCATTCTCCATATCGGCTACCGTCTTCCTTTCAAAAAGTGGGCTGCAAGGTCAGACGAAGAGAAAGAAGTCATGAAAAACAGAAAAAAACTCATTCAGGGAACCTTGAGAGAGAAAGTAGGAATTGTAGTGGATGTTCCTAAGCAGGGGACAGGGTCGTCAAACGATGGAAATACGGCTCGACGTTTTTTCAGGAATTGGCAGATGGCTTCCGAAGCAACAGGCGTGAACCAACATTTAATACACAAGTTCTACGTGATCCTGCAAGTGCTTGCCAGTGGTGAACCTATCGACGCATC
This sequence comes from Aphidecta obliterata, assembly GCA_963966015.1. NCBI lineage: Eukaryota > Metazoa > Arthropoda > Insecta > Coleoptera > Coccinellidae > Aphidecta > Aphidecta obliterata. The sequence continues at coordinate 3,998,298 of OZ014430.1, read as the reverse complement.
CAAATTCGAAATATACAGTCTCGAAACCTACGAGCTATTCGTCCGCCTTTATAGCTGGTATTATATGCCGTCATCCGTGCATATGATACTACAGCATGGAAAAATTTTGATAGAGTCTGTTATCATACCAATTGGGTGGTTGTCAGAGGGAGCCCAAGAGGCAAGGAATAAAGACTTTAGGAGATTTCGGCAGAATGATTCGAGGAAATGCTCTCGTCTTTCGACCAATGAGGACATCGTTCACAACCTCTTGGTATCGTCTGACCCGCAACTCTCTTCTTTCCGGCCTCAGTGGCAATCACAACAAGCTTTAGAACTGGAATCTGAAGCCAAACTTCTCCTCGCAGCATCGGCATCAGAAGTTGAGAATGCTGCTGTCGATAATCATGGGCTACCAAGTGAGGATAAAACCGATAGCGATGACACCTTGGACGTTAAAGAACCAGCTGCCCTTGATGTCATGGAGGTTGATTAGGTGAAGGCAAGGCGTTTTACGTTTTACCAGATTTGCAGAAGAATAATTGTCCCCAGGAAGCTTTTTATTTTATGGCCAATAAAGAAATTTGATTTTTTCAGTAGTTTCGCATAAGTTTTGAATTTTAGATGATGGATAACGCCAATCTAGAAGAAATTTGATTTTTTTAGTTGTTTCAAATTTTTGAATTTTTTTTATTCGACATTATTACCTTCATAAAAATGTTCAACTTCGATAACATTTGATTGACTTGTCAATACCTTCATTGTGGTTATGAGACTGATAAATGTACGAAATTTCAGGATTCTAGCCCAACTACTTCGAAAGTTATTGAGTTTTGAGCGCTTTTTGACGATTCTGGACCACTGTGCGGCGGCCTGCAGTCCCAGCACTGTCGATTTGAAATGACGATCCAAACCTGTTGCGCACTACACACCATAAAGTTAAATCGTAAGATCTGATCTGAAAATCGAAAACTGACAGTCCGCGGATTGCAGTCCATCCTGAATTTCACTATATACGTTCAGTTCAGATCTACAGTTTCCCAAGTGAAGACATGTCTTTTGAACGTAAACGAAAATCGACTGCTGCAATGATTCTGTTATTCATTGAAAATGAAAAAAATTACGAAAAGCACTGCCGTGAAGTCAGAAGCTTTTGGGCGCTCGTACATCCACCTTGTAGGTAGATTCGCATTTTCCAGTTTTAGAAATCAATTGAAGGTATTCTCGACAGCTTTCAAAAAAATTCTCAAACTTAGGCGAAACTCCAGACTTCATGTCAGTGCTTCAGCTGACCAATTTTTTTTCGATAATTTGCTAGAATTTTCTATGGTATCTATGGTCTTGGTGATGCGATTTGAACAAAATTTCGCTAGTAGTTTGAATACATTATTCTTCAGCTAGGTGTGAAATTTCATTCTAATCCAACCAGTAGTTTCGAAATTATCAGGAACAAAATATTTTGAAGGGCCATATTTATGGAACCCCTAGTCTAAATTTGCTCATTGATGAACGTGGCCGCGAAATTCGCGATACAAACCTACCCTGAAAATTTCGAGTTTCTAGGCCTTTCCCTTCGGAAGTTATAATTTTCTATGGTTTCTATGGTTCTGGTCATGCGATCTGGACAAAATGTTGCTTTGATATATCATTCTCGATTAAAATACAAGAATTTTATCTCGATCCAATCCGTAGTTTCGAAATTATCGAGAAAACAAAATTTCAAACGACCGTATTTACGGAACTCCTAGTCTAATTTTGCTCATTGATGAACATGCCCGCGAAATTCGCGATCCGAACCTACCCCTTGGAAATCGGTTTCTATGGTTCTGCTCATGCGATCTGGAGAAATGTAGCTTAACATATCATTCTCCATCAGTATACAACATTTCGTCACGATCGAATCTGTAGTTTTGAAATTATCAAGAAAACTAAATTTCAAACGACCATATTGACGGAACCCTTAGTATAATTTTGCTCATAGATAAACGTGATCACGACATTGGAGATCCACACCTATCCTGAAAATTTCAAGTCCCTAGGCGTTTCCGTTCAAAAGTTACAATTTTCTATGGTATCTATGGTTCTGGTCATGCGATCTGGACAAAATTTCGCATGTAGCTTGAGCAC